>CM023359.1:32168608-32334031 GCA_013282895.1 Eriosoma lanigerum
TATGTTTTAAAAGTGTTATTAATAATTCTAATTTATAAATTAGAATTTTTAAATCTATACAGTATAATATAGTACACATTTTTTTACATACCTATAGAGAAGAATGGATGACTGCTATTAAAGGTGTGTCAGAACGTTTATCTGATGTGGATGAAGTTGAAATGGAAGGTGTATCTCATTCGACTAGTATATCAAGCACAATGTCTGGACCAAGTTCAGATGACTTCAGTGCCAAATTTTCAGTTCAAGGAACATCTTCAAGTAAATCCACAGGAAAACGAAAAGTGGTATGTATTTTTACTTTAAAAAATTAAAAATCTAGTAGAAACTTAGTAAATTGTATTTTCACTTAATTATTATTTCACTATTTTATTATTCAGACACTTGAAAATTTTGAATTTTTAAAAGTACTTGGGAAAGGTACTTTTGGAAAAGTGATTTTATGTCGAGAAAAAGCAACAGGTCACTTGTATGCCATTAAAATTCTTAAAAAAGAAGTCATTATCCAAAAAGATGAAGTTGCTCATACGCTAACTGAAAACAGGGTTCTTCGCACTACTAGTCATCCTTTTCTTATTGTAATCATTTATTCATTTTCTTGGTTATTCTCATTTAACTTAAGTTAATTATATAATATGTATACTTTTCTAGTCTTTGAAATACTCATTTCAAACTGCAGATAGATTATGTTTTGTTATGGAATATGTAAATGGCGGAGAACTTTTCTTCCATTTGTCCAGAGAACGTGTTTTTACAGAAGATAGAACTCGTTTTTATGGAGCTGAAATTATATCAGCTTTGGGTTACTTACATTCCCAAGGAATTATTTACAGGGATTTAAAAGTAATTATTTAATTACATTTATGTTAAACATTATTCATTTATTATTATTTTTTTTTAGCTTGAAAATTTACTATTAGATAAAGATGGTCACATTAAAATAGCTGATTTTGGATTATGTAAAGAAGATATTACCTATGGATCAACTACTAAAACATTCTGTGGTACACCTGAATACTTGGCACCAGAAGTGTTAGAAGATTTAGATTATGGTCGAGCTGTTGATTGGTGGGGAATAGGAGTTGTAATGTATGAAATGATGTGTGGACGACTACCGTTTTACAACAAAGATCATGATAAATTATTTACTCTAATTTTGATGGAATCTGTATGTATTCTATAATTAACTCTTTATTTACTACATTTCTCTTGTCTTATTAATTAAATACTTTTTAGGTACGTTTTCCTAGAGGTCTTTCTGCTGCTGCAAAAAGTTTGCTAACAAGCCTTTTGATCAAAGATCCCAAAAAGCGATTAGGTGGAGGTCCTGATGATGCTCAAGAAATCATGAGTCATGTTTTCTTTAGTAGTATCAATTGGTTGGATTTAGAGCAAAAAAAGGTAATCAAATTTATTTTTCATAGAATATATTTTTTGTAACTTAAAACAACATATTTACCTAATAATTAACATTGTTAAATATATTTGTAAGTGATTGACTACTTATTGACTATTTGATTAAAATTTACCCTAATTTGTGTTTTTCTGCAGTTTATTAAAAATTCTAAGTAGACAAATAAAAAATGTAACATAATTGTACATAAGATTATAATAATAATGTTTATTATTTAAAAATATATATGCTATGTTTAAATTAAGAAGATTCTATCACTAATTGTAAATTGTGCATGCCCAATAACTTTTCTCTTGGAAACTGCGCTCTGATTTTAAACTAGGTAAAAATATTATATTTTAATTTCATTCGTTATCATAATTTATGATTAATTTAATAGTATTTTCTTTCCCATTTGCAGACTTAGGATTGACTACAATATTTTCATGATAGGTATGGTTAAAAATATCATTGGTATTTTGATTTGTTAATAATCTCTTAATTATTTATTATAAAATTTTGGTATTTGAATTATTATTCTCTTGTAATATTTATAAAATTTTTGTCTATTTCGATTTATTTTAATTATTCAATGAATATAAATAATATTTAAATGAATTAAATAAAACCTGAGCTTTGTCACTTATAAATTATAATATACATCTATATCAAAATAACTATTTTACCTTTAAAGATTTTAATATTTTAACTATTCTTGATTATAATTTCAATTTCTATCTGTTATATTATCGTTACCAAACGTTTTTAAAAATGCTTAACATAGTTTTACAGTGCATTGCCACTTATACTTACCCAAACTTAAAATACTATCAGGGCAAACTTAAGAATTAAAATATGGGTAGACGAACTTCAGTTTTCCGTCCCTTATACTTGACTATTTTTTTTGTTGTTTTATACCAACATTTACATCAAAAATAAAACTACTATTTATTTATTATATAATTAAAATGAGATGTAGTTTAAAGACAATCTATTAATATTGTACACTTGCTGTGTGCTGGTCATAGAGTAAGCAGTGTAGATTTTTAATTATGTATACATGTTAGCAATGGCAGATTTACAGTGTCTGGTTGGAAAGGTCCATGGGGTCTGGAGGAATAAGGGGAAATGTCTAAAATTGACCTTCTTGCTTTTTTGCATATTATTTTTTTTTTCTCATTCCCCTCCACCCCCAAGAAAATGTTGAAAATCCGCCACTGCATGTTAGTAGTCAATACTAGAATGATACTCAGAACCAGAGATAGCAAATATAAGTGCTATTCTTGTAATAAAATACAAATTCTAGGTTGTAATTTATAATTATTAATAAATATAACAAATGAATAACCTAACCTGTTACTATTTCCCAAAATAATTGTTATATTAAACAAGTTAATCCTCCAATACAATCAACAAAAAAAACAATTTTAAAAATGCTAATATATTGTACATATACTTCAGATTCCACCTCCATTCCAACCTCAAGTGTCATCAGACACAGACACACGATATTTCGATTCTGAATTTACTGGAGAATCTGTTGAACTTACTCCACCTGATCTATCATCACATCACCTCAACAGCATTGCAGAAGAAATGGAGCAATCACAACCATACTTCCCACAATTCAGCTACCAAGACCTAGCTGGATCAATATCAATAAGTGCCAGTTCGTGTTTCAGTCATACGTGAACAAAATAAAAATATGTAAGTGATTCCATAAAATATTGCTTAACAATTTACTACAAATGATAAACAGACTTTATTCTTTATTCTTCATTTTTTTTTTTTTTTTGACATTAGGTTATTTTTGTACATAAATTATAATAATATTATACAATGTTTTGAACTAGTGAATTTTTTTTTTTCCAATGTTGGTCAAATACTTATTGAAACTTATAACACACAAAAAGTCACACATGTATGATCTTTCAGTATTTTTTTGTTTTTCAAATCATTATTTTTCTTTCTGTATGTAGTCGTATATTATATATTATCGCTGTTTTTACAATTTTTTTTTTATATCTAGTTGAAAGTGTTTTGTTTTGTGTACATATTGTTGAAAATTTATTCTAAAAACATACATTTTACCGGCCTCCCTTATGTGCTGGATATATTATTATCATTAAAAAAATTGTAAAACTTTTTATTTTTATTATTATTTTGATAAGATATTAACTGTCTTAATTTTACATCATAGCAAGTGATTTGTATTGGGTTATAAGGGAGTGTGATTGGGAAAAATGGTAGGTAGAAAATGTATACAAGCGGGATTTGTACTCTAGAAATCATTAAAAAGGCTTGCAATTCAAGTGTTTAATATAATATACATTATAAATTATATTTTGTAATATAATCTTTACATGTTATGTGAACTAACTATCAAATTTTTTTTAAAACCAAGTACCATTCAAATTTTATTTGTCAAAAATAGATTCATTTATTATTTTTACTATTATTTATGAATGCTTATTTCTAAATATGGGTATGTCACAAATTAAAATTGCATTCTTTTTGAAACATTATTATTTTAGTTTACCAACTGTTTATTATTAACCATTTTGGAGAACAAAAATAGAAACTACTTTATTTACCAAAAAATTTTATTAATCATTTAAAATAGTTTTTACTTTTCTAGATCTTGTATAAATAACTTTGTCATAAAATATAGTTTTCTTATTTAAAAATGATTTATACAACTTAAAATATATGTTTAAATAAAGCAACATTAAATGTGATTACTTTGAAATGTGGAATATGTTTGGTTACTTGGTTTATGTATACATTTATATGTATAGTCTTACCAAATTTCTTTCTTTTAAATTTATAGTTTCAAAAATTTAAAAAAATTGTAATAATGTATAAAATAATGTATTTCTGGTGAACTTAAATATTAAAGTATGTTTAAAATAGTTAATTAGCTAATGTAACTAATGTAATAGTTTTGTTATTCAATTTAAAAACTATCAAATTTGTTAATTCAATAACTATTTATTATTGTTAAGTATCATGGATTGAACATTAATTAATATATTAAATATAAGAAATTAAGAATCATTATAATATAATACATCTATGGAATTTATCAAATATTTTATATTATTTAATTATATATTTTATTGTCAACAGATTTAAAGAAAACTTCTGTTTATTTTTGTTTAATTTCCAACTAATTATCCCCATTCATTTATCAATAATAACAAATTTTAAAACAAGTCATATATGTATTCAGTTAAATACTGATAATTTTATTTTGTTCAAAGTTTTTTTATAAATAAATATATTTTAAAACTAAACAATATTTTATATTTTATTAATCATATTTTTAACCAACTTTTTTTTATAATTGAAATATTTACTTAACACAAAACTATTGTTCTAATTATATAACAAAATTACTGCATTTTGAACATAAAATTAATTATTGGTACACATTTTTCTGAATAATTTGATGATAATAATAAATTGTTTATAATAACATTAATGTATATTTGTCAAATCATAAATACATTAGAAAGAATACTTATTAAAAAAATAAAACATGGTATCATCTAATTTTTGGTGAGAATTACTATTTTGCCTTCTAGGAATAAGATCATTTTTCAATAATTGTAATGAATTTTACTAAAAATTACCTCACGTTGTTCTTACGCATAGTTTTATTGAACTCTGAATTTTATTTGATAATTATAACAACAAAATGATTTCTGAACCATATATGTAAAATACAATTTTAATATAAATATAATACTGTTCAACGTGACATACATATTATACAGCTGTTTCAGCAATACTTATGGCATTTTCCTCATATACAGTTCATTAAGGAATACAATTAGTGTAAACAAAGTCTTAGGAAGGGGTATAATATTAATTCAAATTTAAATATATCCATAACAACCACTTTTATATCAAATAAAAAATATTAGTTACTAAGCTTGCTTACCATCTCGCACCTAATAATGTTAATAATGATAGCTAAGTAATTATTTTGCTATATATCTTGAATTAATTAAGTATACTATTAAAAAATAATTAATTTTGCTTTTAAAATATTTTGTAATTTCAACAATATAAAAACAATTAAAGTTTTTAACAATATTATTTTATTTTAATTATACTACTAAAATGGCATATAAAATTGTCTACAAAAGAAATTTATTTATTTATATTTTGTAAAATAATACAATATACCATCTCAAAAGTTGTTTTTCCTTAGAAGAAAAATACCAAAAAATGATGTGAAATCAGTAAAATTTCCTTTGCTGTGAATTTATTTTAAACATTTTGAGATAACTATTTTTATAATGATAGCTAACATATTTTTAATCATTCTCGTATGTAGTTTACACATGTAATAAAATTTTGTAGTATATATATTATACAGTATTATATTGAGTTTTGCTTAATCATATTTTCGAATGCAATATCTATGCATTCAAATCTTAATTGTAATAAATCATTAATTTCTATGAGGACCGAAGGGATGAAAGAGGAACATCCAGAATCAACCACTTTTTTGAATTTCAATCTTATCTAAAAACTATAATTCATTATTTTAACCTATATACTAGTTCTAAAATATACTAATGTTGTAAGACATGTTACCAAAAATGGGGACTATATTTTCTTTTTTTATATATAATGTAAATTTGTTGATGTTTTTAAACAACTTAAAATGTTAGTACATTATATAGACATATTATCATTTATCTTTATATTAGTAAATGTTTTGTATTTTTTTTTTTTTAATGATTTTGAAAAGTCCATAATATATTTTATCATTAATTATAGGATAGAATCAATGATTATATAATTCTATAAAATCTAAATGTAGATTTTCCCAATTACTCCCATTTTACTTAACAGTGCCCATATATATTTATAAAATTATTAGTATTTTACTGCCTGTAAATATAATAGTATAAACTCCGTTGGCTATCAACTTATAATAAAAAAATAATTCAAAAGGTTTTAATGTGCCCAGAAAAAACTACAGATCAAATGTTTCCTTGACAAATAAAAATTAATTTACAAACATATTTATCCCCTTCCATACTCTATCAACCACAATCATTTTCGCCATTGGATATTATGTTTGTGAAGGTTTTATAAATAACAAGTTCTGTTGTCGGTCCTGAAATCATATTCAACAAGTATCATTGAATTTTGAATGTCGAGTTAGTTAAATTTAATCTATAATAAGTATATGATTTACGACACAACTTTACCAGGTATGTATCTTTATTTATACTTTATATTTATTTATTTTTTGCAATGTTGAGAAATAATTTAGTTTATTACATTTATTTTTTGTGTTATTGAATTAAGTTGTTATTATTATAAAATATAAATATATTTAATAAAAATATACCTATATGTATTATGAAAATTTAAATAGCATTTTTAAGGTAATGTAAAATAAAAAAAATTTGTAGTGGTATTGAGTGAGGTAAGGATTCCTTACTTCCCGTATTACACAGGGACATCCCATAGCTCATGACAGTGGCCCAGTGTCGCCGGTACAAATAAAAAGTTGTAAAAAGTATAATACGTCATTGTTATATAATATTATTTGTATACATATTATAGTATTCAAAGTATGTTTTTAAATTTAAAGATTAAAAATGTTTTAATATTTAATTGAATTAATAATGTTAAAACTTATAGACTAAAGTATATACCTACTTACTGTTAAAAATATGTTCGCATTCCTAATTAATAAGTATAATATTATTTATTAATGAAATGTAAAAAAAGTTCTTTATTATTATTTTACATTTACCACATAAAATATTTGTGGTCCTATTAATCTGTAAATATTCTATATAAGCAGGTTTGTCTCTAATTTTGTTATAAATGTTGTAAAAGTTAAATTTACTTGTTTGTTTAGATAAATAATGAGAATTTATTATTTGAATAATAAATATCATTTATCATTATCCAAAATGTTTAGTTTCACTTTTTTGGTGGACTGTATTTAATTTCTAAATAAACTAGTTAAATTAATACATTACACATTAGATTTTAATATCAAGTTATTCAGTATTTGTTTTAGTAATATAATAATTATAATTATAACTAATTTACAACTACAAAATGTAGTATGAAGATACTCGCTCGCCATAGTTCGTAGGATCTGACTTCTTTTACAAGAATAACCTATAGGGTGTTAAGTTGTTTATGCAACAAATAATTACACTATACTAGTACATAGTATGTATTTTTAATTAAATTGAGTATAAAAACTCGATAGTTAGAACAGTTATAACAAACAGAATAACTTCATCAAGTAGTAAATATACTACTAGTATTTATATAGATGTATTTATAATCAATAATAATATGTAAACAACTAAAACGGACTATAGAATGTATAAACCATTATCTAAACTTTTTAAAGTATATATGAATATGAATGGTTACAAAAATAATATCGATTGTAACCAATTATAAAACAAGCTACATATTAATTATTAAGTAGGTACATGTTTCTTCAATAATAAACTATAATCAAATTTGTTTAAGACCCCCTTATTTTGTTTCATAATATTATAGGCAATAATGACTGATTTATTGTAATTCATTTATTTTGTAAAACTTGCTGATCCGTTATAAATAATAGGTAAAAATTTATTGGTTTTTCTGTACAAAAATATCAATAAATGTGTACTATAATTATAATTATTGTTTATTTAACTTAATTACTAGGGCATTGATTATCATTGTGGAATATGCATTTTACATAATAATACTATTAAATATTTATAATTAATAAGTTTAAAATATTGATATTATTTATTATAATAATACTATACCTACTGCCTAAATATTCATAAAAATTTATCTTTAGACATTAAAGTAGGTAGGTATGTATTGTATAGGTAACTTGCTAATCCGAAGTTGTATAATAAGCCATGTAAAGTGTGGTGGAAATTGGACAATTTCAGTGTTTCGGTAAAAAAACAAGAATAATCATTAAAGTTAAAAATAATTGCTTTAGCAGTTTAGCCCCAAGAATTTACAGAGTATGTAATTAATAAATGTACTCTATTAATTAATTTCTTATTATTATTAAAATATTAAATCTCCTTTTTTTCTCATTAGAAGCCCACCTATAGCCTACTCCAGTGGCGTGACGATGCTTGTTTTTTGAGATCTGTGCCTCAATGAAAATTTGGGGAGGGGGGGTGTCCTATAAAAATAGAATTTAATCTAAAATAATGTTTTGATCTTATAGACCAGCGCTTCTCAACCTTTTTTCATTCGCAACCTCTTGATCTCTGACCTCTACTTTACGAACCCCCAAATGTCAACTTGTCATAAATGTCTAATGGATTTTTTAAAAGGCATATAAACGAAATTGTGACGAGCGACAGTACGCTACCAGATTAGATAAAATTCAGTGTACACGTACCTCCGCCTAAAATGATAATATTGAATATTATACTATTATTATACAATATAATATGAACAACATATTTACAATATTTCACAAATAACAAGCTATTTCAATCGAACACAACAAATTTCACATTTTCCGCCATTACCTTTTTTTTTTTTCGCGAACCCCCTAGTAACTTCTATAACTCCTCCCCTAGAGATCCACGTACCTCCAGTTGAGAAATGCTGTTATAGACCGTTGATGAAGAGTGGTGGATGGTAGTAAAAAGAGTAAGAACATATTTTAAAACTTATTCTCAAAAATAATGTTCTACACGCCACTGGCCTACTCCAAGCATTATAAATACTATAATTGAGTACATACCCGCTTTCATAAATGATGATAATCCTGACTGATAAATAAATGAGAACTGAGAAGACTTGTTCTGAAATATGGATGTAAAATGTAACTATGTAAGTGTAACAGTAACTGTGCAAGTACTCAGTGTCATATTAAGGATAATGGCGCCCTGGGGCAATTTTTATTTGGCACCTTTACCGAATAATGCCGACACATAGACATACACTCGTATCAATGTACCATATTATATAGAATATAGATTTGATACTATGCAAATTTTTTTATAAGATATAAAATATTAAAATGAATTATCTTATCAAAAAAAAAAAAAAAAAAAAAAAATATATATATTAAAATATATATATTTTTTTAAAAAATAAAAAAAAATAAAATTAATTTTTTTTATAAAAAAAAAAAAAAAAAGTACAAATATTAATATAATAATGTATATGTTTTTTTATAATATAACAATAAAGTAAAATTCATTTTTCTTTAAACTTACGAAATTAATAAAAATTAATAAGTAAATTTTATAATCACTTAAAATTTAAATATTTTTACTTGCTTATTTTGAAGCAATAAATGAATTAATTATATTTTATGTAATCATATTAGATATTTCTAACTAATTCTCCCAATTTTTCTCTCAATCTAAAATAACTCATCCAAATCGTCATGTTTTTTTGTTCATTGCATTAATTTTAATTTTTCTCCAGGCTGTAAATACAAAACATATAAATGCATATATAAAAAACGAATCCTCACCCCAAATAAATACCTTGACCTGGCTACGACCTATGCCAGATGCTATTTATGAATTTTTTTATTATTGATTTACATATGGGCACGTTCAGAAGTAGGTACATCTATATAGTTATTTCTCAGTCATTTAACATTTTGCCTTTTAAATTCAATTGAGTAGCGTATGAATTGTAGTCGGTAATACGTATAATACATTAATATTGTATTTTAACATTCAATTTTACTTTAAAATGTCTTCATATTATTATAAACATAAATCTATGTATGAGAAAATAAAAATAAAAGAGAAAGAAGAAAAATCTGTTCTAAATGTTCATATAATAAGTACTTTTTCAAAGTATATAGTAATGATTTAATAATTATGCGTTAAAAATAGATTTAAGAAAATAAATTAGTTTGGGCCCAATTTTTATACAGTTACCTACATACAAAAATTGATGTGGTAACTGGGAAGCATTCCTATATTATATGTACTATAGATACTAGCAGGGCTGGTAGAAGGCACGTGCGACCCGTGCAACCGCACAGGGCGGCAAATTTTTTTGGAATTTTAGGGGCGGCATCGTTTATAAATAAATATGTATAAAATATTATATTATTTTAAATTATTTGGTTGTAATTTTAAAAAATAATAAACTTTATTTATTATTTCATAATATTTTTGGATATTTAGGAATTAGATAAGCTAGACGATACGTGCCATGTCTCATAATGTGTATTCTTTGTAATATTTAACCTATTACCTAATAGCTATTATACTATGTAACTCTCATGTACTTACCAGTAAGAGTTGCAATAATATTTAAATAGCCATAGGTATGGTGTGGTGTGGGGGTGGCTAGGGGAGTTAAAATTTGATGGTTCTACATAAATACTGATTGAATAAAGTTGTCCCGCGCAAAGCAAATATTACTATATGTTTCCTGTCGGATAGACAAAGACAACATAATATGTAGGTGTATGCATCGTATATACGATATATTATTAATGTGTACTTAGCAATTAGCCATTATTACAATACCAAGAAATAATGACCGCAAAATATTAATTAAACGCTTAATGTGCGATTTTTCGCTAAATTTTAAAATTGGAAAATATATTTTCCTCGCAATTTGTTAAAAGTTTACCTACACATTATATCACGAATGAATAACGTATTGAATATTAAAAGACAAAAATTAATACAAAGTGAGAGTAGTTAAAATTATATTTAAAAATATTTTATGTATATACCTACATACTATTCATAATTTAACAACAAAATCTTGTAACATACTGTATAGGTAGTTAAAAACAAAAAAGACCCCCTGTTCTATACTATTTTCTGACTTCATTCGTACCTATGAAACTCACGGGTCACTACGGTACACACTCACGGTTTACTTGCTTTTTGAAGTTTTGAAGTTAAACTAAAGTTTATACCTATTTGGAATCTTTATTCTAGAAGTGGTAAGTACATTTATTTGTATATTTATACCCATACTATATATAATATATATTATTATGTTATATAATATATCGTAGGCATGTAATCATATATCAGACATTTAATTAAATGCATAGGAAAATACTAAATACCTAGTAAAATTAATTTAATTCTAATATTTATTGTACTTAACTTATTATTCGTAAGTCAAATAGTAAAATAATTTATTTTATATAATTTTTTTGGGCTTATTAAAATTAAATTAAAAAAAAAAATTCTAATTTATAATTTAATAGATTATCAAGAAAAATTAATATAATATTATACTATTATTAATTATGATAATAAATTTGGATTTTCTTTTATATTAACTATCATAAAAAAATCTACCATTTTTAAGTTATAAAACAATATTTAACATTTAATTTCTAATAATTATTTTTGATTAATTTAAAATATAAATGTTAATTTTTAAATTTTATTTTATAAAAAACATATAGTATAAATATATTGATTGAATATCCTAATTTATTATAAAAAACAAATAATTTAGAACTGCTTAAAATCTAAAAGTTATCTACAAAAAATGATTACTATTAGAAGATTTTGCGAAGTTAACAAAACGGAAACATTTATGAACTATTTGACCAGATAACTTGTATTCATAAAATTAGTTTTAATTTTTGATTTTCAATTCATTAGTTTTAAGTTTAACCTTAACAAGTAATATAACAATATATAAATTGATCATTTGTATTTTTTCTTATTCCTATAAAATAAAAGTATTGTGCCTTAATTCAATCTTCTTATAATTAGTTAAATTTACCTACGTTTTTTTAAAATTTTTGGAAACGAAATTTAATCTTTGATCTCCTACAATATAACACAGTTTGTAATTGATTTTGTTCATTTTGTATAAATAACTATGTACTGATTATAAGACAATAATTTATTGAAAGGGCGACATTTTTTTTTAATTGCACAGGGCGGCAAAATGCTTAGCTCCGGCCCTGGATACTAGCATATTGGTTATTGTAGTAGTCGTGTATTGTCGTTGCGTAGTCCAGTGGCTGATCTCAAATAATCGCTGGTAAATGAAAACGATGAGGACAATAGTCAATAAGAGAGTCTAATGGAATTTATATTAATAATTGCTATTATCCTAACTCCATACATCTTTCTTAGTAAAAATAAATTATACTTATCCAACGTTACAGATCTAAATGATGTATAATAAATAATAATCCAAATTTCAACTGTTTTATCCTCTAACACAATCGATTTATTGAATTAAATAAATATTACAATAGAATGCAATACTAAAGAAATAAATATAGAACCATTAATTTGTGGTATACATTTTGACAATAATTATCTATATTTAATTACATTTTTAAGAAAATTGTTCATTGTAATATAGGTATTATATTTGGTCATTTGGACAATATATACGTACAAACTAACATTAATTTTGAAATTTAATTATAAAATTGTGTTACCTATATTATTATTTTGACAATAGTTACCTATATTATTATTTTGACAATAGTTACCTACAAAAACTTGCATTGGCTTTAAAAATTATAAGTTCTATAAAAGTTACTGGAAAAAAGCGTATAAATTATATATACGCACATAAATAAATAAATACTTTTACACTATATATTCGTAAAACCAATTATACATTACTCACAATCTTCAGAATTTAAAAAAAAGTGAATGGTTGCATGATAAATAGATGCATTTGGACTATAATTCAACAGATACCTAGTGTCTTATTTTTTGGACGCATATGTTCCAATGCCTCGGGGCACAAAATGGGATACTTTGGGGCGCAAGCGGGCTGCTCCGATATTTGTCAATTAAAGAGTATGTTTAAATGTTTACAGGTGTACTGTCAACATCCTTATACGACTATGAAAAGAATACGTCGTCGTGTGAACGCGTCTGACATACCACGTAAACGACCAGTCGCTTCGACCGTTTCTATTGACGACCGTTCGAGTTCGTCGTGGGAAGACGTCGTCGATAGCGATGACGACGAAGCGAATTTACAGCAACACAAACAGAACTTAAATGCGTTTTGCGTGAACATCGTATCGTTTTTAGACCATTTTCAAGACTTAGTGATGGACAAGATATCTGTAGGCGAAATCGCCCCAGCGACCGTGATCGCCGGCCTCAAAGTGTTTGAACGGAAAATTACAGATGTACTATGCAGATTGAACCAGCCGCATATCGATGAAGTTGTCTTGTACAAAGATAACGATATATCGACTTTGTTGGACGCTCGCGAAGCGGACGCTGACGCGTTGTACGAACGCATCGTAAAAGAATTTGGCCCGCAATATCTCCTAGCACGCGACAGTAGTCCAAACATCGCTTTGAAGTCACTTGAAGAAATAGTGGATACATCACTACAGTCGCCATCAGAAATAGTCGATACTTTTATACATTTATCGTCTGCACGTGACGAGATACGTTTATTGACTGATGACAACGATATCGGACTTGGAGAATCGAGTAACAGCAGCTTACCAGCATTTTTGGTCGGTTTAAAACCAAAATACGACGATTTGGGTACTAAATGGTGTCACGGATGCGGCGCGATCAAGTCTCTAGTGCCGACACACTGGAGCAATTCATTGCATCTAATGTTGCACCGACTTCGTGTGGCCATACCGCCGGCGGGTACTTTCGTCGTCAATGATGGCCGCGTGACAATGCGACGGACAGTGCGTGCAACAGGAAAGCGGCCACGAGCGAATTTCTATTACCGGATGTTCAGAATCCATCCAGATTGGAACAAGGACAGAGCTATGAGCAGTGTCCGAGAGTACGTGGACGCGGAACTCGGTGTCTCTGAAATCGGCATCAAGCGGTACCATAGGGTAGCATACGTGTCAGTGGCTTTGCGATACCCTGACGGTCCAGCAACTGCAGTGATCGGTTACCTGGAAGCGGAACCGCTAACGACTGACGCCACTTACATCTATGCGCTCAGCACCGACAGTCATCAGACGCATTTGCATCGTGGCCGACCTGTTAAATACGGAGTGTCTCGTCTCTGGGTAGCTGTCGGGTATAGGCGCCATCGGGTCGGCACTAACATGTTGGACATGTTCTGTGATGACCACTCATTGTGTAGACGCGATATCTCCTTCGCTGTTCATGAAATTCAATACGGCCATGCGTTCGTCCAACATTACATCACTTCCGCCACTCAACACGAAGACGATGATGATATGATGGTTTTGATTTATACCAGTAGTCCAGCTTGGTATAAGTAACTATTATAGAATCTTCGTGGATACAATATTATTAATAATTAATTCCCTACTATAGTTATAATTTTTGTCATGGTCATTATTTATTGTTTCTATTATACTATATTTGTATGGTTACCATTATTATAATGATGCCTATGCATAATATTCATAAACAATTCGGAAAAATTTAAAATTTAAAATAATAGATAAAATATTTATTTATACAAATAGTGTTTTTTTAAAAATTTTGTTACAACTTACATGAACAATTTACAGTTGGTCATTTTATGAATTTCTTTTTACCTTTATTAATTAGTAATTAATTAATTTAAATTGCGTAAATAATACCTAATTATTAATAAATATACCATATGATTTACCAGGTACTTAATGTTAATTTGGGTCCATTAAAATTTTTACAAATAAGACAAATTAATAACAATTAATGAAACCTTTAATATAATTTTAGTGTCTGATGAACAATGTTAAGGGTATAGTTAGAATAGTTATTAGATATTTGATGTTAAAGAAGTATCATGTTAAATTAAACAAGTTTTCTATTCTTTACAATTTTGCAGTAGAAATATTATGCATGTACAAATGTTCAATGTACTTACGACTTCTTTTATTTAATGTCACAAACGCACAAGTACTAATTTCAACATATTACAAGGCAATGGTTTGTAAATTAATAATGTGTAATATATACAATCTTTTCACTAAATAAAACACTGAGTTTGCGCATGTGAATTGAGAGATATAAAGCAGAGCGAAAAATTATATTGTAACATAATTAGTAAAATATTTAGTTTGAAACTTCTGTTAAAAATTTAAAAGTAAAAAGACAAATTATGAATAAAAAATGTGATTTCTATAGTGTAAAAAAATTAGGAAAACTATATTACAGTAATTATAATTGATACATTAACAGATAAAATAAATAACTTGTTAAACTAAAAAGTATTAATAATAATTTTATTATAATACAATTTTTCTATATATATATATATTTATATGTAATTTCATTTCGATGTTTTAATTACTTTTTTTTCTAGTTCATTTAATATATAGAATCTCCGTATTTTTGTTATATTTCCATTGACGTTTGGTAGTGATTTCATAGTACGTGCAGCTAACTATAAAATAAAAAAATTAATTTCAAAACATACTTTTTTATCATTTATATGTTTAAAATGAACTAAACAAATAAAAATAATAATAATTAAATTGCATTTTAACTTAATTTAAAAACCAAACTCCTAAATCTAATAAATATAATTTAATTGGAAAAAGTAAAATTAAAATGTTCAGTTAAGAGGACGTCATACTTTATACCTATGTTTTACAATGTTGCTGTATCTGTATAAATAATGGAGAATATTGAAAAATCACAGCAACATAGAACTCAAATTGTGATATTTAGGTTGAATTTAGAGCATAAACATCTTACTATTAGCTATAATTTAAAGAGGAGCATATTTGGGAAGGAATGTCGTATCAATTTTGTAAAATATCAACTGACAAAGAAGTTATAGTGTATTATATTTCTTATTTTTTTAACACCCTGTAACTTCTTTGCCAATTGAAATTTAATAACATAGATATGGAATTTTTTCCAAAATATGCTTCTCTTTGAATTAGTTAATAGACATTTATGCTCCAAGTATAACCTAAACATCACAATTTATGTTCTGTGTTGATCATTGTCAGAAATAGGGTGTGACTTAGCCCCCCCTAATATGTAAATTAGCCCCTAAATATTTGTAGAGAAGATAACATAAAAGTAAAAACTTATAACAAGAACTATATAAAAAAATATATACAAATCACTTTTACAAATATAATTATATCATAAACATAAGGCATTGCCAATGATTTTTATGATCTTGATGCATGTACAGTATGTAAACGATAATTGAATATACTTAATCTTTGAGTAGAAAAATAATAATTAATTTTTGTTTTTTTGGTTAGTTGTTATATTTAATAATACACATTTAAATGGTCTCTATTTTATTGTTAATTAGTTAAGTACATGCATAATACAACTTTTTTTTTTAAATAGAAACCCTAAATTTTGACTATTAATAATTCTTTTTCATATTTTTACATGAATTTTGGTTGTTAAATCAACTTTCTAAGTACAAAATTAACCGAGTTATAACTTTTAACAATTTAAATTTATTCGTTTTTTGGTGAAAATGTATGATATTTTTACTATTACTTAGCTAATTTTGAATTTCAAAGGAAGGTTTAATAACTATAACATTTATTTTATGTTTTACTAGATTATTATTATTATTAATTATATTAATTTGTTTGTCAGAGATTTAATTATTATTTACGTATATAATTTAGTAAAATATGTAAAATGCAATAGAAGTATTATTTCATTAAATTTTTGTTTGATTTAATATTTAAGTATTGAGCCTGTGGCCCCCAAGAAAATTAGTCTTAGTTCTGCCTATGGTTGATGTTGCTATGATTGTATTATATTCTTTGTAAAGATACGGTCTCCAAGCTGCGACTAGTTGTTGCAGCCAACCGCAATTGACTGTTCTAATAAAAATCTCGGAGTGTGGTCTCCTAGATACAACTAATGTATGCGTTTTAAAAACAGTTGTTGTGACTCGCGATCTATACTGTTATCTATACGTGATCTACTCTTATTGCTCCGGAAGCAGTGTATTGTATACGTCACATTGCGATTGTATTCTGTACTGTAAATTTTTATTCATTTAGTAGTACTTAATATTTTTCATTTTTCAATACATTTATTGAATTATACACGAAACTTACTATATTAAATAGGCATATTTAAAATATACTTATTAATAATATTTAAAACTACTTTTTTGATGGTCGTGGATAAAATTCTAATAGAAGGAAGCAAAAACGATTTTATTTGATAATTCTGGTCCTAAATTTTAAATTCTATATTATAACTATAAAGTTTCTCTTATTCTTCTTCTTTCTTCCGTAAAAATTTAATTATTTTTTTTTATAATCATTTGTTTCATATTGATACTGTAGATTAATATTATGAAAATTATTATAAAAAAAAAAATGCTCGCTGTATCACTCTGACTGAAATTTTGAACCGATATAAAAATATTATAATGCTAGTTACTGTGTTCGGTTAAACCACTATACGCGCAGCAGCTAGCAGTTGCACCAGTTGCAGCTTGGAAACCGTAGCTTTAGATAGATGGAAACAGACCTTCTTAACCATAATAAAAATACCAAACAACAAAATTACATGTTACAATTTTTTGTTTCATACAAATCAGTATATCTTTGGTTGACTAACTATTTTAGTTAAATAATTTATATGAAAAACTATGTTTATTTTTCATATTTTCTATTATAATAATTATTATAAAATTACTTCAATTTTTTGAACCAAATCAACCTCATGATCTGTACATACATAATTGGTGACTCTACCGTCTGTACCAGCATTTAAACGTCCAGTACGTCCACATCGATGAATATAATCAACAATATAGGAAGGGAAATCATAGTTTATAATATGCTTAGTCTGAAATAAAGTTTATATTTAAAATTGTATAATAAGTATTATTATTTTTAAAACAATTAATTACTCTTATTGTATTTAATCCTCTTGATCCTACATCTGTGCTAATCATGATGTCGACATCGCCATTTTGGAATTGTTTGAATTTTCCAAGTCTCATTTCATATGGCATATCACCGTGCAAGTTCACCGCTTCGATACCATTTTCATTTAAAAACATAGTCGCCCAATCACAGGTTTTTGATTTATTACTGTGAACAATGAATATTTGATATCTTTAATAAAAATAAAATATTGACTGTACTGCTAAATTATACTAGTAAATTCTTAGTCTTTATAATGTTTATTTAAAGTATAATTAGTAATTTAAATATAAAATTAAATATTTTTTTCCTTCATTCCTTATTCTATATTATTTTATTATATCAGTATAGTATTAGATTAATTAGGAAATACATTTTATTATTTTGATTCTATTAACTTTATGTATATTTACAATCTAACAATTAAACACGTTAATGCATAAATTATAATTAATTATAAAAAAATGTAATAATATCATACAACTTTTGGATATATTATTAGAATAACTAAAACTATACACAAGCAAAGACCACTAGATAGACTGTGAACACGATAAAAAGATACAATAGAGATATGGATGGTGGACAGTAATGTATTAATTATGTAAATTAGCACTCGACAAGAATAGATTGTGATTATTGTTTGTGACAACTTATGTCCTACAAGGGCCGTTGGATTGAAGGATGAAGATTAAATAATAATCAATAATCATAAAATCAATTTAAACAACTCTAACAGTTTGAACTTGGTTATGTGTCATTTTTTAAATATATTAATGTGTATTAAAATTAATAATATATCATATATATAATATACCAAAATATGATTGTAGGTGTTTTGCTTTTATGAAGCTTTTTTGCTAGTAATAACATATTTGATGGTTTTTCACCCAAATTGGTTTTAATAAATCTTTGTTGTACATGAGGAAGGATAGCATGTAATTTGTCAGTTTTTATTTTATTTATACTATCAATCTGAAAATGACAGTTAAAATAATAAAATATAAAACAATTTAACAACATATCATTAACATATAAATAATTATTATTAAATAGTGTATAAAATAAAAATATAATAATACATTGATTATTTCACCCAATATACTAGATAGGCTTGTTGGCATTGTAGCACTAACCAACAACAGTTGAGTTAAGTCTGTCAATCTTTCATTATGACTTTTAAACTGTAAATAAACAAGGATTTTTTAATTATAGTACTTCATAGTACTTCCATTAATATATTAATTTAATTGTAAAAAATATAAAGAATAAACCATACATGAAATCTCTTTAGGAAAAGAGTAATAAGCTCATTGAAACTATCATCCATTAGAGTATCTGCTTCGTCTAATATAACATGACGAACATAACGCATAGAATAGATACCTAAAATATACAATAAAATACATAGTTTTTTTTAGTAATAATAATAATTTAAAATTATACCTGTGGTAGTTAATTTGCTCAATGCTCCAATCGTGGCAATAATTATATCATTTTCTTCAAAAACTGGATTCGTTATTTTTCTTTTAGTGTGACCTCCAGTAATTACTTTTATATTTAATGGCAAATCTTCAGTAAACCAACTGGCAAATTCCTATTGAAATTAAAATTGATTAATTTTATGATTAGATTGTGTATGTTTATCAAAATTTATATATATAAACATAAGCTCCGCAGCCCCCGTGTACTTGGTGTTTATGTGTATATATATATATGATAAAATTATAAATTCAATTTTTCATAACATACATAATTTTTAAAATATGACTAAATATCTAAACATGTATAATTGATTATGTGAATATATACACATTATTTTATTATTTTTCATTAATACAATGATTATATTATATTTTAATTTCTAATATTATTAGACTGATTAGCTTAACATTTATTTGTTTAACATACCCCAATTTGTTCAGCCAATTCTCTACCAGGTACAATAACCAAAGCCAAAGGGCTGTTGAACTGATTAACTATTTTTACTTTTTGTTTGTGAGCTAATACTTTTTGAATTATTGGTGTTAAGTATGCTAATGTCTTACCACAACCTGTTTCGGCGGCAAGTAATGTATTATTTCCACTAAGTATTGCTGGGATTCCCAGTTCCTAAGAATTAAATAAAAAG
The DNA here is from genome assembly GCA_013282895.1 of Eriosoma lanigerum. NCBI lineage: Eukaryota > Metazoa > Arthropoda > Insecta > Hemiptera > Aphididae > Eriosoma > Eriosoma lanigerum. Next base: position 32,188,955 of record CM023359.1, read on the forward strand.
AACAATAGATGTTATTAAATATATAGATTTTTATATAGATTTTTACCTGAATTTGTGACGGAATAGTGATTTTATGTTTTTTTAAAATATTAATAATAGGTTGTGATAATCCAGTATTTTCAAACACACTCGATGGTTTTCTGCTTTGTTTTAAATAATTCTATTTTGAAAAAAATATTAATTTAATTAAAATATAATCAATACATTTAAAATAATAAATACAATTATTTACATCACTATAAATATGAATAGTAAAATAATCATCTTTAGATTTTTTGTTTTTCCATCCTTTTGATGCTAATGGAATTTCAGTAAATTTGTTATACTTTTTATTTCTTTCATGATTTAAAATTTTTCTTTTACATTTTATTACAACTTCCTAAAGACAATAACAATTAAATATTAAGTTTTTTTGTGATATTTTATTTTCAAATAAATAATTTTGATCGAACCGAATCGATTGAATGTTGATCTTCTTCGTGTGAGTCATATTCATTAACAATTTCTTTCTTAATTGTTGTATATACTGGATCGATGTCTGTATAACTAAGATCGATTAGTTTTTCATTTTTAGAACTCAGACATCGTACCTGTAACTTGTAAGAATTAAATGTATAATCATAATAGGTATATGAAAATATTTTCGATTATTTTCCAAATTATATGCGAAATTCAAAAGTAAAACTGACGGTATTACAAATTACAATATATTGATATATTAGTTAGTTGTATATTATGAAACTGATTTACTCACATTTTGATTACATTTAGAAAAGTCGGTTACTGACGGTTCAAATTTTAATCGGAAATAAATGTGTGTAGAGCATCGAAGCGCTGCATTCATTGAGCAAATCCTCTGTAATCCTGATCGGACTGATCGCGCATAGAAAGCCATTTTTGTAAATTTAAAGCATGTAACGATGTGTAAAATATTACTATGTGTGCATTTTTCTCAACTAGAAAATTGTCCAGTTAATGAAATCAGAATATTATCTTTTACGTTATTTTTACATATTTACAAACAGTTGATAAAAGTTTGAAAAATAAAAACTGACATTATGCAAACCGAAAACACCACACAGACATAAAAAAATTAAAAGCTAAAAAATATAAAAACAAAAATTAACAACTAACAATATTATTTTTATTAAGATTTCATATAATCTGTGATATTATTAATATTAAAAAGTGATAATAATACAACACGTGTTTAAAAATGATAAGAGATAATGATTGTACTTACGCGGTTTATTTTAAATATTAATTTAAGATATGTATAGTTAAATTAAATATTAAAATGTTTCAACTGATTGAATTTTGTTTTCCGAAAAAAACTGAAAATATAAACGTACGTCAGAGGCGCAGTGGCGCCGAGTACGTACTTAAGGTGGTGCATTTGAACCACCAAAAATTGTGAGTGGGTGGGTCTCGGGTGGGTACCTTAACCAAAATGGTTAATACTAATACTATAATAAGTATAAAGTAGGTATAGGTACAGAGATATAAGCAATTTCCAGTAACGTCTTGGTGTATAACCTAGATATTAGTGATATTTTAGGTGGGTGGGTGGGATTTTGTGAGAATTGAACCACCTTTTTTAACTGAACTCGGCGCCACTGCAGAGGCGTATTTATGGGTGGACCAAACGGGTTTAAACCCCCCTCATGACCAAAAATAAAAACAAAATTACTATTAATAATATTATTTTACCACCTGTTTTAGATTTTGCATTATAATGTATACAGATACAGAACATGTTTATTTTCATTTTAATGCAATTAATTTTTTTATATTATAACATGGTGAGGGGAGACGGGGTTTTGGCTTCATGAAAGCTTCTAAAAAAAAAATCTAAACTTTATAAATTGCTAAATACGCCTCTGACGTATGTACTATCTTATTAAACATTAGTTAATAATATTATTATACATTGGTAATGATTAATTTGGTACCTAATTACTTATTACTAGTTTAGTACCTATAAATATATATTAATTATTAATATTAATTTTTCTTCGCCTTACCTCCTAACAGTCCCAATTATATGGGGTCGACAACCCTAATGCTACATCTCTATAGATTTCGATCATCCATATATCCAGTGCTTGAAGTGGCAAAAAAGTAGGTAAAGGAATCTTTTCAGCTTTAAAGAAAAAACGTTCCCATCCCCTTTTACTTTATTATGACATGAGGACTATAGGACTATATCTCTCAAATAGTAGGGGTACAGTAATATTTCTGAAAAATTAGTTGAGATACTCGGCTCAGACCTCTCCAATTCGAGCACTACCTACACATGGTTTCATCACATCATTCACTCTAGTTTTCTTCATATCAGTTTATTACTATCTATTCCTCTACCCATCTTACCTTCTACATTCATTTCCGTAACAACTCTCACTGTCTTTGAAACATCTCTCCTCACATAACATGTCTTAACCATCTCAACCTAGTTTCTCTCATTTTTCCTACAATTGATGCAACTCCAACACTTCCTCTTATGTATTAATTTCTTACTCTATCTTCTCTAGTCACTCCACAAATCCATCTTAGCATTCTCGTTTACGCTTCGAACTCGATATTATATATTTCATGATAACTAATACGATTTTGAACGAAAGGACTTTATAGTTTTTTGAGTATCGACATAGGATATAATACCTAGTAAAATAAAATAAATTCTACATAATAAGAAAAAATGTTGAAATTGTTACATTGATTAATGATTGTGTCTAAACTCAAAATCAGGAATTAAAATAGTACTAATATCTTATTTATTTTATTAAAAAGGATCGAATAGTTGATTATTTTGAAGATATATGAAACAAATTATAAAACATCCACCATAATTTGATATAAATATAACTATTATACAAATATAGAATGGTTCAACAAAAATTACCACAGACAAACAACTCAGTTGGCTTTACGCATTTAACTTGGCTTTGGGAACAAATGTGACAATATGTAATTTATAAACTTCATAAAATGAAAACAAAAAAATACATGAGATACAATTTAATTTTAAATTATATTCACAAATAGGTACACATATATTTTAAACAATTTTTTTATTAAGCTAAGCTAAAAATATTTATGTCCAAAAAGTTATGCATAAAAATAAAAAATTTACAAAGATTTTTTTTTCACGTGTCAAACAACCTTGTATATAAATACGACTAGCATTGAATAAATTAAAGTTAAAATTATCAGCTATGGATCGGTAACATTAAATAAATAATTAAATAAGTAAACATGGATAAATAAATAAATAAATAGTAGTAATAAATAAACAGTAAGAAATAGCGAATAAATAATTAATTTGGTGTCAGTATAGTTTGATTGTGTAAAATAATGATGTTGAGAAATGAGAATTATATGTCAGATACTATCTTTCCAGAACTTGGCCACTTCTATTCCTTCCTTAGTCGCTAGCACGATGTCGTCCATTATGCAGAAAGTTGAGCAGCTTGGGCAGCATATTAGGTTGAACATGGTCTGGAACTGTCAACAATTACACTATGTATCCTTATCAGGAATGAGACCCCATTTTGCTTGGTTTATTTTGGATCGCCCAACCCCTATTTGTAGTCAATTGGTGTACGACGGTAGATCGCTTCCACGCAGTGTACCCCGGGCAACGTTTATCGGCTAAAGTTCTACCGCTGAGCACGCAGAGAACCTTCTAGATTTGTGTTAAAAGGTGCGCAATAAAATCTCTGCATCACAAGCAACCTTCCTCTCTATAGAAATATCAAGATGAGAACATATTATTATTACGAATAGTGGAACTATTTTATGAAATCAAATAAAAGATCAATATCTCAGAAGCATTGTACTAAGATAGTACTACGTATTCTAAACATAGAACTTTGAAATATTTCCAAAAGTATATATATTTTTTTATTAATGTTCAATATAATTTGCAGTAATTTTAGGTTTAACGGTTTGAAAATTTAATAGCACATAATCATAAATTACTTAACCCAGTTTTAAATAATCTTATAAATCGACAATACCGATTTTTTTTAATAAGTTAGAATTTTAAATGAAATATGATATTTTTATGCGTGGAAACACTTTTTGGAGTAGAAATAATGGTCTGTTTATAACAAGTAGGGTAGGCGTAGGTATACTTTCGGTAGAGAATTGCATCTAATTGGTACTTTATTTAGGACATTTTTCGAATTTCTCAAAAGTAAATAAATAATAAAAATAAGCTTAAGTGCTAATTTGCTAATAAATATATAAAAAAATATTATGTAGATTTTGCTGCAGTAGTACGCATGTTATAGACTTATAGACATACATTATGTCGTAAATTCATTAATTATAGGTAAATCGCTATAACCATTATTTTTATTACTTAAATTTTAAATCATATTAAAAAAAATTATGATCTGATTAAAAATTTACCGTTATAAAATATATATAAAAAATTTATTGCAAAAATAAAATCTGTCAAAACAAACATATTCTTTCTTGCTTGTTCCTGTTCACGGCATTGTACAAAATCTTACCTGTCTAAATAGGAACAATATTTATAAGACAGTTTTCAAAAATATGCGACCTATCAACATGTTGTTTAAATTATTCAACGTAATTCTATCGGTTTACTTTACACATTACCACATTGGTCGAAATTAAAGTACCCAATTTATGGCAGTGATTTTATGTTGGATTCAGTATTACGATCGTGTTTGTACTATAACTATAAGAAATACCTAACAATTGAAACTAGTGAGAAGTATTGATTAGTGATTACTGATTATTATAGATTTTTAATATTTATCTATTGTTAGTGTGAAGCATTTGTCAGTATAATGCTGTATTTTTGTTAACTGTTTAATAATCTTTACTCAAAAGTCAATACTCAGTTATTCGTAAAGTCGTATTACGTTAGTAATTTAGTTTACTTTATACTCTTATGGCTAAATGGCTATATCAAATTATTAAAGATGAAAACCCCATGTCATAAGCAAAACTGATAGGAGAAAACATTCATTTCTTTGCTTTGGTACGAAGATAAGGTAAGATATTTAAATTGTTAGGAAATATAGATTAATTGAAAAAAATTGAATTATTTCTGGCTTAGCATCATATCTTAATTCATAGTACCATATGTCAGTGGCGTTGCCAGGGGGTGGACTGAGGGGGCTATGTTCCCCACGAAATTTTATAAGAAAATTTATAAATTATTTTTAATCAATGGTAAGGGTTATTGATAGTAATTAGTGATTATATATAATAAGTGATTATAGTAATTAGTATGTTATTTGTATAGCCGTATAGGAATCAAAACCTAAAAAAAACCTCGGCATCAGCATGTTAAATTTAAGGAAGACCCTAGTTAAACCTCCTTTGTGTAAAAATTGATCACCCCTCCCCGAAGAAAAATCCAGGCTATATTACAAACCATTACAAGTAAAATTATACCCTACTCGTGAATCGTAATACGTAGATTACTACTTCAGTAGTGCAACTGGAAATTAAATTATCTTTGATTTTTAATCATAGGCAGATATTTTTGGTCACATCTGTGGGAGTGCTTTGCTCTTTTACTCTACCCATTGAATACATTTTTAAACTTAGTAAAATATTGATAAAAAAATATTCATACCAATAAATTAATGTTTGGCTAATTAATTAAAAAGTATATTGTAGAAGAGCTAAAACTTTCTGGGGCTTCAACACTAACCCCCCCCTCCACTAATAAAGCAATATCCGCATAATATGCTCATAATACTTTTTTATACGACGAAAGACATATATTTTGTAACTTTGAAATTATATAAATAAATTTGAAAAATGTATTATTATGTCTTTTGATTAATTTATATAATGCCCTCTATTATAGAATAGTCTATTCTATAATCAATGGTTATAGGTATATAAGTATATTAATAGAAGATCATCTGACCATCTGATGATTATACTATTAACAAATGTGTTTTTAGTATATAGGTTAAAATAAAACTAGTAGCAAATGGCAACAGTGATATGTCCAAAATCAATGGCTAAAGACCAACATTTATTGGAAATAGTAAACAAGACCAACTAAAATTGTTCATGCCTGTAAGTTTATCGACCAACCGAATGGAAGTTGGCAACGTGAGGTAAATGATAAAAATAAAAACGGTGCACCGGTGTCGCGTTTGTGGTTATTCATCGTCAATCGGTCGTCGCACGGGTGAGGTCGGTTACGCCCGGCCGGCAGGACGCGCGCGCGTACGTCTGTCTAGTCGATGGCATAGTTTGGTAACCCCTAATTATCGCGAACGTATGGCGACGACGGCAGGATGCAAGAGCACCGGCCCCGACGCCGCCGAAAGACATCGGTCGCCGCCGCCGCCGCGCCGCTACCGCCACGCCCGTTCACTACGAATTCCGATTCGCGTCCCTCCAGCACACCGAATCCGGTTGTCGTAGCCGCCGCCACCGTTGTTATTATTATTAATATTTTTCTCCGCTCGCCAGTCGTCACTTCGGCAGTCCGTCCGTCGGCATCGACGTTGATGTTATTGCGTTGTTTTAAATGCTCCGGACGTTCGTTTGATTTCCGTGTTCAATTTTTTTGTGTTTGGTTTTTTTTTTAGATTTTTCTAATTTTAAAAGTTCGTGCGTGTAATATGTATCATTAAACAACCGTTGGTTTTATCATTATCGTGTGTTCATCGGTTGTTGTTAGTAGTCAGTATGTAATATATATTTTATATATTTGTTTTTAATTCTACTCTCTTTACCGTGTTTACTAAAATTTCGAATTGTGTAGACCGTGTGCGATTCAAATTGAAATTTTAGAATAGGTATCGTTTTATCGCGATTTTGTTAATTCCGAGTGAAGGGTTTTACAACGCACACATTCCGCTGCCAACTAGTGCCATCAACAAATGGACGTCAGCGCGTCAACGTTGTCGGCAGCTAATCGTTATTATTACTATCATTACTCCACTAGGACGTCAGTAGATTCGAAGTAAATATAAATTGTACACATATAATTACAATATAAAAATATACTTAGCACTTAAATATAAAATATTAATATGTTATAATACTTGTTGCACCTTGTTATTGTTTATCACACGTGATACAATCACACAAACTAATTGGCGATTTTCTGATAACGTAGGTACTATTAAAATCGATCGTTTGTGTCTTTTGCTTAGTTTCGTCGTAGGTATAGTTAGGTTAGGTTAGGTTACGTCAGAATACGTTCTTTGATTTTTACCGTAGAAACAAAGATTTATCCAATGCTCAAGTTTTTTCCAAACTACAGTGTTTTAGCGTAGACGCGTAGGTAGTGGTGTGGTATTGTGGTGTGTTTTGTTTTAAAGGATATAATAATAACATGCGTACGAAACCTTGTCCGGTTAATAGATTATTATTTATTATTATTAATCAGGACGTGCAGGTTGAGAAACCATGTTAGTATTAATAGTAGTTATTACACTATGGTATTTTATAATAACAATAGTAGTATAAATTTGTAATGATTATCTAACATTTTGGTGTTTTCTGTCGCATAAAATCGTTTTTATTTATTATTTTTTAACTTTTTTAAACTTTTGTACAATTTTATACATCTTATGTAATTTCAACATAATTAACCCTGCCTAATTTAATCTAGGTCTATTCAGATAATATTTCGTTGTTATTATAAGTATTATAATTAATAACAGTGTCAAAAATTGATAAATTATTTGGTTACTGCCTATATTCTTTAACGGTAGTTTGATAATAGTAAGAGTAACCATGTAGGTTAGGTATACACATCGAATCGAATAGATTTAATATTCCTGTACTTTTGTTTATATTTTAAGAATTAATTTGATTTATATAACTAATTTAGCTATATATATTTATATGCTCAATGAAGTTAAAATAATTAAACGCATTTTTGCTGTAATAATATACATAATACATTACTTTAATACTTTCTAATTGAATGATTTTCGTTCCATTAACAACGTTTACAACTACATTTTCAATAGTTTATTAATTATTAGTTTTAATTTAGAAAGACAGCACATAATAAAATTCCTTGTCAACGACAACGAATCACAAATACTGTAAAATTGTCGGTTTATTTAACGTCGTAACCACTGTTACGATATGTGACGATTATATATTATTATTTAGTAATTAATTGTGTGAAAATTTCGTATTTTAAGAACAAAAATAATAATTGAATATGTATTCTGATTTTACTGAAAAACAATATAGGTACCATAAGAATACTAGTAGATTTCAATTGAAGTTTAAATAGAAAATAATATTAAACAAAATTTGTTGCAAAAAATGAGTTACGACCTTCTTCGTTGGGGACGTCTAAATGTCTATTTGTCAATGGTCGATAACGTTTGTAATGATTAATAATAATAGTATTTTTCTGTCTTTACTTTTTTTATTATTTATTTAACTATAAAATTGGGATTAGATTTCTATTGTTGAAAATTTTAAATCACGTTTTTCGGGTAAAATGTCAATATTTTATTATGATATATTATTGTTATACAGCGGTTCCCGGGATGTGTTGCGTTCGACTAGTAATCTGCTATTTACTTGCTTCATCACGTTTTTGACCTGCCTCTCGCCTATGTGGTGGTGTATTGTAAATCTCCTAATGTGGTTCACCGGAAAAAACTTTGCTCTTGACTGGTTGGTCTAGATATTTATTTATTTCAAAAATAAATTGTTGCACAATAACAATATTCATACATAATAACATAATAAATGTGATGAGGACATGGAGCTGAATATATTCAATACCTATATAATACGTACATACTGCGACCGGACGTTGTATTTGTGTGTGTGTGTGTGTTTTTTGACTAAATAATAATTATTTTTTTTTTTCCTATACAATCATTGAATTCGTATTACAATATATCATAATTTATAAACCACGTACAAAGTGATGGTATTTTTTCTTTTATTTTTTACGCATTTAAAACAAAACATAAAACACACAAAATTTGGCGAATTTAGGTTTTTTTAATAAACAATTACTACGCGTTCCCATTGTTTTTTTTCCCGGTTCCTGTTTGTGTTCGCTATTATCCGACGTGTAAAGTTTACGGAACAATGCGCTGTATAATAATAGGAGAAAATAATTACATTTTTTTCTTCAATCATTTGGTTTACTTTATTTTCTTAACCATCTACCGTGTCTTTGGTCCGCGACGATGTAAGACGACGGTGACGGAGACGCATCACACACTTTATAATATTATAACGATATATACTTTTTTTGTAAGCAAACATTTTATATACTTACACAGGCATAATATTATATTATTATTACGAATAATTAATAACGTTGCTATTTCATTACTTTCTAAAGCTATAAATACCGATTTTTTTCCCTCGATAATCGACTGCGTGTAATGAGAGTGATATTATTATATCGTATACTTGTATAATATTATATTAAGTTTAAATATAATAATAATATTTTCAACAAATACAGTATTATCCATATTATTTTTGTGTTTATGAGTTGTTCCACTTCGGTTATACTAGAGATTATGTTTTTAAATTGTTGACTAATAGAATTGTATTAAACACACGATAACGGCTATTTTTACCGATCGAAAAAACGTGCGTTTATTCAACGCAGGGGTTTCGTCCTACTTCACACGTGATTCGATTACTATACGGAAGTCCAATTGTTTTTTTATCATGTTGCCAAAATTTACTGTAGACTGTTTAATATTATTATTTTTATTATTATTATTATTATTATTATTATTATATTTTTATTAATAATGTGTGTATTGATTTAACTAACATTTAATACAAATTGTTCGTTTGGCATATTTATTTTTCAGTGGATTTTGGTTCTTCGTTGACGCGATATTGTCGTTGAACTGTATTAGATTAAAAAAATCTTTCCACAAATCATGGTGTAAAATATTGTTATTTAAGCCACTAATATTTCGCTTGCACTGATTTATTAATTTGATCTTCGAGCTCTGTTATTTTTGTACACGAGAAATTATATATATATTTTTTTTATAAATAAGTAACAATAATAAATATAATAAATTACTTCCATTTCGACATGGAATGGTAATTTGATACTTTGATTGTACTGCACTTTATATTTTTCTATACATAAAGTATAATCTAAAGTATAATAAACCGCATAAATATACGTAATCCGAGTTTTGCACAGTTATCCCGAGACGCGAGTGTCGAAACAATATCATCATACATATTACACATTACACTGCACGACGATTGCACAATAACGGAAATTTGTACCTGACGATACTCATAAATATTATAAAAAACGTATATATAGAGTAGTCGTAAGCCGTAACCATGTTCATAACTAATGAAAATAATAATAAACGAATAAATCCTTGAGAGGAACATGCGGATTAATTTCTGAACTTAGAAAAATAATAGGCGATCGTTGCAATAACAATGAATACATCAATTTATTTCTCGTGGTGTTTGTAAATTACGTATGAAAAAACACTAGAGTGATACTATAGGATTAATCATTATAATAGATATTATACATATTATATAGAACTAATAATATTATTTATTCGTCATTAGTTCATTACTAATAAATAATAATTGTTGTTTGTCACTACGTTGATTCTACGCGGAGGTATTACTGGTAGGTTAATAACCGGGAAGTTTTCAAAATCTTTTTTTTTATATATAATATTTTATAATAGTATATATATTCTCAATTCACACAAATTATTTTAAAAGAAAAACAAAATGAGTTTTGGAAGTCCGTCATCCAAAACCGATTTGCAATTTCCTTCCGGCCGAACACGTTTTTGTGTTTGGGTGCGCTTCTTCGGTATACGGAAGGTGTTCGCTGTAGCCGTACGAGTGTACGACACGATGATATTCTTCTTGTTCGGGTTCAGTAAATATAATTTCCTGTTTGAGATTTTTTCTATACTACTATGGCTATAAACACGGTCGTTTCGGTTTCGATTTATAGTGGATAATATACACTGATACCATTATTTGATTAAACATAGCATTATATATTTATATACGATTAGTATAAGGCTATAATCAATGTTATAGGTAATGTATAATAATATTTGTTGAAACTACATTGGGTTTTTCGTACTCACGTCCACGATGAGAACCACTGCGACGCGCGATGGTGCCGGTCATTGTCGTTGCCGTCGCTGCGCCGGTCCAGCTATATAATACACACGGTGCAGTGTGCACCACACTCGTCTATTGCCGTAGCGGTGGTGGCGGATGTGTCAACCGAGTCTCGCGGGCGGTGGGCCGCCGCCAACGTCGCGCGCGCATTCCGACGGAAACGCATAGTAAAATTATTTAGTCGCGGTCCGTATTTTTACAGCATTGCCGCCGCCGCACCGTCGGTGACACACGTTTTCCATATTTATGCCCAAGATCAGACGCGCGACGAGATTTCTCGTATGGTCCATGTGTGCGCGTGTACTTCTCTTTGGCCAAAACGGCATGTTTATATTATATGATATTTTTATTGCAGGGGTTGATAAATTGTACACGTCGAGGGCTTATTATAAAACGACGCGCGTTGCAGACGAAAGCGAATTTTTAGATATAATATATTTATTTTCTTTTACGTGAATCAATGGGGTCTTTTGTTTTCAATGACTGCTATGAAAATGAATTGTTGTTTTGATATTTAAATTATATAATATAATATGTATATATTATTTCTCCAATAGAATATTTAAAACGTTTTTTTTCCTGATATTATACATAATTGAAATTTTGCACGGATAAATTTGACCTCTATCGTCTGCTTATTGCCAAAACTCAATGTTGACGTATGCATTTAATTATTTTGTGGAATCATATTATTTGTACGTATTATTAGAGAGAAAAGTTAAAATATAATATATAACAGATATCACGATACTTGCTTGTTGTACTCAATGTACACATATGCAAAACACGATGACTAATTGAAAAATAATGCGCCTCGGGGTAGCCAGCGTTATGTTTAGCATTCGGCATATATCGTATATAGGTGTATTTAACCTTGCTGCATATTTAATAAAACAAAATATTGTATTAGAATAAAACGTACCTGTTTGTAACCACTGCCCTTAGCTTATGTTTATTGTTTCTCGTTATTTGGCCCAAAACGTTTTTCCGTTTTCAGTCACTACCTGAGGAAAACGCGTCGACCTAGTCCCCAAACACGTGTTATAAACATCAAATTATCGTCCTTATAAATTCCCGTTATTTATGGTATTATTTTTTACTTATTTTCCTTTATATTTTAATCGTATGGGTACAACTGTGTAGTGTAGAAATAATTTATTAATTTAATTGAACCGAATACGTTATGCTATTGAACATCCGAGTATTACGTTATTATTATAGTTGTTTACACATCCCTCTCGTATATTTGTACGAAGATTTCGGAGAGAGAGAGAGAGAGAGAGAGTACACTACAATTTCGTTTGACTGCTGTTGTTACACAACGTTCGCTTTAATAATAAGACGAATAAAATACATCTCACAACCCCGTTTGCAGCTGTCGGGGATGATTCAACAAAACGTTTTTATATTTTTCTTTCTCATTTCTATAGTCTCTTGGGATTAATATAAAACTTCTCTCTTTTTCTATACCGACGGATGACGGTATTCGCCGTTGTGCGTCGTCATGATGGAATGCGTAAGGTTTTCTCGTCTTTTTCGCATGTTTCTTTTTCAATCTAGTACTATAGTGTATATCGTTCGACTTTAAAATGAAGTATCTCATTTTAGTTGCAGTGTGTGCATTTTGAATTTATATTATTCATCCATTCATTTTCTATAAATCATATTTTGAGCGTTTTATCTTGGTCATAATCGTATATCTACATACTTTTCAAACGCTTATAATAATAAAAAAAAATAAAGAAACGTTGTTGATGGTGTTTCATTCATTTTATGAATATTTATTTGGTATTTATACATTGAATGCATTTTTGTATACCTATAACCACACAATTAAAAAATATTATTAAAATACGATTACATTGAAAAAATGTAATGATTTTTTTTTAAATACATTATTGCTTTAGCTGACATATATTATTTAAATGTAGGCACTCTAATTACATTTTCAACAAAAATGTTTATGCCAATATTCATTGTTAATGGAACAGTATTTGTATATGTAGGTACATAAATTATTAAATATGTTTTATACATAACTTCCGGTGCTACTGTAATTCAACCGTCATTTCTGATTTTATGTTGACTATGTTCAACAATATATTTGGTCTTAATTATTTTATTTAAATAATGAGTAGTGAGTTATGTTTTTTTTCTATTTATTATAAATACTATATTATGCAAAGTCATAAATATAATTTCTCGAGAAAGAAGAGAATTCGTTAAAAAAATGATAGACAGTTATACGCCGATTTATTTTAAATATGTTTTTGTAAGGCCAAGGTATACTTGTGAAATTGTGCGTATATTAATGTTTGTTGACGTTAAAAGTTTCATATGCTGCTACTTAAGGTTTATGAGTCAAGTTTAGTTGACCGATTAGTTGATCGATAGTTGATCAACAAAAATTGAATAACATCTGTAGTGAAAACCTTTGTTTCAATAAATTGGAACAACTATTTAGTTGATCAAAAAAAGTTTGACCCCGTTAAACTTTATCGTTCAGGTAATGAGTTTTAAAATTAAACTGAGTTAATTAAATTAATTGAAACATTTTCTATTGAAATGCGTAAAAAAACTGATTTAACTTATATTCTACTTTTTTTGATCAATTATAATTGGTCAACTAAACTTGACTAATAAGAACCCGCCTTTACTATTAGATAACTGGTAAATAATATATTATCCTTTAAATTTACCTCATTTTTAAAAGTTATGTAAATGTATTTTTAATTTTTATACTGTAATTATACCTACTTATGTGTTATTAAATTTTCTTTAGATATAATTAATAACACGTAGCTAATTCCTTTGTTATACCTAATGCAAACCGTCACTCTATTGTAATAAACTAATAACAAACAAAAAGTACGAAAAAAAAACTGAATTGTAATCCAAATTGATAAACTGAAGGTTAATTAATTAGAAATAATAATGAAATATTCAGTGAAAGTGGTGCATATTTATAAAATTGTCGTTATTTATTTATTTTTGGTTATTATTAAAATTTATAAATGCAAAATAAAATAAACCAAAACTTATTGTAAATTTGTAACGCAATAATTATTAGAACGTTACATATCACGTATTACAATAAAGTTAAACTATTGACTATTTATAATATTATATACTATATATAATCAATGGTAAACTAAAATGGATAAAACGTGTTTTTAAACAAACAAAAAATAGTAATTAATGTTTGAAATATAAGTATAATAAATAGTAATAGTTATAGTAAAATACATGTATAACAAGCATCGTAAAAAAAATGATTCTTATTTGCATACGCATTACGCATTTTTAATATATTTTGAATCTTGATGTACTTAATACTAAGACTAATACCTATATATTTTTTATGATGGGAACTATTTTTGAATAATTAAATTATGATTTAAATACATTTAAAATTTTAATTTCGTATAATTCTCTATTTAATTTGATAGATTTGGTAACAAAATTAAAATAATGTTATTTATAATTAACACAATTATTTCATTATTATTTATTATCGTTACTATACAATCGAATTTTTGAGTTTAATACCAATAAAATAATTAAAACATGTACCTAGATATTTATGCACAAAATAATGGCTAAATAGTAAATATGCAATATGAATGGTAAGTGTAAAATAATAATGCAGTTTTAATATTAAAAAAATAAAAAAACACCAATATTTAAAATTTTAAATATTTATTAATTAATAGTAACTATATTATTTTTAAAATAATATATTTTAATCGTCAAATGTTGATTATTTATTTAACTTTTAATTTCAATTCATTTTGAATCATAAATATAATAATTATTTATCCAATATATAAATATCTAATGACATTAAAAATGTTTACCGGTAACGACATAATATATAAATTATTCCTGAATAATAATTACTTGAACTTAATGACTCATTTTCATTCCGCTTTTTTTATGAGATTTCGTTGAGATCCACTATTCGTTTTTCATTAAAATGAAAAAAATAGCATCATTGAGTTATTATCATATTTATTTTATTTTCATTTTCTACATAATACAATTATAAGATATGGCATAATATTTTATAGGTTTTTGTTTAGTTTAAAATAATATTTTATTTTAGTTCGAATTTTTAAAGTTTAAAATATAAATAATATAAATTGAATTAAAGAGTATTAAAATATAAAAAAGTGTATCTAATTAGGTTATAATATGGCATATAGGTAAATACATGACCCACGTAAAAGAAATAACACCTAACTTGACTGGAATTAAATATGATTCACTATTTCTTATTATTAAATCATAATAATTCACCGAAGAAAATGTAGGTTAGGTACACATAAATGAAATATAAAGTATAATGAGAATAATTTAGCGAACGAGACTACGAGAGGTAGATCGAGTCTTATAGAACTATAACAATAGGACTAGGGATGGACGACTCTATATTTATAATTTGGAGTGTAAGGCGAAATAGAAGAATAATTCAATTATCCCTTATTTATAAATTTAAATTATCATATAATATTTGTGATGTGTATATTGTATACTTTTGTGTACCATAATGTTATTATATATTTATATATAATTCACTGTAGAAATTGTTTTTTTTTTAAATTAACAAGAATATTTTGTGTTTCATTTACTATAAAATGTAGTGAACATTTTATATTTGTGTGCGTTTTGTTTAGTTGTTTTAATTTTAAGTCTAATTTAACATTACATTTTGCATTTCGATAGGACAAAACAACTTAAGTTGATCTTAGAAATATAAAATATATTGCACTGAAAAACAATATTGATATTATTTTGAAATATAATATGACCTATGTTGTATATTCAATAAGAATATTTCATTTTATTTCCGGTTTACGTGTTCTAAAATAATACTCATTTTTGAAAACGTTGTTTCTGTTTTTTGTTATTTTCTATTTATTATGCTTTAGGCGAGAATCTGTAGAGCATTGTACTAACAATAAAAGAGCACGTGTCTGGTTTATCAAACGAAATGACCCACGCAGCCGGTTTAGTAATATTATTATTGGGCACAAAACACGGTGAGCTTGGCCTGGAGCAATAAACCAGTCTATCGTTGTGTATTATATATTATATATTATTATAGTAACTGTATTTCTCTACTCCTTCTGTTGAACACAAATCAAAATTATTATTAAACATATTTTATTATATACACCGAAGGTGGGTTTCTCGGCCAAAGCCCAATATTGCATGATCGGTGTCACACGGGGTTATACAAATTTAATGCTTCGACTTGGCCGTGACTCTCCTTGCGGCATATTTTACAGGTTTAACAATTAATAATAAGTTGCATGCATACATTATGTTCCAATATATATCTACTTTAAATTTCATATCACGTTCCAGCGGAAGGTCGCCAAATGTCTTTGGGTAACTGTACTATCCATTATAGCTTGTATAGGGTACAGCCATTCTCGGTAAAATCGGAATGACGAATAATTTCCGTGTCCGGTCGTCTAGATTAAAAATAATACAATACCTATATGAATATGCTTTTATATACTATGATTTTATTCTGGCGACGGATGTGTTTTTTAATGGCATAATATTAATTACCGCGTGTTGTTTATATTGTATTTTTACCACGTGTTAGCATTCCACCACGATTCACATGACCTTCGCGAATCATCGAAAAATACATCGAAGATGATTATATTTGGTACGTAATTTAACATTTTAATATATCTATATATATATTATGTTATAATATATTGTAATTGGTGTAATATACGCAATCGCGCTAAGAATTTTGATTTACAAAACTCGTTTTAACACATTATTTATGAAATTATTAATATTATTCGATATTCAGATATAATCTAAATAATCTATAGAATGAGAGTTGCCTGATTTGTATTTTGAAAGAAAAAGTGGAATGACTCGACCGATAAAACAAAAATGATGACTGCGTCGTGTAGTATGTATACCGACCACTTAAACAAAAATGTATTTTTTTATTTTATATTTCTATTAAATTTCTATTATTAATTAAATTCAATTATTTGAATACGTACATTTTGTGTTTGTTTTTGCGTTTATATTTCGTCATTATATCTGTTTTTAGTAGGTGAACAAATTCGCATCCAAACGTCGCACTATGCTACTTTAGTATAGTTTTAAGGTTTATTTAATGTTAATTAAAATAGTACAATATGTTGATGTGTGCATGTATTGTTTGTATACTTATTGTGTACGTCATAAATTCATAATGTCTAGAACTCTAGGTGTAACGTATAAGTATGATTCTATTGTAAAAATAGAAAACGAATGAAGTGTACTATGTATAATAATTTGTATACCTACGTTATTGCTTCTTAATATGAATAACGTAATTAACGAGGCTAACACGGCAACACCGAGTGTGAATAACATAAATTTTACCTCTGGTGGTACATACGATATATCTGAACTGTTAAAATTGAACAGATTAAAATGCCTTGCGCGTAGGGTCTTTTCGATTTAGTCACGTGACACCATAGATCTATTTTGTCATGATACCATAGAGTTCCCATAATGGATGCGGGCGATTTAAATAAATTAAAGAGCACTACTGTCCACTGGTCAAAGTTGAAGTCCTTAAAGATTATTGTCGATTATTATTATTAAAGATTATCGTTCTATACAATATAATAAGTGTATTCGAATTTGGATCTAATAAAATAGAAGAAAATAAAAACATTTTAGAAATGTAATAATACACTTTCCGTATTAGGCAATTTGTTTTATATTTTTATATCGTTTGTAAGCGCGTGTGTACAAGAATACGTGTGGGACGATGTCGTATATAATGATTCGGGAACGCGATGTTTCCAAAATACGGTTCACCGATAAAATATATCACGAAATGTACGAAAATATAACCTTTTATATATTATAAACGCATCGTCGCATCGACTATGGTAGTTAATGTTATGGATGTTCTCTCGCTGAACCATGAGAAAGGGAGAATAAACACAAAGATTGAACGGATATTGCTAAGTTATGATATATATATATTATGTATATGGAGTGATGGTTGTAATTTCTCACTTGTCATTCGAATGAATCAATTGCTTTATTTGTTTATAATATTAATATGACGGGTTTCTTAAATTAATTCTACTATTCAAGTGTGCACATCGCATCTGTTTTTGATGCAAAAACAAAACGGAGAAAAATGTCAAATAAATTCAATATCTAATGACCGATAAAAAAATGTGTGTAAAATAAATTATAGATCGCGATGATTTCCGTTCTTCGTTTCGGGGCGGCGGTGTCCTCGTGGTGTTGATCGCACTGTGGGTGACTGCTCTTCACCGTGTAAAGTGGACTCGATCGGGCTGTTGCGAGGCTTCCGCGTGACGACGATAATGTTTTTTTTTTTTACTCGTAGGCGCAATACGCCAATACACTTTTTCTTATTATGCTACTATTATAGTATACAATGCCGTGCTGTTATTACGTTCGATTATACCGCAACTTCCCTTCTCACCATCGCCATCCATCGTGGACCTGCCGACCTGTCGACCGCACACGCAAACATTACGACGACGTGTATTTTACGTGTGGGCTGCGGGCTGTGGCAGCAACGTTGGTGACGGTGGTTTGTCGGCGCGCAAAACAAACGTCGTAATTCGAATTTCGAACAAACATCGTTCGGGTTTTACGTTATTGAAGGGGTGGTGGGGGCAAAGCTACGTTGTCGGTGCCGGCCGCCGTTCGTGTCGTGTAAACATTACGCCGCAGTTAGGACGGAAGGAAAACATCGGGATCGAAAGAATATCATTAAATAATAATAAAATATATATAAAAAAAACACGGTATTACACCAGGCCACCGATTCTACGATTCTCTGTATTTACATACATATATATATATATATATATATAGTATAGATTCGTTTTGTATACACACTATATACGCACACGTTTTATACGGATAAAAATAAATGTTGGTATTCTATAGTCGCGGGTGTCGAAAAGTACAATATTATGTAATAGTACTTTATATCTTATGTTCGACTGCAGCATAATATCGTCATCGTTGTTCTCCTCCTAAATTCTCTATTCACTTGCCTGTCTCCCCTCTAAACGTGATCGAGCGCGCGTACCACCGTCGTACAATACGATGACGACGACTTCGTTCGTTTACAGGCGATTGTGGCCTTGGAGTACAAAATATATATATAATATACAATAATGATATAAAGACGACGACGACGTGATTTGAACGACGCAACAACGGTTCGCCCGAAGAAAGGAGTGGCAACAGTGATAATAATAATACGCGAGCGAGCGTTATAAGTTATAACAGTTAATAGTTAATAGTTAATAACAACGCACCACACACAAATAGTCCGGTCAATAAAATCTTGTTTCGGCTGCGACAACCCAACACAATGTCGCTACAGCGTGAGTTCCTCAAACGTATGGACTATTACTGTTTTTTAAAAATTAAAACTAATAATTAGTATAATTATATATATAATCGTTTTATCATTTATATGAATTATATGTTTATTCTCATCCTTAATTCTTCTCCTGTTAGGCGCAACGATAAAATTTGTAGTAAAGATTTAAAATTCTAGATTCTGTCTATATTGTCTATTCTCAAATGTATATGTACTGTGCACTTGTATGTTTCATATTTGAATATAACAGCGACCAATGTGATAATTGCAAGTGTCTCAATTGAAAGGCTTCAGAAGAAATTTCAGCTCCTCGCTGTTTTCCAACTTAAAATTTTCTGTCACCCAATTTCCTGTTTTTCAAGAGATTGCCCCCCCCCCCCTTAAAGCGTTTGAGATCACAGATATGCGATTGGCGTCTCTTTCCTTACTAATTATTTCCCATTTTTATCCTATGAATTTCTATCCGATGTTCTTTTCTCTATTTCGACTGTATTCTCATATTCCGCTATTCATTTTTCTTTTTTAATTGTAATTTTTTATACCTAAAAATTGCATCTAGTTAGTACTTTATTTAGCTCATTTTTCAAATTTCTCAAAAGTTTTTTTTTGGGAGAAGAAAAACTACCAAAAAATGACGGGAAAATGGTAAAATTGACGGACTAGATTTTAAATATTTCATGATAACTAAAGCAATTTTAAACGTATGAACTTGAAATTTTTAAGTGTTGACATGGATTTTCTAGACTGTTACATTGATTTCATGTCTAAATATAGAGTATTGAAATTTTTCTAAAACTAATTTTTTTCTCAATAATTTATAGGTCGGTACTATATAATTTTCATTTTTGGGTTTTTCGGTTTAAAAATTATATAGAAGCATAAATATATATATATATAAAATTCATTTATTTATACGAGTTAATAATACCTATTATTTAATCCACTTATAAAAAATTTCATAAATCGACATTCCCAATTTTTTTTAATAGGCATTAAAAATTTGAATTTTGATTGAAATCAAAAATCTGAGAAATGTGGTAATTTTACATAGATTTTTGTATGTTATATAGCATGAAGTTTTTGATTTTAAATACATGAAGCTGAAAAATTGATGTGTTTTATGACATACTCCTGAATAATGCATTATACATAATATACAAAATGTTGAATATCGAAGTCAATTTTTTTTTACACGCCTTCAAATTTCAAGATTTCACATTAATAATTAATTTTTGTTTTTTTTTTTTTAAAGTCTGAAACATTTTTTCGAGCACTGCTGCATATACTATTTGTTAAATAAAGACAATTTATAAAAATGAGTATTATCAATATTGCATATATCTGACTGAATTTCGCTTAGAATCGATTTTTTGAATGCAAGATTATTGCATTTAAATTTTAATTACAATATAATACAATTACATACTAATTTCTCTGATGACTGATGGGAGCAAGGAGGAACGTCCGGAATCAATGACTAACCGCTTTTTATGTTTGTATTGTAATAAATACACACTATCACCGTACTGTTATTGTAATTATTAAGCTTTATGTCCTATTTATATATATATACACATTAGCAGTTTTACATCCTATATTATCTCTTACAATATACTATGCTACAATGTAGTATATAGATTACAGCGATTGTTTTGGTCTTGTAAATCATTATCGAGGCCATAATATATAATTATCCAAAAGCTCCCTCCCACCTCAATATTATATTGAGTGAATTATAGTTGTCTCAACATAACTGAGATGTTTTTTACTTATTAAATATTGCGGGGTTATAATACAAACGTGTTAATAGTCATAACGACTATAACAGTCGCGTATATATCGGTTAAAAATTAATAATTATAATTTATTTATTATTAATAAAAATATTATTATTGTTTTATTCAGAGACTGTTTGAACAGGCCACTAGGTCACATCTATGCATTGACGTTAATTAGTCTAGACCTGTCGGGTGATACACTACATCGGATGAGGCAATAGTTAACGACGTAATATTTTATATTTTTATACGAGTAATATTGTTGAAGTTTTCTTAAGAAAATGTATTATAAATAACCAAATCGAACTTCTAGGTTTAAGAATTATATTTGTTTACTATTAAACATTTTTTACTGCAATGAGTATATTTTTTTACTATTTTCATTGAAAACTTTTGAAAACTACAACATAATTAAAGAAATATCCATATTACTACAAAATATAATATTACTATAAATGTAAACTATAGCGGGTTGAAGGAAATAATAATAATTTGATAACGTGGTGTATCGCTGTAGGCCAGTGGTGCGCAACTTATTTTGAACTATCCCCCAAAATTATTTATTTTCATAATACGATCCCTCTTCCTACCAACATTACGTAAATGTATAATAAATATTCAATAGAACTTGTTATTGCAACATTAAGATATGCCATAATATTACGATTGACACAGCCATTGACGGTACAAAATAATTTTACTTTGTATAAAACTATAGAATAATATACATAGTATATAACTTTTTCATTTAGTGTAAAATTATTGGCGACCCCCTATTAAAATTTTGCGACCCCCTTAGAGGTTTGCACATAAATCATAATAACGTATTTCTCATCAAATTTATATTAAAAATCAGAATTTTATTGAAGTTCTACGATATATAGTTCCTTCTATTAAACTACGAAGTAATTAAACTAAAAGTAAACTTCAATAACGATCAACATGTTTATATTTTTTCTATTGTAACTTACAAAGCTTAAACAGAAATAATTTGGTACATACTTATGACAATAAGGGGGTTTTGGGTCTAATGTATACACACGTATTAACACGTTCCATTAAATATATTGGCATTCCTATATTTATATTTTATTTAGACTTATTTCGATTACAGTGTGTGGGAGTAATTGTATAACAATTTTGTCATCAATTATTCAAATCTCTCATTTATCATGGTGTTATTATAGTTGTCCTAGTTGTAGTGTGGTACACATAGTTACCGAGATTATTATATATTAATATATTATACATGTTTAAAATGTGTCTTTTTCCACCGCTACTGAAACAGAAAAAGACATTATCGTTGTCTATAAATCTATAATAATAACAATATATTAATCATTTTATTATAATATTATATAGTAAATGTCATAAGATAGTTCTATTTAATTACAACTACCTACATTATCGTTTTATATTTTATCAATATCATAATCGCCGGCAATACGCGCGGGTTTTTATTTATTTAATTTTTGTTGTACAATTCTCTTTCCCGAAACGAGTAAATACATAAAAAAATCTTTCTCCCAAAGATAAATGGAATAACGTTTTTGGTCATACACCTAGTGGTATATAATTTAATGTGTGTGTGTGTGTGTGCGTGCGCGCCTATGTCGTTATATTGTACGCGCACAATATAGGTAAAGTACCGACCGAAGAAAATTCGTGTGTGTCGCTACTCGCGGGTATCCTTATACGCCACGCGAAGTGTTTTGTACCATTTATATAATATCTATATAAAATATACTCGTATTATACGAAGTAATATGCCGTAGTAGTACGACGTATAGGTCGTTCACCCGGTCTCTTCTCTGGCTCCTCGTATACCTTATAGCAGGTTGCTTCTATATTATATATATAATAGTATAGTGGTAGTAGTAGTAGTAGTAGTAGTAACTAGTAATAATCGTCCGAACCACTGCAGAACGGATACGGCAACGCGCGTTTATAACTGCACGCCGACTAGCATCGACTCATTTATAGTTTTATGTATAAATCGACTCTACGAGCTGCGACTATAATAACACCATTCACTTTACACGCTTTTGTAGTTCTATCGTCTTCCTCCCCACGCAAAAAAGCGTTTTAGTTGTTTCGGTTGGGGTACGCTGCGGACATACCATATATATATATACATATATTATATAATATTATTTATACCTAAATTAATAATAATTATTATTATCATATTTTATTCATTCATTATTCTATTCCCCGTTCCCGAGATCTTAAAACCGCGACTACGTCGCGGCGGCGGTCAAGTGTATCGCGGTAACGAAAGTAAAACAATCGTATATTAAATTAATAATGGATAATGAATAATGAACAAATTAAGAACCATATTACGCGAGAGTGACGTATACCGAAACGAGATAAATTATTATTTTTTGAAAAATGTAATATTTTAATTATACATTAAATGGCTAATACTACCAATATACTATTGATTAGATGTATAATTATTGATTAATGAATTATTGATGAATGCTAATACTATGTTTTTAGAAGTTTGAATTTATGTATGTATCTAAATAGTAATTTATTGATCTTACATGGCAATAATTTTTTTTTTAATTGCTGAGAACTACACTTTTTTGATACAATTATAGCTAATTTTTCATCCATAGTAGTTTCTGAATTATTTCAATTTCAAAGATCAAAAAATTCAGAAAAATTAGCCGAATAATATTTATAAAAATAAATTGTAGTTCATATTGAAATAAAAATTGTATCACTACAGGTTATGCTTGAAGTATATAAATATATAAGGTAATCTTATATTTATTAAGAGGACGTTATACTCGCATATTTTTGAATGATGACTATCTGACAGGGAATATAGCAAAATCACAACAACACTGAACATTAATTGTGACGTTTAGGTTGAACTTAAAACATCTATTAGAAAATTTATAGGGAAGAATATTTTACAGGGAATGTCATATCTGTTTTGTAAAATATCATCTCGCAAAGAAGTTACAACGTGTTAAACAAATATAAAATTTAATACACTTAATACTTCTTTGTCGGGTGATATTTTACAAAACGGTTATGACATTTCCTCCAAAATATTTTTCTGTATAAATTTGCTACTAGTTGTTTTTCCTCTAAGTTCAACCTAAATGCTACAATTAATGTTCTGCATTGCTGTGATTTTGCTACATATCCCATTAGACGAAGACAGAGCATACGGGTATAACGTCCTCTTAACAATCCACATTTTAAATAGATAATATAATGTAATATACAAATAAGATTAATGATAAAAAGTAAAATGACATGTTTGATGAAATACTCTCTGTTTATATGTGCGTGGTTTTTTCTCAATATTGACGCAGTTTTTATTTTTTCGGCCAAATGGTCAAATATTTCTATTTTTTTCTTTCAACAGTACCTTTTCAGCCTAAGAACTAGGAGTACAGCTCTACAAACTTTAGTGAAACAAATGTTTTTATCTTTCATTATGTCCTTAATGATTAATAACAATTATTGTTCTATAAAAATGTTATTGATAATTCCTACAAATTATTTTTAAATATAGTAGAATTATGTGTTTGATAGTTATTTAAAAAACTTTACCGAAATTAAACATTTAAAATCAATTAAATCACGGTTAATTATTTATTTGAAATAAATCTTTACATTGAATCAGTTTTTCTTTGATTTAAATCTATTAAATTTCCAGTTCAAATAATAATGATAATATGCGTTTTGTTTAACAGAAGTATGATAGAAAACTGCTCTTTATCATCTATTAATAAAAATAGTAAAGCACTGTTATCCAAGATTGTATTATTATTATGTTTTCTTCAGTATTTTTACTAAATTATGATGTCAGATAACGTCGTAACGTAGTGCGCACGTGTGAGAAACTAACCTAATCTCAATACTTTTGCAGTTTTGCTTACATTTCTCTCTACGATGATAATAATAATAGTACTCATGTATAGTGTAATATAATGGAGCACATCAATATATAGGTGTCCTAGATATATTTCCTAATTGCATTATATCCGCAAAAAATTAAATTTTTTGAATGCAGTTTTTCTCAAATTATTATTTAGGCAATGGACTATAATATTACATTTATTACTTGTTTAAAAAAAAGACATCTCATAAAAATATTAACTCTTTTTTTTTTAAGTTAGGTAAAATTTGAAGATAGCCATTTTGAAGAGTATATTTATATGAGAATTTTGACGAGTCGATCTCGTAATTTAATCAAGATTATGATTTTTAAGAATTTTTTTAATTATCGGAGAAATGACATTTCTCACGTCATTATTTTTAATATTTTAATATCATAGCACGTAAAATTCGTTTTATTAATATTATCATACAAATATTGGTACATCTATTGGTAAATGAGAAGAATTTGTGCAGGCACATTTGAAAATTATAATATTTTCGAATTTTTCTTTTTTTTTGTATTTACCTATCCGATTTTCATCAAACCAACATCAATATTTCTGAATACTATTTGTATGTATTATTACTTGTATTAACCTATATATTTTTAATAATTTGTTTTACAAATTAATAAATTTATAAATTAATAAACAGATTTACTTATTTATTACATTTGTATAGTTTTATACATTTACATATACATTATGTTAACAATAAATTAATATTTATGTAGATTAGTGTAGTAAAATAAAACAATATTATATTTAATATTAAAAATGATGTATATTACAATATTTATTCAACAAAAATAATTAGGTAGATATATTTAAAACTAAATTTTTGTTTAAAGTAAATAAATAAAATTGGATATTCTGATGTTTGACGTTTAAAAATATTAATAGTATTAAATCTAGTATTTTGTATAATATACTAATTATTACGACTTACAAATCCTTAAAAGATGTATACATTTGTGACTTGCAACATAAAAATTAATTAGGTTTTATATTAAAATCAATCATTGTTCATAAATGTATATCAGTCATTTTGTAAACGACAGTATTATAAAATTATAGAATTATTGACTATTCATTATGACATTAGCATTTAGCATTTAGCATGCTATATTTTATTATATATTGACAAATTAGATTCTATGCTTTGGCGAATATATTTTGTTTTTGATGTGTTTTTTTATCGATAATAATAATAATAATAATAATAATAAAATACTGTAAATGCAAACAGTTTCGTTCTATTTTAAATTGAAATATAATATAAAATTATGATATTTTTCTTCGATTTTTCTTTAGACACTACAGTTTAATATAGGTAATTTAATATTAATTAACGTATAGTTAATAAACTACGATGTATAGTATATACATTTATTTTATAAATGTAATGTTTACCATTCATTGGTAAATTATTTGCTGATAAAATTAACAACTGCACACACAAATTTAAAGGCGTTTCATTTAATACTATGTAATATGTAATATGTAATATTATTATTATTATTAATATTTGTTCAGTATAAAACTGGCGACATTAAACAATCATGGGTTATTACTTTATTAGTATATAACACTTCAATATAAAACGGGATTGAATGATTTACTAACGTTGATTTACATTTTATATTTTTATAAAATATTATTTTATTTGCTGACAATTGCGTTTTTTTATTATTTAACTAAATTAAAAATATAAAAATCTAATTGCATTCAAAAACTTATTTCAAATACATTAAGTGCAATGGATTTAAACTATATGTTAATGGTTGCGCGCACAAGGACGACTTGTCCTGTTGTTTAAGTTTTGCAGCGTCAAATCTCGAATGCTGCACCTATTTTTGTCAAATACATTGTCATTTTAAGATTATGTAGGCGTATTTAAATTCGTCCACTCGTTGTTTATTTACCTGATACCAATATTCACCAACACGATTAGCTGGTTCGGCATTTACAATTTCGTTTTATAAAATTATTGTTGATAGATAATTTTCCGGAACTTTGTTTTTTTTTATTTCAACAAATGCGTAAAATAATTTATAGTTTTGTTTTACGCCATAGAAAGGGGTTACTAGATTGGAGAAATAATTTTAAAATGAGTATTCTTGTATTTATATAGATTCTTGGTTTTTTATGCCTTATGCGAATAAGTTGTGCAAATGTTAACATAATAACTGTTGTAATAATTTGTAATAATTGTTATTATGTCTTTTTAAAAAAATATATATGAAATAATAAAATTAATGACGCATCTCTATTGAGTCAGATTAATTTTGAAATATATAGAAGAAACACTCGTGACACTTCTTTATTTCATATTCCATATTATCCACAAAAGTATATATGTCTTCCCCAATATCTTATTAACCCAAATGTCTTTTTAACCATCACTGATAATAATATTAATCGTGATTTAGGTATATTATTAATGTAAAATTTTGTTTTAGTTATTGTTTTTTATCTTTTAAAATTAATTAGTTATATAGTAGTTTTTATTTGTATTTTTTTCTCAATATATGTACATAAACTGACATATATTCTTTTTAATAGAAAAGACTTAAAATCCATGATTTTAACAATAAATAAATAACAGTATTTATTTGGACGTTGTAAATTAAAATATATACGTATTACACAGATATAGAATTGAACCCAAAATATAAGTTTTAAATAAAAAACAAATAGTATATACTTTATCGCTTAGAAAAATATTAATATATTATTACATCAGAATTTAATTTGATTAACATATTATAAATTCTTTGTTTCTTTGATACCAATCAATGCATTATTACATGGCAGTAAATGATGCTGTCAAAATCATTATTAAAGTTATTATAATTTATAATACACAATGTGCTATCGTATTTGGGTCTTCAATAATCATTTAACAGAATATTAATATTGTAATAATTTTTTGTAGGTAAATCTACTTACCCATTTGTAATTAAAAATTTAAGTGCTTCTCATGTCGACTCACTCGACTACTCACAGATGATGAGGCAGTGTTGCGAGTTTTGTGCTCTTTATTTTTACAACAAACTTTATATTAATTATATAAGTATGTAATATATATTTCGTTCTAAAATCTTCCCAATCTTTTGTTTTTGGAAAACGCGAATTCTTTGTTACAAAGTTGAGTTTATAAAACTATATAACAAGAAACACACAGAATCGTCATTGTTTGTTATTTGTACACACACTTATATACACTTATATAAATGTATATTTATATACATTTAATATACATATTTATGTATATATATATATGTATATATATATATATATATATATATATAAATGCGTACCGTTGGTGTATACACGACGAAACGTCGTAGCCCAGCCAAGAGAGAAGTAGGTCAAAAATGTCCGGTCGATTGAGTTTTAGTGTTGCTGCTTTGCTGCATTTTCAGTATAATAGTATAAAATATCTCATATTATACTGATATAAATATACGTAATGTGTAATTAATTTTACGTTTTCATATAGGTACTATAATATAATATTTTATTAAATGGTGCTCGTAGCGAGATTTTGAAGATAATGTGATCCTTTATGTTTTGTTTGTCCGTAGCGTGAAAAAAGTTTCCTACGTGCTATTTCGTCGAAGGCTGAGATTTATTATTTACGCCATTATATGGCCTAAGATCTATATAGTAGTACTTTATAGATCTTAGTTTAGGCAGTTTCGAACATAAATGCAGGAGTAGTCTGATAGCAGGATTGCCATTGTAACACGGAAATTCGCGTCACTCATTTCTTGGCTCGATTTTAGCATTAACGAAACCCGGCGCAGTCCGTTATTATGCGTATTTTATTTTCGTATTTATTTATATTTTCCTTTGCCAATATCGCTCACCGTGTCTGAAGGGTCGACCAAAATTGGCAATACTATAAACACACGTTTGATGTTTGAAACTATCGGGACAGGTGCACAGCTATATAATAGTTGTTTTACATTAAAAAAACTAATTTTTTTTACGCGCGTTTGTTTCAATAACAATCTATCATATATTCATACTTAACCGTGGAAAAGTTATCAAAGTATAAAAATACCATATAATATAACATGGTCATTACAGTAGGGTTTTTTTAAAATTGTATGCTATTCATCTTTTGCGAATAACAACGCCCAATGTATGTTTAAAATTATGTTTTTGTTTTTTCTTCTTTCTCGTTGATTATAATTTAAATTATCATATATATATATATATATATATATATATAGGTATATTTGTTTAAAAATTTTGTTAATTTATTTAAATAACGTATGTTATTTATGTATAAAAAAATATCAATATACAATTGTTCTACAGTTACATTACAGCCTTATGGGTTTATACAGGTAATATTTATTATTTATATATATATTCTATATTTATTCTAAGTATTTCATTGACATATAATTATTGAGTTTATATTTAGGTATATGTATATCATTATTTCTATCTAATACATTAAATTAATTATCCAATTAATTATTTTTTTAAGACCTTCAAAAATGTCTTGGAACTTAATAATGTCTTATTGTCTGGAACAATGAATTGTGGGAATATTTGTTTTAATAATATACGCTATTTATATTACATCAGCAATGGATACATTTTTTATGCTCTTTATTATTAAATAAGATTATTAAAAAATAGTACGTAGTAATCACTAATCATAAAAAATGTAATTAGTTAATATAAACATGATGTTTTACAACGGAAGAGTAATCTGTGGTAATTATTATATTTTCATTAGCTTATTAATTTTATACAATACAGGTATTATAAGCAAGCAATCATTAAAAAAGAAATAGATACCTATATAGATAAAAATAGATATCATATTATTACACATTATTAAAATTCAATATATTTTTTGTAAACATTTGTATACTCTTTTTTAAAATTTTAATATACGTTACTTATGTTATGTGGACTATGTGGTGATAATTATTTGACATTTTTGGAGGCTTCCAATATTATGCTAACCTAATTAATATATCTATTATGTATTGGTATGTAAAACAAAATCCATTAATACTTTATTATTTTTATATTTACACGTTTCTCATCCTACTTTATTTTGTTATAATATAAAGACACGTTTAATCGATAATATATTTTAATAGAGATATTGAATACTTTGGTAAAGAAAATATAAATTAATTACTAATGTGCTAAAGTGAGTCACGACTCACAAGGTTCATGAAGATACGATACTATAGTTATCTAGTTTTCGGTATGTTTGATGTTGATTTACGATTTATTTAGAAATAATGTTTGCGTCAATGTTGTACCAGTGCTCGTAGAGCTGCGAATACCTTACCTCTATATAGCAAGAAAATGTAAAATAACAAAATTAATCGTCAATGTATAATAATGTTTATTTAATAATCTTCAAGTACGTTTTACTTGGCAAATATCTGGGATTATGAATCTCGCCAAGTATAAGAGTCGTGTAAGATCGGTTTAACATAAAATTAGAAATAATAAATAATAGTAACGTGTGTAGTAAATTAATTTTAATCCAAGCTGTTTGATTATTCTTATTACAATATTATATTCTTAATTTTATTAGATATAAATCTTAATTCAATAATGAAGAGTCTGTATTTATTTACTTTTTTTGATTTACAGTTGTCACTAATGTTATTGTTATAACAATATATTCCGTATACGCGTATGTATATTATGCATAATATACGAAGAACAACATGATTGAATATTAAAATATAATATACTCTTGAGCGATGCGGAAAACATTAAACAAACGATTGAATGTCGACAATGTATAATAATTATTTAGTGTGCACTAAACGTCTAAATGTTAAAATGTATCATAATGATTAATGAATAATTTATAGAATCATACGTGTTTGAATTTTTACCAATTTTGTTTATTCGTCGGGTACAGGAATTTTATCACGGCACCAATTTATAATAAATTAATAATTAATAACACAGTGAAACCTTAAAACTACATAGAATTTATATAATATCATATTATAATTGTTACGTGTAAAAATGTTATATTTGTATGCATTTAAAATTATGTTGTATTGTGTTTATTTTTCTTGACCACAGTTGTAGACCATTCAGTAGCGAATAGCGTTACTATGCTATCATATTATACGTTCTCCGCTGTAATGTGCATAATATAGTATTATATTGGTTACTACTTTAACTAAATTATGTATATTAGATATATTGATATTGGTATAATAATATCATAAATCTACTATCTATAATCAATGATAATATTCATACTTACGCCCTTGCGGTAATTGTTTTATTATTGTTATTTTATAATAGTGGTCAGTATTTCCCAATAGTTACTGGTATATTCGTATTTGCATAATGTATAATAATTATATGATACATTATTTACACACACACACACGCACGCACAGACGTGTTTGTGTGGTCAACAATATCTATTCATTGTTACAGATCGGCCGTAATATCGAGTGTAGATCCACAAATATAATAATAATATTATACTCTAATTGCACTGTTGTGACTTAAGAGTGTCCCATATATTATAATATTGTATTTTAATATTTATATAAGTGTTACATGACTATCCTGTTATAAATATTACA
Organism: Eriosoma lanigerum; assembly: GCA_013282895.1. Lineage (NCBI taxonomy): Eukaryota > Metazoa > Arthropoda > Insecta > Hemiptera > Aphididae > Eriosoma > Eriosoma lanigerum. The sequence continues at coordinate 32,220,810 of CM023359.1, forward strand.
ATGACTAATAAGTAAAAAATAGTAACTAATAAATAATATTATAAATCATTATAAATGATGGTTGTTCGATTCGTAGGCGAAACAGGCGTGGAATAACACTCTGCTAGCATTCTAAACTTTTTTAATTGTATTTTATAAAAATAAAATGTTTTTAAATTTCTTTAATAGCTGTCAGAAAATAAACAATCGTAATGGTATTAGTAGTACTGTAATAGCAAGCATTGATTTTATAATATCGATGGTAGCAAGGATATAAACAATAATTCGTGTTTGTTTATATCAACAATCATGACAAAGGATATAATGGTGATAAATATAATAATACTGAATTCAAAGATTTGATTTTGACATTATGGCTATATAACAATTACATGTTGTTACAAATCGCATTCAAAAACTTACTGAAACTTGTAATATTGAATAATGAAGTATATTATAGTTACCTCAAACACCTACAGTGTACACTAATCTGTAGACATAATGAAAATATATCCTATTGGCTATGATTATTCTTAGTATTATTATTGAATAATATTATTGGTTAAACGATAATCGTTATATTTTAGCTAAATAAATTAAACCATAATAGGAAAAATACGATTTTACGATAAAAAATACACTTAATACACTTATATTGTTTAGTGCATGAAATTTATTCATATTTATATTATATTTCTTATTAAACGTCGTAAGTAATATTATTAACTCATAGTTATAACAGAAATATATTGTAACCAGGGTTTTCGAAATCCGGTTGTACAATATATTTATGAGTTTTGAGTTGAATTAAAAAAAAAAGATTAAAGAATAAGTACAATATTTTATATTTTTATACAATATTGTAATAATTTTGAAAACAGGCAGAGTGACAAGATCTATAATATATCACCAAATCTGAACCATCATTATTTTGTTTTCCTTAAACGGATAGCCATTTGCCGATAACCAAACTGCCATTACGTGGTTACATAATATATTTTATTTATATACCTACATAACTACATTTTAAAGTAATGAGTAATGAGTAGGGGTAGAAATAGATTATATATATATATATATAGTGCCTCAGTAGAGGGCTTGCATATAATAAAATCAAATAATTCGACACTACGCAGAAAAAATACGTATTACTACACTAATTTTGATTACTTTTATAATATTCATGTAATATTATAAAATAGCAAATTATTCACGACAATCATAACTTGTATTGTATTATAATATTCTATTTTGTAGGATATTTTGTCGTTTAACCCTTTAAATTCATAAATAAAAAAATATAATAAATATTATATTTTATTACTATTTATTTTTAATTATTGTAAAACGTATTATTTTATTATGCCGTCATCTTTAGGATGTATATACTTTATAAAATATTGTATACTTAAAATTATTGTGATTTATGAATGAAAATTAGATTAACACCGTGTTACTATTGCGACAATGCTAATAATATTATATTGTTTAACTTTTCCAACTTTGTTTATTGGTATTGGGTAACTGAATTATTTATTAATTTATTTTGTTCCTAATTGTCTTTTTGAACACAGTATAAGTTTAAAATTATTTGAGAATTCTATAGTGCAGATTTACGTACTACTTGCATGCATACTATACATGTTAAAATGAATTAATAATGCTGTTACGTTCTCAATTCTTCGTTTTCTTTTCCGCGACAATAATAACAACAACATGCGTCGTGTATTAATGTACGTGGAGCCGTTCCGATCTGCTCCAATTACAGACAAATTATATTATATTATAATACAACGCTCTCAATTATTATAATGTCAATACGTGCATCGTGCACACTAAAACGGTGTCATATTTAGGATTTTCTTTGATGGAATTATTTTCATCTACAAAAATTATAACATGTCGTGTATAAACTACTAAAAAAAATTGTTCCCCATATCCGATATCCATCCCACAACTCGTAAATACATCCCTGTGGCTATAAAGTACATGACGTTTTCTGTTTCTTTAATACAAATAGACGCAGTTACAGTTATCATAGTCGTTCAACGATACTTCATAATATTATTTACAATATATTGTTCATAGGTACGTATTTTATCAATTCAATTCCAAAACACGTATGCATCTTAGATATGTGATTGTTTACTAATATCTATAAGTCGTATTTTTATGTGATGCATTTCACATACACGGTGTACAGTAAATTGTAAATCCCTTGTGTCCTTTACCCTGTCGAATATTGTTCTCCCTACAATTATCTCCATCCCATCGATAATTCATCGTACTACGGCATTCCGGTCAATTAAATCGGTTCGAGTCCCCGTCCCCTGCTCACAATAGACCCGTGGCAGGTCCTGCAGATAATATGTATTGGTATTCCATCGTATATTGTACATACTATTATACGTGGTTAGAAAGAGGACGACAGATGGTCCAAACACGCTATAAGCACTCATATAAATATATATATACTATATACATAAGGATACACGATCGACGATCCTATCTACGTTTTCGTCTCTGGATCGTTGCACAGCAGCACCGGTCCTTTATAGTATAGTATATTATGTTCTGCTATTTGCCTGTTGTATAATATAAACACCTCATCTCAAAATTCCTTATAATTTTATTATCCCACAGGATATATCAAGTATACAGGGTGTTCAAAGAGAAAATAGAATATCGAATTTTTCTCATTATATATTATAATAGTTCTGATTAACGCTAAATAATAATTATTTAGGATTATATATCATGTAATAATATATTAATATAATATATATATATATATAAATTATGCAAAAATCAGAATTAAGATATATGTCTGTAACGTTTGTTAGATAGTATAGTACTTATAAAGTGTAGTCAAACCGAAATATTGTTTTCCGTATATTTGTTTTGAACACCCTGTACAACATTGTACATTATAATACATAAGTTATATATTCTGCTGTTACTGTGACCCTCGAAAATATCTCGTATCTGATGACATTCCACCGGCGGTCGCTCGCGTGACGTGCGTCGGTCGTCGAATGGTTTATTTTGCTGTCGGGACGGGGGTGGATCGCTTTGACCTCGCGAGGACGATCTAAAGATTACTACTGTATTCATAACATTAGTGCGTAGATATAATTTTATATATATATATTATACGCAATTGCGTGTCGTGTATACTGTTAATAATAAATTATAGTTATATAAGTAATAAAGCGTTAAATAAAATTAAGTGAGGTAATAGTATTAAAAAAGGCATTTATGTAATAAAGTTTTAAGTAATAAACTAATAAGTAAGTATGCTATTTTTAAAAAATTTGTAACAAAATAAAATTATCAAGTAATATTTTACGGTAATTGTTTTATTTTAAATGCATAATCTGAATCTATGCATTATAAATAATGATAGTTATTTAAATAGTTTTAATTGTTAAGAATATAGGATTTAAAATACGTAATTCATCGTGAATAATGCACATTAATTCTATACCCACATGCATCTATATCTGCACATATATCTGCGTCGTTTTTTTTCTCTAACGAATTTTTTTTTTTTATAAGTAGGATATACTATATGTATCCATGTAAATAAAAAAACTAAATTTATAAATATTTATGTAATTCCTATTTAAGACATTAAATGTAACATTGTTGGATATAATGTAGCCAGAATTTATCTAGCTTTAGTCATGTATAATAAGCTTTCCAGGTTTTAAGTTATAATAGAGCAGCATCCGATAAGAACAAAAGGTTTTCTACGTTTTCGTATATTTAACGCGTTCATAACAGACCCATCGTATCATTAAAAAATCTCGCAATATTATTTGTTGATTGTTTATGCTATTATTTTCCACGAAAGAAAGATACTATATTTAGTTTATATCGACTGGGATAACGGAAGGTGATTAGGTTATATTATACGTATTTCTTGGTTGGCTGCGTCGCACGGTGTTGTGGGGATGTTTAATAGTTTTGGTCACGATTTGATACCGTTTCTCGTGGAAAAGAGTATTGTTTCCATTAACTTAAAAGAAATGGTTTGGAAAGTTAGGAATTGCTTTTCAATTGTATAGCATTTCTGTATTTACAATATAGTGATCATCCGTGGTTTTATCAACTGAAATCCAAATATAAGACCACTTTCAATTATATTTCGAGTTTTAGAAAAGGTCTTAATATGCATTTCTCTTTTTTATTTTCTTTATGATTTGTTGTATATATTATGAGTTATTAGTTTGTTATGGGAGATGAGACATTGCAAACAAGATACAGATTTTCCATAATGCTATATACATTGTAAAGTATGATCATTTTGCTTTTTTTTTGTAGTTCTGTAGATTCTCGTCATTTATAATTAGATTAACACACGCAACTAACATAATTTGACTGTAATAACTGAACGTACGATATATCAGTATATGTATTAGCGTTTAGAAATTTAGACTGTATAACACATATCTCACTAATATAGTGCGATTCATTTTATGATATTATCTTTCTTACCTTATCTTACTTTTTTTACAACGATCTTAAATTTCCCATAGAATAATGGTCGATATGTTCATAGTCAGATACAATATATTTACATATTATATGTAAAACTAACTATACGTTTTATTTTATTCGGGGTGTTATGAATCGTGTTAATTTTTTCAGAATTAAGAAATCTGCACTTAATAAAATTACGAACCTATTTACATACAAATACGCATACTTATAGTTCTTTAAAGCATCATTTTGTACTCTTATTTTCTATTAAGACCATTCATTTCGATCAGACTGAAAATTAGTAAATAGCATTTCGCTTGTATACAGCGCTAATGTATCATAATGAATGTTGTATTAAATAATAAATGACCACAATAATAATAATGTGTATCTAGTATTTACTACTTGTAGAAATTATATACAGCATTGGTCGAATCTTTTCGAGAAAAAAAAGCAAGAAAATTCGTCACAATTTTGTATAATAAATATACAAATTTATATGCATTCTATGTCATGTCATGTTGATAAATATGATATTTTAATAATAATTATAATAATATTCGTCGGGTAAACTGTTTAATCGTAAAATACGATAATACGTTTATCTCCGTGTAGTTTAGGTATATTATATAGTTTATATACGCAAAGTATTCTATAATATTATACTAACCTCTCAGAATCTGGTCTAAAATATTTGTATCATCGTTATTTCCTATACAATAGAAAAACGTAATTAAAATTGTTTCTTATAAACAAAATATATGGATATATTCTAAACAATTATCCCAAAATTCGCATATATTATGAAACATTACCTCCACGAGTTATTCGACTTGATGATTTCCATAAAGATACATATTTTACAAGAACTTTTCATGATTTTTTTTCTTCTCGTCTAATATATACTTTGATTGTATATATATATAATGTCATTACGTGTATAATAATACAATGTATATTTACTTTAATTTAATGATTATTTAATAATTTAATAATTAATAATTAATAATAATTATTTAATTTAAATTATAGGACAAATACATACTAAACAGATGTTTACATAATTTTTACATAATATTATAATTTATTGCAATTTGGAGTGCAAAAAATATAACATGTGATATTTCATATTTCTTTATGTAACCATAATTATTACATTAATATGGTCTCTTCGCAAACTACACTTTCCAGTGATCGTTTATTATATAATTATTTTTTATCAATATAATATTCCCATATTTAAGTATCCAAAGGAATTTCTATAATGTATTATAAATATTGTTGCGGCATTTCGCTAACGTCATTGATGTTTAAGTAACGTGTGGGATAAAATGTATTATTCATTTGAATCAGAGACATGAAACATGATATCCACGTATAATTAGCAGACAAATACACATACAAAATTATTCGATTACACAGTGGCTGGCGATTCGTTATCGATCGGTTGCCTTCTGATTTGAACGTGCAAAAGCGTGCACTACATATTAATTTATATACAAAATATATTATATATAATATAATACGTATATTGTATACTCATATTAATTACACAGTAATTGATTAATTATTAATTGTAAAATCTACGTGGAAAATGTAGTTTTTTTTAAAAAAAATATTATTTAGGCGACGGACTATAATATTACCTCTATTATTTTTTAAGTTATATGAAATTTGGAGATATCCAAATAATTTAATTTACTTTAGTATCTATTTTTTATGAACTTTTTTTATTTATTGGAAAAACATAATTTCGATGTCATTGTTTTGTAATTACTTAATCTATTATATCGCGGAATGCAAAATTTGTTTATGAATGTTCTCAGCTAATATTGTATCATTTACTCATTATAATTCATAATATTGAATATTGACAATATGAATTTTATATTCCCGATAAAATAATATTACATAAAATGAAGTCAAAATTAAAAAATTCCTTGAAATCACTACCTTCATTAAATTTGATCCAACACAATAAAATATATTTATAATTAAAGTGGCTGCTATATTCAAATTTCACATAACTTAAAAAATAAAAAGTAATTAATTTTATTTTTTTACTAAACGTTTAAAACTAAAAATATAATAGAGTTAATATTATAGGACATTCCTTAAATAATCATTTTAAAAACTGCATTTCAATCTAAATTGTTTAATTAGTAATTAAATATGGGACATTTTATATACATATATTTATATCTAATTAGTAATAACTTATGGAATATTTTTATTGTTTTCCGTAGTGGATTGTGATGATAGGCTTAGAAGGAGGCTCAAGAACTACCACCACCACCAATACCGCCACTGCAACTAGTACGGCACGTCAACATGCGGCGCAAGCAATGGACTATTACAACAGCAACGTGCTACGTGCTCGCACCAACGCCGGTCTGTCGTCAGCGAGACAACAGAGGTCGGTCCAAGACCCATTGTACCGGAGCAACTCCAGCCTGGAGCTGACACATCATTCGGACTATCATCATCACCAACTACAGCAGCAGCAGCATCACCATCATCACCACCATGGTGCCAATGGCCATTTTGGCGGTAGCACAGCGTATGTCGATTCCCGTGCGACGACTACCATCAGTCCGTTGTTAAAACGTGAGTACGGAAGCCATGGTTCTATAGACGTCATAGCTTCAGACAGAAATTCGGCTGGCCGAACTTCCGCCGGAGAGAATTTTTTCGCTTTGCTCCAAGACTATCGGCCGACCGTGTTGGACATGATCGACGGAAATAGTGAGTATAATTATATGATGGCGACAGTAATTTGTTATTATAATAATTACATATTTCTATCATACAACAACGTATAAAAGTATGAAAAACTGCGGTTTTCTTTCACTTTCATACGCGTCTTAACTAAAACTTCTGAATTCTTATTTTTGTATATTTATATTATAATCCAAATTTAAAAGTATTCACATTAATCTTACTTAAAATATGTGACATAAATTTTAATTATATGTACTCGTATAGTTTATAGTTGTATATGTATACTTATTTTCGGAAATATCATGCATTTGTTTAAAAAAAAATACTGTTTACAGGTAATAATCGGGAGTTTGGATATCGAGAGTTGCCAGTGGACGCTCTACCAGATGACCGTATGACTGCAACCAATACGTCGTGCAACAACAGCGGCCCCGCTGCAGACAAGACTACTACGTCGCCCCAGGGACCTAATTCCAATAGCCCAAAACTCAGATTGAAGTTCCACAAGTTCTGGGGAGCCAACAACAAGTTTTCCAGGACCACAGATGACACCGCTGGCCTGAGTGGTACTGCTTCCGGCGGTTCCAACATGGTGACTAGCAGCGTTAACAACTGTGGTGATTTTTCTGGCGAGGAACGCCAAAAGCGAAGGGGCTTTGCACACTATGACGTTCAATCGTTAACAGCTACTGTGGGATTGGATTCAAAGCTCCAGAACATATTGTCTAGAAGGCGAAACACAGCCACTGGTGCTTCAGCCGCGTCTATGTTAGCAGCTCGTTCGTCCACGCCGGACAGCGGCGATGAAGATCTCGGTGATGGGAAACACAACAATTTACTGGACAGGTATAAGTTGTTATTATTATTACTTACTATATTATATTATTAGAAATTATTAAATGGTACAATATTATTTTTTAGTTGTCCATTCTTTCGAAACGAACTAGGTGGTGAGAGCGAACGAGAAGTGAGCCTAACGCAAAGGACCCAAACTGGGCAAATATCAACTTTAAATACCGGAAAACTTTACCACAGACCACGTATGGCCTATGGTATATCAATCCTTGAATTTCCACCTGGAGAGTCCCACTGGAAAGAGAGTATCTGTCCTGAAAATTATTCAAAATTAATAGAGACTACTGATGAAGGCGATTTATATTACAGAGTGTTTTTCTTTGGCCAAGGTATAATACATAATATCATGTTTTCGACTAAATTTCTGTAATAATTATAATATGAAAATATGATTTAGATGGCAATTAAATACTATTATTTATGCTACCTTTTATAATTAAATACTGCTAATAGTTTTTGCTTTATTATTTTGTAAATAATTAAAATAATTATTAGTCTTCAATTGTTAAATAATTGTTCTTACTTAATCAATTAATATATTATGTTATTTATTTATAGAACATCAAAACTGGTTTGGAATGGATGAGACTTTGGGACCTGTTGCTATCAGTTTAAAAAGAGAAAGAGTTGAAAATGATTTAATAACCAACGGTTGTAGTTCAAATTCATCAATTATTTTTAGATACCGGATTATCATACGTACAAGCGAGGTTAATAACTAATTAAAAACTAATTTATAAAATAAATAAATAATAGTTATTTAAAAAAAAAAAAAAATAATAATAATAATATCATTAATAAATTTATATTTTTTCTTTAAATATTAGTTGCAAACTCTTCGTGGTTCTATTCTTGAAGATGCCATTCCTAACATTAAACCGTCCAGTAGTTCTAAACACATTAATACAAAAGATGTTCTGGAATATATTGTTCCAGAAATCCCTCTTTCATGGTAAGTTATAAATATAATTAATCATTGATTATGTAACACTAATTGTTTAAATGCCAATTATAAATTTGTAGTTTAAGATTGGGTGTATCAAGTAATAGAGTTGAAGAATTATTATTGGGTCTTGATGAGCAAGGCATATCCCATACCTACAAAGTCGGAGTAATGTACTGTCGTGCTGGACAATTCACAGAAGAACACATGTATAACAATGAAGAAGCTGGTCTAGCGTTTTATCAATTTATGGATACTATTGCTCAGAGGGTACGCTTAAAAAGTTTTAACAAATATAGAGCAGGATTAGATAATAAGAGTAAGTAGATATTGCATATTTATGATTTATAATATTAAGTTAACATTTTCTTATGCGCAAGTTTTATGTGTTATAGCTGATTCCACTGGACTTTATTCATTTTATAGTCAATTCCAAAACTGTGAAATTATGTTCCATGTGTCTACAATGTTACCATTCACTCCAAATAATAGGCAACAGGTATTATAAGTTAATTTACACATTTTTCAAATAGAATAATATAACCTATTTTTATAACTATTTTTTTTTCTCATAAATTTATAGCTTCTTCGAAAACGTCACATTGGAAATGATATTGTTACAATTGTATTTCAAGAACCTGGAGCTCAACCATTTTCTCCCAAAAATATACGTTCTCAATTTCAACATGTATTCATTGTTGTTAGAGTCATAAATCCATGTACAGAAAATACTCAATATAGGTAATGGTTTTTAAATAAGTATGTATTATAATATAAAACAATGTTAATCTATTGTTTGTCAATTACAATTATAGTGTTGCGGTAACACGGTCTAAAGAAGTTGAAATTTTTGGTCCTCCAATACCCTCTGAAGCAGTGTTCAAAAAATCTAAAGAATTTAGTGATTTCTTATTAGCCAAAAGTATATATTTATTTATTATTTTTATTAAATATATTATTTCTACAACAATATTACCTTACAGTTATAAATGCTGAGAATGCCGCTCACCGTTCTGAAAAATTTGCTACAATGGCAACTCGTACACGACAAGCATATTTAAAAGACTTAACCTTAAATCATTCAACTAGTACTACTATCGAACCAGTACAAAAATTTTGTAAGCTAATTTTATTCTTTATTTAAATGTATAAAAAGTTTTATTTATTTAATAATTCCATATTTTTAGCTATGTTGTCATTTAGTAGTAAAAAAAAAGAGAGATGGCGTCCTCGATTTCAACCAGATGCTTCTCAAAGAGGTGCTATTTGCTGGCAAGTTGTGTTAGAAGAAGGCAATGGAGTTATTGTTGTGCATTGTCTTTTAGCCATATCATCAGACTCATTGGTTCTTGTTGAAGAAAATAACCATGATATATTCCTCGTTATTCCTTGCAAGTCTATATTGGGTTGGACAACACAAACTAACAGGTTAGTTTGCACTTCTTATAAAATAAAATTTTCCTTGGATAGAAAAATAAATATACTGTTATTTAATGTAAAATATATATTTATAGTTTACGAATATATTATCACGAAGGAGAATGTGTTACTTTGCATATGCATGAAGGTTGTAGTGATGGCGATAGAGATGAATTAATGGAAGTTGTAGTTAGATTACGATCAGTTACACAAGGTTCAGTTGCTCAGGAACTATCATTACATCGTAACTCGTTAGGTCAGCTTGGCTTTCATGTACAACCTGATGGTTTGGTTACACAAGTGGAAAAATCTGGTCTTGCCTGGGAAGCTGGTCTCAGACAAAATTCCAGACTCATTGAGGTAGAGTGTTAATATACTTCAGTTCTCATAGGTCATGTGATTAACATTTTAACTTACGGGTTATAGATATGCAAAGTAGCTGTGGCTACCCTTACTCATGATCAGATGGTGGATTTATTGAAAACTAGTGTACTTGTTACAGTCACAGTAATTCCACCCTTTTCAGATGGTTCACCTCGGAGGTATGTAACATGTTGTTGTAGTTTTATAAAAGTTTTTGTGATACTATTCATTGTATTATTATTATTGTAGAGGTTGTCATATCCAAAATTGTTCCTATCGTACCGACAACAGTAGTTCACCAAAAGGATATGAAAGTGAATATGAAAATGTTGCAGGCATTTCATCTGTAACAACTAGTCCTAGAAAACAAACTGCGCTACAACAACCGGTTACTGGAAATCACCGAAAAATGTATGTATTAATTATAATTGTAATACAAGTTTCTTGAATTGTATTAAACTTGTAGCTCTTTATTTCTTGAAGGTATGAACGCAGTTTGTCTCCACCTAGATCCAGTAATAGTTCTGGTTATGGCACTATGGGCAGTAATAAGTCCTATACAACTCCCATGGATTCTCGTTTTCCTCAGAATCCTGAGGTAAGACATATAATTGGTTCTTTTATTGAAAATGATTAACATTTTATGTGACAATAGGGTACACTGACTAGTTCATCAAGTGGCCATTCATCTGATGATCGTTGGTACGATCTTCTAGAAGTGCCATTAGAAGATCCTCCTCCTGTGCCTACAAGAATAACACCAACGTCTAACAAATCACACTCTAAAGTGCATGCAAGCAATTCATTACCATTGTCCACTATGAACAATTCTTTTTCTGTATATTCAGACCCACGTAGTACCAAAAGTATTACTACTCAACAGTATGATTACGTTAACAAGACTCCTGACCTAAATCATGATCTTCATAGACAATTTGATGAACGTTCAGAACAACCAAGAAGATCAACTAAACGATTAGTTAAGGTTAGTAATATTTTCTAAATAATAATAAATGTATTAATTGTATATTCTATTTACTTAACAGGCAACAAGTGGTCCAGAACTAGAAAAATCGAATGCTTTGGTTGATAGTAATAATTTTAAAAAGAATTTGAGCAATGGAAATATACCTGATACATTAAATGAAAGAATTCTTGTAGCTAGTGAAGGTAATTTGTTGTAATATAATAATTTAATTATTATCTCTATTATATAATTTTTCTACTTTTCTAAAAGATGATGTTTCTACAATCGGGAGCAGTAGTACTGGCTCACCTCATAGTCACCGTAAAAGTCTTAAAAACAATGGCAGTCGGAATCAAAGTCCTCGTTCTGGATTAGATCGAGGTGAACCAAGACTTAGACCGGGTATTTCTGGACGTAACTCAAACGCAAGTAGTAGACTCAGTGGTAATATGAGTACGTTACAAGAGGATTTGATGAAACTAATCGATCCAGATTATAATTTAGATTCATCTTTTATTGTAAGTATTGCAATATTAGTAATAAAATCAGTTAAAAAGCATTATTAATTTCTTTTCATTAATTATTAATCATAATTTATTGTTAATAATAGGATAAAAACACCATAATAAATAAGAATCCATCCAGAGATAATGCATCAAATGTAGAGCAGGGTCAAGTTATTCTTACCAAAGCTCGTCCTGCCACAGTAATATCTAGTGCACCAAGCCCAGCATTGAGTGAAATGAAACCTTTGAATCAAGTTGAAAGGTATTAACACAATTGAGAATAATTAAAAATAAACTGAACATTTTAAAGATGTTACATAATTAAGATAGAATATAATATATTTTATTTTCATTGGCTGATTTTGTTTTTCAGTGTTGCCGATTTACCACTACCAGACACTCCAATTGACCGGATGAATTGGAAAATTCTCGTGGATACAGCTACTGAAGCATTACGCAAAGTATCAGCTGGGGCTCAAATTAACGAACCAGAGATTACTAACAATGAGAACAGAGATCACAGTTACATGAATGGTAGTACTATATTAAATACTTCTAGTACGAATAAGTAAGTAGTTTTGTTTATATACTTGCCGCATGTTAAGAGCCATGACCAGTCGTATAGGTAGACATACGTAAAAAATACTGTACTAACGTACTAAATTATTTTGTGACTTTGTGCTACTTTCAATTGTTGACTGATCATACTATAGTATTTTAAGGGCAGGTTGCATAAAAATCTGTAAATATATTAACTTCTCTGTGATTTAATCATGCTGTAAAGTTTTAATGGCTGTATAAAATAAAAAGGAGTTGTATAAAGACATTTTATTGATAACCACGGTTACAATTTTACCACATACCACATATATCATGGTATTACTTTTTAAATTTATTAATCATACTTTTCACAATTGAAACCATGAACTAACAAGAAATTCGGAATGTGTAAACGGTGAACATTTAATAATAATAGATTGATAGTGATACTATTGACTCTATCACTACTTTTTGATTTATTCCTCTTACTTTGTTTTAAAATTTTAAGCGATAATCAGCAAACAATTATTTTTACTTTTATTTTTCATACTCCGTTGTACGTTATCTACATATCTTATTGTTCAGTCTTTAAATTACTTACTTCTAACTATAATAAGCATAGGCAAGCGCAGAGTTTAAGGTTGGGGCAGCAAAAATGTATGCTATCGGTCCATTCTTTCTTAACAACCCACAGGATACAGATAATTTATATATTCTGAGCAAAGTGAATAATGTATTGGATGGTTTTACAATTATGTGTGCCTATTTTTTGTTTTCAGTAGAGAATTGTGACTACAAGGTACTTTATTTAGCTCATTTTTTGAATTTTCCTTTGGAATAAGAATTATTTAAAGATAGTTTATCAATAATCATAATATTATACATCATATTTCTTAGCATCATTAACTAACCTGTAAAAAATTACAGATCCAATAACTGACAATTTACAGAGCTATTAACTTCATTTAATTTAAGCAATACTCACTATTATTTACAGAGCCATTAGTGAGTTAAACATTTTGTAAGTCATTATTGATCGTTTATGTAACCCGCCCTAAATTTACTATACATAGTATTATACTGGATAATGTTAAATTATCCAATATTGAATCATACTATTAACATGCGTTGAGTATAATTAGTTGAATTTTAATTGAATACTAATAATGTGTAATGCACATTTTTTGGTTTAAGGACAAACATGAGTCCTGATGATTTAGAAATTATGTTACGAAATGAAATGGAAATGCGCATGGAATTGCAAAATGAAGTAAAACACTTGCGAGAAGAAAATCGCCGATTGCAAGACGAATCTAACAATGCTGCACAGCAGCTTAAACATTTCACACATTGGTTCTTTCAAAACATCGACAAACACCCTGACTGATGCAGTTATTTCTATTTTTGTTTTATTATTATTATTTTATATACATATATATATATTATATAAGTGTTTTAATTTTAGAAAATGTGTGCTGCTCATAAGTCATAATTTTTCATGTTGTTACAATTCATTTTTTTTTGTATATTTTTGAATTAGTTAATTTATTATTTTAAGTTTATTATGTTCAAGATAATATTGCTATTTTTTTTTTTTTTTACTAACACATTACATTGCCAAAAGACTGTCTTTTATGTTAGTTTTAGATTAATATTAATAATATAATAATATATTAAATAGTAATTATTATTATATAATATATATATCTATATATTCTTTTTGTAATTTGTTTGTCGATATGTATGGAGTTTAGATATTTACCAAAACATATCGGCACACATAATCAAAACCATAGATTTTAATGTTTGTTTATTTAGAAACACAAATTGTTTATGTTTTGGGAGTAAATTATATTAAACAGTATTATTATTAAAGTTATTAATTGTAATAATTGTGTCAGGAGTTAACCACAATGAAAGACACCAATATGCATTTCATTATTTACCAAAATAATAGCTATTTAAACATAAGATGTTATAATGATTTTTTTTTTTATCATTATATTTTATATAATAAAATATATATTACATGTATAATATTAAAATAACTATTTTAAATATAAATTATTATTATTATTTGTTACTTATAAAAGTAGTAATAAATATTATGATTATAGTTCAATATAGTTGTTCATTTACTTTTAAATAATAATGTATTGTTGTGCCTTTCTAAGAACACCAAGTGTTTGTATCATTATTAATGAAAAAATAATATTGTTGTTAAATTTAGTATTATTAAACAAGTGTAATAAATGTAATTTTTCATATATTATTTCTTTTTAAACTTGCATTTTTAGATTTATTGATTTATTTTTCGTTTTTATGCACACAAGTAATCAGTGTTTCAAAGTTAAGTATATACATACTCAACTGGTTTTTTTTTATTATTATATGTGTATTTGTTTAAAATAACGGTTATTTACCAAAGTTCAAAATGTTCATTGTATAGCATAATAGATAACTATATTGTCAACTGTTAAGCGATATTTTTATAATTTAAAATATGTTTTTTTCGTAGACATATGAAATTTTGAAGTATAGTTTATGAAATTATCAAGAATACAATATTTTAATGTGTATACAGTGTATATTTTTTGGAATATATTTATAACTTTAGACAGTACTATAAATTATCCAAATCAAGGTTTCCTCTTTTCTAATTTACAGATGTCCGTAAAACGTTTTCGTGACAAACACCTGCTAAACCACAATAATATTAATGATGTACTATAATAGTGTAATGAGTTTATTATATGAGAGTACCATGGGTGTCCATAGGAGGGGGAAAAATCACATAATATAATATATTATGTTACAATTAGGTTCTAATTTTTTTACTTAAATAATATAACTATCAATTTATTAATAGCTTATTTTATTTTTTCATTTTTGTCTACGGGGTAATTGCCCCATCTTGCCTACTCCCATTGGTGCCCATAGAGAATATATTAATCTTACATCATTGATTAATTATACATTATTTGTTATTATTGTATAATTAATCAATGCTTACATTCTATAAAAAAAAAAAAAAAAAATACAATAATGATAAAGTGGTAACCCTAAAAACAGGATCAATTGGAATTTAAAATTTACATTGCCTAATCTAATCCAGTGGAAATTTTATTGATACAATTTTTGAAGTAAAGACTACATAATACAAATAAAATGTTAATAATAAAAATAAAGAATTATCATGGTAGAGAATTTGAGATAGAGATTTGTTGTTAACTGAAACTGTCCCTTTGAATTGTAAATTATTTTGTTCTGTGATTAATAAATAATATTTAATTTAATATTTTGTTACAAAATGTTGATAGCAAATAGCCGTAATGGATATAATTATACAGAGTGTTTCCTTAGCGTATACAACAAACCATATACTCGTACTTAAGACGAAAAAATGATAAAATTGTTTTCAACCCTAAAATGTTGGGTTACATCATTTTTCACCAAAATGGTGCAAAATGGTGTTAGGTGGTGCTCAAAATCGTATTTACGGTGTGACATATCATTTTGATGAGAATTTTACCAAAAATTCCCTGATAACAGGGATTTTTATTTTTATTTTATTTTTTAATTACTAATAATGTTACTTAAATAAATTAAAAATAAAGTTTTTTTATCTTGTATTTGGTAATTGATTATACTCGAGTGAGTCAAATAATAATCTTATTTTGTAAATATGAAATAGATAAAATAGGTTTTTGCAAAAAATTAATTTTTTAATTTAAATTTACAATTTAATTTATAGTAGTTGTTCAAAATGGCGTCCCTCAACCTCAATATATTTTTGTAATCGGTAATATATTATATTAATGGCTAGCCAAAAAAAAATAATAATAATAATAATTTACAAACATTTTTGGTCAATTTTAAAATGAAATTTTTTTAAAATGTTTTTCAGTAATTTATATTTTTTAAATGTTTATCAGTATTTCATTTTACATAGATAACACGTTATCAAACAAACCAAATCATTAAATTTTCAAATTTTTTAGTTTTAACCATTTCTAAAATTTAGTTTCTGTAAGAAACATGGCTAAAGTATTTGCAGTTTTCAGAACTATTAGAAACAACTGGAAAAAGTCTGTATTCTTCACTGCTGTTTTGTCTTACGGTGCAAGTTATGCGAACGAGAAATATGAGTATGTGATTGATGAAAATGTCATAGAAAAAATATTAATTATTATAATATTCAAGTTTAGATATAGTAACCAATAACCATTTAAAGTTGAAAAGTATTTTATTGTTTTTATGAGTATGGAGGATTAATGATTATAAACTATTATATATTTATTTTATTGATTAAATATTTTGTTTGATTTTGGTAACGATTAATTGAATATAAAACAATTATCTAAAAAAAAAACCTACAACATAATGACTAATATGTATTGAATTTTTTAAATATTTTGTGACAAAATTTGGTTTTTGACTTATGATTTAGGACACACATGTTTATGTCACAATGCTGTAGAACTGTTGCTCTGTATGGTGACATGCCATTATCGATTGAAAAAAAACCCAAAAAAGTAACAGTCATATTGAATCCTGCTGCTAATAAAAGGTTTTGATTTAATAATTTTGTCCATCAATAATAGAAATTTAAAAATTATTTTTTTATCATTTCATTTAGGAATGCTAAATCAGATTTTGAAAAATATTGTGCACCTTTATTGCATTTGGCTGGATACTCAGTAACAATTCTTACAACAGAACGAGAAGGTGGTGCTAGAAGTTTGGTAGAAAATCTAATTGGTGAAACGGATGCTCTTATTGTAGCTGGAGGTGATGGTACTTTGTCAGAGGTATAAAAGTTTTATCTGTTTGTGACAAAATATTAATAAAAAAACCTTGAATATTTAAAAAAAAGTTTTTCAACTTTATGGTTTGATTCCATATTTATACATAAATGCATATAAAAATATTCCTTAACAGTTATATATTTTATAAATTATGTGAATATGTTATTTTGTTAATATATTTTCAGTTATTTGTATCCCTTTTTTTAGGTAGTAACTGGATTGTTAAGACGTTTAAAAGGTGACACAACTCTTACACAACATTTACCTATTGGAATTTTACCTCTTGGGCGTGTAAATAATGTTGCACGACAATTGCTTCAGCCTCACGATAATAATCATGTTCATTTTTTGACTGATGCAACAATGGCTATAATAAATGAAGTTAATTCTGCTCATCCAGTGATAAAAATTGAAAATCTTCAGGTTATTCTTTATAAATTTAATTAATTTAGAAATCTTTATTAGTTTATTACATGCAATTAATTAAATGTATAATTGTACAATAAATGTACATTAATAATGTAAATAATTATATTTTATCAATTATTTTATAGAGCCAGAATTCTGAAAAATGTGTTTATGCTTTAAAAAATATTGAATGGGGTGCAATAAGAGATGCTAAAATTACTCGTGATCAATATTGGTATTTTGGAAAACTAAGAGATTTTGCTGCTTTTGTTTTTGGCAAAAAATGTTTAGATTATACAGTTGATGCTACATTGGAGTACAGTCCGCCATGTTCAGGTTGCAGTAATTGTTATAAAAATAAAACTAGTGTCATCAATAAATCTTCAAGTTTATTCTCTTGGTTAAATTGGGCTTTTTTATTTACAAGAAATACTGGTAGGTAACTATTTATTATAATTAAATATGTACTTAAATTTCAAAAATATTTATTGATATAATAGGTGGCATAGATTATTCAAAAGTAATCAACCCTGAATGTAGTAAATATTCAAAAGTACCCATCAATTCTATGAATATCAATATTAATTTGGATATAGAACCATCACCAGTTTTAAGAATAAATGTTGGTCCAGAACATATTTCTTATTCTGAATTTGTAAAAGAAGGTTATTCAAAGTTAAAAAACGAACCTAGTGAAATTCAAAATTCCATTATAGAAGCTAAAGATATAACATTAACACCTCATAATGATGATGTATGAATAAAAATTCTATAATTTAACAAAAAATGTATATCTTAATAAATAAAAAATAAAATAAACATACATATATAATTTTTTTCAGGAAAATAAATGGCTATCAATCGATAGTGAGGATTATGAAGTTAAGCCAATGAAACTGACATTATTACCAAATGCGGTATATTTATTTAAACCTGATAATTCAAAAAATCAAGATCAATCATCATCTAAAGGAGATCAGAGGCCAATACTATCTCTAGATAAGTTTAATAAACATGTTGGTTTAAAACAATTTGCTTAACCAAACATTAAGTAAGAGGTGACATTTTATTATGACATAATTTTTGTAAAATTTGTTATAAATAAATTATATTACACTAATATCAATTTATTAGGTGTAATTTTTAAAATGGTAGGTAAAATGAGCAATGTATTAGCTTAATAAATATTTGTCTTTTTATGTGTATAGAATGTGAAACTATTCAAAAATTATAAAGTAAAAAGTGAAATATAAGACAAGGTTAATTTTTTTATTTTCTATTACTTATTTAACTGTAGGCTTAAGTTTATTTGTTTAGTTACAGAATTTTAGTATGGTTTATCATGCCAACAAGATAACGAGTATACATTTCAAAAATTTTGGAGATGCGTGCTCGGATTTTTTTCAATTAGCAAAGTTCCAGAAAGTGGCATAGAACGCCCAAATATAAGCTATACCATCTAATCCATCAAGAAAGCCAAGCATATTAACAATATTAAAATATTATATTGTTAGTTAAAAATATAATTTATAAAGTAAACTAAATTTAGTTTCACAGCAGTATAATACATATATATGTATATTTATATGTGTATGACACATGTATTCATTATGGTAGCAATACTTTTATATTTTCTGCATTACCTCCAGTACCACGGCTTGGTATATATTAGGAGAGGGTACAAGTAGATTTTTTTTGCATTGCAACCACCTTACCAATTAATATTAAAAATGTATGTGATCTATCAAGTGACTGTTCATATTCTCTTATCTATCGCTGGATCTGGCAATACAATATTAAGCTCTATACCAACCATACTCGATAACTTTTTTTTTCACTGGCCAAATATTTTTTTTTATATGTTATTCGGGCTGGATTGGAAAAAAAAATAAAACACTTTCAAATAAATTTATAGGTATTAAAGAATTATTATTATTATTATTTTTGTTATTTAATGCCTATTATTGATTTAGTTAATTTAAAAATCAATTTTTTAGGGCATATTACTTTTGACCATCTGTAATCAATGCAAATATTCAAATATAATCTGAACCAAGCTATAAATTTAAAAATAGCATTGAATTCTCATGTTTACATTGATAATATCATATCCATTGTTCAAATTATCAAACTATCTAAGAAACAATCTCTAGGACACGGAATTAAAAGCTTTACAAAAAAGAAAAAATCCTCAAAAAAAACATAATTTAATGTCTTTATATTATTATAAAATATTTTAAAAATATTCTAAAATTTTTTTTTATTTACATAAGTTATAAAAAAAATTGAAAATTAAATATGCAAAAAATGCATTAAAAATATAAAAATGCACCAAAAATGCCAAATAAAAGTTTTAATTTTGAATTCTTTGATGTATGAAATGAATTATGAACTTGGAAAGAAATGTTTAAGACATATAGAAAAAATGCATTTTATATTTAAATCCTTAGTCATCATTACTCACAAAAGTACCAAACATTAATTCTTTTTTATATCTTCCTTCTAATATAAAACAACTAACCATTGAAAAACATGGTAAAAACAACTTTAAACAAACAATCATTTAACAATTGTACTAAAAAAAAAAAAACTACTAATGCACATAATATAATATGAGCAATTTTAAATACATATAAAATATCTTAACAATCTTAACCCAAATAACATTTTGCTTTGAAGAGGAACTAAAAATATCACAAAAATGTACAAAGAAGCAACTCTTAAAAAAGGAAACAGTTTTAGCAATCACTGATAAAGTTAAGTTATATAAATATACCTATATAAATCTATGAAAAAATAGAGCTTCTCTCGGCCCTTTTACTCATCATGTTATGTCATGCCATTGTTACAAAATTACCATCAGCCTTATATGCCTTAAATTATTGATACTCTTTTTGCTACATATTATGCTATACTTGCTACTAGTTGAAATCTGAATCAAGTTTGTCAAATACTCCCGGTTCATGCTAAAAAGAATGGAGAATTAAGATTAATACAGATAAATTTGCACAAGTTACCTTCACATTAAGATTATCGCATCAAGGTTGTACACAACAACAGTTATGAATTATGTCTTAACTGTAAAACTCAAAAATTTAAATTAATATATTGAACATTATTTGAGAAAAAAATTATATTTTTGGAAAAATTTCAAAGTTTTATATAAGACAAAATCAATGTAACAGATCCAAATTTTTTAAAAATATTTTCGTAGAAAAAAAGCATTTCATCCTAATACCTTTTGATAATTTTATTTTGGTCTTTGTGACTTCTAATTTATAACTTTTTGACATTTTATTTACTTGACATGAATCTGCAGAAAAATGTCATTTCAACTGTTCCCCTCGCCAATTGTTTTTCCATTTTCCTTTCGCTCTCTTGTCCCTCTAATTTTACAATTCATAGATTTTTATTGTCTTGACTAATATCAACCTCGCTAATTTTATACCTATTTCCTTCCCCCAATTTTTTTCGAATATTATACATCAGTAAGTAGACTATAGGCCATGGTCATAGTTTGAAATAATTATCTAGAGAGCTATATATAGTTTAAATAACTCAGAAAAAGCTATTAAATATTATCTCAAATATAATTAAAAATGATAATTTTTTTTTTCGTCATCTTATATTTTACAATATAACAACACAATAGTAATTTTAATGACCTTATAAGTTACAATAAATTTAGAGTGGGCCAGTGAACGTGATAGATAATTTTAGGGCGGGCCATTGCCCGCCCGGGCCCACCCTTGGTGCCACCACTGTGTAGCCCACCTTACTCCTATAGCAAACTACGCCCATGATATAGGCGTCATTAAGGGGTAATTCGTGAGGGGAAATCGGTGTACAAAGCACAGGAAATCTATACTGGAAGTCTAGGAATTCTTAGTGAAATCTTGGGAATTTATAAATAAATCATAGGAATTTCGTGGGAAATCTTTTAAAATATTGTAGGATAAATTTATATGAATTCTTCTTGTTGATATTATATATAGTTATGCAATGTAGAATATCGGAGCTTTGGAGAAATATTAATACCTTGTTATAAAAAAAAAAAAAAATTAAACGTTAATTAAACTATTATATTATATTATTATTATGAATTATAAAATACGTAAGTATAATATTATAAAATCAATACTATAGGTAAAATAATAGTAAAGTTAAAATATAATATAATATTAAAAAGTTAATACACAATTTATATTTTTTAGCGATCTTATGATGTAATTAATAATTTTACAATTATAGTAAAATACGATTGAATTTAGAATTTCATTAATCATTGTAATTATTAATTTTATAATAGTTTTTTTATTTAATATTTCAGTTTATGTACGATTAAATGACTCCGAAAAATGTATCGGTCCCATGGTGTAATGGTTAGCACTCTGGACTCTGAATCCAGCGATCCGAGTTCAAATCTCGGTGGGACCTTTAACTTTTTTACATTTTTTTCTACATATTTTAAAATTTTAAAATATATATATTATTAATTATTATTTCATTAGGTATATAGAGTAATATTAATCATGATTGATGCAGTTTTTTCTCTATTCTTCTTCTAATGAACGACATTATATAACATATAATAAAACGTATTATTACTTAATTAATTTTTTTTTTTATCTAAATATAAATTTATAATATTTTATATTATATTTAATTAAACTAAAGCCGATCTCAAGTTATCTGAATCTGTATTTATTTACACTTCATTACTTCACTACATCTCTTAGGGTGTAGCGGCTACCGGAGGTGTAGAATCGGCATCAGGCGCGTTCGCATCGTTATTGTCATTACGATTGGCTGATGTGTTGTTGTCGGCCTCGTTATTCTCACCATCGCCGTCATTATCGTCATCGTTATCGTCGTCATCTTTCTTCTTTCGTCTTCTACGACGTTGAACTCTCCTACCGCTACCGATCAATTTGCCCTGCGCTTTCGCTAACTCGTACGGCATTATTCTATATGAGTTTAGCGGATATTTTCTTAAAATCGTACTCATCGATTCGAAGTGATAGCCCTTAGGCGGCACGAAGCTGTCTGTAAAGAACTGCCCGGTCACCTAGTAATTTGCAATAATTGAAAAAATGTGTCGAGTACGTCATGCAAAAATCAAAAATAGCATAATATAAATAGATATCATAAATCACATTCAATTTATTAAATTCATATTAATCATTAAACCAGGATTTTATTTTGGTGGTATTTTTAACTTAAAAATGGTATAAAAATCGTATACGAATTATTATTTACGATCCTTAATAATATATGGTTGGAATTATAATATTTTGTTTTTGCATATTCTTAAAATTTAAATTATTTAGGTACATAAATTATATGTATATTTTTATTTTTGGTTTGAAAATAAATATATTATGCAAATATAAAACCACTCAGAATATGATAATAATTGGAATAAAATGACGTAGATTCCTAAAAATTCGAATGATTTTATAGTTTTAAAATTTTGAATTTTCATAAATTATAATGGGATAAGCTTCTATAAATGTATCTATAATATTATAAAACCCTCAAATATGAAATATGCAAATATTAATGTAATACTGAATAGCTAATAAAATAAGAAGATATCGTCAACTATAAAACAACTTTTATCTTTATATTTTATACATTGTTGTAGTCTTGTAGGTCATAGAAATATTGCAAATTATAGTAAATTTCATCCTAGTTTCTGGAACAACATATAATATATATTTTAATTAAACTTTTATAAAATTCTTATAAACCGTATGGATTCAAAATAATAAAACCCACTAATACTCCTATCTAATATTATTTTATCAATTAATCATTACGATTCGAATTTATGAAGATCGTTAAACTCATTTACATAATTATATGAAAATACAGTTTTATATTTTTACTTACGATTTGACACGTGGTCACGAAAACACACATTGTAGTTATTTGTTGACATTGTGTTAATTGTAATGAATCGAAATGCATTATTTTATAAACATTAACAATATACTCTTATTGTTCATTAATACATAATTTATTCACTGTTTTGAAAATAAAACATTTGAATGGGTAGCAAATTAATGTTGTACATGTAATACCTTTGTTAAAGTTTATATATTTATAGTCATTATATAATGTTTTTTAAAAAAAAAAACTCATTTGTATTGGTAGGTATGTAAATAGCATAATGGAAAATATGACAAACGCGTCACAATTGTCGATAATTGATTGACACTCGATGGACGATAACCAAAAACATCAGTTTGGTAAATAAAATAATATTATAATATTGTTACTTAACATTTCAACAGTCAGCATGTAATTTAGATATAATACACAAAATAAATTATTTATCACAATCGAGTGAATAAATCGAAAAATATTAATAATTTGTATGTAATATTTTTTTAAACTTAATTTCACTAACGTATTATTTTATTTTATTTTTCATAATTAACATTGTTCTATCTCCATCCTTTATTAAGTAAAACAGTATCAACTTTTATATTTTAATTAGTACCATATAATTTTAAGTTTAATTTTTAAAAGTATATTTTTTTTTTTATAAAATTGAATTTGTGTTGATTTTTAAAATTCGATAAAAATTTCCCGAGGTAGCAGATTACCAGTATTGATATTTATGTAGATAATTTCACATCTAAATCGGTATTTTGGTTCAATATTGTTATTAGTGTTGAATCTTAAAATTTCACAGTTTAGTTTGTATATTTTAATTAAACCAGTATATATAAAATATCAGTATATTTAAATTTTCATAAAAGGATAATCTTTAAGAATATTGGCGATTCTAAGCTATTATCGGTAGCGCTGTTCTTTTATAAAACTGATAATGAGATTTACATAGGTACATGGTGTGTCTTATCATGGGAAATGGGGATTGATGATAATTCTATAATCAATGGTAAAATAATTTAAATATAAAAATAAATTAATTTTTTCATATATACTACCTTAGTATAAGATCTATGGAATTGACGTTGTTTAAAAAAGGAATTGGAGTGAAAATAGGAGGAATATTTATACCAATGCTTCGCTATGCAGATGATATTGTTGTTCTCAACATTTGACTTACAAGCAGCGTTAAATATAATAAACTAATGAATATCAAGTTAAAAGAATATAGTCAGAAAATTAATGCAACCAAGACCAAAACCATAGTACCAATGCTACAAGGGAAACATACCTGTTATATAATATAAATATAACACTAGAAAATAAAGAAAATAGAGAATAAGTTGGACTGAAGAAAAAAACAAATTAAGACGCCTTAAAAATAATAGAAGAAAAGTGAACATTGATAGATACTCTAAATTAAATGAGATAACAGATGATAGGATACACGCATAATGATATGAATCACATAGTTTAATAATTGATAGAAGGAACATGATCAAGAGGAAGATCTAGAACGAAACACATCAGTTAAATAATGATGGATGTAGGAGTTACTTCTACAGGGAACTCAAATATATATGGTAAATATGGTGAACGACGAAGAAAAATGGAGAGGACATTTATAAAAACCAATCTTTTTAATGTTGACCGTTGCCTCATTGGATAGACCGTGAATAATATTAATTATTATGGCATTATGAAGTACTTACTTTTCATTAGTTATTATCTAGAGCACACTAGAGCGCAACCTTGTTCCTTGGAATCGTCAATATAGTTTCAATTATATTATATTACCATTAGAATTAGAGGATTAAAAGTCAATATTGTTTTACCAAATAAAGGATTTGGTTAAAAATATTAAAACTAAGAACAAATATAAAATAAATTATGTAATAATGTTTAAAAATTAAATTAAACAAAAATTAATTATATTTTTTAACTATTATCAAATCAAAACTTATGTCATTTATTTTAAATGAAAATATAATATATGATATATAATATATAATATATAAAATTTAATATATGTATAGAAAAAACACCTTATCCAAATATTCTTTGATCTATAACGTTAAAATAATTCTTAACAATTATTAAGTAGAATATAAATAAAAATGTATTTATAATTAATATTATAAGTATGATATAATCAAACTACTTATACACATAATAATATTCTAAAATATAGGTATTTAAGTTCTGATAAATGCTTTGGTTTCCATTTATGCCTACTACTACTAGCTAATAGGTACCTGCTACTTAGCATCTACTTATAAACTGTATCGAAGGTCCCGTCTTCAGGATCTTTCAGTCGTCTCTTAGGACAAGCAGGACTACATGGATATAACATTTCTCTCTTACCCACAGCAAACGCTTATTAAATAGACTCTATTAAAAAAAAGAAGATGGAACATATACTTAGGTATTTAGAAGAACTGCCCAGCATAATACTATAGAGCATGGTCGAAGGAAAAAGACCTCTTGGATGACCCAACGCATTTATTATATAAATTAAGAAAAATGCGGGAGTTGGAAGATAAAAAGTTCCAAACTAAATGGTGAAGAATGGCGAAGAGGGGCTTTGAATCAACCAACGAATTAAAACTAATAATAAATTTTGTAAAATAAATGTACCAATAGAGGGTGAACATTTAAATGAAATCATAAATCACTTATATTTTGGTAATGCAAGTAGTAGGTAAGTACCTTAGTAATTATTATTTACAGATTATATATAATAATATGTGATTATAAATTTGCAAATATCCACGCGTTAACTTATTTATTATAAAATATATTATGTATTTTAATTAATTTAGCATAATATATTATTATTTCTATATAATTAATATAATTTTTATGTCAAATTAATATTACAGTTATATTACTGAATCTATATAATTTTTATTATATAATTGTATACATTTTTTAAATTTATTACAAAACAATTTCTATTTTGAAGAATATTTTAGACTATTTAATTTAATGTATGATGCAGATAATATAATAGATAAACAAATAAAACATATATGATAAAAAAAATAAAACAATATTGTAAAGATTATGTTTTAGATATAGTACGCATATTATGTATTATTAACAATTATAAATAATATAACAATATTGTTGTAATACTTTTACGTTTTATAATATAAGTTCTATACGCTATATAGATAAACTTAATATTTTTTATAGTGAAATGTAACATACCTACAATCAATGTTGCAAAATAATGGATACTACTTCCTTTTGGTACCTAACATGTAAAATTGATAAACATTGTATATATGATATAAAACGATTTATGGAGAAAAAAATATAATTAAATTAAACAAGCATTTAAAATTAATTATTTAATTGCATATAAAAAATAGAACATTTATTCTATATAATTTAATGTAAATACCAAATCTGTATTTTGAAGTATAAAAAATAAAAAAGTGTAATGAAGATGTTGACATCGCAAAAAGAAAATTGATTTTTGCAACTTTTAAAAATTATCTAACAAAATATAGCAAAATATTGGTGAAGGTTTAAAGTATCCAACATAAAGTTATACGATGCCAAATTCACGCACCTATTTTTAGTTTATAATTCCGACCATATGATAACATTTTACGGTAAAAAAAATTAAAATTCAGGTAATACAAATTTTGTTTATTTAAATTTAATATAAAATACCTTAGTGTGATTAAAAAGATTAAACTCTCCTCATTAAAATGAAAGAAGGCAATATTGCCAAGATCACCTCAGGGCTTTTTTCATTATTCCAAATATGATAATATATTGATTACTAGTGAACGATCTTTTTACAAAATTAAACGATTATAATTTTGTAGGAAATTATTTTTTTAAAAAGAATTCCTAATTTCCTTTCAAAATATTTTTCTTTTAGATTTTCAAAAGAGGTATTTTGGTTTAAAAGTTAATTTGGAGCGATATATTTTTATAAATGAGTGTGTTGTTTATGTATGTATTTTTGGTAATACATGGTTTTTATATCCTAAAAACCACCTATAGCGTTCTTTTAATACATAATTTATACGCTCATGCTGGTTTCAGTTTTGAAAATAAAACATTTGAATGGGTAACAAATTAATGTTACCGAATATTGGAATACTTTACTTTGTAGGTATACGATATACCATCAATATTAAAGTTAAAGCTTATGTATTTATAGATATTATAGGATGTATTTTTTTAAAACTTATTTGTGTAAGTAAACAGCGAAACCAAAAAAATGACAAATACGTCACAATTTTCGATAATTGATTGACATTCGATAGACGATAATATTATGATAACCAAAAATGTCACTTTAGTAAATAAAAAATTACAATATACAATATAACATATACTCAAGACTCAATGTTTCAACAGTTGATATGTATAGGTAGTTTAAATATACAGTGTAAATTATTTATGATAATGCAGTTAATATTTCTACAGTTAATATTTCTAGAAATATAAGTCAATTTTGTTCAATTGTTTTTTAACTTAATCACATGTATCATTCTATATTTTTTATAATTTTAATTTTTCTACCCATATACGCGATAAAATAGATAAAAAATTATCAACTTTTATTTTTAAATAGTAACATATAATTTTAAATTTATTTTCTAAAAGTATATATTTTTATAGAATTGTATTTACGTTGATTTTTAAAATTTGATAAAATAACTCTAAGTACTTACAGTTCAAAATTATATGTAAATAATGGTAGCGGATTACATAGAAATATTTAAATATAAATCATTTCATAATGAAATTGATATTTTGATTAGGTATTGTTACTATAGCGTTAATTCTTAAAATTTAACGACTTATTAGTTTATGTTTATTTTATCCAAATATTCATTACTCAACCATATACATTTTTATGAAAGTATATTTTTTAAGAATACACAATTTAAATTATATTTTGTTGTTATTAGAAAATTAAAAGTCTGTATTATTTTACCAAATAAAGGACGAGGGTAAAAAATTAAAACTAAAAACAATTATAAAATAAAATGTGTGATAACGTTTAAAATCAAAATTGAACAAAAATACTTATATTTGTAGATACTCACTGGATTATCATAAAAAAAATCACACTGTATTTAAAAATCTCCCTTCACATGACATATTATGATGTATATCTATATTTAAATATTTAATAATTATATATTTATCTATCTATTTGATATTTGTGTTACTGAATGAGTTGTCCAGTTTATAAATAAATGCATGTAAAGGAAGGCTGGTAATAATTACTAATTAGAAGTTTAAATTACATATACTATTTTCGTACTGTACACTTTATTCTAAACCGATTATATTATTGTTGGTGAAATAATGAAATGTACATATATTAATTATTATTTTGATGACTGCAAGTATTTCATAAGTCAAATTTTAATGAGTATTAACTTTAAATTTTATTAGGTAATAATTTATCTATTTAAAATTGTTTACAAAAATATGGATTTAATAAATAAATAAAAACAAATATTAATAAATCAACAACATATTTGATATTGAACCCTGCCCGTACGCTATAGAACCGCTACTGCACAGGGAAAGAGACAAAAGAGATATTATATGTTTATTCGCTGATAGATGAAATATTGGAGTGGTTTTAGAGAAATAAATCATTTTTAACTTTCGGCCTGGGACTCAAAAGTCCTAGGAGAAAAATTGTTTAAAGGGCCTCTAGCAATTAATTCTTTAAAATTTTATTATTAGATAAGTTATTAGAACATTTAATTAAATTTTATTGCAGAATTAAAGACACAAATAAAAAATATGCCAGTTTAATATTTATTTTTAAAAAAATATTATTTTTATTTAAAATATTAAATGAATTTTTTTAAAAATAATTTTGATAAATTTGCAACATCATCAATTATATTTTTCTATAGTATGCAGCCATCACGATTATAATGAACTCAAATTGTTAAATGTCCAAAGGTAAAAGTACAGTTTTGATTTTACAATTTTTATTTTTTAAGAAACTCTTTCTCAGCTACTTTCGTGAATTATAAAATCAATATATACTTATTATAAATAAGTTACACAAATTTGAATGGAATGATAGAACTCGAATTATAACAATTGCATGATAAATACAATTTTTAAATGTTTTACAAACAGGGGTATTTGAAATATTTTCTTCTTCACTATCAATATCTATAAATATTTCTAGATGGTCAATTTTACTATCTTTGTTAAATTATATAAAAATAAAAAATACAAAGGGCGATCGCCTCATAATTACCTGGGCCAGTCCAACACGGGATAATCGTAAAATTTATAAGAGACATGGGAAATTTAATCAAAAAATTTCAATACCTATTTACTTAAATATGTTGAAATTCTTAAATAATAATAATAGTAGTTTAAATAATTAGAATAGAATTAAAGTAATTCTAAGAATAACCTGTTACTTTTCTTAAATTAACCGTCGCTAACATTACCTGTTGCTAATCTAACCTGAAGCTGTTGATTTTGTAATTCGTTACAGAGTTAACGAATTAATTAGATAAGCCTACTATCGAAATTTCTGAAATATATAGAATTTTGTTATTAACTAGGTGCAGGGGCAGACTGGGATAATATTTCAGATCGGGAAATTTTTTTAGGCAGGCCAGTTAGATTTTACCTAAAAAATGGGGTTTCTTCATTTTTTTATCAAGTATATTATGTAGTTATATAAAAAATGTACAAAACTTTAAACAAAAACATAAGTTTTACAATACTCACTTACCTTTTGTTATTGTAAATTAATATTCAGTTTGAAAAAACGGCGAATAAACTTTTTGATTTTAACCTTTCAACTTTTTATAACACAAATAATAAATTGTACCTAATTATGAAACAATTTTGAGCATATATTATACTTTGAAAATTTTATATAATACAAATTAAAGGGAATGGGACATTCTGGCGTGGCCGTTTTGACGTGGCGGTTATGGCGTGTAGTCATTTTAGCGTAAAAATCACTCAATTCAAATTTCGCTCTCAAACGATATTTTTTTTAATATTGTTAAGATTTTCTAATTTATAATATAAAACCCTGATAAGTTAAGTTATAACTTTGCACAACAAATCGAGGGATATTTTCGATTAGCGGAGCGAAGCGACGGCGTCGAAGAGCGCAGTGATGAGTTCCAGCTACGAGCAGAAAAAAGTGTGAAGATTTTGAAATTATATACAATAAATCATATAATAATCAGGGCCGTAGCAGGAGGTCTATAACAGGTGGTAACAGTGCTTCTGGTAATCGTGTATAATAGATTATGAATTAAAATTAAAACTCATTGATTTTATGGCTATGTGTCATAAATTTTAATATTATTAAAACTATGCTTTCATGTCTTAAACTTTCTATGTACGTATATATAATAATGAAAAATTTTATTTATATTTATAAATATCATTAAATTTACGCCTTTTACAATAATGCACCCCTGGCGAAAGCCATCTTGCCAGCCCCTAGCTACAGCTCTGATAATAATATGAATTTTTTTAATTTAATATAATTAATTTTTATAATTAAATCATTTTTACGCCAAAATGGGTCTACGCAAAAATAACTCCAAAATAACGGCAACGCCAGATTGTCTTAGTCTCAAAAATGTAGCCTATTATATTAATTACAATATCAACCAAAGTAATTTAAATAATTAATTCATTTACAAAATATTGAAAATATAGTATGATTTATAACTATATTTTTCATCCAATTAATTATTTTTTCGTAACTTCACTAGTTTCTCAAATTTTGTTAATTAACTTGTCATTGTCTAAAGAAGCCAATGTCTGCTTTTCAATGGAAATTAACATAAACGTTTTCAAATTGTCATTACTTATTGTATTTCTTAGCCGATTTTTAATGTATTTTAGTGTGGAGAAAGACCTATCACATGCCACTTGCGTAACTGGTGAAGTTAATAGATACTTTATGACAAACATAAATGTTTATAGGCAATATTATATAAATTATATTTAATTAATAATTTCAAACAGCAACAAACACAATTTTAATAAATACAATTTGAAACACTAGTGCTTTCATTATCTTCTTAATCATCTTCAGCGTCATTGAAATTGTCAATGTTATATGCATCATTGATCAACTTTTTTAAGTTATCCCAATTATTAGCAAAACTGATTAACTCTTCTCGTAATTTTGTATGAAATTCATCAAAATTTTACAGTCTGTGAAACCAACTAAATTTTTGGAAATTGTTTTCAAAGCTTCTTCTGGTAAACCTTTTTTAACTGTATCGAAATTTACAGGGGATAGAAGTGACAAATCCATATACAGTGGGTTATTGTTTATGAATCTTGAAGTCATGTTTTCAATTATTTTATCTATTACGTGGGTATGGATTTCTACAATAAATGTAGATAAATGTAATAAATTTATTTTGCATCATTGATTTGGTTATCTTCTGATAGTTCATCAACCATTCATTTCTTTTTTCTTAGTCGTTTAATCAGAGGCAGGCCATGGACATAAATAATCGGACTGGGCCACCGGGAAACCTCCTGGCATCCCACCGGTCCAGTCTGCCCCTGACTATGTGATTCTGTACATGACTCTATTTGAGCTCAAAAGTTATGTTCCTATTAATAGTCATTGAGAATACATTTTGTTTAATCACAGGGCGGCAATTCGAGTCCTATGAACGTATATTTATCATTTTAGTATTAACATTTATATTGTAAATTGTAGCCAAGCTATATAAAAATATATAGTGAGCACCGAGTGGTGATGAGTGATGTTTTTTCTAAATTTAATATTTTCAATTTAATTGTTATCATAATATATTTTACAGTAGGTATTTAATAAAAGATTATATTTTATGCTTATATATGTGTTTTAAATTAATAAACAATTATTATTGGTTTCCATTGTTTCATTGCAAATTTTAGAATTGAAATCATATTTTTGAATCAGAGACATGGTAGGACAATTATAATTATTTAGAGAATTGCTTATTATTACTTTTATCGATAACACTTACTATAGAATCCAAAATATACGATAGGTTAGGTACTTAATGAGTTACAGATTGAGCTATTGCGGTTCTTCTAATAATCAACCTTTTGATTTGATTCTAATAAATATGTTTTCTAAATAGGTGTCAGTACTCTTGCCCGAAATTAACATATTAGTAACCTGACCTATTGACTTGTTGCCATCTAACATGTTGATTCTAAAATTAACATGCTGCTTTTACAAATTAATACGTAATTAAATTTATAAACTTATTAATAAAAAAATTCTCTGTTTGACTACATACACGTTAATTTATTAGAGATTATTGTATATTTTACTATAAACCCAAATATATAATTATAGGTATTAATAAAATAATAAATATATTATCATGGTACAGTTTTTTTTTGCTCGAGATTTATAAATAATAAACACTATCTATTGGTTTAATTTAAATTTATCTAAAAAATTTTAGTTGAATCAAAATACAATGTACAATAACTACATGTAGGATAACCTAAGATCTAGGATCCTAGGATACTACCTAAATAAAAAATAATAGAAATGAGAAGCATGTTTGGCGTTATTTTTAGGGGCGTCATTTCAGTTAGGTATTTTTAGAGTGGGGCGGTAATTTGATGCAATGAAAAATTGATAATCTTATAAAAATTTAATGCTTACATAAATAACTATAATTTTTTTGATAACACTATAATATATTATCATGCTTATAATATAATCACGCAAAATTGAATATAATAATATATTAATAATTTAAAAAAGCAAACACCAAAAACATATAAAATACTGTTAATAACTAATGCAAATCTATGTTGGCTACTACATCAACTTTTATCATAACTTAAACAGGTAAACAGCCAGCTATCTCCTTTTCACTAATAAATCACTTAAGCGTTCATTATTCATTGTTAGTCTCAACTTTTCGCGTAGATATTGCATAATTAGTAGTATCGATAGTCCCAATTTTTTTTAATAAGCATTTAATATTGAAATATAGTGTGAAGTCGAAGAAAAATGATATTTCTACATAGATTTTTGTATGTCATATATAGTATAACATTTTAGACTTTAAGCGAAGCGAAGAATGTATTAGTTTTACAATGTTTTTTTTCTGTATCTGAAAGCACGATTTTGAGTAGAAATAATGGTTCGATTACCACAAATAGGTATGCTATCGATAGTAAATTGCATCTAGTTGGTACTTTATTTAGCTTATTTTTCGAATTTCTTAAGTTTTTCCTCGGGAGAACAAAAACTACCAAAAAATTACGGAGAAAAATGGCAAAATTTATATTAAAAAATCGTAATTTTGATGAAATTGATTTTAGATTTTTCATGATAACTAATGTAATTTTGTTCGTAGGGAATTAAATTTTTTTTTGAGTATTCAAATAGGTAGTTTACACAAATAGTAAACTTTTGTAATGGCTTATCAGTATAATATATTGTATTATATTGAGTTTCGCTTAGAATCGTATTTTTTAATGCAAATTAAATTAGATTATTAATCTTAATTATAATAAACCACTAATTTCTTCGAGGATCAAAAGGACAAAGGAGGATCCAAAATCGATCTTCCTGCTTTTTTATTTTAAATATACTAAAAATATGATATGTTGTTTATGACAAACTTCTAAATATGTATTTACAAAATTGAAAATTTGAAAATTAAAAGGTCATTTTTTTACACGTTTTTAAATTTTAAGATTTTAGGCATTGATTGTTTGAATTTTGTGTTTTTAATAATCTGAAGAAACTATTTTAGTACCTCATAAATATGTTCATTACCATAAATGCTTGTGGTAGAAAATTTTTATCTAATTAGTACTTTTATAAAATTAATTTTTTATAGCTTTCTAATGAAACAGGAAAAACTTCATGGAAGAAGACGCGAAATTTGCAGAATCTACATTTTTAATGAA
The DNA here is from genome assembly GCA_013282895.1 of Eriosoma lanigerum. Classification (NCBI taxonomy): domain Eukaryota; kingdom Metazoa; phylum Arthropoda; class Insecta; order Hemiptera; family Aphididae; genus Eriosoma; species Eriosoma lanigerum. Next base: position 32,255,643 of record CM023359.1, read on the forward strand.
CTTGAATTACCTACATTATTTTATAATAATTAATTAATTTATCTGTTGTACATTATTCGATAAATAAAGAAAATTTGTAAAAAGAAATATTATCAGTATATATACATTAGTATCTGATTAGTATTAGATACATTTCAGTACCTGAAACATCACTGCATTCAAATATTAATTTTAATAAAAGATATAACATAATAACAGTCTACCACACCCACTAACCTCTCAAAGGACCGAAAAGACGAATGAGGATCAACTGGAATCAGTGACTGCTCGTTTCTTTTATTCCTTTATATTATTGGATACTGGAATATGAGTTATATACAAATTATGAAATTGCAGTTTGTTTTTTAAAATACGATTTTCCAAACTTGTTATTAAAAATAACAGAAAATTGTTATAATATTTAATATTACATTATCTTGAAATAGAAAATAGATGTATAAAACAAGCTGTAGTCTTTTATATTATCATAGTCCTTAACAAATAAAGTCCAGTTGAACGATAATACCGCCAAAGGCCGTGTACAGTTATTTAATTTTTTTTTTTTAATATGCGACATGATTTCATTTATTTTTTATTTTTCTATTGGCATATTTGTAAAAAAATGTGACAAATCTACAGATTCGTAGATCAAAATGGCATACGAATTGCTGACAATAGTTTCATTGACATTTTGCGACGTAAAAAAATAGTTATGCTTGTTAATTTAAATCGTATTGTATTTGTTATTTAAATATAATATACGTAATAAGAATTAATGTTGTAAAATTTAGATTCTGAGCTAAGCGAGGAATGTATTTGTTTTACAAAGATATATTTTTTTTATTTTTCAAAGTGGTGTAACTGGGTAAAAAAATAGGGAGGGGCAAAATAATGTGTTCACCAAAATTGAAAACGGGGGTGGTGTGGGGGGCTATAAAATACATTTTCCTTTTACATATACCTAATTTTTTGTTTTTACACTACTACACAGGCACAAGCCTTAAACTCATGGGAATTACTTTTATTTTATTTTAGTTAATAATAAGTGTTAATAATTGTACTAATAATTCCTAAATCATTATGAAATAAATAATAATATCACAGAAATATTGAGTATAACAACCAGTTATAACATATTAGTTGTTGTTATTACTTATTACATATTTTTGATTCATTAACGTTTAATGTAAATAATGTGAAAAAACTTGAGAATTATCTTATTCTGTATGTTAACATGTTAGTAGTATTAGTACTGTTACGTTTTAAAATTACATTCTGCATAGTATTATTCTTTCAATTACTTTTTAAAGATCTTAAAATTTGAACTGTTGACTTATCTGGGAGGGGAGGCAAAATGATAATTTTTCCCTTTCCCGATAAAATTAAGGGGTGCAAGTGCCCCCACTTGCCTCCCCACAATTACGCCACTGATTTTTCGGGTAGAAATAATGTTCTAATTGCCATGAATAAGATAAGCATTCGGTAACAAATTGCATCTACTTGTTAGATTTAGATAATTTTTCGAGTTTCTCAAAAGTTTTCCTTGGGATAAGATTAACTACCAAAAAATGACGAAAATACTGCGAAATTCTTGGAAACTGATTTTGACAAATTTGGTTTTAAATATTTTATGACAGCTATTGCAATTTTGAATGTAGGAACTTGAAAATGTTTTGAGTATTTTTATAGGTAATCTAAATACGTGTTAAAATTTTGGAACGCATTACCAGTATAATATATTATATATTTGACTGAGTTTGGCTCATAATCATATGCATTAATATATATAAATGGACAAAAATATAGTTAAATGTATAATAGCTAAATGTGTTAAATAAATAAAAAAAAAATTGTATATTAAACTTGTCTATAGATGTAATATAACTATACACTTTTTAATTCCGTGCTGCACACTTAACATTTTGTATTGCATAAAGTGTGTCGTACTGCATACAATTTTAGTTCCTGATCTTAAAAATGGATAAATGTAGGTAAACAATATTTCAATTATTTTACACATATCTTAAACTATAGTGATGTATTTGTATGTCAATCGACTACATAATAATATTACGGATGATATTAATTTATATTATACATTTTATTAAAAAAAAACCTAACTATTATCCATATAGATAATAGACAAAAATAGGTATTTATCATATTGCGTCACAAATAATTTTCTATGATTTTTTTCTTCTGATAAACTTAAATCTTTAGAATTTTCATTAGCACTTCTTGATACTTTTATTAATATTTTCTCTGGATATACTGCGGGTTCTAAAATATCTTCTTATGTTTTTATATAGCTAAAACATACTTTTGATTTTTCAACAAATTTATTATTTTCAGTTATCGTCTTCATTATTATTATTGTCATTATTGTTGTTATCATTATCTTCGAAATCATTATTGTCGTTACTTTGCCTCTTTCGACTTTTACGACGTTGAATTGTTCTACCGTTACCGATTAATTTACCCTGCAATCTTGCTAACTCGTACGGCATTATTGTATACGAGTTTGACGGATATTTTCTTAAAATTGTACTCATTGATTCGAAGTGATAGCCCTTAGGCGGCTGTATTAAGTTGTTTATTAAGAACTGACCGGTCACCTATTAATTTGCAATAATTGCAAGAGCGTGTCGTACGTCATGAAAAAATTTAAAACAGCATATTATAAATAAGTATTATAAATCACATATAAAATATAATAATTTATTGAATTAATATTAGCCATTAGGCTGCAGTGCAGTGCCCAAGATTTAATTTTGGTGGTAGTTTTAACTTAAAATAATATCAATTAATTATAAGTAAAAACAGGAATATAAATATAAAAAAAAAATATTCGCCTTTCTCTTTATTTCAATTTCTGAGTGGTCGAACACCAAAACTACCCTTCGGAACGCCATTGTTATATTAGGTCAAAATATATTTAATTGTAGGTACCTTGTATACGATACTTACATGGTTGAAGTTATTATTATTATTTTTTTTGTTCATATTCTTATAAACTATATGATAGTATAATATGTTGTAAGTACTAGGACTATTAACTAATTGTAATATCTCCACGATAAATTACAATTTTTGAATGAGGTATTTTTATAATTATTAGTTTGCAACAGCCTACAATGTTACTATTATTATTTTTTAAAAAAAAATATGTCTAATAAATGTGAATTTGAAAATATTATTTTAATGAGTATATTTATATGATGATTTGTATGTTTTTACCTCTTAATTTAATCAAGATGTTGATTTTTAGGAATTTTAATTCATTAATTGAAGAAATTATATTTCTAACGTCATTATTTGTAATAATTTAATATCATATATGAAAAGTTTGTTGCTAACTTTATTTTTTCATAATATTGAACATAGATAATAGAAATTGTATATTTAACGATATCTATAATAATAGATTAAATAATATTACAATAAATGACGTCAGAAATATTATAGTTTCAATAAATGAAAAAAATCCTAAAAATCACCACTTTGATTTAATTATAAATTTGTTCCATTAAAATATAATCGTTAAATCTGGGTGTATTCAAATCTTACATGATTTAAAAATAAAGTTATTTTTTATTTTTTTAATAGATGTTTTTTATTAAAAAGAAAGTAAACACAATATTATAGGCTATTTGTTGCCTAACTAATAATTTTAACAAAATGTTATTTCTACAAATTTTTAATTTTTATGCAGAAATATTGCAATTAGTAAATTTCATCCTAGTATCGGGGACAACATATAATATGATTCATTGAACTTTTATAAAATTCTTATAACCCATATGGATTTTAAATTATTAAACTCAGTACCCACTGCTTCTTCCAGATATTATTTTATTAATTAATCAACGTGGTTCTAATTTATGAAGATTGTTAAGATCATTTACATAATTAAATTAATATAGTTTTACATTTATACTTACAATTTGACATGTGGTTACGATAATACACATTGTAGCTATTTGTAGACATCGTGTAAATTGTAATAAATTAAAATGCATTATTTTATAAATATTAACAAATAAATAATTATTTTTAATTTTAATTATATTTATTTAATCAATTTTATATATTATTATTGAATAATATTAATAATACTAATAATATATTAATATTATTCAACACGTTTATATGTTTTTTTGAAAACATATACTTGAATGAGTAGCAAATTAATATTATGTAATATAATATTACGTAGGTATACAGTATATTATCAATTTTACACGTTTCTATGTTTATAAATGTGTAGTCATTAAAGACTGTTTTTTAGTAAACATCAAAACGAAAATAATGACAATCACGTCACAATTGTCGATAATTGATTGACACTCGATGGACGATGATAACTAAGTTTGGTAAATAAAATAATATTATAAACAAAATATAATTTATATTTAAGACTTAACATTAAATATTGATTATATTTTATTTATCTTTTTGTCTGTTAATGAATGGGTTATTTAATTTGAAAATAATAAATGCATGAAAAGGAAGGTTGATAATAATTAATAATTAGAGGCTAAAATAATATGTACTTTTTTGTACTGTACACTTATACAGTTATACTAATCCGTATACATTATCATTGGTGATATTAATTGCAAGTATTATGTTGATGACTGCCAATGTTTAACATAATAATTTATTTAAAAAGTATGGATTTACAAACTAATGAAAACAAATATCAATAACATATTGTTAATACCTAATACACACTTTTAGATTCTGAGCGAAGGAATTTATTGGTTTCACATAGGTGTTTACTAATTTTTTTATGACTGAAGACACTTATTGGGCAGAAATGAAATAATAGTCCGATTTCCACAAGATTATGCTGTTGGTAGAGAATCGAATTTACTTGGTACTTTGGCGTCATTAAGTAATTTTTTATATTTGTCTAAAGTTTTTCTTTGGAATAAAGAAAACTACTAAAAAATGGTTAAAAAACTGTAAAATTTACGAAAACTGTAAATTTCACAGAAATCGTAATATTTTAGATCTTTATTATTTTATGATAAAGAATTTTTCTATTGATATTGTATATCTGATACTGCGTACAATTTTAGTCCCTAAATTAGTCTCATATATGGTCCTGGTACGTTATAAATGTTGTCCGATCTTGTAGATTCTTCATCTTTTTATTCTATAATTTGATGATGAAAATCATTTTAATCAATGGGCAATGGAAATTTATTTTGAACTAAAATTAAAAAGAGTTTATATTTAACAACTATAGAATAATTTTAACCACCAAAGAAACTGTGTAAACTCATATAAATTATAGTTATATTTATTTTCAATTTTCGAATTACTAATAAGTATTAATTTTAAAATCGAATTAAAATAACAAGAATTAATTGGTAATTGGATTCATAGTTTGTTTATATTTAATAAGAGATCTATCTCTAAAGAAGTTTGTGGTTTTATCGAGAACGTTGATTAGTTCATTCATTTGCTCATCAGTAACATTATCATCAAAATCGAATGTACTCATTAAAATTTCAAAATTTTTTTTATTGTCTATTTCTGGTTGTGAAAATAGTATTTTCCGATTATTGAGATACTTCACCAATTGTTTTCCAGATGCGTCCCGTATGAAGTCAGGCTATAACCAAAAATAAAACAGTATTATGCAATAGGTATTACAATATCAATTTACATTTTCATACCCACTAACAGATAAATCCAACTTCTATTTATTATTGTAATTATTATTAATTATTATTTGTATATTATAAACATGAATTTACTCACTTGAAACTTCATAGATTTATGCATAATCATATCAAGTATATTTGTATTTAATTCGTTATCATCTTCTTCATTACTCATCGAATCATCATCAATTATATTATTATTTATATAATCATTTATATTATCATTTTTATTTTTCATTTCGAGTACTAACTTTTGAATCATTCTTGTATCTTCCATTTCGTTATTTATTGGGCGTTGTATTTTAGCATCATTTTTATTATTGTTTACTACCGTTGTTTCAACTTCGGTTTCTATTGTTTCAAGATCTTTCGCGTTATTGTCAAAAACACGCAATTTAGTTATCGTTGAGTTAACTTTAACTTGATTTTCTGGCATCAAATTAATGTTATCATGGTTAGAAAAAAAATTCGGAACGTATTTATATTGCGATTTATACATATTTTTCAATGAATCGTACATGTTGGATGCATATTCACTAATAGTAGTACCAGTATCGCGTATACTCTGAAAATAATAATAATACAATATAATTTATTTATATTTATTATATTTTATATCAAATGAACATATTTATATTATATCAGATATATATATGATTAATAATTAGTTTTAATTAAATTGAAATTGTAATACTAATTATTAATATATATAAATCGACATGAAAAAATATCTTTATATGTAAATGTAGAAAAAGTGGATATGGGCTTGACACCAGCAATTTTCGTCTAACCGTCGCATCGTCAACTGAAGTAGTATGTTACATTGTTACATGTTATTTTACAATCAAAAATAATATTCAGTATTGAGAAATTTTAATTGTTTATGGTGTTTATAGTATTGTTCTGTCATGTATGGTGGAACAGTGTATCGAGACTATACAAATATATTCCATATGTAATATTATGTGTTTCACAAGGATTTAATGATAATATTGTAATATTTCATATTTTTCTATTAATTCTACGATCGGTGTAACAGGTGATTTTTACCCTCTTAAATTTTTACCTCAGGGGGTAAAAATCGGCTGAGGTCAAAATCGCCTGTGACACCGGCTCAAGTTATATAAATATATATATATATATATATATATATATGTATATATATAAATTACACATATTATGATATAAAATTAATAAAGAAATTACGATTTTTTAAATATATATTTATAATCGATTATGGTCGTTTCTTCTTCTACTTAGCTTTACACTACTAAATCCTAAGTCCTAACTATATAATAATATTTGAGGTCGAAGTCCCTAAAAGGTTAAGAATCGATGTCGATCGGTCGATTAATTAATTATAAAATATAACAATGAATAATGATGGTAATATATAAACGTTTACAAGGTTTAGCCGTTTAGGTACGTCACACAATATATATAATATTGATGTACATACCCACCATTTTTACATACCAATAACGTGTCGTAAACAGCCGTGGTTAAGGTTTTAGTGACCAATGTCAGTAAACTTTCTTCTTGCTCAAACTTTTGGACCTCTGCCATCATGATGGATGCCATGTACACGGACAACATGAATACTTGGTACGATGAAATACTGTCTATGATGGAAATGGCCACTTTGTGTATCAGGTACAAGTACGGAACTGCCATTAACATACTGCTGTTTAACACCAATTTGTCAACATCCGTATCAGTGTCGAATGATTTATTATCGACAGTGGTGACAGATTTGGCGTCAACAGTGGTGTCCGCTGCAGTTGTAACCCCTTCGTTACCGAATATTTTAGTAGTGGTTGTGATTGTGGTGGTCGTGGTATTTGTTTTTGCGTCGTCTGACATGAACGGTAATTTAAACCATGTAAAACTTCGTTTTCGCCTTCTGTTCCCATCATTTTCGTTTTCTTCGTCTTCACCTTCTGCATCACCTTTTTTGTTATTCGATTTACCATTATTTGTATTCCTGCGACCTTGGCCATTATTGACTGCGCTCAATCTACTCAATAACACGTTACTCAACGGCATTATCGTAAACTTATTTAGATCGTAGTTGGTGTTAATCTCGTCCAATGTTTCCAAATGAAAACCTTCTGGTACTACATAATCGTCAAAATAATCAAAGCCGAAATCGTCTTGACCGAAAAAATCAAAAAATTGGCTGTGTACCTATTATTGAAACATAAGCGAATTTACAGACTAAAGCAATTGTTAAACCGTAGTTTATATTATAAGTAGGTATATTGTCTAACTTAATATGTTTAACTACCTACTGTATATACGCATGGTTATAATAATATCCATGCTTAAAAAACACGATACCTCTTGTATACATAAAGAGATAAATATCGTGTGCCTTACCAACACGATAACAATAAAATAACACAATTATAAAAATAAATATATAATATTGGGTAGGTTTAACAGTTTAAGGTTAGGTTTGGACATTTTTCATTGGAAATTTGGACATAATAACATGACGCATTTCTAACTTGGAAAATTTCTAGATATTATAATTAAAATAACAAAACTGGATATTAATAATAATATGCATTCTGTAACACAATATAGTATGAAAAAACGTTTGTATGTGATTTTTATATCTATTATGTTAATAAACATAACATATTCATCTGAACGTCTGAAGTGTACCTACATTAAGGAAGTATTTTATAAAATTAGGTTCTATAAAATGAACAAACAATCTTTGTTTATAGTAATGCATAAAATTTAATGTTAATAAAATTTATAGTATCAACGAATTTTTTTTTAAATTATAATTTTAATGAAAGAGGCAAGAAAGTCGTTCAGATTATCGATTTTTTCGGATTCCCATTAACTTTGGATTAGGTACCTATAGACTATGTATAACTTTTTATAACACCAGAAATCCATAACCCAAATAAATAATTCCAGTGTAAAGCCGTTTTTTAAACATAAATATCCATGTTTTATTATTTTAAATATTCATATTATACAGTATTATTCAAATAGTATGTAAATACTACAGTAACTTTACATGTTATTACTAAATATTGACAACAACTTGTAATTACAACAAGCAACTGTAACTATTCTATTTGGCAATCGACATTTGGTTTTCTTCAAATTAATGTATAATATATAGTTCAGTTATTTGACTAAGAATGCCGAATAGCGGCTTGGCGAGGAAGCGTTTTTGTTTGATTGTCGCCGACAAAAACTTAATTGGTCGGTTAGCCGGTCATAAAAAAAAAAAAAATTAAACTATTATTTATCAAAAATATAAACAGCTCTATCACTGTTGGAATACCCTTAGATAACGACAAAATTCAATACTGCATACAATTTTAATACATCAACACACACCTACTGTATTCATTCCGTGAGAACACGATAAGAATAATAATATAATATAAAATAATAATAAAACTGTCAAACGCAGTGTACGAGATATAAAATATTGGTAATAAGACTTACACCTAAGCATGTCCTCACGATTCATTACTGCCTAATGTACACTATTCTTATAATAAATGAAACGATCAATTCATCTATGGTTTAGTGTACTTGGCTAAACTGTAAAGCTCATAAAAAAGAAATAATATATACGAGATACGACCACGAACTACGCCCGATAAGTAGTTAGTAGTTTTCGGGTACACGGTAGTCTACACCAGACTCCGCTCAGAAAATCTATTCGGCGCTGATCGGTCCATGTCCAACGGTCGTGTCCCTGAATGTGTGCAGTGGATGTGTGACCAAAATATTCACATATATATCTATCTTAAATAAATTTTGTAGGGAATCCAAGGAACGTCCCAGAGGTGATACAACAAACAAATTGTGTATATTAAATATTTCATATCCTTTTCTTCATTCGTAAGTCTTGCATAAATCTATTATACAAATCTTGGACATCTCTCGATTTCACGATTTCTGAACTTTTCACAAGACCGAAGGAAGGTAATAACCCGAAATTGTTATTAAAAAATGCCGCCCAACGTGAGCCATACCTTTCTTTTTTTTATTTTGAGTTATTACACAATATTTATTTAATTAAATTTGTTTTTAATTGTTCACTAATTTTACCACATATTTTATTTCTTGTCTTAGTAGCGTTTTCTAAATCAGTTGTTTTCTTAAACTACGACACATATTTATTGCTAAATTATTATTAAATATTTTAAGTACCTATACTGTTTAATTTTGAAATATTTAATATTAAAATGTAATATATTACATTAATACTAATATATTACTAATCTTAGTAATACAAATATGCTTAAAATGAACAATGGAGGAGGCTTTTTTCCTTTAGAACCCTCTTCTGTGTGTGCCACTGCCTTGTTAAGTTGTACAATGTTTTGTGTAATAGACTAGGAAGTGTGTTATATGCATATTTATACAATAATAGGTAATAATAATAATTCGTTCAAATAAAATAAACAATTTACTAAACAATAAAAGGTAAAATTATTTTATTTTATAAATTATGTATGTGTTAATATTTTTAATAAGGGCCTTTAGGTAAAGTAACATTTAGAAAATTATAAAGTATAGGTACTAATATATGCACGAGTACAGGGTCGTATTTAAAATTTTGGCGCTCAGAGACATTTTAATAATTCCATCCCCTTTTTTTGGAAGACTTAGTTTTTATTAATATTATTACTCAATACCAATTATTAAATTATTGTTATTTAATCACATCAATAACAAATTTGTTAAAAATTTACCATTTTAATATTAAATATTTTATAATAACAAAATCACTTACTTTAATTGATAACTTTTTCACGTATTTTAAAACTACAAAATACTGAACAATACTAAATAATATATATTAGGCACATATACTATGTTGAGTGAAATAACCCATAAATGTATCACGTTTTTGTTACACAGCTATGAACCAACTATAACATATTTATATATATATATATATAACTATTATAGTAATTACGCCAGCTGTGGATTGCATTCTGCTTAATTTCATAATAGTTATCTGCGTTTGTAAAAAAATAGGCTTGAGAATTTTCCATAGTAAACATTATTATACACTTGATATAACTATATAATTTTAGATTGAGAATCAACATTTCAAGAAAAATGTTGAATCTTACATAAAGACAGAAGAAAATCACAAAGAGTTAAAAAGATATTTGAATATAATTTATTATTTGTCCTGAGATCTTAGCACAAATTAATTTTCGTATTCCTCTTAAAAACACAAGAAACTTAGATCTGTTCAATATTCTATTGTTCAAAACAAATATTGGTACAAGTTCATTCATTCCTAGAGCCCTTTCTTTAGCTAATATTATTTCTATCTCTCTCGATTTTTTTATTATGCCTCGTTATGCTTTCAGAGCCGTTCTTGTGTTGTTCTATTCAGTTTTATTTTTATGTTATTATGTTATTATGTAATAGTTTGTATTGTCTGTACTTAATAGCCTATTATAGATACCTTTTGTATTATTTTTTGTAAAGGACATTTTTGTTCGTTAAATATATATAATAAATAAAAATAAATAAATAAATAATGAAAATAAACATTTACAAGAAATTAAAGATCATCAGGTAAATAAAAAATGTATAGATAGAAATAAGTAAGTTAACTTTTATTTTGTATATTAATGATAATATAATAATTAATAGATTAATAACACATCTATCATGTATTTATTAATAATAATTTATTGTTTAATAAAATAATTTACAAAAACTAAAAGACAAAATTTCGACAAAAATAAGTCGAGAGAAAATCCTTAATTGAATGATATAAGAAATCACGACTTTCAAATGTTTAATGACGCAGTTAAAGTGAATGAATTTTTAAATTATACTACTGTAAATATATTATATAGAGAGATATTTCTAAATTACAACAGTGTATTTAAATATTAGATACTAATTTAGCAATTAATATGTATTTTAGCTTATAATGATAACTGATTTTCAAAACGCTATTCAGATGAAAAACGAAGAATGTAATATAATTAGGGAACAATTAATTAAAATAAAAGAAGAAATTAAATTAATAACTGCCCTTAATAAACAATACATTATTCAAATAATAATTTAATATATAATAATAAAGCAATTATAATTTTAAAAATAATACATTTCTTAACGCCAAATTTAGAATTAATTAAGTAATGAGAAATCAAGAGTTATAAACGGCAATAGAGATATTGAAATCTTCTATGAAAAAATAGTAAAACCCTTAGAAACTGCAAATGAAAAATTGATAATGGAAAATCTTACTATAAATAATGACATTAAAAATGAACGTAGAGAATATGAAACAGTAAGAGTGAATCTATTCGAAGAAACTCGTAAATCCAAAATATTAGAGGTAAATATTTTATGTCATTAAACTATATACTTATTGTAGGCATACGATTGAATTAAATAAAGTACGACTGAAATTAAACACATAATTTTTCATTAAAATATAATCAAATTACACGCTTACAAAGTGAATTAAAACACAATGATTATGAAAATGAAATTAGTAAACAAAAAGCAATAGACTTGGAGAAAAAAGTATAATAATATTATTTAAAATACTGTTCAATAATATTATAGAATATATTATATTATACTTATTATATTACGTTAAATTATTTTAGTATTAAAAGGACTAATTGCTCTAAATGATATAGAAAAAACGGATGAAAAATTACACTTTTTTAAGGAAAGAGTTAATAGCAATACATCAGTGATTCATGATCTTAATACAGAAATTAAACAATTGAGAGATAAACAAAAAATACAGGAAATGAAAATAAAGACTATGGATAAAATTATAATAATTTTAATTTTATTATATTTAATATTAAGTAGGTACCTATTAATGGCCATTATGCCTTCCTTATTAAATGGTTCTTGGACTATTTGATACAATAAATAGATAGGGTTTTAATTATTAGATCATTTAAGAAATATAATATGTTAGTATGTTACCAATATTTTATGTTATGAAAATGCATAAAATGTTAAATAAAGTTTTGATAGTTGTAACATTTTTACATTTTGTCTGACGAATACCTACCGATAATCTATAAATACTAAGATACTTATTACCAGGGCTGAGAATTTTATGCATTTGTGTTTTTTATTTTTTTGATAAGAAAATGGATTCGACCAAAATTTGATTTGTGTTATTTATAATTCAAATACGAAATCTTATTTTGCATATTTAACGGGTTAGGGCAGTGGCTATTTTTGTGTATATTACGATACACTATGTGCACTACAAAAATAAAAGTGTGCACCTGTGCTTTTAAATAGATAAAATAATAAGGTACATACAGAAGCTACAAAGATTGTTACAATGTGTTTTTCATGATGCTGAGAAAGATGAAAAAAATATACCATGAGTCCATAACATATGGAAATTTCTTGTAAGTTCACCATTTTCCCCATATCATTAGTTAATTAAAAATGATAGTGGTGTACTTAGGATTTCCTTTTGTGGAGGGAGCGAAATTAAAATTTCAAATGAACAATGAATGAATCAATCAATTAACAATGAACATTGCACACAATATTGTATACAGTCTATGGATAGGTGGGGGGACTTTTTTTATTAACTTAATAAGTCATAATGGAAAAATGTACATTACGGAAAATCAGAAAAATAGCTAGTGTTTTTATTTAACGTGTACCTATCGCTACCTATAATATAATATAAAATATATTTTGTGTCGTTTATGCAATATTTAAATTTTAAATTAAAATTATGGTATTTTTAGAGCTATGATTTTAATGTATATTTTGAACATTTTTATAGCATAAACATTTATCACCAACATTCCACACAATATCAATATGAATATGAATCTCTCAAAGAAGATCATGCAAAAAAAAAAAAAAATAATTGATTTTATCACTAAATGTAATCTACTTAACAAACTTTAATTTTTTAATATTATTATCTATATTTTTTTCAATTTATGTAAAACTCCAGGCTAATAACCCATGTCGTTGAAGCCTCATTATCAGAATAAAAAAAAAAAACATTGTACTTGATCATAATTATAATAAATCCTTTAGAGACTATAATAAAAATATAATTTTATCTATTACATAAAAATACATTTATCAATTGTTATTATTATCCATAGTAAAAAAAAGCGAGAAGGTCGATTCCAGACGATCTTTCTTCGTCTTTCCGGTCCTCGGAGAAATTAGTGATTTATTATAATATTAAGATTTTATGATATTATATACATTTTTTATACGATTCTGAGCGAAACTAAGTCATTAGCTCCATGAAGTATTTTCTAGATGAAGCGGCTAATAATATCGATACCCATCCCAATATTACAAAAGCAAATGTTCTCCCAAATGTTTTTAATTTGTTAAAAAATTGACATTTACTCATTGAAAAATGTTATTTTCCTAATTAATTCAAGAGATTAGCAATTAGCCATTTATAAGAAATTAAATACTGATTAGGTACCATTAAAAATATAACTATTTTTTAGTTTTGCTAAATATGACCAACCACCAGTGGTGGCTTCTGCTTTGGACGACGAGACCATTCCTACTCCCTACTTAAATTTAAAGCTATAGTTTTTATGGTTAAAATAATTTTTATTATTGATTTGAGTATTAAAATATAAAATAAGGTAACCATTAACCACATATTAATAAAATAATAACATATTAATAATATTTTGACGTCTATGATTAGAGAAGATATAGTTTTTAATAAAAAAGTCATCGATCATTTTTCGTATGGACGTATGGATTTTGTTTATAAAATAATTTCTTCATATCAAATTTTTATACTTAATGTAATAAATTAATAAAAAGAATGTGTTAGAATGATCATGAATACTTAGATTTTATTAATTTAAAAATAAATACATGGTATTTAAGATCAATTATATTGTTATATCAATATAACATTTGTATATATGTAAAAATCCAACAATTTTTAGCCATAATACTAATAATAAGGGGGCTAATAGAAAATTTAGAGGTACATAGCTTTTAAAGTTCTAAGTTCCCTAATTTCTACATATGAAATAATAGTCGATAAGAAACAAAAATATAACAAAATATTAGTTTTTACTTACGATTTTGCACGTTATAATGAAGATGCATACTACGTATAACTGATGATAATCTTTCATGATTAATTAATACAAATTAAATATAATAAAATACAAGTGATTAAATCATTGTTGAAAAGTCTATAGGATAATAAGGTATAATACTATAATATCACATTAATACTACTGAAAATTAATTCTGAATACGATACAATTTAGAAATCAGTTGATACAGGAAATAAAATGTTTCAAGAGTTACGACTTATGAAGTTATGACTGTGTTCAGTATTCAGTGTTATATATGAGTATTACAAGACAGGTAAATAGGTTTTGGATTCATCGTACACCATTGCTGTATCCGTGTTAATTCATTTGTGCAAATAATACAGTGATAAACATGACATTTAATTTTGTGTCATTTAACTCAACCACTGACAGTTGTGGTAAATATACAACTACAACAATTGCTTCCGTAACATCGCCTATAAATTTAATAAATATAACATTATTCATGATATATTATAATCATACGAATTGTGGTCTTATGAATAATAAGTTTAAAAAATGGATTATTATTATACTTACCGCTTTCTAAGCTTTCCAGTTAAAAATACAATTTTATTAAACATTCATTTAATATATATAAATTTAATATACATTTTTGTCATACAAATACCAGGTCTTAGTAGATTGTAAAAATGACAATATAATATAAATTTTTTATTTAGTATCACAAAATCTGTAATAATTGTCCTAATGACAATTACAACTGTCAACGTCCTAAATAAAAACCTTCTCATATTTTTAGTTTAACTAAAACCTAGCTATAGGTACATAATACATATGCCAACATCAGCTGTCTACATAATGTTAATGCAAATTTCTCCGAATATTAACAAATTTGTACCAAAGAGAAAAGAGCATCTTCTTTTGATAAGGCGTATTAGGTACACAAAAAATATGTTGTCGTCGTTTGTTATTCTTTATAATCACGAAAATAGTCGTGCTTACCAAGAAAGCGAATTATAACTACACCAGTATCTCTATATATATATAAATCCAGTTTTGTAAATTTACTTAACTCATTAAGTCTATCAATAATAGTTTTTAATTTTTTTTTTTATTATTTTTTTTTTATTTAAAAAATATATACAATCTGTATTATGTTATACAATAAGTAATATGGTTAATTTACAAAAAAAAAAAAACTGGACGGCTTGATTGAAGGAAGTGTCCAAACAACACTACTTCAAACAATAATAGTTATAAATTTAATAACTTAATTAATTTTTAATTGTTTTATTATTCAATGGATATAATATGGGACATTAAATAAGTTTTAATTTTTTTTTTATGTAGGTATTTTAAAAATCCGAAAAAAATTTTGCGAGGGGGGGTACTACAAAAACCGTTTTTATGATTTGGGTTAAAACAAAAAAAAAAAATTTTGAAAATTAATAACATATTTAATTTCTAATTGTTTTTATTTTTCAATGGAAATATTATGGGAAATTAAATGTTTTAATTTTTTTTTTATGAAAGTCTTTTAAAAATCCAAAAAAAATTTTTGCGAGGGGGGTTGTACTTAAAACCGTTTTAATGATTTGGGTTAAAACAAAAAAAAAATTTTAAAGTAAAAAACATATTTAATTTTTAATTTTTATAAATATTTCATGGATATATTATGGGAATATAAATAAGTTTTAGCTTTTCTTTATGCAGAACCTTTAAATATCCGAAAAAAATTTTGCGAGGGGGGTAGTACGAAAAACCGTTTTTATGATTTGGGTTAAAACAAAAAAAAAATTTTGAAAATTAAAAACATATTTAATTTTTAATTTTTATAAATATTTCATGGATATATTATGGGAAAATAAATAAGTTTTAGTTTTTCTTTATGCAGATCCTTTAAATATCCGAAAAAAATTTTGCGAGGGGGGTAGTACGAAAAACCGTTTTTATGGTTTGGGTTTAAACAAAAAAAAAAAAGTTGAAAATTAAAAACATATTTAATTTAAAATTTTTTTTATTATTAAATCGAAATCTTTTGAGAAATTATATAGGTTATAATTTTTTTTTTATGCAAGTCTTTTAAAAATCCAAAAAAAATTTTGCGAGGGGGGTAGTACGAAAAACCGTTTTTATGATTTGGGTTAAAACAAAAAAAAAAAAATTTTGAAAATTAATAACATATTTAATTTCTAATTGTTTTTATTTTTCAATGGAAATATTATGGGAAATTAAATAAGTTTTAATTCATCTTTATGTAGGTCTTTTAAAAATCAAAAAAATTTTTGCGAGGGGGGTTGTACTTAAAACCGTTTTAATGATTTGGGTTAAAGCAAAAAAAAAAATTTAAAGTAAAAAACATATTTAATTTTTAATTTTTATAAATATTTCATGGATATATTATGGGAATATAAATAAGTTTTAGCTTTTCTTTATGCAGAACCTTTAAATATCCGAAAAAAATTTTGCGAGGGGGGTAGTACGAAAAACCGTTTTTATGATTTGGGTTAAAACAAAAAAAAAATTTTGAAAATTAAAAACATATTTAATTTAAAATTTTTTTTATTATTAAATCGAAATCTTTTGAGAAATTATATAAGTTATAATTTTTTTTTATGCAAGTCTTTTAAAAATCCAAAAAAAAATTTGCGAGGGGGGTAGTACGAAAAATCGTTGTTATGATTTGGGATTAGCAAATAAAAATAGTAATAAATATAATAAAAATACATTTGAATATCTTTTAAAATAGTATTTATTATTTAATAGAAATATTATGAGAAGTTTGATAAATGATTACATCATATTTTAAAGGTCCCCAAAAACTCCGAAATAAATTTTGTGAGGGGGGTAGTACGTAAAACCATTATAAGGATTTAGATAAAAAAAAAATTAAAAATTTAAATTTTATTCGATGTTTTGGAAAAGAACCATTTATCAACATTTAATTTAATTTAGAAATAAAATTTAAATAATTTAATTAATTTAATTTTTAAATAAAGAATAATAAAGTAAAAAAAATTAAAATTATAGGTTGTTCGATAATAATACGGTATAAGTATCTGTATTTTAATACCGCGTATAAGTCTGCAGAATTTCCAATAAATCTCTTCATCTGTTCATTAAGTAGTATATACTACCCTCAATTTATTTGGATACGTCGTAAAAGTACGTGTGTCATATTACGTCGTATAGATCTGCAGAATTTCCAATAAATCTCTTCATCTGTTAGTTAAGTAGTATATACTACCCTCGATTTATTTGGATACGCCGTAAAAGTACGTGTGTCGTATTACGTCGTATAGATCTGCCGAATTTCCAATAAATCTCTTCATTAAGTAGTATGACTACCCTCGATTTATTTGGATACGTCGTATAAGTATCTGTATCTTAATACGTCGTATAACTCTTTCATGTATAAACTTTAGTAAGTTCTATTATCGTACAACTTATAATTTTAAACCCGTCCATTATTGTGATTATTTTCTTTGTTTAAAATGGTTTTTCACCAAAAATACTCATCAGACTGATGAATTCTAAATAAATTGCTTCATATTGTATAATAAATACATTTTTCAAAATTCTGAAAAAATATTTACGTTGGGGAGGGTAGTACGTTTAACCGTTATTATAATTAGGTTACCAAAAATAAAAATTTTTAATTTAAAATGGTATTTTTGGCAAAGAACCAATAATTCAAATTTAATTTAATTTAAAAATAAAAATAAATTTAAAGTAATTAAAAAAAAAAAATTTAATTAAAAAAATTTAAAATTATAGGTTGCTTGATAATAATACGGTATAAGTATCTGTATCTTATTACCGCGTATAAGTCTGCAGAATTTCCAATAAATCTCTTCATCTGTTCATTAAGTAGTATATACTACCCTCGATTTATTTGGATACGTCGTAAAAGTACGTATGTCTTTATACGTCGTATAGGTCTGCAGAATTTCCAATAAATCTGTTCATCTGTTCATTAAGTAGTACATACTACCCTCGATTTATTTGGATACGTCGTATAAGTACGTGTGTCTTAATACGTCGTATAGGTCTGCAGAATTTCCAATAAATCTGTTCATCTGTTCATTAAGTAGTATGTACTACCCTCGATTTATTTGGATACGCCGTATAAGTACGTGTGTCTTAATACGTCGTATAATCTTAAGTAAGTTCTTTTTTCGTGCAACTTATAATTTTAAACCCGCCCATTATTGTGATTTTTTTGTTGTTTAAATTGGTTCTTTGACAAAAATACTAATCAGTCTGATGAACTCCAAATAAATTGCTTTATATTTTAATCTGAAAAAATATTTACGAGGGTAAAGCAAAAAAAAAAAAATAAAAAAAAAAAATCTCATTTTCTATTGAAATAATATTTATTTTTTTATAGGAGAGAAATGAAATGTTATTATTTTATTATAAAGGACCTTTAAAATTCTAAAAAACTTCGAGGGGTATAGTACTTAAAAACTTTTTTTTAAATTTAAATTTAAATTTATTCTTAAAGGAAATATTATAGGAAGTTAGATAAATGGTTATATTTTATTTTGAAGGGCCCCGAAAAACCAGAAGTAAATTTTGCGAGGGAAATTATACGTAAAACCGTTATTTATGATTAGTTTAACAAAAATAATAAATTTTAATTTAAAATGGTGTTTTTGGTAAAGAACCATTAATAAAAATTCAATTTTTATTAAAAATAAAATTTAATTTAAAAAATAATAATTAAAGTAAAAAAATTGAAAATTAATTGTTGTTCGATAGTACTACGGTATAACTATCTGTAACTTAATACCGCTTATAAGTGATTCATGTATAAGCTTTAGTAAAATTTTTTTACCGTGCAACTTGTAATTTAAAACCGCCCATTATTGTAATTATTTATTTTTTATGATGGTTCTTTGCCATAAATACTTAAATACTATATACTCATACTACTATAATAAATTGAAAGTAAAATGAATAAAAGTAAATTGAAAATAAATGCTATTATATTCTCATTATTTTAAAAAAAACATCTTATCTGTAATCCGACGCAATTTTTCCCGCAATGTTTGTATGCAACATACTGATGGTGATTTTCTGAAATCCTCAACAGCTAGAACTTCCAATGGTTTTTTTTTTGTCGGACAAGTGCTTTAGATACAAAATACTGTAAGATTATGGTAAAAAATTAGTCAAAACAACTTTTTTTTAAAAAAAAAATCATTAATATAGTACCTATTAAACAGTAAATACGAACAAAAAATGTATTTGTTGTTGTGAAAAAAATATGTAAATTATTATAAATAAATTAGCAAACTAAATGCATTATAAAATGACAAGCCTACGTACTTTCTGTAGTTAAGTTTCATCACAAACGTAAATTAGTCTGAATAACAATTTTGAATTATTTCAACTTTAAAATCGCAAAACGTAACTAATTTATGACAATAAAAAAATAATATAAACAACAAACTGGAATTGTTATAAAAACTGCAGAGTTGAAATTTCGATTCGTTTTGACTTTTCTAAATTTACAAATTAACTAACTATCCAATTCAAAAACTTAAATAAATAATACGTAATATAATAATGTACTAATATACGTTATAAATTTTATAACATAGATTATCGGTTGTAATATTTAATAACTATATTGCTTTACATAGCCATAGATGTTTTGGTGTCAGACTGCCAGCTCTTTTTAAATAATATGTGGTTAGACATCTGTTGGAATTTTTTGTCATTCCATCATACAACAACAATAACATAATTATAACAACAATGTGAAAAACTCAAAAACCGAATGGAAATAATTTGTCTACTTAATATATTTTCTGCGCTTCATTGTAGTTATTTTATTACTAATAGCATATCTACAAACTATAAATTATGATAATCAGACAACGCATGATGTTAATACCCGATTAACAATACTGATAAATTAATTTTTCTTCGACATGTAATAACTATCAAATTCATATTTAGTTTATGTCAAGATACTGTCTACTGTTGTAATAAATTTATAATATTGGTATTATACATTTATACTATTATGGATGAAACCAAAAAATAAAAAAAATAAAATTATCTGGTTATGCTTTCAAAAAATAGGCCGATGAAAAAAAACACAAGAAGGAACAATCAGCATTATTTTTAATAATAATAACAATGGTAATAATCAAAATTATGCTAATTCATACGACTCAAATAGTAACAAAAATAACTATAACAATTTTAATGAATGTTACAACTAAAACAATCTAAGAAATAATAATTATAATGGATCAAGATTTAATAATAATAATGCAAAAAATTATAATTGTAATTCTCAAAATTTTAAAAAGAGAAGGCAACAGTTTAATAATTATACAGGTAGACCTTTTGTACCACCTGAAACTCAGAATATGAGTACTTGGACTTATAATCCTCAAACTCAATCATACATACAATTTCCATCCTCTGCAATACCACGGACCACATACCCTACGGTTTTTGCATTATTGAAAAATTCTGTACCAATAACAGATCAAAAAAACTAACGGGTCAAAGTTTGGAGGTTAGAGAGAACTTTGACACAGAACCAGTCTCTAGCCAAATTTATACGAATACATCAAACACTAAACAAGACAAAATAATAAGTTGTAAAGTTAATAATATTAAACCAGAACATTATAAAAAAATTAATTACTGACCCAATAATAATTGGTATAATAAATAAACAACAGAGAAAATTTATTTAAGACACGGGAGCTACTACTTCAATAGTTAACAAAAATAAGTTACCAGATGGACAATTTATTGAGCCACTTCAAAATGTTACTTTGACAACAGCAAACTGGACTAAAATATAATAAAATGATGACAACCATTTGATAAAATGTGTACTGTAGTAAAAAATCTACAATCTCAAGATAGTCTCCTTGATATGGACTTTTTGGAAGAATATGGAGAAAATATAAATATAAAAAAATCTCAAATTAAATTATATAAGGATAATAAGAAATTTAAAATCAATTTTAATAAGAGTGATGCTGATAAAATTCACACTCAAATAATATTTACAATTTTAAATGAAGATCAAGTAATTGAAAATACTATATTAAAAAGTTATATTTTGAAAAATGTTCAAGACGATGATTATTGCGGCATAAATACACTAGTCAAAGATTTAAATGATAAACGAGTACCAGTCAGCTCTAATGATATAAAACAGTTATTAGGATTATACTTATCAGAACACCCTGTATGGTTTGCAGCGGAAGATAAAACTGCTGTGGCAGATTTTTATAATTTAAATTTAATAATTATTTCTAAGTATGACTATCTATCAGACAGTTAATCTGATATTATAGTATTTTCCAAGCCAGGTCGGGAATATTTAGTTGTGTTGTTCTCACGAAATCATTGGACTCTAATGAAATTTAAACCACACGCAAGTGTAAATTTTAAATTCCAAACACTGATTAAAATTACCGATTACGATAATCTAGCATATAGAAAGCAGTTTTTGAAGCAACGCATCGAAAACTACGTATTAGCAATAAATAATGTGTGTAATGAAACCCGGGCGGTCGTCGCAGACGAGATAAAATTTGGCGGTGCAATAAAAAACTCAATCGAAATTCAATCTCATGATAACGCCACACGTTCATCTAAAGAACATACGTTTTCACTAGAAACATTGCCGCCCCAAAAAAATTATAAATTATTAGATAAGATTGAATATGATATAAATCCAACATTATCTAACGACTAGCAAGAAAAAATTAAAATATTGTTAAAAAAATACGATGCTGTATTTTCGAAATCAAAAGATGATTTAGGTTTTGCTCGATTACCACCAATCGAAATTAAATTAATTGAAGATACTATAATAAATTTACCAAATTTTAAATTAAGCTGTATTGAAAGAAATGATTACTAATTCCTTGAATATTGTTCGTAGAGATTTGAAATTTATTTTGCATATTTTCATATGTAATTTACATTCGTGGTAAATTTTGAAATGGATTATCAGTATAATATATTGCAATATTTTTAGATACGCTCATAATCGTATTTTCTAATGCAATATCATTGCATTCAAGTCTTAATAATTGTAATGAACCACTAATTTCTTCGAGGACCAAAGGGACGAAGGAGGAACGTCTACAATCGCCCTTCCCACTTTATTTTTATATATATTTCATAATAATTATTAATTATTAGTTTATATTTAATATAAATAACATTGTAATATAAACATCAATTAATTTAAGGAGTTTGAACACAATTGTGTTCAATACTTAACAATCATCATTCAGATTCAATGTGTAGACGATTTTTTTCCACAAGTGTAAACACGAAAATTACGTTCTGACAAAGTATTGTAACGTAATGAATTTATTGTAATAACATCATAACTGAAACAATTTATTCAAATATCAGACAATTATTAAGTATCTATTAGCCGATACCAGACTTATAATATTTTGAAAAAATTGAGGAAAGTGTTAAAATATAAATTATTATCATAATAGTTAGATATTGAATATTTTATATAAAAATACTAAAGCACGTGCACAAATAAAATCAGAGGTTCATAAAAATTAATTTATATATCTACAAAATTTATTATAAATGTCAATATTTGATAGGTACACATTTATTAAGCACTACTGAAATTAAAAAAAAAAATTCGGGAGGAACCCCCTCCTTGTTTAAGTTCCTGGATATACTTAAATATCTATACAGATAATATTTAATATTATAATTTATATGTCTATAAGTACGTAAATAATATACAATAAATATCGTAATATTGTATATATTATATAATACAATATAATAATATATTATAAGATTAATATAAGTATGAGAATATAAATATTTGGGTATGATAGACGGGAAGAGAAAAGAAGGTAGGAACATCAACAGTACCAGAAAAGAGTAAATAAACAAAACATCAGCATCAATCTGGCGCAAGGCCAGAGTAGGAATATTAATGGTAAAACGGATAAAAGAATAATCATGGCATGGATGGTCGAGTTTCATAACATAAGCATTCATATAATATGAAATGATTTTGAACTTTTTTCAATCGCAGTTTATCCTTTTCGAGATAAGATATCCAGATACAGATCCGTACTTAAGGATAGAACAGACCAAGAAAAAATGAAGGAAGCAAAGGTAAGAAACAAAAGTGAAATAGCAAGTATTTCTTTTAATAAATATAAAAAATTTAAGTGTTGTACCAACAGTACCTACATTTATATGGATATCAAATGATAGTGAAGGTGAGAGAAAAATCCTAAATCTTTTACGGTATATAAGCTATCAAGTTGAGAACCATTTAAAGTATATAATAAATAAACGTTTATAATTAGAAAGGACTACTTTTAGAAAAATAAAGTTCTTTAAGAATGGAGAAACCCAAAAGGAAATTTAGGAGTTATACATTTTTTTAATAGGAACAAATGTGTCAATAGCATTAAGTAAAGCATTGTTGAAGACATAGACAGCATCATTCATAATGGATTAGGCATTAAAGGTATCCTTCCAATTAAATGAGTAAATAATGTGAAATACCTAGCTTTAGTAAAGGCTAGAATGGGAAGATCAATATTTAATGGAAAATGATAAGTGTCAGGACTAAAAGCTATCAATCATACAAGAGACAACAGGAAAGAAATTAGTGGATCATTAATAACAGAGAAACCCAAGTTATCAGAGTTAGTCGTCGTACTGAACAATAAAATGATAATTGAGAGTAATAATAAGATGTTCAATGGTCGAAATGTGAGAATCAAAAATGGTAAGACGAGAATTAGAAGGAAGGTAAATTGCACTAATTAACAATGAACTGGAATCAAAGAGTAGGTAGTAAAACAACAATTTGTTCAATATTCTTTACATTATATATTAGTGTATAATTAAAATAATTATCATATAATTTGAACTACTTAATATTACAATTAAAATTAATATTATAAGTAGTATATATTTATGTTATAACTAATAATTAAATAATAATTATAATTAATAATTGTTATAATTAAATAACAATAAGAGTAATAAGACCATATTTATATATGTATAGACGTTTTATAGGTATACCTATTTGTAATTTCTAACTCAAAATAGAAAGTATACTCACAGGAGCAAAATAGATCAAAACTCAAACTTTAAAGTCCTAAATAAAAGTAATTACTTCCGATTTTTAAGATGTTTTATATGAATATATAAGAATAAGTTAGAAATAAATAAAAACCTCATTTCGTAAATTGTACTCAAAATTCCAAATTCAAAAATTCACTAAAAAACATAGTGACTTACGATTTTTTAGAAATTTTATATTTGGTATAAGGTATGTATATTTGAGCTTGTATTTAATTTTTTAGATTATAAAACGCAAAATGGAAAATTAAGAAAAAAATTACAAAATGTCATAATTGTATACCTACCTATTTAGATTTCACATTTAAGTAAATATTAATAAAGACATAAAAATTATCACATAGATATTTATGTATAATACCCATGCCAATCAAAATTCAAAATGACGAAAATCGTAATTTTGCCAATTTTTTGGTAGTTCTTCTTCTCCTAGGGAAAAACTCCGGAGAAATTCGAAAAATGTGCTTAATAAAGTATCAAGAGGACACGATTTGCTACCGAAAGCATACTTCATTTGTAATAATCGGACAATTATTTCTATCCGAAAAAATTGTTTTTATACATAAAAAAAAACATCTTTGTAAAAACAATACATTCCTCGCTCCGCTCAGAATCTAATATTTTAAAATAAATGATACTGATATTGATTTGGAGTTTTATTAAAAATTGTAACGAGAAAAAATTTAACGACCGAAAAAATTAACAAAGAATTAACTTTAAGTGTGTTGAGTATTTCTTCACAATTCGCAAACAAATTATACTTCACAAATATACTCTATGACGATATAAGCGTTTTAAGAAACACTTAAATATGATTGAAAAATGATTTAAAAGAATTAAAATTTTACAACGGAATCAGAAATTAGATGATTCCTTTCAGATTTCGGAGCATGAAGAAAACGAAAAACAACACGATCGAAATGTATATGAAGAAACCTTATTAGAAGTCGACAAGTACAATATTTTATATCAATATCTATTTTATATCATATTATACCTATGTATATGCAATATACAAAACAGTTGGATAATGAACTTTTACAAAATATGACATAAATCGCAATATTCATATACCTGCCTATGATCCTATCATATATAAAGAAGATATATAGAACCCAGTTTAAAAACTTCCACGAGAAACTAATAAAAAATATCCGAAGGAGTCTCCACTTCAGAAACAGCAAAATAACCTCCAAAACTAGACATAACGAGCCAGAGTTCTAAAAACTAAAGACATTCTATATGTATAAATAATGGATATAATATATATTTTTTATCCCAATAAATATAATGTATATCTAGAATGTTAATATGAACCAAAATATTTGAAAAATCATTACTCATAAGTTGAAACATTTCTCATAAATAATTATAAAAAACCAAAAATTATATTACTAAATATACCTATAGAGAAAATAAAAAGTAGACAGTCAATAAATGTTATTTAAACAAATCAACGCAGATATAAAATAAGCAGATTCCAAAAATAATAACAATACTTATTATGATTTATAATAATTACTGTTCTGACTCGTAAAAAATCGTGAAAACGTAATTATTGTCTAATATGGTTTCCAATTGGTAATATATGCTCGCTCAAAAGTATTATACTATTAACTATAGCAAAGTAATTGTTAAAGAAAATTTTCTGACGATTACAGCATAACAATAAAATGTCTCATTGCGCCCTGAATCGTTCAGGACAAAGCACGTACGTGTTTGTTTTTACACATCCTTGTACAAAACAAAAGCAAATAAGGGAAATTGTTTTACGAAAAACACCAGGAAGGTAACAATTTCGTTATTAATTACAATTCAATTAACTCGATCGGGGACATTACACAAAATAAATTTAACTTTGATTTTCGAAAACCGACGCGTAACTAACCTAGCTGGGTGCGAATAGTACTTGGCTGTTTAACATAAATTCGATATCAACAACTGATGAAAAAAACTGGATATCGATGCTGTAGTATTGAGTATTTTATTGATAATTGTATTGATCTTGTGTAGCAGATAATGATAGTTATAAGAAGTATAATTTTCGAAGCAATGGGTGACGAATGCCGAAATCCGGGTACACGTGAATCTTAAAATAGAGACAAATTATGCGAAAATCAAAATTGAGTATTGGCACTATATTTATACTGACCGTTTGAGCAATCTACAGCAATCTACTAGCAGTATTTATGCTTAAATACTGCTAGTAACCAGAACCAAAAATAAGAATGATCGTGTGAGGTACGCTTTAAATTTACGCTCTCTTAGTAGATTTACTAAGATACTATTTTATTTTATTGTTATTTAAATATGTATATATTTATATACGTTCTTTTCTTAAAATTATTTAATATTATAATTGCGTTGTTAGGTGTTGTTTATTATTACCTACGTTAAACAACATATTAGCTCCCTAGCGGCGAATCGAATCCCTAGGAACAATGTTAGTCGTAGTAAATTTATTTACTCGACATCTTTTCATTTATTTTAAAATTTAATTAAGCCAACAACAACATTTACAAACACCAGACAGAATTATTATACGATAGCCCCGTATTCTAAATTATTTGTCCGTAATAAAATTGTATTATTTATCCTATGTCTATTTAACTTTATAGCGAATTAAAAAAAAAAATCGAAAATCACAAGTAATTTTTATTTACCGTTAATCTTTGTTATTTTATAAACCGTTTAAAATTAATTATCGATGAAAAATTCTGTCCTATAAATAATTTTAAAATTTACAAAGAAATACCAAATGGTATTAAGAAATGGAAGAAACCAGTACGTACTGGTTGAACAAACAGGTACAATTAAGTTGGAGTCCCGCCAGGAAGAAGAAGATAGTCTATGTAAATTGACAAAATTGTTCTAAAATATGTACAAATTTTCTTATTGAATTAAAAATAATTATAATGGCATTATTGGTCTTGGTGTTCTTGGTAATTTTTAGTACTTATTTGAACATTTTTTAATGTATATTTAGGTGTTTTTTAGAGCTATAAGTCTATATACCAGGTTATATACTACAGATCATATTAGTCTATGTACAAAGTAACATAATTCTGGTAATAGCTATCATATTCTAGTGTTGATTACCGAAAAAAAATTTCAGTGCATGTACAAAATTACAAACTTAAGTAAACTTTTATGTTTGAATAATGGTTCTTTGTCAAAAATTCGCATTAGTCTGTTGAATTTTAAATAAATCGATTTATATGTAAAAACGATTCCTGGCACAACATAATAACAACCAATAAATACCAAAAGATGCAAAACCGACAAAAATGTACGCAAACTTAAAAATATTGCAAAAGTGGCGGAAAAGTACGTATCTGTCTGCTGAACTCCAAATAAATCGGTTTATATCAAGTAGTATGTACTACCCTCGATTTATTTGGATACGTCGTATAAGTATCTGTATCTTAATACGTCGTATAAGCAAAAGCAATAAACGCCAAAATACGCACAAAAAAAATGTACGTAAATATATTGCAAAAGTGGCGGAGAGCAAAACGAGCAGCGAACAGAATAGTAAATACTGAACAGTGAATGGTCGGTGGTCCTTCGACTGGCGAAGGAATCGTGTTATAGTCCGAATCATCGTAGAGATCATCGGTCTCAACATCTTTATTGTACATGGCCACGGTGGTTGCGTGATTTCTATTCCTTTTAAAGTTGTAAATGTTGTTGTTTTGAATAATTCATTGTTTTAGCGCCAATTTCAAATGAATAATAAATTAAGTACATATCGTCGGCTTCGTGGCAAAACCTCTTAAGTCAAAAAATTGATTTTTTGTTTTTTTTGTTTTATTGGATGCACTGTATTTTTGTGCTCATTTTGATACCACCAAAACTAATAATAAATATTTCATTATTATGATAATATACAAAATATAAAACTCGTATCTCAATCGACAAAAGTAAAACCACGCAAGTCGACTTACGAGGTTTTGCTTTTGCCAGCCAAATACAGAATAATAAAATATTCTGAATCTTTATTTTTCAACCAGAGCCCAGAATACTGTTTTAGGTAACTTATTTAATGTGAAGGTTTTATTTAAAATATTCGTGTACTTAGTATATCAATTATATTTAATAATACAAGTATTCAGTCATGTCTTTACTACTCGATGATGAGATTTTGATTTTATTAAACGAATTTAATGACACTATTAATGACTTAGGTGTTGAAGAAATAGGTGATCTGAATAACTGTGATTTGTTAAATGTATCTGATGTTCCTATTACTGAAGGTAATAATTGACAAGATCAATATAGTATTAATATATTTTATAAACTAAAATATTTAGTGTTCTAATATTGATTGTATTATACTAAATTAAATAATAATATTATAGGATTGGAAACTAACTGTAGTGAAAATATTTTGGATGATAAAAATACTGTTGAAATAGATACTCTGAATAATTTTTTAAGTTTATCTGATGTTCCCATTATTGAAGGTAAAATATTAAGTTTTCTAATTATTAATAATGTTATAAATTAAATAAATAGGATTAGAAACTGAAACTAGTGACAATATTAATAATAATAAGTGTTCATCATACTATTGAAACTAAATTAAAAAAAAGAGAAATTCGTTTACCGACTGATTATATTAATGTTTATAAGGATGCCCGTATTAAGAATCCTTATAGGGTTAAATATTTAGAATTCTCATGTTTTAATGATTATTCACCGGTTAAATACTATACCTCAATTATACCAGGTTCATCTAAAGGTGATCCTACAGTTACAGATATCAGATGTTTTAAATATAAACCTCATTCATTTATACAGTACAAATTAATGTATGATGACGAATGGAAGGATTTACCCCACAGATACAAAAAAATTGGCAAATTCCAAGTAAAAAAGTTGTATAAGAATAGGATAAAAATTAAAAATGAGAATTTTGACCACCTACAACAGCTCAAGAGTGTCCTACCAAAACATACCTGGCAATATTATGATAATGTACCTAATAATATTAGAAACAGTAAAACTAAAAAATTATATTAAAAGTTATATTTTGATCTAATTTTTTAGTAATTAAAGACTTTTAAATTGTATTATTAATGACATAATAAATGGTTAAAAAATTATTTTATTTGTTGAGTTTGCTAAGATTTGTTGAATATTTTATTTTGTTTAAGTGTGATTATTACTATAATCAATTCTGACACTTTTTTTTATCTTTAAACATTAAAAATCGTATTTTTTAATATAATTTATTTAATTAAGTATTATTATAATTTTTTTTTTTTAGAATTTATTTAAGATTTTAAATTACTGATATTACAATAGTCTGAAATTTTGTTATGTTCTTGAATAAGCTTGCAGTTTTGATTTATTTTTTAATAAAGTGATATTATGATAAAATATCAATTAGTTGTGTGAATTACAAAAATTTTTTTCCAAAAAAAGTTACAGAAACACCTCGTATCTCAAAATTTCGTAAAATCAAAAACTCGTAAGTCAAATTTCTATAACACATAATAAAAAAATAATCTTTTTCTTTATTGAATTAAATCGACAATACTATTAATTAACATATTATAAAAAAACAGTATGCAATTGTGAAATATTTAACCCTACCACAGTTTTTTGTTTCTCCTGTAAAGTTTGATAAAAGTGACTTAAGAGGTTTTGTCATGAAGCCGACGATATAAGTTTTTACTATACAGGGCTTAAAGTGGGAAAAAATTCCAGGGGGGACTAATGTCTCCATATAGTTTTAAGCGTTTCATATGTAATTTTATGTCTCCAGAACGTTTTGTAACGTGTAATTTGTTAAAGGGGACACTTTTAAACCACTATTAGAGGTAGGGGGACTGAGTCCCCTTGCGTCCCCCCACCACTTTAACCCCTGTTACTATAATATATGAATAGATGATTGGGTATACAATAATATTCATAATATTTTAATTCACGTTAATTTTAAACAAATTGTTAATTTTTATTAAAATTTATTAAATGAAATCCATTTAAAATTAATTCATCGATTATGATAAGAATGAATAATACAATAAAAATAAATATATAAACATTAAATACATAATTAATAACCACATTTCCGTCAAATAATATTCCCCGATACTTAAAAATTAATAATTTCATTTTCTATAATCCATACCTCGTACATAATTATGTATATATTTATAACTTAACTCAATAAAAATTTACAATTTATAATATTGTAAATAAATGTGCCTGATATTATATTTCTAGTTTAAAATTTAA
This sequence comes from Eriosoma lanigerum, assembly GCA_013282895.1. NCBI lineage: Eukaryota > Metazoa > Arthropoda > Insecta > Hemiptera > Aphididae > Eriosoma > Eriosoma lanigerum. The sequence continues at coordinate 32,286,760 of CM023359.1, forward strand.
TTTTTAACAACCCTTTGCTGGTTTCAATGAATGAATGAACCAATACTTGTTATGAAATACTATAAAATAAACATCTTCTATACTTAATAGATACAATTTAATAAAACAGTTCATAATTTATCGTTTCAACAGAACTTGAAGGTCCAGAGACTGAAACTGTAGAAAATAAATTACCAGAATATAATGATTTAATATCTGATAATATTGACAATTTACCATCAACTTTAGATTATAAAGACCCTAGTTGATGGCCAAATTTATATTAGATTCACATAGGTCATGCATAATAAAATCAAGATTAAACTATAATGAAAATTTAAAATTCAGAAATTCAGAAAGAAAAGGCAGGTATATTCCACCCAATTGGTTTTTTAAGAAACTTACAAATGGACAATCATGTCGCCGTACTTGGTTCACTTATTCTACTTTTAAAAATTCTCTTTTTTGTGTTTCATGTAAACTTTTTCATCATTCTGTTACTATCACATTATGCGACACAAACGGCTGCTCCAATTTTTTCCAAGTAAACATAAATTCTTAACCGCCCGATTCCAGTACGTATGACAAGCGAGGAGATGCAACACGATAATATAAACAAATAAATACGGGAGTCGACTTATTACCGTGATTGCGCGAGGTTTAAATTATAATTTTATACTTAAATTATTTTATATTTTATTTAAATAATTATTGTCTGTGCGCGTCGTTTCCGCCTGTCATACGGATTTCCATTGGTCAATCGTTTGGATTCAGATATCAGGAGTATAATTACATAGGTATTTCGTTGCTAAATATATATATTCCAATGTGTTGCTAAATTGAGAGTTTACTTATATGAACTGAGATTAAATACAAATCCTTGGAGTCTCTCTGGGATTATATAAATTAAAAAAAGACCTTTAGATTTTCTAGTGCAGAGATAGCTTAGTCAACTATATCCTCAGGATTCCACTAGTCAAATCTATCGACGGACGTTCACTAGACGAACAGTACCGTTACATCTTGGTGGAGGCGCCGGTCTTCATAAATTGTACTTCTACCTGTACAACTAGGTGGAAATCTTCGCGATGTTTTTATTTTTTGGAGACGATCCCCTGTAAATTGTATTTTTTTTCTCAGTTTCATTAGTTCTCAAATTGGTGACACTCGTTTATGTATAGCTATTTTGTCTATTCTCTACATTAAGATAGGATGTTTTGGATATTATAATTTATTATCATTTATGCGTTTTTATTACTATTATACAAATAAAATTGATATAATTAATGGTTGAATAAATTATTGAATAAGTATTATATGATTAAAGATAATAAGGAATATATATTTTATAGGTATTTATGACGCTTTACAATTAATATATTAAACGCCCGAATAACAGTCAAACGGTGCGAATTAATCAAATTGTATGGGAAAAATTAGGATTTGATAAGGATATTATCGTTATTAACTTAGCTAAAAAAGAATTAGTAGAATATTTTCAAAAACGACATCTAGTACAATACTCGTTAGCATTTAGCTATTGTAAGAATATCAAAGTCCCACGAAATTCTATTGTTATCTATAAGGATAGTAATTTTGTCATTTTACAAGCAGAAAGTAAACGTAAACATACCGAACAAACCGATAATTTTTCGGACTCGGACTCAGACTCTGAGGAGAATAATATACATACACTTACCGAACTAAATAAACTAGAAATTAAAAACTAAGACATTAAATATAAAAATCAAACTTTAAATATTAATTCGACTAATAAAATAAATATGACTAGCCCAATAATGTGTAATTTTCCATTTTTAACTCCCGATACATTTGACGGAACTACCGGCGAATGTGTAAATGATTTTTCATCTAAATTTAATAGAATAAAAGACGCAAATAGATGCACAGATTAGTAAGTAATTTTATTTTCCCACTATATTTGAAAGGACCCGCAGAATCATGTTATATTTCTTTAGAAAAGAGAAATTATAATCAATCTGAAACAATAAACGAATTTATTTCTGATTTCAACAGGCTCGCAGATAAAATTGATTGTAATATGTCGGACGAAAGTAAAGTTTCTAAAATATTGCGTAATTTACCTCTCGAATATTTTTATATGATTTACATGCAGGATAATAGTACAATGGAAAATATAGAATCGAACTTATGAAAAACAAAAAAAACATGTAACGCATTTAATTCGCTTACAAATTCAGATGCAGAGTCGTTAACTCGTAAAATCGAGGCTTTATCTAATCGAATCGTAGATTCTTCTTTGAATCAGAATTTATCAATCACACCAATCTATTCAGAAATTATTCAGGTACAATTTAAACCAAATAATAATTTTAGAAATGGTAATAATAACTTCAACAAAAATATCAATAATGTGAATCGATTTAACCAATATAATAATAGCAATCGATATCAAAATTATCGTAATAATTCTAAAAGAAATTTTAACAATAATAATAATATATGCATTAGTTTTAATAATAATAATAATAACTATGGTAATAATCAAAATTATACTAATTCATACGACAAAAATAGATAATTTTATCTAGATAACGCACAACACTGGTTACAAGTGAGTATCTTTATATTATTTTCTACCATTATTAGTTCTAATATACAAATATTTAATTCAGAAAAATAATGTAATTTAAAGCTTCAGAAAAATGTTTTATAAATCTCCTGAAAACCAACGAAAAACGACTTGTGCCCTTTTACATAAAAAACATCCAACTATCAAAACATTTTAATCACATTTAATCTGCATATATTATACAAATGTAAAAGTTGTTTGTACTTAACAAAAGCACTTAATGTAAACAATTTTTCCCCTTTCAATTTCCGTTAAGTCTCATTGTCGTAAGGTGAGATATTAATGAAAAAATATTTTTCTTGACAATCAATCTTGAATTAGTTGTATAGTGTAGGAATATGTATAAATTTATATGATTTATATCATAATTTCTATTTTATAATATGGTTTGAATAGTTTCCTTTCTCCACTTGTTTTAGTAGTTCTGCATCGTCCATAATTAATGATTCATTATTTATTGACTCATAAAAATATCTTAATTTCTTTTCTGGCTTTGGTTGAGGTAATGGGTCATCTTCATATGTTAAAGGTTTTGTTGATATTGTATTGTCATACTAAGGCATGTGTTTAAATGCTATTTTGGCCATAAATGATTGTTCAAATGATCCAAAAAGACGTTGCGTTTTCTTTAATGACATTGTTGGAGGTACGAATCTTTCACCTAATAGCTCATACATCTATATATATATATATATATATGCATTATATATCTTCATATATATTATAATATTTATTTTGGTGAAGTATTATATTTTATTTATGTTTTTTGTAACCATTGTAATTTTCCTTTTTTCCAAATAATTTTCACTACCCTTGTAATATACATTTTATTATATCATATTGTAAAGTCTATTATTTCCCTTAATACGAGAGTAGCAATCGGATGGCAACCGACGGGGAAAAGACCAAGAGGAAGGCCTAGGAAGCGATGGATGGATGGAATAAGGAAGGACTTAGAAACATTGGAAGTGACAAATTGAGAAGATAGAGTCCAGGATCGTGACTATTGGATTATGGTGACGGTGGCGGCCAAAATTGATAAAGAATTGTAAAGCCAAGAATAAGAAGAAGATAGTCTATGTAAATTGACAAAATTTTTCTAAAATATGTACAACTTTAATAAGTAACTAATAAGTTGTACATAACTTTTCTAATTGAATTGAAAATAATCATTAAGGCATTATTGGTTTTGGTACTCTTGGTAATTATTAGTCCTTATTTGGACATTTTTTAATGTATATTAAGGTGTTTTTTAGAGCTATAAGTCCATATGCCTGGTTATTTACCACAGATCATATTAGTCTATGTACCTATACAAAGTAACATAATTTGTTTATTCACTAAACAATTAATATTTACCTATAACTAATTTTGTTATAAGTTATAGGTGCAACCGAAAATTCTGGTAATAGCTATGATATTCTGGTGTTGATTATCGAAAAAAAATTTTAGTACATGTACAAAATTACAAACTTTAGTAAGTTTTTTATTGTACAACTTATAAATTTAAACCCAAAGATTATTGTGCAAATGTTTTTTGGTAAAAATACTACTCAGTATGCCAAATTTTAAATAAATCGATTTATATATTTAAAAACAATGCCAGGCATAATATAACACAAAATGTAACCAATAATCGCCAAAATATGCGAAACCGACAAATAACGTACGCACACGTAAATATATTGTAAAAGTGGCGAAAAAGATCCTATCTGAACTCTGAAATTGAAGATGTTGAAAGTTGCCTAAAAAATGTTACACATAATAAAAAAAAAATTCTGAATTTCAATTTAAACTTTGAAAAGATTTCTTCTCAAAGTAGTAGAAAAAAAGTTAAATGTAAAATTTGTTTTCGTTGCCCACAAGTTGTTTTAATGCATTGTAAACAAAAAAAATCATTTACTTTCTATATGGACAGAATTAGGAACAGTTCGTAGGAGACATATTTTAGATAAACATTTAAAATCTAATGAATATAAATTGTGTATTAGTGCTAATAAATTTGCTTAATTGTCTGCTTCTGAAATGGATAAATCAGCTCCTATTAATAAATTAAACAAAATAACAAAGTTGCTCATTGGATAGGACAATTTACGTGTACATTATATATATATATATATATATAAATTATGTAATACATTCCTTTTTCTAAGTAAATAGGTATATGTTATCATTTTCAAAATAAAAACTTTCTGTATTTTTAATGGATATTGTAATAAAAATATAATACATTTTTTTGAAGTATAATTATATTAAATTTGAAGTTTTTAGGTCACAAATGTATTTTTTGATTGGGTACTTCATGCACTTTTTAGTTCATTAAAATATAATAAAGAAAAATAAGTACGTTTACATTATTTTAAAACGATAATCGTATTATATATTTTAATTTTCAACAATTAGCAATCAGTTTTCATACGTCAATATACAATAATATAAAATTAACATCATATCCAAAAAATGTCACGTTGGATTAACTGTAGGGACTTGTGTTTTCAGGTAGGGTTATGGGCCATCCTAGCTCTAAGCGACGCAACCAATCTCTATAGACGAAATACAATTATTCCATAAAATAATTTGAAATATTTTACACGCACAATTATCTAAAATTTTAATAGCTAAATCATGTTTTTCGATTTTTGTGGTTATGCCGTTTTTACAAAATATGGTCGAATTATGTATATAACTGTTTATTTATAATATAAATAAAACGATTTCACTTTTAGCTAGGTATATCAATAGTTATTCATTGTTATCCAATGTAACAAATTTATATTCGTCTTTTTACATACTTTTTGTAAACATATATATTTAAAACAATTCAATAAGTACATATTATTTTAAAATATTACTTTTAATTTATAATAACTGATGTAGTAACAGTAGTTATGTATAAAGGGGACTGTATATAACATTATAACCTAGTATGTGCTTACGTATTACATAAGTCTATATGAATATATCATATAAGACTTTCAAGTATAAACTTTAACTTGTTTTTTGTAGTAAAAATTATAATTTTAATCCCACAATTATTGTGCACGATATTTTTGAATATGGTTCGTTAACAATAATACTCATTAGTCTACTGAATCACAAATGAATCGATTAATATTTAAAAACAGTGTCAGGCACAATGTTACTGAATGTAACCAATAAACGTCAAAATATGCAAAACCGACAAAAATCGTACGCACACGTAAATATATTGCAAAAGTGGCGGAGCGCAAAATAAATACTAATCGTCGACCGGTGGCGAACTGACAAAGGTTTTTGTCTAAAATACGCGTCAATCTATTGAATTCCAAATATATCGGTTTTAAAAAGTACTATGTACTACTCCGATATATATTTGGATGCGTCGTATAAGTGTTTCGTGCTAAAACTTTAACAAGTTTTTTGTCGTACAATTTATAATTTTAAACACAACGATCATTGTGCAGGTTATTTCTAAAGATAATTCCTTAGACAAAAAAGATACGCACAAACGAAGTATATTGCAGAACTGGCACTGCGCAAAGCAAAATGAATACTGAATGACGACGAACGGTTACGATGGCATCTTCTTTCGCATCGAAGAGATCGCAGGGCCACGGAGGATGAGTTATTTTCGTATGCGTTTTAATTTTTTAGCGCCAATTTCAAATAATTAATATTAACATGACATATAATATGTTTCTATAATAAGGATGATCGTGTATTTAAATTATATATAAAAAATTTTATATTATGTCAAATGCGTTATAATGTTATGGTATGAAAGTTTACTGCTTAGATCCATGTACTCCGGGATTAATGCCGGGTCGTCTAAAAGATTTACTAATCATACGAAAGTTGTTATTTATTCAGTGGATGTACCTCGAATGTTATCACAATGAAATGTTTCCTAATTCGAGCATTGCGTATTACAAGTTATGTTTTAGTATTAATTTGAAAAAAAAAAACTATTTACATTTATTTGTTTTATGTTTCGAATTCGTATAATTTACATTTGATTGCCAATAAGGATATGAATGATGATGTACATATATTTTATTTTTATTGACTAAGTAACCGAAAATCTATTCTAACAAACATCAATATTTACGTGTCAATTATTGGCACACAATATTAAAATAAATTACAAGTATAAGAATTTATTTTTATTTTTCTATGTACAGCAATTTCTTAACTAATAACTTTAAACTTCTAAAAGTATATGTAAGTAAATCGCATTATTATATTATGTTGAATGATTAAATATATATTATCTACATATTTTATTAGATTATAAATTATTAAATTATTTGTAGATTATGATACATAAATTTAGAAAATAATTTGTTTTTTTATTATATTTTATGATTTCACAATATTATACATAATAATATATTTATTAGTTAGTAGAATCAATAGAGGCTTGGAAAAATAAACTTAACGTACTAACTGTAAAGAATACGTTAAGAGCAAACACGAAGGAGTATATAGGTACTAAAAAGATAGCTGAATACAATAAGAAACTAAAACGGAATTTTGAAATATATATTAAAAAATTAAATAAGAAAAATATTTGTGGTCTTTTTATAAATGAACCTGATAAAAAAAGGTTAATACGGAAACATAGGAAAAATAAAAACTAGGTATGGTATTAATTTTAATGTAAATAAAATGCTAATGATTTCCAATTACCACAATATTTTTAAAGCTTGTAATAAAAAGTACCCACAGATGATTCAAAATTAAAAAAATTATAATTCACAACAATTTGATTATATATAGCGAAATATATCAATTGGAAGATGGCGACGACATAATATGAAAATTTCGTGGGGTTATAAATTTAAATTAATTATTTAACATTTTAACGTCATTACCACATTATGTTCAATTGAAGGACACTAGTCACGATATTATTATTATTATCGTTAGGTATATGTATATTGATATGTAATACGTACTGCGGTTACGTAGTATTCAGGGTTTAATCACGTCGAGCGGATACGAAAACTTTTGAGCATCCGAACTGACATTAGATTCGCAATTTTTATACAAAATAAAATATAAATTGATTCATATTTTTTATTCCAGCAGGTTTTTTTTAAGTTGACATTTATTTTATATTATTCTATCATTAATGAAAAATGCACATATACCTATATATCCATATTTTTAAAAAAATTTAATTATGTGCATTGTTGACAGGTATGGAAATCAATCCCTTGTCATTTTATATTTTATCAACTGAAGTCTAAATCTGAATCTAAGTTATATGTTTTATATACAAATAATAAAATAACCGTTTATTATTTATCGTCGGAAACTCGATATTTTTATTTTGCGCTCTTTTATAATGTACTCAAATCACAATATATCATAAAACAAATTATATAACCGGCATAAATTGTAATAGGTACTTATTAATTTAAAAGTAATTATTATATTTTGTGCATAGTTTGTATATATTTCTTGATTTTTTTCGAGCAGTAATATATTTTAGTATATACGAATTCTAACCCAACATAATTATATTATAGAAATATACATATAATACTTATATATGCAATATGCTTGTAATTCTATAAATATCTATTTGAATAAAACAAACTGATATTTTTAACCTAATCTGTTAATCACATATTTTAATATTTAATCTAATATATTTTCTTTTTAATTTGTTGTTTGTATGCATACAATTCAGGTGCGTTACCCTGGTACCCGTAAATTAAAATAATTATATGACGATAAAAAAAATTATCCATTATTATGTACTTTATTTTGTATACTTTTGTACAACTAAAAACGTTGGATGGATTCTGTCGCTTAAATCGGGCGGCGTGTACCATTTTAAACGATAATAATATCTACCTGTATAATACTTCATGTCTAACGGATTGGTAGTTGGTTGTGAGATGACTATTATCGCTCTAATGCTCTATTTAGGTATCGGGGTAGTGGAATTGTTTATTGGGAACTTTGTTAATACCACATACCAATTGTATGAATGTCAAACGATATTAATATACTTTTATTAAAAAATTTTATTATATTCCCATATCCCATATATTTATTATATTTTTTGATGCACTGATGTGATAACTTTACCTTAGCACATACAGATAAAAATAATTATACGACGATAAAAAAAATGAGTTGTATGTATTTCATTTTGTACATTTTTGTACAATTAAAAATTAATTTTGTACTAATCCAAAACCCAAAAAATTCATTTTTTGATTTCGGGTGCTGCAGTGACATTTATTATAATATTGTAACCCGTACATATTTTTAATCTAATCTGTTAATCACATATTTTAATGTTTAATATAATATTATTTCTTTTAAATTTGTTGTTTGTATGCATACAATTCAGGTGCGTTACCCTGGCACCCACAAATTAAAATAATTATATGACGATAAAAAAAATTATCCAGTATTATGTACTTTATTTTGTACATTTTTGTACAACTAAAAACGTTGGATGGATTCTGTCGCTCAAAATAATTATAATATATTATAATTAATTACAATTATAATTAATTATAATTGTAATTGAGCAAAACTTAATATAATACAATATATTATACTGGTCGTTCCATGGGTTTACCACGTGTGTAAAAAGGAAAAACTTTTGAGAAATTCGAAAAATGAACTAAGTAAAGTACCAAAAAGATGCAATTTTCAATCGAAAAAACCCTATTTATGGTAATCGAATCATTATTTCTACACAAAAAAATGTCTTCATATATAAAAAAAAAATCACAATATTCAATTTTACTAAAAAAATTCAAATTTTTGAAGCTTATAAAAAAAATTGTGACTTACAATTTTCAAAATATTTTGGAAATTGATAAAGTATTAAATAAGTGGGCTTCTATACAATTTTCAAACATTTAAACCCAAAATTACATGTAATCATAAAAGTTTTTGAAAAACATTTCAAATCTCTATAGTTCGTCAGAAAATCATAAGATGTGAATATTTCAAAAAAATGTTTAAGTCCCTACGATTAGAACTCAATTAGTTATCCTGAAATAAAAAAAAATTAAATAACAGAAACCAAACTTTGCCTATTTTACACCAATCTTTGATAGTTTTTCATTTCCCAAGGAAAAACTTTTGAGAAATTTGAAAATTAAATTTAAAAAGGACCAACTAGGTGCAATTTTTACCGAATGCATACCCTGTAATTGTAAATTACGATTGATTCCAAAATATTTTGGAAAAAGATTAAGCTGTACATTATGATTATGCTTGTGTAAATATTTCAATATAACACTAGATAAAGTACTGAATGATCTTGCAAAAAAAAAAAAAAAATAGATTAAATCATTTAATAATTCTATTACAATGTAATTAATATTTTCTATCCATTAAACATATTATTTTCAGTTTGCACATTATACTATATTATATCATTATATTATGACTTTTATTTACAATTATCAAAGTTTATGTTGAAAAATCAGGATCATCCGCCCCCATGACAAAATCATTTGACCACCACTGGGCATGAGGTTCTTTTACATTTAAAATGCAAATTATCGATTAAAATAACATTAAATTATATTAAAAACTATATTATTTTTTACCAAGTTTATGATTTTCAGATCCATATAAAAATAATTGTTGACTCAGGATTCTTATGACTCTCGTATATTATGTAAGAGAAGAGTTAATCAAATTTTATGACATTTTATTTTCGATATAAAGCAAGAGAAATAGGTATGAATATAATTTCTTATAATTCTCTATTACATAACATAAATAGAAAAATGAGCCAATTTATGTTATTTAAATAATCGCCGGGATTATAAATAAACATATTCAGTCAGAAAATTCAAAAAGTTTCATCAATTTCGCCTGCTTTCGGCGTGAAAAAGAAGTTGATCGAATTTGATGAAATTGAAAAAACTAAAAATTAAATGATCTATCAGTCAGAGGAGATGTATCATGAAATTCTGAACATCTCAAAATCCTCTAAATTTCCAATTGAAGCATTTACGTCAAAGGTCGATAAAATAATAAACGTTTTTCAAACACATATATCAAAATCTATCAAACCGTCTATGATATTTATATGATACTGATACCGTGTCTGTACTCAGTGGCGGTCAAACGATAGGGGGGTGGAGGAAAGAGGGATATATACCCCCATGACCTTTTTGTTTTTATATATTATTTTTAACAATAAATCGTTTATTACCTATTCATTTATATAATAAAAAAAAGCAGGAAGATCTATTTAAGACATTCCTAAATTAGTGGAAATTATTAGTACTTTATTATAACATTTGAATGCAATAATATTGCATTAGAAAATACAATTCTGAGAAAAACTCAATATAATACAATATATTATACTGGTCGTTCCATAGGTTTACCACGTGTGTAAAAAGGAAAAACTTTTGAAAAATTCGAAAAATGATCTAAGTAAAGTACCAAAAAGATGCAATTTTCAATCGAAGTAAACCCTATTTATGGTAATCGGATTATTATTTCTACCCACAAAAATGTCTTCATATATAAAAAAAAAAATCACAATTTTCAATTTTACTAAAAATATTCAGATTTTTGAAGCTTATAAAAAAAATTGTGAATTACAATTTTCAAAATATTTTGGAAATTGATAAAGCTGTACATTATGATTATGCTTGTGTAAATATTTCAAATGTAAATTAAAAACACGTTCGATATAATACTTTAATATTTATGAATTGTTTAAAAATTATCTTATTATAGAATCATTTTAATAGCTTAACCATAGAAGCTGTTCATCGTAGGTTCATAAATATAATACTAGATGAAGTACTGAATGAACTTGCAAAGAAAAATAGATTTAATAATTTAATAATTCTATTGCAATGTTATTAATATTTTCTATCCATTAAACATATTGTTTTCAGTTTGCACATTATACTATATTATATCATTATATTATGACTTTTATTTACAATTGTCAAAGTTTATGTTGAAAAATCAGGATCATCCTCCCTAATGACAAAATCATTTAATCGCCACTGGGCATGAAGTTCTTGTACATTTAAAATACAAATTATCGATTAAAATAACATTTAATTATATTAAAAACTATATTATTTTATACCAAGTTTATGATTTTCAGATCCATTTTTAATTGATAAATGTCAGTAAAAAAATAAAAAAGTCATAATTGTTGACTCAGGATTCTTATGACTCTCGTATATTATGTCAGAGAAGAGTTAATTAAATTTTATGACATTTTATTTTCGGCATAAGGCAAGAAAAATAGATATGAATATCATTTCATATCATTTACATAACATGAATATCAAAAATTCTCCATTACAAAATATAAATAAAAAAAAAAGAGCCAATTTATGTTATTTAAATAATCGCCGGGGTTATAAATAAACATATTAAAAAAATAATAATATAATGTATTATAATTGATGTCCTGGCTACGAAGGTATCTTCGCAACTGAGTCTTTAAACAAAATAGTTTAATGATGATTTATAATTTATATTATACCAACCGATTTTCATTGTTCCTTTAGGCATAAAATTATTATAATTAAATATTTGTAAGTATCTATTAAAATATTGAAATGGGTATCATGCGCAGCTGTTTTAGGAGATATGATGACGATGATGACACAACTGGGGATCTGACCAAAAAGGTAAGAATTGAAATAAATCCTGTTGGTAAACCACTAAGTAAATTAAATTAAATTAAACACTTTTTCGGGGTACACTGTTTTATTTTAACTTAAATTTATTTACTTTATTAGTTTCCAGTTCAACAATGGACCTTTTATCAATAGATGTAATATGCTGCTCACCGTTTTCACAACGAAGGGTAGCATCGTCTCATAAAATACCAAAGCTCACATTATAGCTACATTATTACTCACAATACGCACATTCCCATTAAAGACTCTAAATTATAAAATTAATTCTTATTAATCGTTGTTAACATTTTGTCGCTAATATCATATAAAGTAATAAAATTTTCAAAATTTCAAAGGTTAAATAGAAGTCGGCTATTTGTTTATCAATCTGTTCTTTACGAAAAAGTAATGTAGTACTTATACAGTAATTACTTTTAATATTATTAATTTATTGTATATATAAAATTAAATATGAACATTGTACAATATATTATATATAATGTAAAATATACATAAAATATTTAATATAAATAATGGATATGAATTAATTTATTTTCCTATAAATGTTTTAAATAAACTGTTATTAAATTTAAGGTTTAATATTTGTAATAATAATAATTAGTTAAATAGTAATATAGAATAATATAATAATTATAAACAATAATAGTGGGAAAGGCTGATTGTGGACGTTCCTTCTTCGTCCCTTCAGTATTCGGAGAAATTAGTGGAGAGAAAGAAATTATTAAGATTTGAATTCAATGATATTGCATTAGAAAATAAGATTCTGAGCGAATCTCAATGTATTGCAATATATTATACTGATAATCCATTCTAAATTGAACACAAATGTAAATTACATATGTAAATATGCAAAATAAATTTCAAATCCCTTTGATCAATATTCAAGGAGTTATCATTTCATGATAAAAATTGTTAGTCACGATTTTCAAAATATTTTGTAAATAGATTAAATAGTATATGAGTAGGCTTCTATAAAAAATTCATACCGTTAAATCGAAAATTGCAGGTAATATTTAATATTTTTGGAAAATTTCAAACCTCTATAGCCAAAAAAAAAAACCAATCCTTTTCAAAATTTTACTAAACGTAAATATTACCTATATTTATAATACTCAAAAAAATTTGTTGCTACGATCAAAACTCAATTCATAATAAAAAAATTTTAAAAAGTGGGAATGTAGATTGTAGGTGTTCCTCCTTCGTCCCTTCGGTCTTCGGAGAAATTAGTGGTTTAAATTAAGATTTGAATGCAATAATATTGCATTAGAATATACGATTCTGAGCGAAACTCAATATATTACAATACACTATATTAATAATTCATTCTAAAATTTCACCTCACTCGTATAGTCGTATATTACCAATGTTAGTACTCAAAAAAATTTTCAAGTCTCTACGATCAAAACTCAATTTGTTACCACGAAATAAAAAATAAAAAATGACCAGTATCGTAATTTTGCAAATTTTTTTCCATTATTTGGTAGTTTTCTTCTTCTAGGAAACAACTTTGGAGAAATTAGAATAATGAGCAAAGTTAAATATGAACAATATATTATATATATAAAATAATGTTTATTGTACATAAAATATTAAGTTAAAATATTAAAAAATAAAGTTTAATATTTGTAATTATAATAATTAGTTAAATAATAATATATTAATATTAATACTAATTATTATTTGTATTTATAAATAATAGTTATGAATTATACTATTTAAACCTGTAGTAAATTAATGTAATAATATATGGTGTATTCATTTATTTTTATAGTTAAAACAATTATTAATAAAGTTCCTAAAAATTTGCATCAAATTTCTCTTGACTGCAACAACTTCCTGCACCGGGTCATAATGTTCCGTCTATAAGTATAAGGTCTATAGATCCAACACACATTACCCTGACATTTAAAATAATAAATTAATATAATAATGTGTGTGCTATAAATGTGTTTCATTCATTTATACTAAAATATATAGAAAAATAAGACGATCAAGATATTTAGAAGGTCCTGCAAGATGTTTAGATGAAAAAGCTATTGTAAGAGGAAGGTATAGCCAGCAACCCAAATAGAATTAACAGAATCAACCACAAAAGTTCCAGATTCTATTACAATAATTTTTTTTCCTCGGAATTTGAATTATTACGTGAATAAAACCATTTATCACTATAATACTAATATTAATGAATATCATGTTATTTACACTAAGAATAGATTAATTTATAGAAATATTGAAAACGTTAATTGGATAATCAACTTAAGTACTTTATATTGTCACATTTATACGTTTGCACTGCAGCTTGCACTTTCAGTCTTTTAAGTCTAGCTACTCGAAACGTTCAGGGTCAGTAGGGTCTGCGCACGCCTATGATTTTTATACTTTTAAAGTAGAAATATTTAATTATTAAATTATTATTAAAGTATATAATTTTAATTAATTAAAATTGATGTCACTCTGACATTTGTATCTGGGAGTAAATTATATTATATTATGTAATATAGTGTGTACGACTTTGGTCTATTTAGATACGTCGTATAAGTTTCCATGTAAAAAACGTTGAATTTTTTTTTTGTCATAAAACTTCAATTTTAAACCCGACTATTATTGTTTTTAAAGACGGTTATTTGTCAAAAAGTCGCATAAGTATGTCGAATATCAAATAAATCGGTTGTATATTAAATATAAAGCCAGGAACAATGGTTATAAAATGTAACAAATAAACGTCAAAATAAGCAAAACCAACGAAAAATGTACGCACAATTAAAAATATTGTAAATGTGGTGGAGCTCAAAGCGAGCCTTGAAGAGAATATTGAATACTGAATATTGAACAGCTAACGTTGACAGTCGGTGGTAAACCGACTGTGGCTAAATGCCTAAATACATGAAACTGGCCAAAGCATCGGACGACTCATTGTGGAGATCTTTAGATACAGAATACCTAGTAGCTACTTAATTTATCAATTTATTTTATTTATCACGTAAAATGAAAAATCAAATTCTATTGAATGGGATGGCAAATAGGATTTATTCAATGTGATAATTTATGCCATAATTCAAAAAAACAATTTCAGACGACTCACTAATTATTTTTATTCTGAGAGAATTTTTACATTATATAAAATATATAACAATATAAAATATAAATTAAAAATTTTTGATAATAATGCAGAACAAAATTATTGAAAAAATTGACTTTTATTGTTTTGTTTTAATTCATATTGCTTGAAAGATTTTTTATGCCTAGCATATATTTTTTTGCTTACAAGGTAATACATGCTGCCGGATCTTTGTCAGTTAACTGTTTCTAGCTTTTGAATGTACATAATTAAAATTTAATACAGAAAAGAGTATCTGGTAAGCATAAGTTTCAAGAAAAGATAGTTAACAATGAAATCGCTGATATTTTAATATCATATTTTATGACACATTTTATTTTATTTTAAGATAAGTTTGAAATGTAGATTATTAACACCTATATGTGAAATTTATAATTCAGTCAGGTTAGGTTAGATTAGCTTGGCATTATATTTTTCAAGTTGTAAATGTGTATTAAGAACTCACTATTCTAAAAAAAAAATAATTTTTGCATTTTTTAGGTCTTTTTTTCTTCTTTCTTGTAATATTATAAAAAATATCAATCCTTTCAATAATACTAAAATATAAATATGAGTACATAATTTTGTACGACCTATAGTAATATCAAGTAATCTTCATTGTTATTGAAAATAATTTCATATTTATCACAAAAACGATTAATGTATTATATTCAATTTTATCTGGGTATTTCCTTATTGTAAAATTAACTAACTATGTCGATTGTCAGCTTTTTCTATAATATATTAATTTAAAGTAATTAAGTAAATAGATATATTTTATCATTTTCAAAATAAAAACATTCTGTATTTTAAATGGATATTGTAATAAAAAATTAAATACATTTTCTTAAAGCATAATTATATTAAATTTGAAGTATTTTGGTCACAAATGTATTTTTTGATTGAGTACTTCAATTAAATAATACTTCATATTCTTTTTATGTTTACATTATTTTAAAACGATAATCATATTATATATTTCAATTTTCAACAATAAGCAATCAGCTCCATAACGTAAATATAAAATAATATAAAATTAATATCGTATTCAAAAAATGTCAGGTTGGGTTAATGTTAGGGACTATGTTTTCAAGTAGGGTTGTGGCCCATCCTAGCCCGCCCTTAGTGAGGCCACTAGTCTCTACAGACGAAATAAAATTATTCTATGAAATAATTTTCATTCACAATTATTTATTATCTAATTTTAATAGCAAAATCGTGTTTTTCGATTTTTGTGGTTACGCCGTTTTTACAAAATACGGTCAAATTATGTAAATTACTGCATATTTACAAAATAACAAAAAAGTTTCACTTTTAACTAGATATATCATTATTTATAGTTATTGTTTTCCAATGTAACAAAGTTTTATTCGTCTTTTTACGTACATTTGTGAACATATATATTTAAAACAAGTACATATTATTTTAAAATAAATCGTTTTGTATATTTTTAATTTATAATAATTGATGTAATAAACCACTCTGGTAATTATGTACAAAGGGAATTGTATATAGTATGTACTACATAAATCTATATGGATATGTGACATATCATATGTCGTATAAGACTATCAAGTGAAAATTTTAACTTGTTTTTTGTCATACAAATTATAATTATATACCCGCGATCATTGTGCATGTTATTCTTAAAGATCGTTCTTTGACAAAAATACTCATCAGTTTACTGAATCCCAAATAAATCGGTTTATATTTAAAAACAAGATGTAATCAATCAACGCCAACATATGTAAAACCGGCAAAAAATGTACGCACACGCAAATTTATTGCTAAAGTGGCGGAGTGCAAAGCGCGCAAAATATATACTAAACGTCGGCTGGTGGCGAACTGATTAAGGTATCGATCCAAAATACGCATTAGTTTACTGAATTCCAAATATATCGGTTTTATAAGATACTATATGTACCACTCCGATTTATACTTGGACACGTCGTATAAGTGTTTCGTGCTAATACTTTAACAAGATTTTTGTCGTACAATTTATAATTTTAATCACGACGATCATTGTGCAAGTTATTTTTAAAGATGGTTCCTTAGCAAAAATATGTATCGGTTTGCTGAATTCCAAATAAATAGGTTTATATTTAAAAACAATGCCAGGCACAATGGTACAAAATGTAACCAATGAACGCCAAAATATGTAAAACCGACAAAAAAGATTCGCACACACGTAATATATTGCAGAACTGGCGTAGAGCAAAGCAAAATGAATACTGAATGACGACGAACGGTGACGATGGCATCGGCTGTCACACCGAAGATATCGCAGAGCCACGGATGATGCGTTATTTCTGTTATAGATTATAAGTACTATTAGACTTATGAACGGCGTTGTTTTGACTGCCCCAATTTTTTAGCGCCAATTTCAAATAGTTTTTATTGACATGACTTATAATATGTTTATACTACAGGGTGTAGTAGTGAAACGGTCGATTTAAAAATAACTCCGGAAAACTCTGTAATCAATGCGTGCATACTGACATTTTAAAATTACGTTTTACATATCTAAGCATTTAGTAATCATGGATCGTTGGACATTTTTGATCGAAGACAATTTTGTGAACATTTTTTTACTGATATTAATGAAAATGAAGATATTGTCCATAATTTACGGATGAGTGACGAGGCTCATTTTCACCTGTCCGGATACGTCAATAAACAAAACTTTCGGTACTAGAGTGACATAAACCCTCGTGAACTTAATCAGAGACCTCTACATTCCTCCAAAGTAACGGTTTGGTGCGCTTTATTTTCTTTAGAGATCATAGGCCCGTATTTTTTCGAGAATGAACGTGGAGAGGCAGTCACCGTTAATTCAGAACGGTATTCCCAGATGTAGCAAAATTTTTTTATTCCACAACTTGCTCAATATGGAATAACTGGATATTTTCAACAAGATGGAGCTACGAGTCATACAGCTAGAGTAAGTATTCTGAATTGTTTCCGAACCGTCTAATTTCTCAAAATGGGGATATTCCTTGGCCGCCCCGATCGCCTGATTAAACAGCCTGTAATTTTTTTCTGTGGGGGTATATTAAAAATAAAGTATACCAAACAACACCGAGAACAATTGATGATCTCATACAAAGAATACAAGAAGAGGTGGTACAAATCTCTCGGGAAATATTAAGAAATGTCATGTCCAGTTTTAAAAAACGCCTTGACGAATGCTTGCTTCAAAATGGACACCATCTTGTGGATATCATTCATAAAAATTAAATACAAAATTAACACTTTTAAAATGCTTTTTTATATACTTTCAGATGGTATGAATAAATTTATTAAAAATAATCTTTTTGGTTTTTATAGTTATTTTAAAATCGCCCATTTCACTACCCCACCTTGTATAATAAGAATGACCGATATTTTGTAATGAAATTTTTATATTATGTCAAATGCGAAACGTTATAGTGGTGAGTGATTAATGCTTAGATCCGTGTACTCCGGGACTTATTTAATGCCGGGTTGCATAAACGTTTAGTCGTTCACTAAATATAGTAATTAAGAGCTAACAAAGTAACAACTAGATGCAATTTGCTGCCGAAAGCATACACTATTCGTAGTAATCAGACCATTATTTCTACTCAAAAAAGTGTATATAATATATTTTTTCATAGATATCATTCTTCTATAATTCGGTTATTTCTCAAATGCAATGCAATCGATTAAGTAAATAATAATTAAGGACTATGAATATCTACACGTTAATTTATACAAATTTGTAAATAGTACTAATAAAAGGCCGTCTAAAGGACAATATTATGTAGACATCTTAATGAGAGGTCCAGGGAACAAAGTTTAAGGATGTCCAAGGTACATTGCATTTGGTAGTCCCCTTAATGTTCTAATTAAATATCCTCAGAATGTCTTGATTGGATATCCAGAGTTTATCCTACATGATTTATATTGGGATATATGATATAGGACTTCTGATGTTGTAGGCACGAATTACAATAATTAATTTCAGTATTTTCCTGTGCTATGTGGATTTTATTAAACCATTGATTAATTATACATAATTATAATTAAGTAATAATTAATAATTATAAATAAGTAAAGTAAATCAATGATTAAACTCTATAACTATTTTACCTAAAATACAATAAAATATACTGGTTATAAATTCATTTTCTGTTAATGATTATTATTCAATCCTTTACTGTCATATACAAATTTTTCCAAATTATTTATATTTTTAAATCTTCTACTTTTTAATTGTATCGTAAACTTTTGTATTTAATTATTATTTATATTATTACCATGATATTTTATTATGTTGCATACTTAGTATAATAAGCTACTACAAAAACAATATGATAAATTTGTTAATATTAATTATAATAATAATATAAATTATTACTTATTAGGTTGATTAGGCTATATTATATTGTATAATATTAATAAATTATAGTTATAACGTATATAGGTATAACTACTACTATAGGTATATATAACGTAGTTATAGGTAATTATACAATTAAAAACACTAATTATAATATTATAATATATTTCAATTTTTAACAAGTAGCAATCAATCATATTACGTAAATATAATATTGTAAAATTAATATCATACTCAAAATATTGATGGCTGCCCTTAGCAACGCCATTGGTCTCTACAGACGAAATAAAAATTCTTCCTTAAAATAATATGAAATATTTTACATGCACATAATTATCTAAAATTTAATAGTAAAATCGTGTTTTTCAATTGTTTGTGTTAACGTTGATTTTAAAAAAACACGGTCGAATTATGTGTATAACTGCATATTTATAATATAAAAAAAACAATTTCACTTTCAACTAGATAGTTATTTTTATCATTAATAAGTTATTGTAATCTAATGTGTTAAACTTTTTTCCGACTTTTTATATAATATGTACTTTTTGTGTACATTTATTTATATATTCAAAACAATATAATAGATACATATTACTTTAAAAAAATGTGTTGTGTATATTTTTAATTTTTAATATTTGATGTCACAACCTACTCTGGCAGTTATGTCTGGGAGTATAGTATATTATATTATGTAATATGTACGACTTTAAATTGCTTTCTTATTTTAATTATAGGTTCTGAGTAAACTGAGGAATGGATTGGTTTTACAAAGATGTTTTTTATTTTATGTCCGAAAGCACGATTTCGAGTATGAACTGATTACCAAAAATAAGGTATGCTTTCAGTGGCGAATTATGTCTAGTTGGTACTTTATTTAGCTCATTTGTCAAATTTCTCAAAGTTTTTTCCTTGAGAAAAGAAAAACTACCTAAAATGGCGAAAAATCGGCAAAATTACGGTTTCTGTTATTTTAATTTTTTTTTACTTCGTGATAACATAACTAATTGAGTTCTGATCATAGGAACTTGAACATTTTTTTTAGTATTAGCATAAATTTTAACTCAGTATATTACAATTTACTATACTGATAATTCATTCCAAAATTTTACTGTGTGTGTAAATTACGATTGTAAATATTTAAAATAAATTTCAAGTTCCTACGATCTAAACTTAATTAGTTATCAATAATAAAATAATGAAACCGTAATTTTGCCGTTTTTTAAGAACTTTTACTTTAAAATCTTATAAAAAAAATTGTCATTCACGTTTATTAAACACAAAACTGTGCAGATATTACTGTTGTGCCTGATTCTGATCCTACAGAATATATGAATAATAAATAGTTTATTACGCAGAGTGAAGTTTTGAATAAAATAATAAGTAATATCCTTTCAATTCTATATGCTAATCCTCTTATGCCTAGGAATGCTATACAATAATAAATTATTGTTTATTCTTTGAAAAATTTGTCCAAATTTTTAAATCTTTGAGGGATACGTTTAAAATGTTATAATCCAAAATCTGTTATGAAGGCAGTTTTAGGTTAGTTGCCCGACTAACTCAGTCGGTAGAGCACGAGACTCTTAATCTCGGGGTCGTGGGTTCGAGCCTTATGTTGGGCGTCACTTTGTCGTATCACTTTCACAATTAGGTTGATTTGAAAAAGTACAACACGATACGACAAAACTTTTATTTTATTTTCTCAAAATAAACACAAAACAATAGTTTATTAAAAAAAAGTAAAATCCAAAAAACTGCCGTATATAATAGATCAAATCATAAAACGACATACTCACGACACCAAACAGACAGCTAAAAGCCGTCTCCCAGAAAAGAACATATTATCCTGCAGGTTTTTATTTTTGTGCTGTTCTTGCACTTATTTATTCACGGTGTCGTGTGTGTGTGTGTCTGCCATTCCACAAATCATATTATTAAAATTGATATAATATATATCTATATACGACAGCCTCTATCATTCTTCGTTTACATTTATGGTCACACTCTAATGTTGAACCCTGGTACCGCCTGGGTTTGATCTATATATAAACGTAGAATAAATCATTCATAAACAAGCTTAAAGTCGCACAACGACGTTTTCCGCTTAAAATTTTAAGACCATCCGGGGTATCATTTCAATTTTTTTTACAATACGCATATTTTTATGTTGGCCACAAATTATTTTTAAATAATATTTTTCATTAAAATAATACAACTTAAACTGTGTGTTTTAATTAGGCAATACATTTTTTAAGCGAAGTTGTTTAATTTTCATAATATGGCATATACCTTACAAATAACCTTGCGTAGTTTAAATGACACCCCTGGCGACCATTATTGTGTCAAGTTATTTTTCACTATTGGGTATTTATATATATATATAGGTACACTGATTACAATTCAACTACTCTATTAGAGGGTTAATTATTTTGAAATAAATGAATAAAATGATGAAAAAATGTGTTAGCAGAAATATTTATTTTATATGATAATATTATTGTACAATGTAATAGAAATATATCGGTTAATGACATATTTACTTGAGGTGTGGTACACAAATGTTTTATTCAATGACGAACTGTCAAAAATCTCACTCTCAGTTCTTTTACGGATCGTAATCTTTTAATGTTCCCTAATTAGATCATTAAATCAACATTAGGTAAACATTATAATTTATATGTATTAATACACCTAACTGTAATTCTCAAAAAATTAATGATATATTATTATTA
The DNA here is from genome assembly GCA_013282895.1 of Eriosoma lanigerum. NCBI lineage: Eukaryota > Metazoa > Arthropoda > Insecta > Hemiptera > Aphididae > Eriosoma > Eriosoma lanigerum. Next base: position 32,309,189 of record CM023359.1, read on the forward strand.
TATACATACATATATTACTATTACCTTTCAGCAAAATTAATTTAATTAAAATAAATGGTAATACTATGTATAAGATTTATGTTATAAAATCTTGGTTCGCAAATTATAGACAATAATACGAAAAAAAAATATTTGTGATATATTAAAATATCGACATTAAATGATAAATTTTCCATTTTATCAATATCGATATTTTTTCATTTTTGCCCATCCCTATCGTCGCCCATCATGAGGTAAATAAAACTAATATACAAATATATTTAAATTAAATCCGAAATTAATATATAAATTCTTAGTGATGACCTTAAAATTGTTGGCTTCTTAAGGCACTTGCTCCTTTTGACACCTCTTAGCACAGCCTTTCGTATTATAGTTTATACTTATGGGCAGTGCCAGATTGGGTAAATTCGGCCCACTGATATTTTAATATTTTACCAGCCATTCTTATAAATTTTATCTATTAAATGTACCTAGTACCTAAATTGTATTTAATTTTAATAAAAAATTTTAAATCAATTATTTATTATAACACTTTTTCTATGAATTTGTTTACCGGTTCACCGAGATTTTTTCTGTAACTCGTTTGGCCAATACAGGCCCGCTTACTACTTAAGGTCTATAAAATGTATAATTCGGTGGCCATGGATGTTCGGTGTAGTTATTGGAGAGCTAAACATATTAATATTATCGGTGCCCAAATGCAATAGCAATAAAGAAGTGTAATCAATGGCGTATTTAGGGAATTTTTGCGGGGTGTCTAGACAATATTCTTTCCTCTGAAAATATAATTATAGAATTATATAGAATCGTTTTAAGTTTCACCCCTTCACATTAATATGTTTATATTTTTTATTATTGTCAATAATTCATCATGTTTTACACTTTAACAATTTGAGATGAGCCACATAAAAAAAAAATAGGGTGTTTTAACCTACAGGACACCCCCTAAATACACCACTGAGTGTAATCATAGTATTTAAGCTATATTATTCGTTAATTTGTTATAACATATAATATCATAATCATGTATTAGTACATATAATTATATGGCGATATGCAATGCAAGCAGCTTATTTTAGGTACTTGGATCAAAAACTGTAAAAGATATACGTACAACTATACTTATATTTATAGCATTATAGGTGTATACATAGGTGGAAATAGGGGGTGGCTTGGGGAGACTCAGTCTCCTTAAATTTTTGTAGAGGAGATAACACAAAAGTAAGAATTTTTAACAAGAATTATATATAAAATATATCCAATACACTTTTACAACAAACATAATATTTTTATTTCATAAACATGATGCAATGTTCAAAGATTTTTATGCTCTTGATGCATATATAATATACAACTTTTATATTAAAATATTAACATATATAATAATATGACAGAAAATGTAAAATGTATTAAGTTAATTAGTTAATTAGTTCAACAATATTCTGAGATATATATATATATATATATCAACATGTAAAAGTTTTGTTAGATTTGTTGCGTGCCAATCAGATCAATGTGATCCGATCAGAATGAATTTAGTTTAACTCAAATACTCAAATAATATATTGTTTCTTAGATAAAATTAACTTATAGAATAAAAGTGTTTTAATTAAATAAAATTTGACATGTTAAACGACTATATCTTCAGTAGTCGTCTGTGGTCTTCTCAGCATGTCGTTCGCCAGTCGTCTATGCGTTTGTTTCTAGTCGTCTGTGCTGGCTTACAGTCAACTGAATTTTCCTGGTATTATTATTCCATTCCTTCCATAGACTTAAGTCTGCCTGTTCACCCTTCTGTTAGTGTGTTTTAATCATATACACCTTCTGTTACAATTTTTGTAAACAGAATACACTATGTAGTCCATATTGCGTCTCACAGTTAGAGATATAAATAAAGTCTATGTTTATTATACATATTATACGCGTTCGACAGTTCATAAGAGTCTACAATATCTTTAGGATTATCTTATTCACAGTGTTTTATAAGGCTGATTTACATGGTACTAGTCAACATGCCAGTAATGGTATGCCAGCAACTGGTATCATGTAAAAATGGTTCATGTCAGTCACTGGTGCTGCCAATGGGTCAGTTAGTGGCAATGCTAGTAAAACAAATATTTTTGTTCTGCTGGTGTGTCATCTTCTCCCTCTACCATAACGCATTTGATACCAGCTGACTGGTACTGTGTAAACAATAATTGTCACCCGCCAGCTGCTGGAATTTTGTACCTCATCACAGCCTTAAACTCTTGAAGGTCATTTTTATGCAGTTCTCTGATTATTGTATTGGAAGCTCCAAATTTCTTTTTATTCATCCAATCTCATACCCATTTTGATCTTTGTTTCTTATGTAATTCGTCGATATATAATTCAATAAGCTTTTCACATTAAACTAATGAAATTGAACATACGGTTTTTTGAACAGCGATTCTGCGCAGTGTTTCCGCCATCATAATATTGAATATAACAAAACAAATAACCAACTGATAATAGCTGAAAAACAATCCACGTACAGTGTCACAGCGACGTACACACATACAATACTTGAATTGTAGTTGACATAATGTAGATGATGTTTGATGATGAATAAAATGAATAGCAATAATGACAGACGAAAATCTATAATATTAATAAATATATTCTAATTCAGAATTATGCCTAAATGGCAAAAACATACTCTTTAGTGTTTCGACACAAGCTCATGGAAATACAATTGACTCCATATAGTGGACATGTCCCAATAATAAGCACCGCCAAGATATATCTGTGAATAGAACTATATTAATAATTGGACCGCACAATTCCTTACAACGTAGAGAAAACCATTCATCAACCACAGGTTGAAATGTCAACAAAACAACCTTAGTTTTAGGGAGTTCATCAACCGGAATAGATGTTATCTTGGTATCCCATTTCAGAGTGGGTTGATGTAAAAAGTCTGGGCCTGACAAATATAGAATGTGTTTGACTAATTCTGACGTAGACAACCCCTTGAAGCACAATCAACTGGATTGTTCCTTGTGTCAATGTAATTCCAACAACAATTAGGTAGTAATGTTTAAATCTGATGAACTCTAGTTGAGATAAAAACCTTGAACAAAGAATGAGGATTAATAAACCATGCTAATACAATTTGGGAATTAGACCACGCATAAATCCCATCAACGATTACTTTGTCTTTTAATAAATGAAATAAATTGGACATCCATTATGCTAACAACACTGCAGCACATAACTGCTAACAAAGATATATTTGATTTTCTGTCTGGCAAACCAGAAGTGATAAATATAGAAACAAATGGCAAAAAACTAAAACCGAAGAAGCACCTAAATATCTGGGAGTAAGATTGTACAGAACTTTCAGATAACACTGTAGTGAACCTACACGTAACATGTTTTACGTTAAAGTGACAAAACTTTCAGACAGCACCTTTAGAGCGTGAAAAACAAAATAAAGAGACGCAACAACATTATTGCCAAGCTAGCAGGCATAAATTAGTGCCGTCATGCAAATGTGCTTTGCATTTCAACGCTAGCCCTAGTGTACAATGTGGTAGTATACTTTACACCTGTGTGTGCAGAAAGTGCACATTGCAAGGTCTATGTACACCTGAATGACACTATGAGAATCATAACAGGTTCATAAAATCTACTCAAATAGAATGGGCGACGGTCCTATCTAACATAGTAGATCCTTTAGATCTACGCAGACAAGTCAGACTGAGTTAATGATACTAAATTTAAGCAATTATCAAGATTTACCAATATAAAAAGACAAAGCAATCCAACCACTCACAAGACTTAAATCCAGAAACCCTACATGGAGCCTGACACTGTCAAATAAGACAATAGAGGTGATGTGAGCAAACAGATGGACAAATACTAACTTTCGAAACCACTCTTTTGTAAGCAACCCTGACAGCAAGGTTCCAAGTTTAAAGTTAAATCGAACACAATGGGCGACCCTGAACCGATTAGGAACTGAGAAAGCCAGATATAACCATCAATTACACAAATAGGGCATGACCGATTTCCTATTTTGTGAGTGTAGTGTAATACAGACTACAAGACATATTGTTGAAGAAAGTCGAAGAACAAGACTTCAAGGTAGGTTAGCACCTCTGCATAAATGCCGACAGACAGCGGTCAAATGGTTAGAGGAACTTGGTGCATGACTCAAGTAATAAAATTTAACAAACATACAATATTTTATTAATATTCCAGTCTTGTTTTGTTTTGTTCTATATACCCACTTACTAGATTGTTTAATTTAAATTTAAATATGTTAATAATTATATTAATATTATAATTTTCATGTCGAATTGCATGTATAAATAAATAAATATTGAAAGAAAATTGTTAAGAATACTTTTTTAGTTAGCGCGTCTGCCTTAATAAATTCTGTCTTTTGTAACTTCATAGGCTGACTGGCTAGAAATATTTCTAAATCACTGAATTTACAAAGCTCTCTTGAAGTTTGTATTAACTGCCATTCACTAACCGTTGTTGAGTCTAGTCTGGAATGTACCAATGAACAATGAATATATAATTATTAAATTATTGACGAATATATCTCATTGCCAAAATTTTTTGTTTCTAGAATGCATCAATTAATTATGATTGTTAGCTTTCAGAATTTCAATAGTTAATATAATATCAACACATGTATGACAATACTTCTCTAATATGGTGCATCACTTACTTTTAACATGAATAATTAAATCCGTTTTTGTTGGCAGCCGGTCAACACAACTAGAAAGACAAACCACGTCGGACACGAATACAATAGGTAAAAATGACTACCCTAAAAATGGGGAAAACAATATTAATGACAGGAAACAGGGTTACTTGAACGATAATTACCAATAGTGTTGATTAACAAATTTACATATAAGACAACGTCATTTGAACACAATGACTGCAACTACAAGAAGCCAGAAACCGTAACGAAGAACATGATCAGCACACCAGCACGAACGATAAAAGACAACCATAATCCAAATATGGCGAACAAGAATTATTACTATCAGCTATAGTCATTAGTCAAATTAAAAATTTAGAAATCAAATATTATTATTTATAGCCACTCATAAAGTCACAAATGACAAAACAGAATTAAGAAACGATAAATCAGTGTCACCTGTAGCACAAATAAACATGACAAAACACTAGAATGTACAGGTGACACTGATGTTAAAACTTATAACCATTGATAATAGAATAATTTATTCTATAATCAATGATAATACCTATCACAAGAAATGAATAAAAAAATTTTAAACGTTAAAAATATGTCATAAAAAAAAATTTATGCGACTGAAAAATTTCTTATGTTTGTACATGAATGATTTATTCAAAGTATCCAAATAGATCCAAGTAGTATATAATATAACATAATATTATGATATGGACATACATGTCCCAGACACGGGGTCGTATTTAGAATTTTGGCCACCCGGTGCATTTTTAATTCCGCCCCTTTTTGTTGGAAGACTTAGTTTTTATAATTATCAATATTATTACCAAATACCAATTATTGAATATTGTTATTTAATCACACACCAATAACAAATTTGTTAAATATTTACTATTTTAATATTAAATATTTTGTATAAAAAAGTTTACTCACTTTAATTGATAATTTTTACAAGAAATTTTAAAATTACAGAATACTGAATAATATTAAATAATACATATTAGTCACACATATCAAGTTGAGTAAAATAACCCATAAATGTATCACGTTTTCGTTAAACAACTATCAACCAACTATAACATATTTATATAGTTATATATATATATATATATATATATATATATAACTATAACATATTTATATAGTTATATATATATATATATATTATGACAAATAAACATTTTACTTAATTATAAACCATAATTATTAAATTATTCCTAAACACAAAAAATAAATTCATAAAAATGTATCGTCGCCAGTTACACCTAAGAGTAACTAACCTAAGAGAGGGTTACACCAAATAAAATTATGTAATTATATACAAAATTCGATGGTGCTATGTGAAAAGGTCGTAGCCGCAAAATTATCAAAAAGCTCGTTTTTGGTAACAAAATTTTAGAAAATTATGTAGGTATGTATATAATATTTCTTATTATTTTATGAAATAATTTGTATTTGCAATCTGTAAATACCAAGAAGCTAGACAAAATTACGCAAATATATATATTATATATATACTTATATATAATAATATGTAGTAACACGGCGCATATTTAAATTTTCATTGAGGGTGTCGTGAAAACGGTTTTACGTACAACCCCCTCTCAAATTTTTTTTTCTGGTTTATTTGAGTACTTTCAAAATAAAATAGAAACATTAATTATCTAACTTCCCATAATATTTTCATTACATTTTTTCTATATTCATACACGAATATGATTACGTAGATAATGTTTAAAAAATTATACATTTACATTTATATTGTATCATTTTTTTTTTTTTTGTATACCTTATAAAGTTATAAAATAAGTAGATAACTTTTAAACATAACATATATATAATATATAATATATAATTACACAATTTTTGTAAATAAAATTTTTTTTCATATAATAGTAATAAATAAATATATACTATTAACATAATTATATCAAATGAAAAAATTGAAGTAATAATTATAATTCATGTTCTTAATTTAACCTAACCTATCACATCATAGAATGGATGAATATTCCACAGTTTATACTGTTTCCATACATACATAGAAAAAAATTTAAAAATATATTTATTAAATAAATATATTTGATATAATTTATTATAATCAATTCCAAAAATATATATTAAAAACAGTATTTAAATATTATAGCAAACAAATATTTTTTATTAGATATTGGTTACCAAATTTTTTGTTTAAAATTGGTTAATGATCTATATAATTATTTATGCATCAAAAGTTTTGAAAATATTTAGAAATTAAAAACTTATTTATTATTATATAAAAACTAAGATCAAATATGATATATTAATACCTATAAAAAGAAATTGAATTATACAAATATACAAATATTTGTTTTTACCTAAAAATGGCATCTGGGGATGCACATATCTTTACATGAAAAAAATAAACGAAAATTCATTTTTACAATATATATATATATATATATATATATTACACAGAATACTATTAATATATTAATTTTAACAGTTTATTTATAGTTGTTCTTGTTTGAAAAAAATTAAGTTCTTGCCAATCAAGTTTACTTAAAATTTTTAAAACAATATGAACAAATTTCAAAAATATTATATAACAATACCTAGTATTGTATAATTATTATTAACATAAACAGTATTTTTAATTATCAATCATTTTTATCTATTTTTAAACATAATTTTCGAAAAAATTTCACTCAGATAACATACAACAGTAGAAATGTTATAAGGTACGTCTTTATTTTAATTAATAATATTTGAAAAATTGTTAATGTTACTACCGTTATTTTAAAAAAATTAAGTTTTTATTGAAAAGTTAAAGACTAAATATTTTAAAAAAAACGTAGGCAAAGTTCAAAAAATATATTTAAATAAAAGAAAGGCATATCAATCCTAGATTGTAGTATTTTCGAAAATTATGTTACAAGCATATGAAGTATGCATTATTATTGAAATTGAATTAAAAAAAAATTTACAGATGAATGGTCGAAATTAGTCGATTATAAAAACAATTTACATAGGTGGAAAAATTATCTGGATAGAATTTAAAGAAAATAGGATTTTCAGCCCAAAAATTGTTCAAAGGAATGTCGAATTTTTTTTACCGCCATTTCGGTATAGTTGACCGAACGTTCAATAATTTTTCAGCTAATATTTTATTAGCTCTTTCTGTCTCTATGCAAAAATCCTCGCGGTTTTTCGCCGACCACGTTTTGGGTGCACTGACCGGCGGTTTCCCATATACGTCGATTATTTGCTTTCTACGTTCCATAGCCGTAAGTTTTGGAACAATTGTAGTAGAAGTAGGTCGTGTCTGGACGGAACAGGTAGTGTAAAATGGTTTTTTCTGTACTCCAGGAACGGCGAGTTTCGGTTAAATACTTTTCATTTCGATTTTGGGAGTTCGCCTCTCAACAAACGGTTTTCGCACGTTCATCCCAATTCTTTCTTCGTCCACTCGCTTCTTATCTGCGTTCTCCGGTCTGCGCACTACTGGCTTTTTCTGCACATTAACTACGGTAGCGGTCGGTTTTTTGAGCAACCCGCGTTTAATTCGATCGTCAACGACGGACCGTTGCTGTTTCAACAATCATTCCCGTACATATTTGTCCTTTGACAATATCCCGGGGACCGCATCATCCCGATCGTCGGCCAATTTCCGGTTATCTAGTCTATATACCGCAGGAACTGTCTGGCGCTTGATTTTTGCCTTAGGTCGACTCGGTGTAAATGCGGGAACTTTCTTCGCAGTGGCCGCCGGATCTTTAACTGTCTTTGCCGGATGACTTTTAACAGCTGCGGCGGACTTAAACCTGCACGTTCTCTCTCTCACCGGGCTCGGACTATCCGACCTCGGAATGCTTACTGCTATCTTGCAAATAGAAGGAATATCAATGTGCCTTAGAACAGGAATTCTATAACCACGGTCTAATAATTTTTCTTTGTCGTTGTTCTTGCTTTTCCTTGCCCTAGCCAGTTTTCCGCCATAATCTGATCAATCCAAATCAGGATCATACTCGAACATTGTATAAAATAATAAATAATAATTGATGATTGTATAAATAACGACCTTCTTATCGCTATTAGTAAACGAATAACAAACTAAACACTTTAAATATGACTTGACGTAAAATAAATAAACAAAATTCAACGATTTCATTGCTGTGGTGATTAATACAATAGAAATCATATGTTCATGATCGTAAACAAATATATGTGAAATATAAGCGTCACTATTCTCTAACAAATTATAAACATAAAGTATTAATTTTATTTAATCCATTATAATATATTAATTTTTAGATTCTGAGCGAAGTGAATGTTGGTCAGATTACCACAAGTAGGGTATGCTTTCGGTTGCAAATCTTGTCTAGTTGATACTTTATTTAGCTCATATTTTGAATTTCTCAAAAGTTTTTCCTTGAGAGGGGAAATACTACAAAAAATGGCGGAAAATCGGCAAAATAACGTTTTCTGTTATTTTAAATTTTTTAATTTCGTGATAACTAATTGAGTTTTGATCGTAAAAGCTTGAAAATTTTTTTTAATATTAACATAAGTAATTTACAAATGTGGTACAATTTTGAAAAGGATCGGTTGATTATTTGGCCAAGTATAAAACTTTGAACTTTTTTCCAAAAATGTTTAATATTTCCTGCAATTTTTGATTTATCGCTTTGAAAATTTTATCGAAGTATAATCATATCCTACCTTATCTTTTTACAAAATATTTTGAAAATTGTGAATGACAATTTTTTTTTTTATAGGCTTTTAAAATTACATTCCCGAAAATCAGCAAAATAACGATTTTATTATTTAAAATTTTTTAATTTCGAAATAACTAATTGAGTTTTGATCGTAGGGACTTGAAAATTTTTATAAGTATCAACATAGGTAGTATACAAGTTAGGTAAAATTTTGGAATGAATTATTAGTACAGTGTATTGTAATATATTGAATTTCGCTCAGAATCGTATTTTCTAATGAAATATTATTGCATTCAAATCTTTATTATAATAAACCAATAATTTGTCCGAGGACTGGAGGGATGAAGGAGGGACGCCTAAAATCGATATTCCCCCTTTTTTATTTTAAATTGATTAAAATAAAAAAACAATTTTAATCACATTTATTAAAAATGTAACATTTTTAAAATTTAATATATTTAATTAATATTTCATATCATCAATTATATTGTTAATCAGACATGACCATGTGTTGCAGCTTTATCGTAATACATCATCCAAATATAAATAATAATTGTCGTATTTATCGTTTTTCAGGAACATTTCATTATCTCTCACTATTCACCAATATCAATACAATTATTTCTTGTTATTGTGTTATGTAATGTGTAAATCATAATGTTTAAACAAAAAAAGACAGAAAATTGAACCCGAATCTTGGCCCGCCAAATAGTTTTTTTTTTTTTTTATGGACCTCGGTAAAAAAGGTTAGTTACCACTGGTATAAAAGGTACTTGTTTATACAGTAAAATTTGTGAATATAACATCCACTTAATAATATGATCAGTGTCATAACTTCTAGATCTACTGTAGTCAGTATTGTAATATAATTGCGGTCCCGATTTATTAAAAGTACCGGAATACGAGATATATCAGACGCGATCTAGTTTATCTTTTTACCTTAGCCCTTAATGTTGCAACGACATCTACCCATAACGTTCCTAGTGACGGCAGATTGTGGTAGTGCAAGAGAATTGCATCTAGTTGCTATTTTATTGAACTCATTTTGCAAACTGCACGATGAACCATACCATATATGTTCTAAATATTATAAACTAATATACCTACGATTACAAGAAAAATATCAAATTTTAATAAAATATTGTATTAAAGAATAAAAATCTAAATTAATAAAAATACAGTTATTAGTTAACGAAGATTAATATCATAGAATAAATGAAAAAAACAATTTGTATTTTTTATAATTTGTCACTATCTTATAAAAACCACGAACATTTACCACAAAATAAAGGAATATACATCTAATTTTGTGCTACTACAGTTTTAATACTCTACATTTATTATGTTCTGTAGTTAATTATCAAAACATGCTTTATACTACCAACTAGTGGGCTGAAATAAAACTCGCATGGTATATTTTTGGCGAGCATTATATTAAATTGAGATTTCGGTGATAGAAGAATATTAACCGCTTTCAGTGCAGATACGAGTTTAATAGGGATCCCTTTTATAGGGGAAAATCGCCCTCCATGAATCATGTATTTTTTAAAATTTCAAACTTGTTCGATGTGCGTAAGTAGTTGAAATTGTATATCTACTTTTTATTTTCGTACATTTTATTTAATACATATAATTGTTATAGTATAAATGATTTATTATATTAAATGTTATTACCAATCGTTATTGTTATCGTCCTCCTCCTTAAGTTGAATTAAAATTTGTGTTATAGATATAAAAATATTTAAGTCTCCTCCTCCCTTAGCATTAGATAAAATCTACCCCTGTTTCATTGGGCATAGATACGTTTACAGCAGTCTATAAAAAAATGATAAACTACCGTGATATATTATCATGACGTGTATATTATATCCAAGATAACAAACATCAATTTTAAACATTTTATAAATTAAAATTAGAAAAATGTGAACGTTCTATTTGATATTATACACTCTGTAGAATTCTAATGAAGGACGTTTTTTTCAATTTTAAACTTATTTTTATTTATCTCATTTTTAAATATTTCATAAAATTTTAAAACCCTACTGCTATGACGGCGTGATGTGTAGGCAATATTGGTACTCGGCTGAATACGTGAACAAAATTCGACTATCCTAACCGAAACGAACTAAATTAGGCTAAGGTTTTTATTACTATAAATTAATTAATATTAATTATGGAATCAAATTATATGTTTTTAAACTACTTCCGAATAATGCATTTCTTTATAGCAGGATCAGCTATAATAATATATAATAATTATATAATAGGTTTATAATTCTAACTCTTATTATTATTTACTGTTATTGAATATTTATAATTAAAAAAAAAAACTTTATAAGATTAATTATATAATTGTAATCAATATTGTTTTGTTTCTCGAGCTTTTATTTCTAAGCTTACTTTAACATATGCCAAAAGTGTTTAATAAGTTTAATTATATCTTGTTCTGGTGTATTTTTAAACACATACATATTTCTAATTGTATATAAAAAATATATCATTCAAATATTATGTAATTGTTTCTTAATAATATTATTTATATCATAAATCACAATGTATCCTATTACATTAATTAACAATATTATAAATTTATAACCATCCCATGGAACTTGCATTACCAATTGTACGAAAATACAGGTCTGACTGCTTAAGTTAATTTTAGTTAACTATGTGATATTCAGGAAGAAAGAGTTAAACGTTAAATCATAATTGCTCATTACCACAGATCGATAACGTCGAGTAATTTACTCTACATTAGCATTGTTTGTAAACCTGTTTAATAATAAATTAAAAAACCATAAATTAAATAACTTATTAGTAAAAAAAGTTATTTTTCACGAATTTCATGTACACGAATAAAAATATAAGGTATTCATGAATATATTTTAAAAATAAATGTTTCTAGGCGCAGAAAATATTGTTGAATCGACGATAAGGTACTATTGTGCTGTAATATGAAATGATATTATTGTATTCAATTAATATTTTCCGTTTTACTATTTTAGTGTTCGCTAAACCGTTAACTGATTCATGTGTTTATTATTTTCATACTATAAAAAGTTAAAAATGTCTTATGGCTATTTAATTTTTCATCAATAGAGTTTTATTTTCGCATAACATATGCTAATGTAAAAGTAATGAACCACTAATTTCACCGAGGTCTGAAGGGACGAAGGAGTAACGCCTACAATCGACATTTCCATTTTTTTGGTGTTTTGAAAATGTGAATAATAAATAATTTCCTTTCAATTCCTTATTCTATTGTTTCTAATACTATTATATCTAGGACAGCTGTACATATTATAATTGATGGAATAGAAACTGTTCTTTTCTGAGGGTATTGCTGTTTACATAATGAATTGTGTTGAACAAATGATATTTCAAAGACAAATTTCAAAAGAATGTCTTGGATGCAGTTAATGTTACTGTGCATTTTATCTTATCGTTCAACAACAGTGTCAAATGTTTTTTTGCCTTGCTTTTTCACCCTTTAGATAGAGTATAATTTGGAAATAAAGTAATTTTTAAACTCTTAAATTTTTTGATTGAAAATAGTATATATATATATATATATAAATATTCTATCACTCAATGGGGATTCGATAAAGGCGTCTTATTGTAAAAGATTATCTTAGTTTAAATTCTATTACTGGTTTTGTTGAAAATTATTTTTCTATCTTATTTCTGTTGTAGAATTTGATAAAGGGAAAAATCTGATTTAAAAATTCAATATTAAGACAATATTTCTCTTCTTAATTAATGAAAAAGTATGTCAATAATTTAAATAAAAATTATTCATCAGCATCAGGATTAAAAGAAATATGTATTTGGTTAGATTTTAATTTGTTTGATCAATTAAATTTAGATATTATGCACGATTCATTTGAATGGTGAGCTAAATAACATTATGTGTCTTATTTCAGTATACCACAAAAATACTTGAAGTATACATGCAAGTATTAAATTATAGAATATTGGATAGTTTTAATTTGGACCAGAAAGTAACAGATCATGCATGCTATCATTGGACATTATAAATGTAGGAAAAATGAATCATTCAGCATCCGAAATGTAATTGATTAGATATTTTAGTTTACTTGTAAGCGATGTTGTACTTATAAATGAACCAGTTCTAGACCTATATTTATGTATATTGTTATTGATATTATATTTACATCACTCAAAGAAAATAGTTGTTTGTTACTTATAAACAATTTGAAACTATTTTTTTTTTTTTTAATTTAGTAAAAATGTACTAAAGCCTTAATTTCGCTTTTTTACACATTATTAATAATAAAAAGGAATGGTTCCATTATTCACTTATGGATAACACGTTTTTAGACAATACACAGAATTAAAAAATTGCTGCAAGATTATCTTTTAACTGTGTCAATATTTGCTTAACATTGGCAATAAACTATAAAGTATCAAGTACAATTAAAGAAGTATTAATAAGGGGAAATTATGTAAGATATTTATTATTGGACCTAGAAAATATTAAATTCCATAAAATTAAATGCGAACTGATCCTTAATAATGAGGAACCATTAATTGTATCAAATGTATTTTGACTAGATATAAATGATGAAAATTCACACTTTGTTTTGGTTAAATGTATTTTCCTTTATAGATCGCAAAGAATTATTTTAATTTTATAAAATAAGAGAAGAATGTACTTGATGGTGTTACGAGTGCCTATTTTTTATTTCGATAGAAAATTGTATATACTTTTATTTGGTACATGATTTAGATCATTTTTCGAATTTTTCCTTGGAATAATTATTATTACTTGAATAATACTGGTAATACTAATATTACTGAATATCATGTAATATACACTAAGAATAAATTAACTTAATATTAAATACATTTTTTGGATAATCAACTTATGTACTTTTATATTGCAACATTATTACTGCATATTTATAATATAAAAAAAAATTTCAAATTCAACTAGGTACCTATAATTAGTAAGTTATTTTAATCTAATATGCAAACTTTTATTCGACTTCTTATGTACTTTTTGTGAACAAATATATTCAAAACAATTTAATAAATAGGAACATTTTATATTATCAAATAAATTATATTATTATTATAATAAATTGTTAAGTATATTTTTAATTTATAATAATTTATGTGACCCTGACAGTTATGTCTGTGATTATTAATATATTAATTTATGTAGTATGTACTTAGTTGATCTATTATGGCACGTCGTAGAAGTATTTCATGTATAAAATGTTGCATGTTTTTTTGTCGTACAATTTTAAATCCGACCATTATTGTTTTTAAAGACGGTTCTTTGTAATAAATTCGCATCATATAATCGAATTCCAAATAAATCGTTTTATATATTTAATAACAATGCCAGACACAATGGTACAAAATTAACCAATTAACGCCAAAAAATGTACGCACATGCATAAGTAGCAGAAAAATACGTTAGGTCCATCAGTCGGATGAATTCAAATAAATCGGTTTATAATAGGTAGTATATACTACTTTAGACTATACATATCTTATAAGTCTTTAATGTACAAACTTTAGAAAAATTTTTGTAGTACAATTTATAATTTTAAAGCCGACCATCAATGTTTTTAAAATGGTTCTTTATCAAAAATTACACATAAGTCGATTTATATCTTTATAAATAATGCCAGGCACTATGATACAAAATGTAACTGATAAACGCTATAATATGCTAAATTAAAAAAAAATGTACGCACACTCAAAAATATTGTAAAAGTGGCGGAAAAGTACGTATCTATTGAATTCCAAATAAGTCGGTTTATATTAGCTAGTGTGTACTACATCGATTTATTTAGATAAATCTTAAAGGTATCTGTATCTTAATACGTCGTATAAGTCTTTTATGTATAAATAGTAGCAAATGTATTTATTAACAATCGTTCTTTGTCAAAAATTCGCATCAGTCTGCTGAATTTTAAATAAATCGATTTATATATTTTAAATAATTCCAGGCACGATGGCACAAAATGTAACCAATAAACGCCAAAATATTCAAAACCGACAAAAAATTTACGCACACTCAAAAATATTGCAAAAGTGGCGGAACACAAAGCGAGCAAAATAAATACTAAACGGTGACGGCCGGTGGCGAACTGACGAAGCACGAAGGTATCGGCCAATATACGCATCACCCTACTGAATTCCAAATATATCGGTTTTACAAGGTAGTATGTTCAACTCCGATCTATATTTGGATACGTTGTATATGTGTTTCTTGCTGAAACTTTAACAAGTTTATAATTTTAAACACAACGATCATTGTGCAAGTTATTTTTAAAGATGGTTCTTTAGCAAAAATATGTATCACTCTGCTGAATTCCAAATAAATCGGTTTATATTTAAAAACAATGCCAGGCACAATGGTATAAATTGTAACCAATAAATGCCAAAATATACAAAACCGGCAAAAAATGTACGCACACTTAAAAATATTGCAAAAGTGGCGGAAAAGTACGTGTCTGTCTGCTGAACTCCAAATAAATCGGTTTATATCAAGTAGTATGTACTACCCTCGATTTATTTGGGTACGTCGTATAAGTATCTGTATCTTAATACGTCGTATAACTAATAAACGCCAAAATATGCGAAACAGACAAAAAATGTACGTAAATATATTACAAAAGTGACGGAGCGCCAAGCGAGCATCGAAATGAATTGTGAATACTGAACGGTGAAGGCCGATGGTAAACTGGTAAAAGATTCAGAGTATTTTGTTCCATCGTCCGAATCATCGTGGAGATCATCGATCGCAGCAACTTTAATGCAAATGGCCACAGAGGCTGCGTGATTTCTATTCCTATTAAATATGTGAACCGTGTAGTTTTGATTGGCCCAATTTTTTAACGCCAATTTCAAATAATTAATAATTTACGTATATTATTGTACTATAATAGATGATATGATATATGAATGGGTTGGGTATTCAATATTCATACTATCTTAATTCATTTTAATTTTAATTTTTTTTTTAATATGATTACTTATTGAACATGGCAACTCTGGAAAATATTAATTATTTTAAACAATTGTTAATTTTTTATTAAAATTTATTTAATGAAATACATTTAAAATTAATAAATCTATTATGATAAGAATAATGCATTAAAAATATACATATAAATTTATAAATATTTAATACATAATTAATACCCACGTTTCTGTCAAATCATATTTCCCGATACTAAAAAATTCATAATTTCGTTTTTTATTGACCATACCTCGTACATAATTATATATAATATACATTTTTAGATAAATCTTTAAAATTTAATATTTAGACAGATAATAAACCAACCCGTTCCAAAGCTGTACAATACGTGTATACCTACAGTTAAAACTCAATTAGTTATCACGGTATAAATAAATTTAAAAAAAACGGAAACAGTAATTTTATCAATTTTCTGCCACTTTTTGATAGTGTTACTTCACCCAATAAAAATCTTTTGAGATATTCGAAAAATGAACTTAATCAAGTATCAATTAGATACAATTTTGTACCGAAAGCATACCAAATTTAAAGTCATTGAACCAATAAATATTTCTACTCGCAAAAGTATTTTCATACATAAAATTAACATCTGATACACCACATGATTATGGGCCTATAAATCAAGTTCTGAAACTTGCCCCTCTGTCTGATAAGCGTCTTAATTTTGACATAAATTTTGTTCAGCGGCTGATTGAAGGTCGAATTGATGCCCCAAGGATCCTTGCTGAACTTAACTTTTGCTTTATCAGTAAAACTAGGCATCATTGTAATTTTTATGTACCCTCCTAAAAATCCAACTTTTCCAGGAACGCACCTCTAGTTATATTGATGTATAGTTCTAATAGTCATACTTATTACGAAGGTTCATATTTTTCTTAAAATTAATAATTAATTTATGTCTTTTATGTGTGTTTTGTCTGTTACACATCTCTTTCTCGTGTAATTTTGTAAAAGCCGTCTGGTGTTAATTATAATAAATAAATAAATAAATAAAAAAATCTTTGTAACTCCAATACATCCAATAGAAAATTTTACATATTAAATAACTACTAGACCTTAGGTTTTTATTAAATTAAACCACGTGTCAATTTAAAAAAGGAAAACTTTCGAAGGAAGTATTATAACTAAACAAATACTTGACAACTCTGTTTATTAATTATTAATTATTAATTATTAATTAATAAATAAAATAGAAATGCAATAATAAATATTTAATACAATATAAATAAATAACAATAGTTAGTTAATATAATTTAATAAATTTAACAATATAACTTTTGGAATAGTAACAAAAATAGTGAATGAGAATAGTAGTATAAATTTAATAATAATGAAAACAATTCGTGATAAATTAGTACAAAATACATAAAGGTTATAATAAATTTGTGTTGATATCGTAGAACATATACTTGCAATTACCTATTAAGTGTTTATTATACAGTATATTATATATGCTTCGCATTTAATAATTCTAAATAATTCCTTATGACCAGTGGTCGAAGTTTGCGTGGTGGGGGGATAAAAGTGAATGTCTTTTTTTTATGAAGGATATTCATCTCCCTACTTATTATGTCAATAATAATGCATCCCTCGTTAACTTTTATATAAAAATCAATATTTCGTTGAAATATATAATTTGTATTTTATAAACTAAGGAGCAATAAAAACACATTTGATGGTGAGGGGAAGTTCCCATTAAGTTTGCATTGAAAAAAAATATTAAGCTCTATTAAATAGCTGGGTATCCCCTCATTTATGTTGATCCTTCACCGCTTCTATATATACCCAAATCTAATAATTACCGTTTGTGCATAATCGGAATAGAATTTTGGCGCTGGCTTCAGTTGTCTCAAACCTGGATGTGTATCAATCACATTTTGTATCAATATCATGAAATTATCCCGTGTTAGTACATTTACGTTCGCTTTGAATGTCAAAACGCGCACAAAAATAGCTGATGTATCATTACAATTTGACGACACTCTATAAACAATATAATAACCATTAAAAATAACATATTGAATTAATAAATCGAAATCCACATTGGATAAAATTTTTAAATATATTAATTATTACTTTCGTTATTTTGTCGAAATGATTTTTTGACGCTAGCCCGTTTGGTAATGTTAGAAAAAATGCACTTATTTTTTGTTCAATCGTATCCTATTGTTCAGCTCTTCTTTTTTCCGACGGAAAATAGAATCTGTGCACCGTGCACGTAAATATAATATGAAAAGTGTATTATAATTTAAAAGTTTTATAGTTATAAGAAAAAACAAATTTTACTAAAACATAAAAATGAAGCGACTATATTACTTAGGTATCTCGCACTTCGAAATTGCTAGTGGAATGCTATCCTGTGAAATATTAGCCAGCGTTATACTAGCTGCAGGTGTAGTTATTAAATTCGTCGTATTGGTTTGATGAGTTAAAGTATTTATATCTTTTTCTTCTGATTCGATCTAAAAAACAATATAATAAGCATCAAACGTCATTTAAGCAACCCTTTATTGTTGATTTATTTTAATAATATAGTTTATAGTATTCGATAGAAATGTAAATCTTATAACGTTAATAAATTTTATTTAAACTACTTTAATAGTCAAGACCGAATTATTGTTTCATAATATAATATTATTATCTTTAATTCGATTCATTGAATTTGTTTATAACAAATGGAACTTAATATAATTGGCAATTAAATAATTCTGAATGCATATTTTAAGATATTTTGAAACACGTATTTCTGTCCAACAATGTACGAAGAGTTTATTTATTATAATATGTCGATTAATAACATAATTATAGAATTGAAATAATTAAAAATCATCTATTCATAATATATTGTCAACTAAAATAAGTTAGATAAAAATGGTTAAACAATCATTTGGGTTTGATTCATTTATATTTTTGTAATATATAAATATGTGTATATTCTATACGATATTTAATTTTAATTTTAATTTATATAATTTAATTTTTATTTATAATATCATAAATACATACGTCTAATCTGTTTAAACAAGGTATATTTTCATTCTTGTTTTCCGAATTATCTGCGTTATTGTAAATCGTAGTCCTGTGTACTGTGACGTTACTTTTTAATCAAATTAGAAAATTATAATATTTGTTATGTATTTATATTATAAATAAATAGGTACATACTTCAAAAATACTTCTATAGATTAAACTATTACTTGGATCGTTCGTGTTAACCGAAATATCACTGTCGGTCTCTTCTGTCATTCTAAGTACTGTATCGTTACCCTTTAATAAAAATAGGAAATAATTATAATACATTATAATTGAATGTAATATAATTTTACACAAAGGTTGAATGAAAAAATCATAAATGAAAATGATTACAAACCTCTTTTGTTGTCAAATATTATGTATACAAGTATTACCTATATTCTTCTTCTTCTTCTTCTTCTGGCCTTCATAACTCTCCAAGAGTTTTTGCCGCCACCACTAAATCAGCCCACTTATCTCGATCCTGCACTATCTCCTTCCAATTCTGTGCTCCAAGGTCTTCTAAATCTTTTTCCACGACATCTATCCATCTTTTCCGAGGACGACCCCGTGGCCTTCTTCCTTCCGGCTTCCAATTTAATACTACCTTGGTTAATGCATCTGTGTTACGCCGCATAACATGTCCTAGCCATTTTATCCTTTGACTCTTTATGAATCCATTAATTGTAACTATATTTAATTCTTCCTTTAATTCTTGGTTGAACTTCCTGCGCCATTGACCAGTCCTCGGATCCCTGGTCGGGCCACATATTCTTCTCCATATCTTATTTTCAAAAGTTCTCAGTCTTCGCTGTGTTACACTTGTAGTAGTCCATACTTCACAGCCATATGTTAGTATCGGCCTTATTATTGATGTATAAAGTCTTGTTTTTGTTCGCTTGGAGAAGAGTTTAGATTTAAAGAACTTTAACAGGGCAAAAAACGCTCTCTCTGCTTTTGTTATTCTTGACCCTATTTCACGAGACCAATCATTTTTCGTACTTAGTAGTGTGCCCAGATACTGAAACTCTTCAACTTTCTCATAGGGTATCGTTTCCATCACATCCGGCGATAATTCTCTACTCAATAGTTCCATTAATTTAGTTTTGTCTGTGTTTATCTGTAGTCCTATTCGTTCTGCTGCACGTTCTAGTATTTCAGTGGCTCTCACTGTATCATCCAAAGAGTCTCCTAGTATATTGAGGTCATCTGCAAACCCTAGCACTTTTATTTGATATTCATCCACGTTTAGTCCCCTAGCTTCGTTTTGTAGTACTCTTACTGCCTTTTCTAAGGCTATATTTAATAATAATGGGGAAAGTGCGTCCCCCTGTTTTAGTCCCGTTTCGACGCTGAACGCTTCCGACACAGTATTGTCTACTCTTACTTGGTACTTCACACCTTCCATGGCCAGCTTGGTTAGGTTTATTAGTTTACTTGGAAATCCAAATTCTTCCATTATATTATAGAGACTATTTCTGTGTATGCTGTCATAAGCTTTCCTGAAGTCGACGAACATTTGCCACATGTTCTGGCGATACTCATATTTCTTCTCTATAACTTGTGCTATAACCGATAATTGTTCTATAGTTGACCTACCTTTGCGAAATCCACTCTGATATTCACCTAAGCATTCTTCTGCATAGGGTATTAGGCGGTTCAATAAAACTTTGGAGAATATCTTATACACTGAATTCAGCAGGGATATCCCCCTATAATTGTTGCATTCGGTTTTATCACCCTTTTTATGGAGTGGTATAATTATTGCTTCGTTCCAGTTTTCTGGCATCTTTTCCTCTTGCCATACCCTATGACAAACCCTGTAGATATAGTTGTACATATCATCTCCACCATATTTTATGAGTTCTGACGGTATGCTGTCAGAACCAGGTGCCTTCCAGTTTTTAAGGCTCCTTATCGCTTCTCTTACTTCTTCCTTGGATATTTCTTTTACCAGCGGTTCCGCTTTCTGAAATGTTTTGTTCTCTATCGGGTCGAGAGGTATTGTGCCATCCAATAAATCGGCAAAGTATTCTTTCCATCTTATTATTTTCTTTTCTGGCTCCATAAGTATTGTCCCTTCCCTATCCTTTACCGCTTTTAGGCTTGGGTTAAATTTACTGTACTTTTTTATGGTTTTGAAGAAATTTCTTATGCTACCTTGTGATCTATCCTTTTCTGCCTCTTGTAGTATTCCACACAAAAAGCTTCTTTTTTCTCTTTGCAACACACGCTTACAATTTTTCCGTTCCTTTTCATATGTTTCTCTGGTACTTTGGTCACCTATTCTATTATAATTATCTCTCGCTATTCGCCGTTTTTCGATTGCTTTGCGACAGGCCTCATTAAACCATTTATTCCTTTTGTTTTCCATTCTTCCTATGCTTTGTTCTGCTGCTTCTTTGATAAATGTTATGGCCTGGGTCCAATCTGAATTTACATCTTGTCCTTCAAGTTTTCTTAGCTGGTTGCCAACTTTAGTTGCATAATTTCTCTGAGTCTCTACATCCTTTAGCGCTTCTAAATTTACACTAAAATGTTTCCTTCTTCTTTCTACATTGTTATGGCCTTGCAATTTTAGCTTAAATCTTGACATCAACAAAAAGTGGTCAGTATCGCAATCTGCCCCCCTGTAACTCCTTACATCCACAATACATGACCTAAACCTTCTCTGAATAAGTATGTGATCTATTTGGTTAATAGTTTTACCATCCGGAGATCTCCATGTCCCCTTGTGAATCTTCTTGTGAGGGTAAGTTGTGCTACTTATTATCATATTCTTCGAAGATGCAAAGGATATAATTCTCAACCCGTTGTCGTTACTACTATCATGCATGCTTTCTTTTCCTATTGTTGGTTGAAATTGGGTTTCTTTCCCACACATGGCATTAAGGTCACCTAATATTACCTTTATCACATTACCTGGTATTTTGTCGTATATTCTGTCAAGGTCTTCGTAAAAAGCATCCTTGTCATTGTCTGTGCTTACTTCAGTCGGTGCATGCACACATATTAACACCATGTTTAGTGGGGTTGTATTAATTCTCAGAACTGCTAACCTTTCTGAAACAGGATTGAATTCTCCGACGTATGGCTCCAGTGACTCATGAACCGCATTACCTATATTACTACCTATAAATTGTTTAATGTGTTTCAACATAACTTATTTTAATTTTCGGGGTTTCGTCATCATCAATACTTATAATTGACATAAAGTTATTATGGTGTCTATCATTATCGAAAATATCAAATTTTTCAAAACCTTCTCTTTTAGCTTTTGCAGGTTTGAATAAAAAAATTTCGTAATCTTCTACAAAGTTTGTTTTTGGATTTCTGTAAATTTGAATGTAGAATTATACTTTATACCTGGACATCAAAATTACAATTTTATAATATAAAAAAAAAACTTTAGGTTGCATTTATTTAAATATAGGTACAAATTGTGATTACGAAATTTTTTTGAATAAAAAATACCTGTAAAACAATATTAATAATCTGATTCCTAGAACGGGGGCAAAAGGGGCGCAAATAAATTGAAAACGTATAAAACAAAAGTTCTTCTATATGTATTTAATTAATGAATTATGTTTAGCAATAATATATTTTTAAGGTTTTTATTTAAATTATGCTCACTTTAATTTTTAAAGTCATATTTGTCTTTTCATTGTCACCTTTAATATGATGTTCTGGCTTATAAAAGGAACAGTATAGTTGATGCAATCAGTTGCATTTGGTTATCTGTAAATTTAAATTTAATTTTTATTTAATAAGTATTAAAAATACTCTACCGTTTAAATAATATTCAACTATGTAAATATTAATAGTATTTATAAATAAGGTATAAAACGTAACTGATTTAATTCATGATGCTATATGTATGTATGAACTGTGGACATAAAGGGAAAGGACTAAGAATTATTAGAATTAAAATTAGGTAATCGTGTAAGATTTTGTAGGAAGTGATCATGAAATTATTAGAACAAGGAATATTTAATGATGATGAGAGATGATGTATATTATGCGACTGTATGAGACTGATGAGTTCAAGAACTCCTAAGAATAGGTGGATAGAAGGAATAGAAAGTTATATGAAGATAGCTGGTGTATAAATGGACGAGATGAAGAAGATCGAGATCTAAGGTGATGTAGGACTCGAGTGTCTGACCCTTAATGTTTGGATGATAAAGCGAATAAGTAGGTGAGAATGATACGTAGAAATATACATGTATACAATTATTACTTTAGATTTTCGATATGATTCTGAAATCCCTTCCATCTTGCTTCCTGATGATTGTGCCCAGATAGATACTTGAATAACTATATACGTAATGGTAGTACAATAATATGAGTAATTATGTGTAAATGTTACGTATAGATGCGCATTTGTATACGTCTCTGGGCGCAGTAAGAAAATTGGACGGTTGGTCTTGTTTATTGACAAATTTTGTTTAATAATTACGTTGCGAAGATACCATTGTACGTCAGAATAGTAATAATAATTATTTTTATTTTAAAAAGGTATCTCGTATCTAAAAATTAATTAATTATTCTTTTTCTTTTGAAATAATATTAATAAGCAATCTACTTTATCTCTTCTCTTTGTATTTTTTAATAGAGGATTTTTGATTTTCTCTAATTATTTACAAGAATATGTTCAATATAATAATATTTTTGGTATAATACGTTTGATATTTAAAATTCTCTATTTTACTTGGTATTATCAGTAACCGGACATTATAAAATAGCCGTTTAAAGAGTTTCTTTAGGAGAGACTATACCTTTATCACACTGGCCGAAAAGCCCGAATACAATAAATAATTCAGAAATTTAATT
The DNA here is from genome assembly GCA_013282895.1 of Eriosoma lanigerum. NCBI lineage: Eukaryota > Metazoa > Arthropoda > Insecta > Hemiptera > Aphididae > Eriosoma > Eriosoma lanigerum. The sequence goes on from CM023359.1 coordinate 32,333,448, forward strand.
TTAATGTTAGTATCCATCTACTAAAATAGCAGAGCTTGGGCTATTTAGTAGTTCTAATCAATATAGGTAGTTCTAAATTTAAATGTATAATTGTATAAACAAATTTGGTTAGTACATAAAATATGTGATTTCTCTGTTTAATGAACAGAGATTCTGGCTCTTGTACATTTTTTTAAGTATTGATAGTTTACAAACGTAGTAAAATTTTGGAATGGATTATCTCAGACATATCTTATGTATAAAATTATAATATCATTCATTGTTATTTTTTGGTTAATATTAAATTTAATAATGTATATTTAATAAATTAATTTCTATAATGCAGTAGAAACTGTAGGTACACTGACATACCTACAACATACATTGCAGAGTTCAATAATGACTGTCATAGTCATTTAAAAATTTAAAATCTATAGATCAACCAATAAAAAGTCGGTCGCATAACCTAATTAATATCTAGTAATTATTTTATTTCTTTATAATATTAGTTTTAAACTATTACCATTGATTATAGAATAGGCTATTATATTATAGTCTATTCTATATTCAATGCCATTACATTTCATAAATAATTCCAAAAAAAA
>CM023359.1:32334531-32352896 GCA_013282895.1 Eriosoma lanigerum
ATACTGAACTCTGAACGATGACGTCCAGTGGCAAACTGACCATATATCTAAAAACCATAGAACTGACGAACGCATCGGACGATTCTTCGTGGAGATCATCAGCACGGTCTTCTATATACGACCGTGATCATCAGTCAGTACACAGTGATGGCAAATAGGATTTATATAATGTGCCAATGACATAATTTAAAACAAATTAACTTCTATTTATTAGAAAAAAAAACACCTCGTTCGAAAAAATAAATATCCGAGTAATTGGATCTATAAGTATTAATCATTTACACCATAATGTCTTCACCTCTGACATATAAAAATTTAATTATATAATCTAAATACACGGTCATCCCTACTATAATATAAACATAAAACCAGTGCTCAAATTGGATGAGTGGTGATTGGGGATAGAGCACCTCCACCATTATTGTACTTTTTTGCAGAACCCAATTATTTTTTTTTACGCTGTGATGGATGAATGGCACTAATAAATACCTGACATAATTTTTCTTAAAATAAGGCTTAAATATTTAAAAAATCAAAATTATTCCTACTATAGCATATGTGGTATTTGACGTATTGCAATCAAAATAAGAATTTGAACTTACAAGTTATGTTATAATATTAATATTAAAAAAAAAACTATATTTCATTTACTTGTATTATGTTTCGAATTTGTATATTTTAATTTAAATTTGATTGTTAATAAGGATATAAATGATGATGAAAAATAATTAACTTATATTCACATAAATATAATAATATAGATAATATTGAATATGGATCCTTATGATGCTCAAATAATACGCAAGGTTCGGGAAAATCAAATATCATAATAGTTTTTTATAGTTGCTATTATTTGCGTGGATTATTCAGTTGGAGTCCCGATGAATCCGCCGGATGTAGTGGTGGAAGTAGCAAAATCGCCAGTGACAACACTGAATGACTTTTCTACCAAACACAACATTCCGGTGGAGTATTATGTGGTGCACGTTCAGGTGTGTACACACATTCTCATTCGCCCACCTATGCTATTCAAGCTAGGTGTGGTATAAATTAGGATATGTTATCAATTTGATTATCTTACGTTTTTACCGTTTATTAATAGTAAAATACTTATAATAAAAATTAATCGTATTATAGGCTACGGACTGGTTCGAATAAGAAAGTCGCGAAAAGAAACGCAGTCCAAGATCTCTTGAAATACGTAAGGTGTTAATTTTTTTCTCTCCATTTTTCTATGTTTACAATTTATTATTACCTATTATTGTCTTTTTAATTGTTTCACCATATACTATATTATATTATAATAGTATATATTATATACTATTATTATATACTTTGTATACTTTTTGTATGAAATTAAAAAATTTAATTGATAACTAACTTTTTGTTTTTATTATAGCATCTATATTAGTTGAATAACAATTTAAAATTAGTTGTTAATTGATAATATTGAAAATGATAAGAAATGTGGTCGAATAAAACTGTATAGGGGAATTTTTAATTTAAGTGATAAAGAAATAAAATTAATCGGCAATAGTAATAACTATTACATATAATTAAATATATAGACTTTAAAGCGTTTACAGTCTAAAATAAAAAATTAAAATTTTAACTCAAATTTAAGGAACCTAAGTCGGTCAATGAAATAATTTTTTGTTGATGGAAAACTCGTAGAATATCTATTATTTACAAATTCTAATACGACACAAATATACATTTATATTAATCTATTATATTGATACTTACCCTTTTATTTAATAAGTTTAAATATAAATATAGTATTCACTTGGTATTATTTGGATCCAAGTAATTGACCAATGGAAATCTGGATACCAGGCAGAATAACGCGTTCAGGCATATGATTATTCAAGTAAACATATAAAATAACTTTAACATGTATATAATTCTAATTAAATCTCACGAAATCGCAGTAGTTGTTTCGGTTACGTAATGTGACACTAGATTAGTACAATAATGTATATTTTCATCTTTATTCGTATATAAAGAGCATAGATTTGTAACCAAACTGTTGAGCAAATCTCAAGATGAGGCCTAACGAGTGTAAAGTATTATAGTTTAAATGTGTTAATACTTTTGAAATGTATAGTATTTTATTTATTACATTGCATGAGGTGATTTAATGAAGCTACAATTCCGTTGCAAATAATTCCATAATATATTAGACCTAAATATAGGTTTTAGTACTTAGTACTTGAATAGTTGAATGGTCTGATTCAATAAATGGTCGCACATTGTATATATCTGTGTATGTAAAATTCTATAATGTTCAAAATTAATTTTCTTTTTCAATTGTAATAATAGTATATTATATTATACTATATTGTTATATTAGGTATATTCATTTTTTATACAATTTAATTAATACCTTTATTATTGTTTTCAACGACTCCGGCGATTACTTAATTTATATATATTTATTTGTTTAAAATATATAAGAAATATTGTAATTTAATCTTGTAATTGTTATTTGTTACTAAAATGATACTTAATGTTACTGTCATTATTTAGATATTATGTATTATATATGTATAAATGAAACTATTGTAATAAATTCATTACTTATACAATAAAACAATTTTTTTTATAATTTATTTAAAAATCAATTAAATTTTACATTTAATAGGCAGAAATGTAATTGTAATTAAGTAAAAACTCGAATATTACTATTGTTGTAATTGCAATTTAATTATTGTATTAACCACTGTATGAGTTATATAAGGGTTTAGGAACTTTTAGCATTTGCATATTTTTTTTAGGATAGTTATATAACTGGCAAAGTCAAACTATAAACTCATTCGATACATGGGGAAACTTTATTATTTATTAAATTTTATTTTGTATATTTATAATTTTTGGTTATTTGAGCATATTTAGCTTTTTAATACTTTTATTTAACTATTTTGAAAAAAAAAAATTAATTACTATAGCAGTAATGTTATTATAGCACATGTTATTTCCAAATGATCTCCACTACCCTTGTAATGTACATTCGATTATATCGTATTGTATAGTCTATGTATAATCACTAATACGAGAGCAGCAATCGAATGGCAACCGACGGGGAAAAGACCAGGAGGAAAGCTTAGAAAGCTATGGATGTATGGAATAAGGAAGGATTTAGAAACATTGGATGTGACAAATTGGGAAGATAGAGTCCAGGATCGTGACTATTGGAGAACGGTGACGGTGGCGGCCAAAATTCTTAAAGAATTGTAAAGCCAAGAAGGAGAAGATAGTCTATGTAAATTGACAAAATTGTTCTAAAATATGTACAAATTTACTAATTGAATTGAAATAATCATTAATGCATTATTGGTTTTGGTACTCTTGGTATTTATAAGTCCTTATTTGGACATTTTTTCATGTATATTTAGGTGTTTTTTAGAGCTATAAGTCCATGTGCCTGGTATATACTACAGATCATAGTAGTCTATGTACCTAGTAACATAGTAACATAATTTGTTTATTCATTAAACAATTAATATTTACCTATAACTAATTTTGTTACAAGTTATAGGTACAATCAAAAATTCTGGTAATAGCTATGATATTCTGGTGTTGATTACCGAAAACAATTTTCAGTGCATGTACAAAATTATAAACTTTAGTAAGGTTTTTGTCGTACAACTTATAAATTTAAACCCGACGATTATTGTGCAAACGTTTTTTGGTAAAGATACTACTCATTATGCCAAATTTCAAATAAATCGATTTATATATTTAAAACAATACCAGGCATAGTATAATACAAAATGTAACCAATAAACGCCAAAATATGAGGAACCGACAAAAAATGTACGCACACGCAAATATATTGCAAAAGTCGTTAAAAAGTTCCTATCTGAACATAAATTCGCATCAGTCTGCTGAATTTTAAATAGATCGGTTTACATTTAAAAACAATTCCAGGCACAACGGTATAAAATGTAACCAATAAACGCCAAAAGATGCAAAACCGACAAAAAATGTAAGCACACTTAAAAATATTGCAAAAGTGGCGGAAAAGTACGTATCTGTCTGCTGAACTCCAAATAAATCGGTTTATATCAAGTAGCATGTACTACCCTCGATTTATTTGAGTACGTCGTATAAGTATCTGTATCTTAATACGTCGTATAATCAATAAACGTATTTATAAGTCCAATAGTCCAGGCACAATAGTACAAGATGTAATCAATTAACGCCAACATATGCAAAACCGGCAAAAAATATACGCACACGCAAATTTATTGCAAAAGTGGCGGAGTGCAAAGCGCACAAAATAAATACTAAACGTCGGCCGGTGGCGAACTGATAAAGGTATCGATCCAAAATACGCATTAGTTTACTGAATTCCAAAAATATCGGTTTTATAAGGTACTATATGTACCACTCCGATTTATATTTGGACACGTCGTGTAAGTGTTTCGTGCGAATACTTTAACAAGATTTTTATCGTACAATTTATAATTTTAAACACGACGATCATTGTGCAAGTTATTTCTAAAGATGGTTCTTTAGCGAAAATACATATCAGTCTGCTGAATCTAAATAAATCGGTTTATATTTAAAAACAATGCCAGGCACAATGGTACAAAATGTAACCAATAAACGCCAAAATATGAAAAACCGACAAAAAAGATACGCACACACGTAATATATTGCAGAACTGGCGTAGAGCAAAGCAAAATGAACACTGAATGACGACGAACGATGACGATGGCATCAGCTGTCGCACCGAAGATATCGCAGGGCCACGGAGGATGCGTTATTTCTGTTATAGATTATAAGTACTATTAGACTTGTGAACAGCGTTGTGTTGACTGCCCAAATTTTTTAGCGCCAATTTCAAATGATTTATATTGACATGACATATAATATGTTTATACTACAGGGTGTGGCAGTGAAACGGTCGATTTAAAAATAACTCCGGAAAACTCTGTAAACAATGCGGGCATACTGATATTTTAAAATTACGTTCTACATATCTAAGCATTAAGTAATCATGGATCGTTGGATATTTTTGATCGAAGGCAATTTTGTGAACATTTTTTGACTGTTATTAATGAAAATGAAAATATTGTCCATAATTTATGGATGAGTGACGAGGCTCCATTTCACCTGTCCGGATACGTCAATAAACAAAACTTTCGGTACTGGAGTAATATAAACCCTTGTGAACTTCATTAGAGACCTTTACATTCCCCCAAAGTAACGGTTTGGTGTGCTTTATCTTCTTTAGGGGTCATAGGCCCGTATTTTTTCGAGAATGAACGTGGAGAGGCAGTCAACGTTAATTCAGAACGGTATTCCCAGATGTAGCAATTTTTTTTTATTCCACAACTTGCTCAATATGGAATAACTGGATATTTTCAACAAGATAGAGCTACGATTCATACAGCTAGAGTAAGTATAAGTATTCTGAATTGTTTCCGAACCGTCTAATTTCTCAATATGGGGATATTCCTTGGCCGCCCCGATCGCCTGATTAAACAGCCTGTGATTTTTTTCTGTGGGGGTATATTAAAAATAAAGTATACCAAACAACACCGAGAATAATTGATGATCTCACACAAAAAATACAAGAAGAGGTGGCACAAATCTCTCGGGAAATATTAAGAAATGTCATGTCCTGTTTTAAAAGACGCCTTGACGAATGCTTGCTTCGAAATGGACACCATCTTGTGGATATCATTCATAATGATTAAATACAAAATTAACACTTTTAAAATGCTTTTTTATATTCTTTTAGATGTTATGAATAAATTTTTTAAAAATAATAGTAATCAGACCATTATTTCTACTAAAAAAAGTGTATATAATATATTTTTCATAGATATCATTCTTCTATAATTCGGTTATTTCTCAAATGCAATGCAATATATTTAGTAAATAATAATTAAAGACTAAGAATATCTACACGTTAATTTATATAAATTTGTAAATAGTACTAATAAAAGGCTGTCAAAATATCATGTAGACATCTTAATGAGAGGTCCAGGGAACAAAGTTTAAGGATGTCCAAGATACATTGCATCTGGTAGTCCCCCTAATGTTCTAATTAAATATCCTCAGAATGTCTTAAAATTTTAAGACCATCCGGGATATCATTTCAATTTTTTTACAATACGCATATTTTTATGTTGACCACAAATTATTTTTAAATAATATTTTTCATTAAAATAATACAACACAACTGTGTGTTTTAATTAGTCAATACGTTTTTTAAGCGAAATTGTTTAATTTTCATAATATGGCATATACCTTACAAATAACCTTGCGTTATTTTAATGACACCCCTGGCGACCAATATTGTGTCAAGTTATTTTTCACTATTGGGTATTTATATATTTATATAGGTACACTGATTACAATTTATCTACTCTATTAGAGGGTTAATTATTGTGAAATAAATTAATAAAATGATGAAAAAATGTGTTAGCAGAAATATTTATTTTATATGATAATATTATTGTACAATGTAATAAAAATACATCGGTTAATGACATATTTACTTGACGTGTGGTGCACAAATGTTTTATTCAATGACGAACTGTCAACAATCTTACTATAGTATACTATCTTACTCAGTTCTTTTATGGATCGACGTAATTCTCTTTATTTTACTTTTTATTGTTATGATCGCGAAGAATCCTTGTTGATACGATGTGGAAATGGTAGTAAAATTGTTATTGTTTTTATAGATATTTCAGAAAATTCTGTTTGAGCATAATATATTCAAAATTCGTTGACGGCATTTTGTATTCTAGTATTGATTTATATTTTCAAGTCGTTATCTTGCGTTAGAAGATGACCAAAGTACTTAAAATGTGTCACACTCTTAGATGTATATCCTTCTAGTTTCTACATTCATAAATTGCTTTTGCTGATATTCTTTATCTTGACGACTTATAGTCATGTATTCCGTTTTTTCATCGTTAACATATAATCCTACTTTTCGTGACATAGTCAAGAGTTTTTCATATAATCTTTTTACTTTCTCTTCAGTATTTCCTAATAATACTATGTCATTCGCATAGGCAAGGAGGTTTATGTTTGTATTTCCTAGTATTATTAAGTTTTGGACCAGTAAATAAACACGTACTGCTATACAATTTTAAAGTTCTCGCGCGTTTTATAACAGTGACGAAATTTATATGGTTATTTTATAATACGTGCTACATTATATGTTTAATAAACATTGTTTATATATTATAACTATATGATTTCTCCAAAAATGGTAGAAACTAATTTATTTACTGAACAATAATCATTCTTAATATTAATAATTAATGTTAATAATTTTTTTTTTTCATTCTGTTTTCTATTAATTTACATTAACTACCAAACTAACTAACAAAGCTATATAATTGTCAATAATTATTGAATATAACATAAAATATACATAATTTAGGATTTTGTGTAAGCAAAGATGAAAATAAATGGAAAGAAAACTTGTGTTTACTCGTATGAGTTACAAAAACAACGGAAATATATTAGGTATGTAAACTGCAAATGATCAAATGAAAGAATTACAATAATTTTTAAAAAAATCATTAAACAATAATATTATATTAATGAAAATAAAATCATTCTTATAAGTTATAAAAAAAATGTAAAAGTAAAATTGTTTACTAAATATTGTTATACAGTAAGCATTTCATTAATGGTTAATTTGATTCGTCTAATAATATTAATATTAATGCCTTTGCTAAATATTTTCTTAGAGTTGATGAAATTTCAAATAATTAATAAATGCAGTACGTATAATTTTATACTATAAAATATGAATAAAAGATTGGGTATCCAATATTCATACTATCTTAATTCATGTTAATTTTAAACAAATTGTTAATTATTTATTAAAATTTATTAAATGAAATTCATTTAAAATTAATTAATCGATTATGATAAAAATAATATAATAAAAATAAATATAGAAACATTTAATACATAACTAATACCCACATTTCCGTCAAATAATATTTGCCGATACTTAAAAATTAATAATTTCCTTTCTATAAGCCATACCTTGTACATGATAATATATATTTATAACTTAACTCAATAATAATTTACCATTTATAATATTGTAAATAAATGTACTTTAATATTATATTGCTAATATTTAATATAAATATAAATCTAATTTTTAACAATCCTTTGTTGTTTTCAATGAATGAATGAATGAACCCATACTTGTTATAAAATACTATAAAATAAACGATCGTCTATACTTCTACAGTATTTGTTGTTATTTGATAACCAGTAGTAAATAATGACTGAAAAACTTAACACATGTTTATAAAAACTGTTTAACAATAGTTGAAATAATTTATCAATAGACAGCGACAAATTTAGATATAAATATAAATAGATATATTTTAAAAATTTATAAAATTTTATTGTGTACTATATAAAATCAATGGTTCACCATTAGTATTTTATACATTATTAGGCTTCTATAAAATTTTCATACCTATAAACCCAAAATTGTAGGTAATATTAATTTTTTTTGTAATAAAGTTCATAGATAAAAAGATAAAATATGATAAAATAAGTTATGCCGGTAATGAAATTAATAAAAAATAACAATTATTATATATGCACTAAATTTTCTAATTAATTCAAAAATGTCGATATTGTTTAACCATTAAAAAGTGTATATTAATATGTTCTGGTTCCGATGTGTTTTTGTATATACGAATATACGTATAATATACGGCCGATATATTCGCAACGATCTCTTTGCAACGTGATTTTTAAACAAAAATTGTCAATAAACAAGGTGGGTCTGATGGTCACAATGCGCCCTGAGATTGCTTGTGGCAAGCACGTCTACGTTTTTAAAACCCTAAATATTTGTACATTATCATTATCGTATATATATCAACCTCGATTCAATTCTACTACACAACTACTACCATAACACATATTGTTAAAGAAGTCTGCAACATGGTCGCCGTCGGATGCCAAAATTAGGAAAAAAATTAAATTGGACGAATCGATCTACTGTATGAACGACTCTGTTGATCGTCATACAGTAGACCTCGATAATGATGCATCTGAACCATCCCAATATTATATTATCCCATCGGAAAGTTCAGAGGATGAAGGCAATAATGATGACGGTTATAATATCACGTCACTTAGAAATGCAGAAAAAGTAAATCAAAATATTATGTGTATACTCTGACTGCTAAGATAGTGAGACGGATATCAATTTGTTATTGTAATCCATCAACATATCTTTGAAAATATAAGTCGTTTTACTATATACGTGATAGTTGTTATAATGTTTATGAACCGAATAATAAAATAAATATATAAATGTAAAAATTTGCTATATTGTTTATCCCAGATCGTAAAGAGCATCTATATAGATATAAATTATATAATAATTATTTATGCCCAAGTCATCAAGTCAACCACCAATGCCACACCAGTAATTGTTATAAATGTGGTAAATAGCACAACACTAAACTTCACGATGATTCGTTTGCAAAACCAACTACAGTGGTGCCTACCTCTACCGCTTCCTGCCCAACGTTATTAATACCTACCAATATTAATTTATTAAATATTTCATAAAATATACATTAAATTGCATAATGCGTACGACGTTTCAGTGTATTTTCGCATGTGATAACATGTAGCGCAATGCAACATTTTTACACTTCAATATGAATACTTATTAACTTACAAAATTATCATTTATCTTTTTCACTATGTACTTAGTATGATTAATGATCTAAGTTATATCATGCAAGATAAAAATGCAACTAGGAAAATCAGCTATAATAATAAAGACTAAAGAGTATTATAAAAAGTTTTGAAAGTTTAATATTCAACAATTACAGGTAATATTTTTAAAATTTAAATTACTATAATATTTGTGTTAATATTCTCTAAATATATTTTGAAGTAGATGTTACAGTGTATAAACATAATTGCAGTAATGATATTTTGTATTTTAAGATTTATTGGTTATTAAAAAACTAAATATTAAATCAGAAATGACTGCTGCTTAAAATTGCATAAATAAATCCAACAATGATTTGGATATTTAAGATTTGAAAAAATACAATAAAAAAAGAAAATTTCACTAATTTATTTATTATGCTTCGAGTAGCACTTTCTTTGCCAGTTAGCTCTGCAATGTGCAAGGGATCTTTTTTCAGCTATACGAAGAATAAAGTCATAGATGAGAATGTCTATGCCCCACGATCGTTTTACAAATCTGTCTATTTTACACATCAATTTAATAATAAGTGTTATTAAAAAGATGATGGCATTAAAATAAAATAAATATTTATAATAATAATATCGCTTTACTTTCTGACATTGAAATATAAATGTAATATTTTTTATTAACTTTCAATATAATAAACTGTACTTTTTTTTTACTTGTTAATTTTCAAGTTATAATTGAATTTCAATATAGATTTGTTTATTTTATTTTTAATACAATGCTAAAGTGTTTTTTATGTAAAAAAAAACTAGAAAATTAGTTTTTAAATATTTTAATTGGCAATATTTGAGTAATGATTTTAATTTTTATCAATATGACAAAGGAGAATGCTCTAAACGTTTTTATTAAAAATGTCTTATTGTAAACATCTATCAAAATAAATGCTGATGTATTAAAACTTTTCATATTTCAACCGAGTAATTCAGTTTTAATTTCTAATATTGTTGTTTTGAAAATGTGAATAATAAATAATTTAGAATAAAATAATAAATAATTTCTGTTCAATTCTATATACTATTGTTTCTAATCCTATTATTTCTAGGAATGCTTTACATGTTGTAATTGATGGGATGGAAGAATACACTTTTCTGAGTGTATTGCTGTTTGCATAAAGAATTATGTTGAACAAATGATATCTGAAAGACAAATTTCGGAAGAATACCATAGATGCAGTTAAAATTAGGTGCAGTTTATGTATCAGTACTGTGCATTCCACTCAAAAAAAATTATTATTACTTACAAACAATTTGAGACATTAGTATCGTTAGTATATTAATTAAAGAACAAACCATTTTTCTTCAATATATCAAAACGTTCCATATATAATTTTTTTTCTATTTTCCTAATAAACTTTTTTTTATAAAATATTTCATATGAGATTCCTTAATAATACTCGAATGAACTTTTGTTACATATAAAATATATATTATATTTTATATTATTTCAATCCGTAATATAAATTTCCTTATATTATTAAAGCAGTAAATGTATGTTTCAAAATATTTCAAATATTTAACTTGAATTATCCATTAGGAACAATTATATATTCTAGTTTGAAAATCATTTATTCATAAATATGCGTATAATATAGACTTAATAAATTAATTACAAAATTAAAAACTTGGTATGAGAGAAAGAAGACGAAAGATAACATAAATTAAAAATTATAATAAATTTTATATTCTAATATTTGTATAACAATAACAAAATGTTTGAATACAATATATTAAAGTAAATACGTATAGCATATTTAGTTATTTTTTTTTTTTTTACAATAAATAAGGCGTTGGTGACGAAGAATGTTGAACCAGTTTATTTATATTCAATTGCCTTATATAATACTTTTATAATTTAAAGAGTGAAAATAATGTTAAATTATAGTTTTCTTGGTGTTTATATAAAAAAATATCTGAGGTCAAATACATAGTGACGAATGATATTTTGTACGTAAAACATGTATTTTAAAATTTTTATAAGTTGTGTCTAAACATAAACCTCATTTTAAACTGCACAAGTTTCACATATTATATAACTAATTTATTAAAAATAATTTACCTTCCTAAAATACGATATTTCTACATCAATCATTTTACGAAATATAACATTTAACCAAACGAAATATTGTTGGAATTGTTTATTGGGAACTTTGTTAATACCACATACCTATAATGTATGAATGGCAAACGATATTAATATACTATTATTAAAAAATATTATTATATTTCCATATCCCATATATTTATTATATTTATTGATGCGCTGATGTGATAACTTTACCCAATATACAAAATATACAAATATACAAATATAAAAAATGTATACAATTTGTACCCTAGCACTTACAAATGAAAATAATTATACGACGATAAAAAAACTGAGTTATATGTATTTCATTTTGTACATTTTTATACAATTAAAGATTAATTTTTTACTACATACAAAACCCAAAAAATTCATTTTTTGATTTCGGGTGCTGCAGTGACATTTATTACAATATTGTAACCCATACGTTTTGCTACGTATTTAAAAATATATACAATTTTAAAAATGTAATTAAATGTACAGTTATAAGTGTTTTTTTTTATTTCTATCATAATAATTAAATTAAAGTTTATTAAATACTACATCAAAATATAAAAATATTAAATTGATGATCAACAGAGGGATTTCATCTCCGCGATACAATACGGCTGACTGCGCCACCCCCACCCACTTCCCCTACCATCCGCAACACCATCACCCCGATACCACTACCTATCACCACCCCTACTACCCACTCCACCGACGACCATCACCCAAGGCCCCCAACAACTCTCCCTACCATCCGCCACCACATCACCCACTCCCCCCCACCCTACATCCAATCCCCTGACCACCACCAACCCCTCACCCAATCCCCCTTACCCATTCACCACACCATCACCCACTTCCCCTACCCATCGGCACTCCAACCCACTCCCCCTATCTTCCGCCACCCATTCCTCATACCAATCGTCAACCCTACCCTCTCCCCTCATCAGCCGCCGTTGAGGCGGTACTTCACCCACTCCCTCCATCACACAATATATAAAATATAAAATATACAACATGAATTTATTTATTTAATACACACACTATCATATAAGGTATATTTTAAAATAATATATCAATATAATAATATTATCGACATTTTACAACATTTTTTTTTTTAAATTATTAATATAAATATACAATTTTATTCAATACATATTGTAATATTAACATTATGTTTTAAAGAAAAAAATTAATTGTAAGTATATAAACAAATTTTTACAATAAAATCAATGAAATAATTACCGCTACGCGTTCCATTGTGGAGTGTAAACAGTACTGTATAATCGCGATGATGGTGATTCCATGTACATATAACTGTAAGATTCGGGACCATCGTTTTCGTCAACAACCTGAAAGTTAATGATTATATATTAAAATAAAATATAATAATAATAAATAAATAAACAAAATAATTATTAAATTACCGGCTGCGGTGGTGAGCGTAGTCCTTTATTTAGCTTCGGTGTTTTGAGTTGTGAAAAAGTCAGTGGCAATACGGGACTCGACAGGCTGTTGTTACGTAAAATCATTAGCAGTTGATATGCACTCAACATGATATATGTTCTCATAGAATTTCTACAACATAACAATAATGAAAACAATTAATATTTTTTTATTTTATATTATTAACGTTTTTACCCTTGGTAGTGAATTTTCTTCGGGATCCGTATATAAACATGTAAGATTTAGTATTTTAAATATAAATTAAATTTTTTGTCTTTACAAAAATCATAAAAACTTATTAACATACTGTTCCCCATGCAAACTATATATATTTAAAATTGAGTACTATACGTATTAATAAATAATATATCACTGCTCTTCCTTAATTTATTCATACAAAATATTAGTATATTATAGGTATAAACAATAAAGTAATTTTATTGTATCCAACAAAATCACATACACGTCATAATCATAATACCTACTTACTACTCCCTTCGCAATTTTTATTCAAAATTTGAAGGACCTAAATATTAAAATATTAATATTTCATTTCCCCCTTAATTTTGATATTTAATATAGAAAATTTTTAATATAAATTATATCTTTTATATCTTCCTTAATTAATCATAAACACGTCATTATATTGATTTTAGTTGGACAAAATTGTACTTAATAAATTATGAGTTAAAACTTATGAAAACCTAAATATAATAATCATTGAAAATAACTAAATTTTAGTAAAAATTATAGAGAACACGAAATAACAATATATTTAATTATATTATATTATAAAACTTTGAGACATAGAAACGACAAATTGCTTACAAAATTATGTGTCAGATAAATGAAAATACGGTTGCTATAGATTTATATTTAATATTTAAAAAATAAAAATAATCAACTCCCTTGAGCCGAGTATTGTCTTATCGGTGTAGAATAGTTAGAGATAGATTATATGTCGACTTATGGTTGAACTTCGAGGTTTATTAAAGGCAAAATACTTTGAAATCGGACTGAACAATAGAATAGTCATCTGCAATTTAAAGATATAATAATAGGATACTACAAGGATACAAAAGAATAGTAGTATATACCTATCTATATGGCTATACGAATAGGTATGATAGTATACATTTTACCTATAGATAAATATATTAATTCAAACATTTTTTAAAATTTAAAAATTAAATTATACCAGAATTTTGCATTAGACTTAACGACTGATCAAGCGAAGAAAAAAAGCTATGAAAGTCTAATGTACTTCTATCTTAACTCACAGCAGGTGAAGTTACGTCAAGAACGTCTTGGTTTTAAAATAATGATCCTTAAAATAATTTTAAAAATAAATTTCAAAATCAAATTCATATATGCTTAAAAATATTCTGAATAATAAAAATAAATAAATATTAGGTTTAAGAAAACACGCAGGTATATTAGTCCCATTGATATTAAAATAAAACATTTAATTAACTTACTCTTCTAAAAGTAGACATGGTTGCAAACAAATTAATTAAATTTTAATGGATAACAATGAAAATAAATAAGTAACACAAAATAAGTAATTATGAAAATAAAATAAAAATTTGCAACGAATTAATATTAAAACCGCAAAAACATAAAAACGATATTATACAACGACAGACCACTCGAAGCCTCGACGACGAACTAAGTACTAAGCACAATACTTCGTCGACTGAGGTCAACTCGAACTCAGATTTTCTGCGCATCATTTCTGCTCATTTTCATTGTCATCCGTTTTGGTTGGTCAATGTAATCGCGTAAAAACCAATCAAATGACATTATAGAATAGAACAATCCCACCTAACTATTACATAATTTAATTTATGTTTGGGTTTTCTCATTATAGTTATTTATAAATTGAATTATTGAATAATTATTTTACCTTTTATTATACTGTTGTTTTAATAACTATATGCTTCAATGCTTATAATATATACAAAATATAAATTACATAGTACAATAAATTATTAAGTAATTTTTAAAATAGATCCTTAAATCATAAATTACGTAAAAAAAAATTAAATATAAACACTGAAATGAATTTCAAATTTCATTAGATATCTTATACTTATAGTATAGCCTATAATAAACATACCAATATATTATCTACATACACTTTTATTTTTTACAGTTAATAATATGATACATTTTTGAATTTATACACACTTCATTTTAAAATTATATTTTAGAAGGTTCTATAGTCATTTTAAGAATATTATTAAATAATAAATATAATTCCAAATAAGTTTAAGTTTATTTACAACACACAAATATAATATAGGTATTTATTAGTTGATATACGAAGTATTAGCTTGTATTAACTATGGTCTACGAGTATATAAACCTACGTATTGTTCACGTGTAAAATATTAAATATATGATTTTTCGTGGTAATTGAAAGGTTTATATCTCTTAAATTTTTCCATAACACAAAAGTTAATTACTTATCATTATTTGTTTATAAGTTTTTCTATTTAGAATTAGAATTTCTATGGATAATATCGCTACTTTTAGATCTACATTTATGAGTAATTTTTTTCCGATTTGACATGTGTGCCAAATAATTTTCTTTGTTTATCCTTTACGTTTAACTTGTCAAAGAAAAATTTAAAATTATCAGTCAACACAAATTATTCATTACGAATTAAAGTGACTCGATTTATACATATATCCATTTACATTAGTCATTTACATACGTGGTAAAATTTTGAAATAGATTATAATTTTGAAAATTTATTTTTATTATTAATGAGGCTTCAACAGCAAGGTTGTTAGCCTCTTAGCAAAAAAAAAAATAAATACAGTAGGATTTCGTTTACATATTTAAAAACCATTTTAATTGATTATAAAAGACAATTAATTTTATTAGTTAAATATTTAGTGGACGACTTGCGTTTATGCAACCCGGCATTAAATAAATCCCGGAGTACACGGATCTAAGCAGTAAACTTTCACACCATAACGTCTTTGCATTTGACATAATATAAAAATAGAATTATATAAATAAATACACGGTCTTCTTTATTATAGTATAAACATATTATACGTCGTGTCAATATTAATTATTTGAATTTGGCGCTAAAAAATTTGGGCAGTCAAAACAACGCCGCTCACAACTCTAACAGTATTACTTTAAGCTATAATGGAAAAAACGGATCCTCTATGACTCTGCGATCTCTTCGATTCGACAACCGATACTCTCGTCACCGTTCGTCGTCATTTAGTATTCATTTTGCTTTGCTCTGCGCCAGTTCTACAATATATTTCATTTGTGCATATCTTTTTTGTCTAAAGAATCATCTTTAGAAATAACTTGCACAATGATCGTCGTGTTTAAAATTATAAATTGTACAACAAAAACTTGTTAAAGTTTTGTACGAAACACTGATACGACGTATCCAAATATATAACGGAGTAGTACATACTACCTTATAAAATCGATATATTTGGAATTCAGTAGACTGATGCGTATTTGGACCAATACTTTTGTCAGTTCGCCATCGGCCGACGTTTAGTATTTATTTTGCTTGCTTTGTACTCCGCCACTTTTGCAATATAACACGTAAAATTTACGTGTGCGTACATTTTTTGTCGATTTTGCATATTTTGGCGTTTATTGATTGCATTTTGTAACATTGTGCCTGACACTGATTTAAATATAAATCGATTTATTTGAGATTCAGTAGATTGATGAGTATTTTTGTCAAAGAACCATCTTTCAAAATAACTTGCACAATGATTGTGGGTTTAAAATTATAATTTGTACGACAAAAAACAAGTAAAAGTTTTCACTTGATAGACTTATACAATATATCCATATAGATTAATGTAGCACATAAGTACTTACTAGGTTATAATATTATATACCTTACCCTTTATACATAACTACCAGAGTGAGTTGTTACATCAGTTATTATAAATTAAAAATAAATAAAAAGTTATATTTTAAAATAATATGTGCTTATTAAATTGTTTTAAATATATATGTTCACAAAAAGTATGTAAAAAGACGAATAAAAATTTGTTACATTGGAAAACAATAACTAACTAATGATATATCTAGTTAAAAGTGAAATTCATTTGTTATTTTGTAAATATGCAGTTATTTACAAAATTCGACCGTATTTTGTAATAACGGCGTAACCACAAAAATCGAAAAACACAACTTTGCTATTAAAACTTTAGATAATTGTGCATGTAAAATATTTCAAATTATTTTATGGAATAATTTTATTTTGTCTGTAGATACTAGTGGCGTCACTAAGGGCGGGCTAGGATGGGCCACAACTCTATCTAAAAACACCAGTCCTACCATTAACCCAACTTGACATTTTTTTAATATTATGATATTAGCTTTATATTATTGTATATTTACGTTATGGATCTGATTGCTAATTGTTGAAAATTGAAATATATAATATGATTATCGTTTTGAAAAATATTTTTTTGAGTAGGTATTCTACATCTGATTATCTCCACGATGAGTCGCCCGATGCCTTCGTCAGTTCTATGGTATTTAGCCATAGTCGGTTTGCTAAGGGCTGTCACCGTTCACTGTTTAGTATTCACTATTCTGTTAACTGCTCGCTTTGCGCTGCGGCAGTTCTGAAATATATTTCGTTTATGCGTATCTTTTTTGTCTAAAGAATTTTCTTTAGAAATAACTTGCACAATGATCGTCTTGTTTAAAATTATAAATTGTACGACAAAAAACTTGTTAAAGTTTTAGCACGAAACACTTATACGACGTATCCAAATATATATCGGAGTAGTAAATACTACCTTATAAAACCGATATATTTGGAATTTAGTAGACTGATGCGTATTTTGGACCGATATTTTTGTCAGTTCGCCATCGGCCGACGTTTAGTATTTATTTTGCGCTTTTTGCGCTCCGTCACATTTACAATATATTTGCTTGTGCGTAAATTTTTCGTCGGTTTTACATATGTTAGTGTTTATTTGTTACATTTTATACCATTGTGCCTAGAATTGTTTTAAAATGTAAACCGATTTATATAAAAGTTAGCAGAGTAATGCGAATTTTTCACATTGAACCATTATTAAAAAAAAA
>CM023359.1:32957896-33244929 GCA_013282895.1 Eriosoma lanigerum
ATTTAATTTTTTAACTTTTTATTCATTTTAAGTTATTTGTATAATTGTGTAGCATTAAAATAACTGAAAATAATATAAAAATAATGTTTAACAATAAAAATATATTGCCGACTATCACAAAGGTCACATAGTTTATAGTTTTTTACCATTAAAAATAAACATTAAATTACACTTGATAAAATGAATCGTATATTAAAATTAATTTATATGCATTGATTCTAAGACATATTAATATTATCATAGATATCAATTTAATATAACTTATTCAAAATTTTCAATGATATAAAATAGATTAAAATACTCGTAATTATAAATTTATAACATAAATATTCTACAAATCTTCATATTATTATTGTTTTGTAATATATTGTAGTCGTATGATAATAATAACAATATTATCAGCGGAAGGTAATTTAATTTTTAACAATTCATATACGGAGTTTATTACATAGTATTCATATTTAATTGATTGTTAAAAGCAATAATTAAAAAAGTGTTATTATGGTAAGTATTTATTTTGCCGTGTGTAGAAAATTTGTTTTTATTTTATTCAAATTAAATATTCTAAATTCATGATTGACTGACAGTTTCGTGACTGTCTCGTGACGTTATATCTAATTGAATATTGTAACAACAGATTGACACCAGTCTAAGTCCATATAGTTAAGAATGAGTTTTATGTAATATTAAATCGTTTTTTGTGGAAGGTTATATACTTAATTAGGTTGTATAATGTACAATAGATACCAATGAAACTCAATTATTATACGGTTCATAATATATTACAATATGCATTATATAAATTACATAATTCATCAAATTCTCGATTGTTTTTATATGGTTTTCGTAAAGGAAGTCAAGGTAGTAAAAATAAAATACGCACGTTTGATAGTCTGGAAATGAAAAAAAAAAAATATATATATATAAATAAGTAGAAAGAAGATTGATTGATAACGTTTGCCGTGTTGTTTCGTTACCTCGCAGAACCGCCATCTGTTCCGTAAGACGAATGCCACTGCCTATAGATTCCTTTTTTTCCCCTTTCTTTCTTTCGAAATACGTCTACTACACGGAGGAAGAAAAAAAAGTCGCAAAATCCTTTCTGGTACGGGGAAAGAAGATAAATAGCCTGACCCCTCTCGGGTTGACGTCGATTAAAATGAGACCGAGACCCCGTGCCCACGCGTTATTAATTATTACGAACGAGCGAAAATATAATATTACGTTATAAACAGCGAAACCCTCATCGCTTATTTCTCGGGTCTGGACAATAATAATATCCTTTTCCATTTTTCCACACTCTCGACCGCGAGCACTCGTTCATCGCGACAATCCGTCACAGCATCTCTGCGTCTGCTCTAGACTTTGGACGTGACGTATAATACCGGGCACACATTATTTTCCGCTAAAATTCAATTCCGTCGAGTGCGACGATCCACTTATGGTCGACGAGGTAGTGTTCGTTTACTTGATTCGAGACCTTTGTAAAGGTAGCGATTGAACAGTTTTACATGACGTAACAAGTGAAAAAAATAAAAAAGACCACATAAAATGGTGTTTTTTGTTTTGTTTTTTGTTTCGTATATACCTATATGTAAATATTATTTTCCGCATAGTTTAGAACTACATTATTATAATAATAATATACTCAGTACCGTCAACGGTATAATAATATGTACACATTGCACATATGGTATATCGATGGGTTTATAGATATGAACTTAAACTTTATATATATATATATTGGTACTACGTGAAATATCGATTCAAAAATAATTTTTTTTATCGTCGAAAAATATATATAAATCGATACAATGCCATATTGATATCGGATGAATAGTTTATTTTTTTACTATAATATTATAGCCAAGAAAATAAGAACCATTCAAAGTGAAACCATTGCATATCTATAATTCGTAATAGGCTAAATTATCATTATTATTGTCTAAAGGTTACAATTCACTTACTTTACTTCACATCTTTCATAGGTACGTACCTAGTTCATTTTTTTCTAGAGATTTAAATATTGCTTAATGTTTATACAGCTTAAAGTTATCAATTTTAACTCTCACACAAATTTACCCACCACGACCATCGATTATTATAAACAGTTGATATATTATGTTTAGTATGGTTTTTTTAATTTTAAACTAAAATTAAAATAATTGAGTAATAGATAGGAAAGGTGGAAAATAATAAATACCTACCTAGTATTTTATGCCTTTATTTTGGCTATGAACAAATCAAACACAGCGTCACACTATATAAACATTCGGTATTATGTTGATAAAACAAATTAATTAATGTATGAATGGATATACCAATATTAAATTATAATTTGTAATTGTCCACATTTAATGGAAGTTCATTGGTGATCGACAAAAACCACTACTATAGTTTTTGTATATTTATTATATATGCCATTTATTCCAAGTTTCCAATGAATTAAGGTCGCGCGAATTTATTAATTAATTTATGGGAAACACAATACATAGTATTTGTTTATAAATTAATAATACAACATTACACATTTTCATTTTATTATGATTCTTAATATTTTTAATATTTTTTTAAAACTAATTTATTAGTACGTCATTTGTTTGCCATAAAACTATATACTAAACAAATAATTTTTTTGAACAACTATCAACAATTTCCATTTAAAGAAATAAAAACCATGCACATATTGTAAATATTTTTAATTTCAGAAAATACAATAAAATTCATATAACTCTCTGTAAAGTTTACATACATAATTAATATATTTTGAAGTTTAAATTAATAATAATAATTATAAATTTCTAAATTAATTTTTTGCGATAAAGATACAATATAAAAACATAACTTCTCATAATATAATAATACAATTTATGTTTATTATACTAGGTAGGTACATAATTTATTCGCTATTACTTCTCTGTAAATACCGGTTGATACCGAGAAAAGACTATATATTATCTTTTTATAAGGGTTAGAAAAATGAGTTTTGTATACAATTATTTATTTTCTTGTAACCCAGTAAAAGTATAAAAAATAAATTGTATTTTTCTCTATACAAATGTTTAGGTTTTCTGGATAATACATAATTTACGCACTGAATGATGTGAAAACTGTATTTTTATTTCATAATAATATAAAGTATACAATGAAGATAATTATTATCTAAAATACGCATACTAGTGAACTATTTTTATCGTACTCAATTAAAAAAAATTAAACTATAATAACGAAACAGACATATATTTTATTATATTATAACTATTATTGTTATAAAGTATATATTATTTCATTATGTTTTATTTTATTGTATTTTTTATTATAATACTATATTGTGTTTACGTCCTATATAAAATAGCGTCACCGAACTCAATAAGACCGATACAAGCTCGTACAATATTATATTATCAAAAAAACGTTTTTAAAATAATTTAATAATACCTTTTTATGTATAGTTACTTCCGGAATAATGTTTATATTTTTAATATTTAACATATTTTTTTCAAATTTTTAAATTTTAACGCAATAACGTCGATTGTCTTACGATATTTAATGCGGCAACATCAATTGTGAAACGTAAAGAACGTTTAAGGTATAACACATTTGATATGCTTTACATAGTATTTCATATTATTAATTAATTGTGTTTTTATTTATAGTGGGTATGATATTAACTCCTAATTTATTAATTATATAATATTTTTATCATATCAACTTTGAAAATATAAATTTCTTTTAATATTTTATAACTACTTGTTACCTCAATTATGGATTTGTTTTATATTTATGTAATATTGATTGATTTAACCAAACAAACAAATATTGTTGCTTTACTACTATATATAAACATTTACTTATATGAGTTTAAATGGATGAAATATGAACACATAATGTACAAAATATTGTTGTTTAATTTGACTACTGTTGCAACCTCTTAAGTGATTCATGTTAAAACAATGTAATATTTAGTTATCATTTAAAAGAAAAAAAAAACATTATACTAAGTTGATTTAACTACTGTAATGGAGTAATAATAGTAGATATTGCAAATTTATTTGTTCTTTCCAAACAATAACTTTTATAGCATTAGCTCGTCTAACACTATTTTAAATTTATTTATATATAAATAAAGGCAATTCTTCTATATTGGAAACTAACTTTTAGTTTTTGTATCAAATTGAAATTATGAAAAGAATTTACGTATCGTTGTAAGAAAATAAAATCTAAAATCTGGAGTTATGTTTTTCTAAAAATTAGACTAAAAATCTTATTTTGGAGTACAATCGTTAATAATTATAATTATATTATAATCTTGAATATGATTTCTTCCTTGAATTTTGTTATATTACTTATTTCAAAAATGAGAGAACAAAATTAAATCTTGTTTGAAATATAATTTTTTCTTATTAAATATGGTACCAAATTTGAAATAAGTTTGTTAATTTGTTTTAAGTTTATAAATTGAATAGAATATAAATTCATAGATACATTTTAATTTTGAAAAAATTGGCACATATTTTATTCATACTATGAATAAATTTCCATTGTATCTCTAATAGGAATACACAAATCTTTAATTATTTATTATTTTATAATTTTTTATGTATAAATATAGTTTTGATCTGATTTGAACTATTTAAACTGTAGTTTATAATAATTATTATATATTTTATTTTGTAAAATTCTTCTATATTTATTTCTTTTCTCTCCTTGTAAAAATTCATGTAAGCCACGCCGTGTCTGACAAATGACAACTACACTATGTCTATTACAGTGGTATTCATACTATAAATTTTTTTATTAATATTATAAACAACAGGAGTATTTTTTTATCTGATTCATATCTTCTTTTATACGATTTTTTTCGCATCGTGCAGTCGTTGAAGAGGTCATTTCATTTTCTCTTATATCTTTAGTTATATATGTGTATAGTGTAATTCGTTAGTGGTCCATTTGTGTCATATAATCCAACGACGATATATATTTTTCTCTCCATTTATTATTTATTTTTTTATTTGTTTTTTTATAATATTTTCTTTAAAAGATAGAAAAATAGATTTTTTTTTATTACTTTTTACTTTTAATACTTAAACGTACAATAGTTTATCTATACGATTAAACTGCCACACTTTTATAATAAATTAATGAAATCGGTACTGAAATACACAGTTGAGGAAACAATGTGTATTAATATTTAATTCAGGGAAACATCGTCTGAACAAATCGTAGTACTGTCGCTACCACATAATATACAGATCAACGCTATCAGAGCCAATGAATGCTTAGCCACCTTTGTATATATTGTTTTAGTAATTATTATTTTAATGAATGTAATCATACAAAAGTGTTAGCGTGCTGCGTGGAATTTGAATTTTGCATGTTCTCCACGGATATTTGAACAACTGTAATTTACGATGATTACAATACAAACCTAATATATAGTAAAATAATTGGCGTGTGTCTTGCGTATAATTTTATGTGCGGTTTAATAAATCTGTATATATTATGTACATAAAAATACTAACATATAATAACATTATAGGTTATAATTATTATTATTTAATTTCATTAGTTTTCACTGATTGATGGTTTAGTGATATATAAAAAACGTGAATAAATAATAATTTAATTGTCAAAAATAATAAAAGTAATACATTTATGAATATAATATGTAATGTTTTCTCAGAAACAATGAAGAACTAAATTAAAACATAAGAAAAAAATTATTTACAATTAAAGTTTGTTCAGTAATGTATGACTTAAAAAATTGCTGGTTTTTACTTTTTACTATAAAAGTAACTCAAGATTTTTGGTAAAAGTTTTGATGATAAATACAATTTAATAATTATTTATTTATATTTTATAAGTAATATTAGAAGAAAAATAACTTGCAAAAAGTAATGTCGTTCTGTAGTAACTAACTAATTGAACACAATATTTTTACTATACGACATTTTAAACTTGTAAATGGAAGGTAATTTTGTAATATACTATTTAAATAATATAACAGACAAAAAAAAAAAAAACTTAAGTGTTGTCAGGTTATAATTTAAATAATAATACTTAAAAATGCATGAGGGGTAATGTAGGTCTAACCACGTTATACACGGTTATTGTGCGCATCAATCGACCAATTTTATCCGGTAACCAAACAATATATTTCTTATCAAAAAGCGTGTTTTATTACGAGAAAGAAAAACTTCCGGCTTACACAGATAATATATTATACGCCTATATGCATACACAAAGCCGTATCAGTAATATTTCTTTTTGAGCAGAAGAACACCGACTGTGTACTCAAACGTTGTTTAATATGAGATTTTAGAGTACTGTAGCATCCAGAAGGATATTTACTTGCAGGAATTATATATATATATATATATATATATATATATATATCTTTCTATCTATTTATTTTATTTTTAAGTCGCTTAACGTTTAAAGATCCAAATCGTGTGACATTATCATAATATTATATTACACCGTACGTGTGAAATGGAATTTTAATATCTACCGATTCGTTGGTCGCACACAATTTTATATAAATTACTACCCCAGTTGATCGGCTGTTCTCAAAATACTACGATGACAGTTTAACCAATCGATACGTACTTTCGGTGGCAACGAAGGGGATAAAGGAACCCGGTGTAAACAACATCGTCGCGCACTGGCATAGCTAATGAAACGGAACGTATCGTTTAGCGACGAAACGGTTTCTTGGGCGACGGGCACGAGAATTTATAATGTATATATCCAAACCTAACATTCCAATACTCTTCTTCGCAAACCGAATCATAATAGTATTTGACGTCGATCGCATATTGTTTAATACATATTATTGTTTAATTGACGTATTGGAAATAAAACCCCCAAAAAGTGGATACCTAGTAAAATGATTAAATACGATTTTTAATTTTAATTTTTTTAAAATTTTTTTAAAGAATGGTTTTCGAATTATTACGGATTTTATTTTAAACAGTTCACGAAGGTATTAAAGTGAAATGAGTTCCGCCCGTAGACGTTAGTGCGTTTATATAATAATACGATAAGACGTTTAATCTATAAAGTACACACATGACGCGTATATATGTTTTATAACGACGACGATATTATTATGATAGGTATTGGAAACTGGGTTAAGTTTAGTCAAAATAATAACAGCTGCGAACTGGCACACATGCACACACTATAAACGGTTGTATCGGCACCGCGCGTCGCGTCTAAAATCGCGGTGTTGGCGCACGGAAAGGGGAACACTTTTATCGCGGCGATAAAAATAAAAGAAACTCGCTTATGTTTGGACACGATGGCCGGGCAAAACTGGGTAAACTTTTAATGGGCGTTAAGTTCACCCCTCGACAACCACCACTACCACCCTTGTCCCGAACACAAACCGCAACCGTACCCTTACTCTTACCCTTACCGTAACCAGCAGTCTGCACACACGCAACATCCCAAGACCACTTCAGGTTATATAAATAACTATTTATATTATAGTAAATATATATATATATATATATATAAGTTTGTATGTGTGTATGTGTGTGTGTAAGCACAAACTATTTTTTTCCCACCACTAATGGAAACGGCGAAATGACTTTCCATTCCGTAATTCACTTTTGCCACCAATGCCCCAGATGTTTCAATTTTTCCGATAATAACCACTCCCCACAATTACCGTGGTCCTGTACCGACTCATTACAATTACCTACAGACTACAACCTGCACTATATAATTTCATAGTATTCTAGAACCCTAAGCTTCTATATGTGTCGTTTGTACAAAATATCGATGAAATGCAAAAATCTAACTCTTCGAAATACATAACAATTTCAATTTTTTATTATTTCATCAGTAGTAAATGCATTATGATAGATCGTTTTTATTATTATATGACATGATCAATTATGTACAATCAGTTATGATAATATGTAAGTACTTATTTAATCATTACAGTAATTTATGAAATCAAATTATAATCCGGATTATCAACCAAACTACCAAAGCATTATGTAATTTAATTATATATAACTTTCAAAATCGTATAATTTTGTGAGTAGTTCATAATTAGTTATCGTTTATTTAACATATGATATTAAATTTTATCAGTATTAATCAGTATTATCCATATTAAATACATAATAACAATATGCTTTTCAGAAAATATTATATTATAGTGTATAATTATAATGATTTCATAATAATTTTCAATGTTTAGTCTTGAAACGTACCTAACTATTAGAAGTGTGTTGTTTTATATATGCATTTATAATACGTGTAGGAGTTCACGTTATCTTATTATGTTCTATAATAGATATTGCGAGTTTTTGAAATAATTAACTTTACTTCAGATTTTGTATATATATTACTGATTTATTTTATCTGTATAATGTGAATGCAGCTTTATCTAGGAGCGTGCTCAAGTATTAATTTATAAAAAGAAATGAATGAATAAAGTTTTTTTAATTAGTATTATGGTTATATAATTTAATCTTGTTGATGTTATGATGAACAATAATAACATCAACAAAGTATATTAAAATAATAAATAACAATTTTAAGGCATTTGAAATATAAGGTTGCTTAAAAAAAAAAATATTATTTACCGATATTGGCGACAAGTACTATAATATCTCTCGTATATTATAGACGAATGATTTTTCAAGTGATTAATTATTGTAATATATTTTTAGTGCTTCTACAAAAAAAAAAAAAAAAAAACAATCAATATTTGAACTACTCGTGTAACTATTCATTTTTTTTCAATTAATATATTGCGAAATAGCAGTTATTTTTTTATAATTAATGCAATAAATAAAACATCATAATTATTTATGTTTTTAAAATCATATAAATTCACTAAAGAACATATAGATATAGTTATCGTTTAAGAAACAATATTATTGTGAGTATTTTATTTTGGTTTTATCTCACACCATAAACACTTACTTAAAATATTATATATATACGTATTATTATAATTATTATATGAAATCATACAATTTAAAAGTTAATAATACCGTATTGTACATTTTAATCTGCACCCGTCAGCGTCGTGTAACCATTGCACGCATTATTGACGAGCACATTGAAATATTGTATTGATAATAAAATGTTTCAGGGTTTTTGGATTTAAACCCGAGCTGCCGCTACTCTTGTTATTCGGTTTGCCGGTTTGCTTTCCGGAACAATGCCGGAAGCACAAATAATGAATTCCCCTCCCCCCCTCCCCGTTTCGCCTCATCCCATCGCTAAAACGCACGTATACTTTCGTTTGCATATTAAATAGTGTTTAAGCACCCCGAAGGCCCAAACAACAGCGGTCACAATCGAACGGAATTTATAATTGTCTACGGGCTGTACAAGCCTTTTAATGAGTACCGCCCATCTGACGAAATTAATTACACGCAGACTTATGTCTCTCGGGCGAAACAATAAGATAATAAGAGATTATAAGAACAACAGATAGCGTCAAATGAGACGTAGACGGAGAAAATGGATGTGAATAATAATAATAATAAAAATTTGGTATCGATGCTCACTATAGATATACTTGTCGAAAAATAATGATATGCACGTGTAACCTGTTGTTAATAACTGGCACTTTTACGAAAGATGTACGACGTAATGTCTACAAAATTGAGCAATTCTGTTTTCTTTCTTTTTACCTTTTTTTTTTTTCGATACACACGTGCGCTATTATATAGACGTCTGGGGGGGGATGTGCTAGTTTTTATCCAGAAAACGTACGTATTGGGTCCGTGTATTTTGCCTTAATCCCTCCGACTCCGCTAGCCGGAAGTAGCACAACTGCAAATCCCCTCTGCCATTTCCACAGACTCGTACATTTCGCAATAATATAAACCACAGAGAACCACTGTAGAAAAGTAATATCCGGGACTCGTCACGCCCGGACCCGCACGTTTCATGTCTCATTCCGGTACATAATTTTTTTCCCCCTTCGCTGAGCTAAATAATATACACTATAATATGTATTATATTGAATTGGTTCGTCTGGAGCAAGATGAGACAAGATTGGCTTCACGTATAACCCCTCCCACACGTCCCTTAATCCTAACGCGGTTAAAGTACTTTTTTAGTATTTTTTATATTTTATCCTTCAATTCATTTCACCAATATTTTTTTACTCTTTGATATGTGAACAATTTTAGTTTTTGAGTTTTTTTAATTGAACTCGAAACTACTCAAGAAAATTAAATCATACGAAATCTAATTCATATTAATCACTCTAGGTTACAAATAATTGACAGCTCACTTTAATTTGTTAACTTAAGAGTTCAAAACAATTTTAGCTCATAGTTAAATCTTGAATAAAAATATTAACCTATTTTAACAATAATATAATAACATTTTTGACATAAAATTGAAATTTTTTTAATGAAACTTTAATAAATATTATAATGTATATTTTGCATTATATTACAATAGTAAAACATATATTGTTATTGATACCTAAATACTTTTATTTTAATTTTTAGAAAATATATTTTATTTAAAATAAAGACGTGTTAAGTAGGTACTTATTTCTATAATTTATACTTAACCTAAACTACACGTTAAGTATGTTTCATAATTATTTTTTTGAATAACTCAAGAGGAACATACATTTAATAAAGACTTCTTATAGTTATAATATAGGTATTATTAGTTTTTAATGACGACTAACATTTAAACAAGAAATAAAAAAAACACCCAGGATTGTAAACTTAGAGTAGTTAGTAAGTAATAATTGAATCTGTTAAATGTGGATATAATGACGTCAAAGTTGGCAATAGAATGTAAACTGGTCTAAAAACATAATAAATCAAAATCGAAATAATATGTTACTATGGATAATGGACCAATAGCTTATACGTAACGTGTCCATTAAATCGGTTTGATCATTGGTTAATTATTGTAATTAACGATATATCATTAATTTTAATCCTAATTGTAAAGGTGTATATTATTTTACTATATTATTTTTTCTCTCTTATGAACGTACAATAATATATATTATATTTTCCTACATCGAAGTTTGGTGATGTGTCAATTACGGTAAAATAGGGTAAACTTTAATATAAAGTACATAAGCTATAATATGTCTTTTAAAATGCCGTGATCTGTTTGAATGATTACCAATAATAATATGTCATCATTGACATTATCAGAGTAAGGACTATTACGTGTCAATAACCCTTGGATGAGATGAGGTTATTTTATAGCGTAATTTCGACAACCAACGAACTGTTAATTTATCTAACAATTACAAGCTCGTCTATAATTACGATTTTAAAATTATAAACATTTATATTATTTATTTTTAATTTATCTATTGTATTAATTTGTACATTATTTTAGTAATAATACAGTTAATTCTATCACCATATAAGAGACATCAGTAACAAACAATTTTTTTAAAATACATTATTACAGATTAACAAAAAACACGCTTAGTAAATTAAAATATTTGGTTTCAACTAAAATAAACAATATGCATTTATAATACTAATTAAGATATTTTTTTTATACTTTTTATATAAAAAAATAAAATATTATTTTCCATTCAACAGATGATAGGTAGATCAATTATAAAAAAAAAAACTATTCATTTTGACCATGTTGTGATATTGTTATAGTAAGTATTAAATATATTATAATATAAAATTACATACTGTTTTAATTTAATTAGATTAGATTCCATAAATTAATAGGAAAATTAGTTCGTTGGATCTGTTCCAAAACCTTCGATTCTAAAAACGATACCAAAGAATGATGTGAACACTTTTAGAATTGAGTTTACCAACTTAATTATATAGAACCTACACATTTTCATAGTAATATCAATAATCTAATGAGAATTTTGAATATAGATTATAATGTCACTCATAGTAAAAATATAACAATTTATTAAATTATATTTCTATAGGGAATATGTACGACTATAGCAGTAAAAATGAGAATACGTTATGAATTATTAACAGTTCTTGTAATTACAATTCATTATAAATTTATAACTATTAAGGGCATTATAAAATTAAAAATATACTATGTTATATAATTTACGTAGGTATAACATAATATGCCGGCACAGATATCGCTGTATTATTTTGTCATGCTATCTTGTACATTATTATATTATTATGCATTGTTATGATGATAAGGGCTAGGAATTGTATGCAAAAAATAATGAAATATGAATTTTTCCATAAAAAATATATGCACGAAAATATGCACTTTATTATTTTATAGATATATAGAAAATTGTTTAATTATTTATATTTATTATTTAAAATAAATGTAAATTTTATGTTCGACAGTAGAATTATTTATGCACGCAACGACTACATATTTTTTTGAAAAATAAATAATTTGCGGTTGGATCGTAGTATTAATTTATATTAGCTGAAGCTTCTTTCAATGGCACACTATGTTACTGCCTTACTGGGAATATTTGAATAAACAAATTTGACCAGATATTAAATTATTGTTGAAATTGTCCTTTTTTTGATTCAGTATTTATAATATTACTTTATGTTCGAAAAGTTTTAAATCCTCTATATTTTTATAAAACTAAGTACATTTTATTTTAAAACAAGTTATTTAAGTTATTCGGTTGATTTTTTATGAATTTAAATACAATTTATACGAACATAATTTACACGTTTATACAAAAAAGGGCAAAATAAAAATTGCCCCAATTAAATCAGAATCATACAAATCGTGGACATTACTGACTACAATATTATATTTGGACGTTGCAAAAAAACATGCTGTGGCATACAAATCCTAGCCCTGATTATAATCATTGTCAATTTGTTTAAAATAATTTACTTTTTTAATCACAATCGATAAATTTGTATTTTATTTATTAGTTTTATACGAACGATATCACCTGCGAGCAGAAGCGGGGTTGTTTGGGTCAATTTAATCAATTCAGTTTCGTTGTCTAATGAATATTTATAAAACTCGCAAGTAGTAACGGCATTATCAAAACAAAACAAGAACGATGTGATTTAAAATTCCCATTGTTCTTGTGGAACATTTTGAATATGTTTAGAAGAACCTAATATTGTGAGACTGCCAGTCGATATCTTCACGCTTTAACATAATAGAATGCACACCCAATATAATATGTAAAAAACAAATCCATTATGAACACGCATGGATTTTCGTGTATTATGCATGAATTTGGCACTACAACGACGAAGATCATACGATGTAAAATAATGTATTATATTATTATAAAACACTGCCTCGTTATTACTACTATTATTATTATTATTTTTTTCGAACCCCCAGATGATGAGTTTTTACGTAAACGATCCTCCCGCGGAAAAGATTGTCCGCCGCAAACGCGCGAATGCCAAATATCCGAACGTGTCGTCATGATACCTGGTCAAATTATAATATTTGTATTATTATTATTTTTGCTCGGCACATAGCCAATCGTTTGCCCGAACGTTAACGGTTATGGCTTATAATAATAATAATAATAATAATAATAATAATAATAATAATAATAATAATAATAATACGGATCAATATATTAAACATAATATATAATATAATATACCATGCAAAGTGAAAAGTGGCAGAATGCTTTGCTCTTCCTCTTTCTAAACCTAATCTATAACCGTACAGCCACATTTTACAGTGCAATATTTTCTCAGATGCCACTTTCAGGATGGCGGTTAGGTTAGGATACGTGACCAGAGATTCTAGATAAAAAAAAACAACCATGAAATTGTATAAATTTTACAGGAATAATACGTTTGGTCTAATCGTCTCTTTAAAAAATAATTTATTATGATTATATTCTTTGCTATTTTTTTACTAAATCAATACTAATATATTAAGAAAATTTTAATCTAATACTTATGGATGTCAATGATTAACGGTTATCGAATAAATCAGGGTAAGTATTTGTGTGAAATCTTAAAATTATTATGAAATTCCGATTAGATCTTTTGAACTATTAACAAGACCTGATAATTTAATCCAAGTTCGTCGCATGAAGGGTTTATATTTATTTAAAATATTTATACCATTATAACTCTATAATTAAATATGATATAGAGTATTATACAAGGTATAGTTAGAATAACTTTCTTTAGTTTACAAGTCCTTAAAAATATAGTCGGGAGGATATAAAGTAGTACGCGTTAAATATGATACTTTTTGGAAATACACATAATGTTCACCTTTCACTTGACAAATCAATTAGATAAGAGATGAGTTTTTTGCAGCAATCGATATAAGTAATTTTTCTCGATCGTAAACATTATAATTTTATATAAAAGTGTATAGAAATAGTATTATTATTGTGTTTACTCTTAAATCGTTGTAGGGAGCGATTGTTTTATTCACAGCACGGATTTGTTTCGCACTATAATTTACCGAGATTTTAGTCTATAGAACCCTACGAGACATAAATCTCAGAAGAAACGTTTTATTTTGATAGTGTATATATATATATATATATATATATATATATATATATATATATTATTCGTTTTGTTTGACAGCCACATATACAATATTATAGTATTGCATATTTTTTTTTTGTTCACCTCTGATTTCCTTACACTCCAAAAATATACCCAAATTTATACGCGTACATAATACTATAAATAACATTATTATTATTATACACGTTATACGAATGTATAATACGATATCAGAGCGTACAAAATCGTTTTTTTTTTTTTTCATTCACAGACAGGGCAAAGACAATTTACGTATATTATAACCGACTGACACGACGTAAAACGACTTAAACGACTGAAAAATCGTGACTAGAAAATAGTGTTGCCGATGTTCACCACTTCCCTTATGAAAATATTAAAGAACATCAAACAATAATTGAAAGGAAGAAAAACAAATGTAATTTTATATAGAGAAAATAGATTGCAAGTATTCATTTAACCCTGCACGTTATATCTAAGAAATATAATTTATAATGCCGTCTGATGTGACAAAAATATAAACATCATGCATACACACGAGTATCAACTTGACTTCAATAGGTCCGAATGTGATTTACAGTCCGTTACACTACATATACAGTATAGGCACGTGAATATCGCTCGATAAATCCACTGGGTTCGATTAGACTTTTTAAAATATTTCATTTTGTAGAAATCTTTCTGGTAAAACCACGCAACTATGTTAATTTTTATAATTCCGTCTGCGTGTACTTACATATTATTAATATTATTATAGTTAGGTACTATAAAAATATGGAGATCGATCGAATAGGTGGCTACATTCTGATTTCGTTTAAACATTATAGTTTAATAAATTGATGTTATTTAAATATTCTGTTGTATGTTTTATCGATTGTAAATGAATAGTTATACATACTTATAATAGTCGAAATATATGATATTTACACAAATCCGTATCATACTTGATTCTATATTTACAAACACGCGATTTAAATCACCGACAGCGACAATGTTATTTGGAAATGAAAATATTAGAATGTATTTATTTTTCAATGTACATACTATACCTACATTTAAAAAAAAAAATGAATGATACATTTACAAATCATACAAAATTATATCTAACTTAAATTTAAACTTATATCTATCTTGTTAATTTGAAATAAATATTAGTTAGTTAAATGTGGAAAACGTCTATATAGGAAACTGCAGTTTATGTGTGTGTTTCATTGAATCATTACAGTCTCGGGCTTCCCATATTAAGAAATAAGAATTATAAAGTATATCGTTAAGTGTTATTGATTTTTTAACTGATAATAATAAATTATTTTGCTGTATCATATAATGTACCTGAAGTGGTATCTACATTCGTTAATAATAACAATGATTTTTTTTAAAAAAACAGTATCCGATGTACTTAAATTATATAAAACATCACAGCTTTAATATTAAAGAGGGTTTTTTTTTTATAAAAAAAGTGGACAAAAAAAAACTTTAAGAGGAAATTGTATTATACAATTTATATGTATACATTTACATTTATATTTAAGCTATAAAGAGAAAATTATTCGCCAAAAAACGAACATCCGTTTGTATTTAATAATGACTGTGGCTAATGGGTCAATATTACTTTTAACGCTTGCTTTTAAGATAATTAACAAAATGTAATGTATTTTATTCATAAGTGCTTATTTTCGATGGAACTGCTCCATGTTATTGTGTTTTAATTTTATAATAAACTATAAATTAAAATATATTCAGAACATAATCAATTTGGTTATATATAATATTATTAATATATTAAACGGATAAAATATTACATTATTAACATAAGTTTCGTTTTATTGAAACTAAAAAGAAAATGAATCATTTTCTATCAACCGATCTATCAACTAAGTATATTTTACAATCATATCATTTGAATTTAGTTCTTATGATATCTTATGATATAACAATTAATTTTATTTAAAAAATTATGAAATACATAATGGTTAAAAAATAATTTCGATAAGTTACATTATTAGATTTGTAGTTGTCATTTTTAAACTTGTATTTGAAAATAAATGTCATAAATTTTCAAGTTACACTTAATTTAAACTTTAGAAATACAACTAAAATATAAGTTATTCATAGTTTTGAAAGTTTAATCGAACTCTTCAAATATAAAGAATTGTACGACTGTTTTGAATCAAAATAATAATAATAATAATACACACTGTTGTTTATTGTTATCGTGTCAGCGTTAATGTTTTAATTTACTAAATTATTCGAAAAGTATTGTCGGCTAGAAATAAATTATCGACGAACCCCAACCAATGGATAACTCTATATTTTTTAACCTAATTTACTGGAGTAACTTAAAAAAGTGTACTTCGATCCATTTTACTTATCACACAGTTATAATAATATTATAATTTGTAACTAAGTTGCAATAAATTTACCTACATCGTGCGATTTAGATAATAATATTATATGTATATGTTATTTCGGTTACCGCCGATTTTAGTATTTCATCATTCGACAACTATAATAAACGTAACATAATATTATTTATAAAATCCGTCCGTCAACTTATTTCCACTGGCGTTAAGTGCTTTTTTTTGTATACTTACCTATATATATAGTCCTCCGTGCTTGACCGTATGTTATATAGTACCTATAGTCATCTATATTGGATTTGAAACATACCGTAGGTATAAAATTATATCGTCATCATGTTGAGTATACTGCGGTTGTGGTACTAGAAGGCGGCGCAGCAGTGAATATGAGTGAGCACTACCATGCGTGCGAGTACCTACAACGAACTCCACTGGGATTACAAACGAATAATTTATGATTTTCTTCTTGCCCGTCTGCTGGTCTTCGTCCGTCTAATCCGCTTTTCGTCTGCGTGCCCGTTTCTTGAGGTTCCAAAATAACAGTTTATATATTATATACAGGGTGAACAGAATATCACGTTCAAACAATATGGGAATAATTTACGTTTTCAATCGTATGTACATTATAATTTATGTGTAACCCGAAATTCTGAATACCCCGTATATATAACATGTGTTTGTGTGTTTAGTACCCTATCTTCCTCTCTACGTCAATAGTCTTTTTCAAATTCCATCGTATTTCTTCCTCCATATTATTATTAAAACCATATAGGTACACGTTGTATATAAGACGACGTATTATTTGAATCAGCTGTGCAGAAAATCATCGTTCGGGTAATCGAAATGCGATTTGATTCGGCCGGTCAAAAGGATCACGGAATACTGTTGTCCATTCGGATAATGTTATTTTGATCGTTTCCCCGGACTAGTGACTTCCAACATACATTTGAAAGGATAATAATAATAAAATACTGATGTGGCGTTATTTGAATTTCATCTTACTGTACATCGTTTGCTGCTTCTTAATAATACCGATTATATTTTTCACTATTATGCATTAAATTGTGACCTAAACGCATTTATTTAGATATTATTATTATTTTATGGGAGTAATGGACGTATTGTGAATTATCGCGCTTCAAAGCTCAAAAGTGCGGATAATAGATAGGTATACGACGACAAAGACGACAATCCTATAGGTACCGATTCCAGTTTTGTTTGCTATTCAAATTCCGATTTAGTTGGAAACTAGGATTTCAGTAACTATTGTAGTTGATTTATTTTTTCGTTATTTGAGCTGTCCGCCATTATTTCTCTTTCAAGACGTAAAATCATTTTAAAAATAGTCGTGTTTCCCGTATACATTTTACGTTTCAAACGGTAAATAACTTCTCATACGTCTTACTTTGCACAAATCGCTGATCGTTAGAAGATTTAGAATAACAATTCGAATTGTTTTCTTTTCATTTTATTATTTTGAAGACTTTAGAATTGTATAAAGAGTATTGAATTCCTTTGGCAATCAATATTCTCTACGTCAAATAATGGAATGGGGAAATATATTTTTTGTTTCTTCAAAACGAATTCAATTACATGTTTAAAAGTTCTTAATATTAAAAAAGTTATACAATTTATAGAAGTTTAAAATCATATAAAATAAAAAGATAAAAATAATAGATTAATTATTTAATCTAATCTGTAGTGAAATATATAATAGTTATTATAAAATTTAAATATTGAAAATATTATCTAATAATTGTGGTAGTTATTTTTTAATTTTTTTTAGAACTTTAAGCATAGTTTAAATTTGTTAATTTTTTACCTCAAGAAGGTATTTAAAAGAAAATGTATAAATTATTATTATTTTGTATGAACATTTAATAAATGTTAAGTAATTTAGTGGTTTATCTTTTAAATATTAGCAATAAATTCCGTAGCATTAATAATATAAAAAAAGTATAGCGTGGTCAATAAATTACCCAACTAAATCTTGTAAAACATTCGAGAAAATATAAGAAACCTTTAGGTGAAATCTTAATGAAAAATAAATGAAAAAAAATATATAATATATTGGTTTCTTTGAGTATTTTACAATTTTATATGCAGTTGAATTTGTTTCTGGTCATATTTAAAGTCATACTCATTTTTCTCACTTTAAACTTTATCCAAAAATTATTTATATTCTAAAATGAATTGAAACATTATTATAAAAAGTCAATATTTATAGTAACATATAAAATATGTACAAGAGATTATAATATAATATTATATTATATGATTGAACGAGGGTTTATTATTAAATAAAAGTCTAATTTTTACCTACCATTTGAAATATATTCTCAACCAAATAAATAATTTATTTAAACGCTTCAGCAAAATATGACGTGTTATTCATTTATTATTTATTCGTACTTTCAACGAAGAAAGATAATAAATTATATGTTTCTAGTGGTCGTACTACAATGACAGTGCTTTGTCCGTCAAATATAGTTACACTCGAGGCCATATCGTTTCAGACATCCTGGTGGATTTGTTATGACGACGACAAATAATCGCTAATTGGTTTTCGAGGGTGAACCTAATGTAATTTCGGACAAGTACGTCTGATTGACTTAAAGTTTTTTTCTATAACGAAATTTCGCGCTGGTGAGTGATGCACATTGAATACACTCTTAATTTTTATTGTTTTTGGGTATCTCATCTCGTCTGCGACAAAATTAAATTAATATAATAGCGTGTGGAGTTAATTCTTTAATATGAATATTGTAAAATTCATTTATAAGTTATCTGTTTAAAATTAGTTTCATTAAAATTGAAATGTTTTCGTTCGGTTGTTGTTTTCCATCGTCGATTCCGATATAATTGGTATAATGTAGTGTATACCTTCTTCTTCCATCGTAATATTATTATTGCTGGCAAATATTGATAATAATATATTGACATTAATGTAACACTCTTTTGACCGATTGATTACAATCCGATGTTATACTTGATGTATTTGCAACATTCTCACTCGTAATGATTTTCACTACTGCACTCAGTACTCACTCCAGCGAAATAATTGAAAAGAAACGTGTTCAATTCCTTTAAATTAAAAAGCAAAAATATTGGTGTTTATTATATTATTTACGATTCAAATAATCAAAAAGTAATAAGAACTGTAATACGTTTTTATAGAAACGCATAATAATGTTTGGCTTTAAAACTTCTATTTCTACGCATTTTAATTAATCTCAAAGTAAACTTACTGTAATGAAGGTATTAGAATATCTTAATGTTGTTCAAACCGAGTATAATAATTGAGGCTACAATTGTACGCTCAATTTAAAAATTATCTGGAACTACTTTTATTATAAATCCCTGTTTTACCATAACAGTATCCATTTTCATGGCATCTGAAATAACGTTGTAAACTTTCAAAATTGCATCTTGACGCGATATTGTTAAAAACATAATTTCATTATTATAAAGTTACCGAAATATTATAAATGTTATGTTCATTTTCATATGATTATTATAAATAAATGATATTATAAAAAAAAAATATATTAAATTTTATGTACCTAAATTATTTTATATTATACGTTGAAATTGTATGTTTTTATTCAATTGTATAATATGACTCTCTTTTGTTATTTTCATTGAAATAAGATCAATTTAAAAAGACGTATTGGTTCGATTAGAAAAATGGGTTATTTAACCCATTCACACAATACTTACGTTAATATTTCTACAAAAAAAAAAAAACATTTGTAAATAATATCAAATTGTTAACTGCGTGTCAAAATAACTAAATAAAATCGTGTTTTAGATACGATAAGGTCAACATTTTTAATACAAAAATATACGATGAATTCATAATTATTTGTAACTATAATTTCAAAATTCGTAATCTTAAACATTAAAATATTAACGTCCTTTAAAACTGTTGTTTATTTACGGGTGTCAGGGTAATACTTTCCCAACATCCGCATTTGGAAAACAATTAACTCTGAATCGGTGTAAATAGTTAGTTACTATATTATAAGGTACAGTATATTTTTATTTTTATGAAAAATGTTGATTTTTTGGTGCCAGGGTAAAAGTTATGCCCGTTAAACGTTCATATAAAATCACCACTTTCCGAATCGTCTAACCGCGTAAATTTTCATGGGAACAATATGAAAAAAATTAAAAAATAAAAACCGCACACGGTAGTAATAAGTTCTCGTCGGGACTCGGCTCGCGTTGCGTTACACGAACGGGGAATTTATTATTGTAATTCAAACTCGAGGGATCAACAACCATGAGTATTTTAAGTTAATTGTTTTAAAGCCAACGACTGCCACTATCACTGCCTCGGCGGCACCAGCACGATAATCTACTGTAATTTATATAATTTCAACGTTCCGAATAAATAAGTCCAATCGAGTCCGGCGGGTGATACTCTATATACGGTGCAGACGGACGAGCGGGGACGAAATTCGCGTCGCCTGTGGTATATATTATTAACTTCCGTACCGCGGCGAAACGTCTTATTTGCATTTAAACGGGCTCCACGGTTTTTGCGTGTAACACCCCGTGAACGGCGTCAGCGAAGTCCGGGCATGCGGACGGTGGATTTTGCGAGAAAATAGAGAGATTCTTCTTCTACACACCACAGGGACAATGAATACAGGGTAATCGAAATCTCACGTAACACAAACGGTGTGCATCACGTGCGTTTTTAACGTTGTTTCATTATTTTTCCGATCACTCTGTATACATATATATATATATATATATATTATTTACTCGGCTGCCCTCGTGTTAGTCTTCATGATTCTTTCACGGTGTCGGCAAAGTTTTCAAACCATCCGTCCCCTTTTTCACCCGTCCACGCGTCGTCGGAGACCGGGATAGCTCTTATTTTCGACCGCACAAATCCGCGGGGCCTTATATATGTATATATATATATATATATATATATTTATTAACTAACTTTCCGACCCATCGCTTCCAATATTACAGTCGCCGCGAAGGTTGTTTGTATATAGGTACGTACATTATATTATAATTATGGAGACGGTGTCGTGCCCTGCTGATATTTCATAGAAATTCGGTATACCACGTTTTTGCAAATTGTCCCAAGAATTGTAATAACATTGAAAGAATTGTTATATAAAATAACATTGTAAAAATGATCACATTATCAGTTTGATAATCCGTATTGGTATATCGATTCGGATACCGTAAATAATATCTATTGTGAACGTCAGATAAATCATAGTACAACAGTCAACAATAGATAACGAGCCGCAGTCACTTCGGAATAAGCCGACCGCCATCAGCGTGCGTATATTATATATGCCACATGAATAAATAACGCAGTTCCCGATTCGTTTTGCGGTGAATACGCAACTACATGGAAAAACACTGCCGTTGGATATCAAGAAGCTGACGTAAAATATAGAACGAATATTTTATCATGTCACATCATTATCATTTGTTTTCAAATTGTTTAACTCAGGACGTGTATTATTAGTTAATCAATTGTTACGTGTTGAGTGGGATATTATAATATTTTAGTTTTAGAACATACAGCCGTCGACACACTATTTATTTTGTTAAAAAGTGTTCAAATAAAATAAATAAATAAAATCCATGTGTTTTAAAAACTAACTTTACCTATAATAATAGCGACTTTTTATTATGGTTATATGGTAATAATATTTTTTTTTCAGCCGTTATCTTATTCGTTGGTATAATAATATATAGTACTTCAACAAAAGGATTTATTGTGTTTTATCATAAAATGTAAGTAAAGAGAAAATTAATTTTTAAATATGTTTACGTAAAACAAACTATTAG
This sequence comes from Eriosoma lanigerum, assembly GCA_013282895.1. Taxonomy (NCBI): domain Eukaryota; kingdom Metazoa; phylum Arthropoda; class Insecta; order Hemiptera; family Aphididae; genus Eriosoma; species Eriosoma lanigerum. The sequence continues at coordinate 32,980,551 of CM023359.1, forward strand.
TGTAAAGAAACAATTGGGTTAATTTTTCAGTTTATCTTCAATGTTTATTGTAATTGATTCGAATAACAATAAATGAAATAACATAATATATTGAAATGAATTCTAAGTTTCGCAAAAAGTATAACTCAATATAACAACAAAAATAAACTTTTGTTAACAGGCAATATAAACTTTACGTACTGATATACTGATGAAATATTTTTGAATATATATTTAATTTTTTTATTTAGTATTACGCTTCAATGAATTAACTGTGAGTCTCTAAAAATGAGTGTTTATACTTTTAAAAATACTGTGTAAACTATATATTTTAAAATATTTCATAATATTGTAAAATTATACAATTGGATGAAAAAATAAAAAAATTTTTGATTCTAAACTTTTTTATAATAAATTAATGAATGTTAATAAATAAAATAAGGGAACTTTTTATTAATGTATAAAAATGAAAATGAAATGTAAACAATATATTACAATAAAGCAATTTTTACCCATTTTAATGTATAAAGTCCTGATATAAAATTATGATAAGTCAATTTGAATAAATTATAGAATAACTATTTATATAAAATAATTTATTCGTTGTTCGATTTCGAGTTTCATTACTTCAATGACGCTTACAGAGATTTTTTTTTAATCCAGGTGGAAATTGGTCATGCAAATATGATATAAAATATGCTATATATAATTTTAATTCAAAGTATCTAAGCATCTGACGGTATCTCTCGTCTATTGTTTTCCCGGTCAAAAATTTACCAATACTCATTAGTAATAATTAAATTAGGTCGTTTTCATCGAAAATAAATACAAAAATACAGATAATATTGTATACTAATATAATATAATATCTTATATAACAAAATGCTATTTCTTAGCATACAGAAAAATTATTTTTTTTAAATTTCAATTTCATTTAAATAATAGTATAATTGTATTATATTATATATTACAGAAACATACTAGATATGTTTTTAAATATGTTTGTTATTAAACTATTAAAAACGAAATTGGTTTATTTTGCTAAAGCATATTACAAGTTATTTCAATATATACAATATATATAATTTTTTTATGTTTTAATATTTAAATACTATACTCCTAATTAATATTATGCATTATTATTATAATAATGAAACAATTTTCACAATAATATAATTTATTGCATATTTATTTCTAATTATTTAATTATACAATTGATATTATACTGAAAAATGTCAAAATCTCGCGATACAACTTATTTATAATTTATTATAATATAATATTAATAATATATAGAAATAAATATTGTATTTTGTAAGTTAATATAAGTTGCTTTTTATAACGTTTAAGTTTATATATCAAACGAAAAAATATAAAATGCATCTTAAATATTATAATACGTTTGATCTGAAAAAACATTAATATTTATCTGTTACACATAAACTTATAAATATGGTAAATTTTTTTTTACCTATAATAATTTACTAATTTTATTAAAAATATGCACCTGAAAAATATTTTGCTTTTAAATTGTTTATAATGCCCTGATATTATACAATAAAAGTAAAATTTTCTGAGTATAATGTACATTATTATTGATAATAATATAAACAAAATTTACTAATATTATATTATTCTATATATTAGTATAATACATTTTTTAATTACTATCATCTAAAATTGAAAGCATCTTAGTAAAAAGTTTTTTAAAATAAACTTATTTTATTTGAAAAATTACAATAATTGTTTTCCATATTTGTTGCTTTTTAGATACGTTTATTATATTACGATCAAATTTGATAATTCGTACCTAATAATTAATAATGAACATAATTAGTAGAAGGAGAAGTGAAAGATTAATGAAGAGGTAGATAGATGAAATTGAGAGTGATATGAAGATAGCTGATGTAAATGCAGGAAATGTAGTAGATCGGAATCTATGGATAATAGCCATCCCCATATTAGTAAGTAGGTAAGGCAAAGAAAATGATGAAGTAATCTTTATTACTATTTTTCTATTGATGATTTGCTGTTTAATACTGATTATATTATATATAATTATCACATGATATTACGTTTGTTCATACTTTCATAGAAAATATTTAATCGTTTATTATGGTTTTAAAATTTTTAAATATACAATGTAGATACTTAATTATATTATATTTAAGTAATGCAATATGATATAATATACTACATAACTGAATTTTCATTCAAACGAATAATTAGACTTATCAATGTAAAGTATTAAAATATAATTAAATACATTTTTATTTTCAATTGTTAATTTGTATTTGATTAAATAAAACAAAAACCTACTATTATATGTTATTATTACAATTTTCTAGTATTATAACTTTAATTATGATATGAAAGATGTTTTTTTTTTTTTTTTTTTTTTTTAAATGTTCTTTGGTGAGCAATGGTGTAAGTGATGATTTATTACAATTATATCTCCAAAGTGACAATAATTATGTCACAATTTTTATTGTCATCCGGCAAGTATATAAAAATGTCGTTGTATTATATAGATAATACAATAATATTTTTAAAAAGGGTTCGACCGACCTGATGAAGTGACTTGTATACTACCATAGAAAACTGCATCGTGTCATCATAAGTTTTTCTTTGCATTCGCTATAGCTGATGATAATATAATCGGCAAAGAAATATTTTCGAGTGTATTGTAGCGAATAAAATTTCAAACGCGTTTTTCCTCGATACTACGGTACCGTAGTGGAACGAAATTCCGAGTCTTTGTACAAACGACGGTACGGCATGATCGGGGTGGGTAAGTCACCTATAACGATAAATATGATATTTTGCTCCTACAAACTTTCCGTCTTATCGTTTCGCCGTCTTCCCGCGTGCCACTGCTGTCACACTATCCTCTTCTTCTAGTGAGTCGCTCTGGTAATTTAATTTGGTCTCGTTTGAACGGAAGAAAAAAATTATCATACGAACCATGGCTTTTAGGCGGCGTTGAATTATTCACAATAAAAATAAAACATGGAATAAGGAAATACCCTTTTTTTCGTACAGCTGATTTAATATTTTCTACAACAGTAACTTGGCGCGACGGTCATTGGTAGCCATAATGAACACGTCAAGATCAATAAATTTTCAGCTGTTTATAATGCCGCCCATTTGTATACATTCGATCGGAGTTGTTTTGACGGACATATAAAATTATACGATATATAATCTACAACATAATATACTATATTTAAGGTTTTATTTAAACATATCACACAATATATTTGTGTACCAATCGAATTAAGATAGCGCCTCAAGAGTGTTTATCATATAAAATATATTTATATAATATGAACTATTAAAAAATAAGTCACAAACGTTTAAATTGTTTATTCAACAGATAATATTTAAATTATTTCGGACAAATATTTGAATAATTAATTATTTTAAAATAATATTATATACAAATATAGTATAATTTGTTTATTTTACATCAATATTCATTATGCATCATTTATAATTTTTAATTATTAGTTGTAGGAATAATAATTATTTAGAGTAACGTCGTTAATATACTCATATTCATTTTCGAACATATTTTTTAAAGTTAATTATGTATTTGTTTATTCTGCGTTGATCTACTTAATAATTTTTTTTCATTTCATCGTCCATTTTTAAAAATAGAAATACATACCTTATTTACATAAATTAAATGTATTAAGTACAAATGTATTCACAATACATCTTATTTATTACTTACATGTAAAACATTCTGACTTATTCATCATTTGGTTTTAATTTGAACACAAACGGGTGAACTCAAATAAAATCCCCCAGGTTTGTTTGCGTGCATTTACATTAATTATAAGTATGCCTCAGAAGTGACTCTCATAGTTTTCCCTTGTGGTAGATCTGTTAGAAATTTGAGAGAATTGAAATCACTGTTTGCTAATACAAAAACTATGTTAAGAATCAAATGTGGGTTAGAATGAAATTAAACTATAGTACCGTATATTATAATAATATTGTTAAACCCTTTAAATTAAATTAAATTATAAAGGTGGTGTATAGAAATATTTTCGTTAAATTATATTCGTAACTATATAATCATATAAATAAACAAATTCATCGTTTTTTTGTAATCTAATATTACGAGTGCAAAAATTTAAAATATGAGTGCGATAATTTAGAATACGAGTACGCGTTCTAAAGTGCCAACAATTTCAACGCTTCTATTAAATAATTTTGATATTAATTTTCCAACAATAAATGTCAGTTAAAATTACATTTTCAAATTATGACGTATATTAATTTAATGACCAACACAATAATTTTGTGAATAGTAAATAATTTTAAACTATACAGTAGTAATAAAATTAATTGAATTTACTAATAATTATTAGTGGATTTTATAAATTAATATATTATAATGAAACCTGTACTACTCGTATTGTTGACGAAAATAAATATTTGAACTTACGATTGGAAGCAATAGAAAATATAATTTAACAGAAATTTTCAAATATCAAATTTCATATTCGATTATGTTATTAATATTTTAATATTTTGTATACAATATACTTATATAAAATCGATAAAAAAAATATTTCCTTAATAATTAATATTATTTATAATTTATATTGTAATAAATACTGAGATGCACATAATTGTCCAATTACTGAGTTGTATAATTATTAGTTCAATATTATCTAAACTATAAGCTTTGATTTTTAATACTATGTTCATACTAACATATATAATCAAAATTATCCAAATGAGCTTAATATAATTTAGGTAAGACGTCCAAACAGTAACTAACTCAAATACAAAAATGTAGTAACAATATTTTGATAATTTGAATTTGGCGTGTCCAGAATTATTGTAAAGCTGCCTTTTGTAATTTTCTTAATTTTAAACAATAGCAGTAGGTAAGCCAGTAATCTATATATTTACATCAGTTTAGTAATTCTAAGAAATTGTACTTTAATACAAAATATATTATTATTACCAAACAAATAAAACAAATTGTTTCATAGTATTATTATAAAAAAATACCAATTTACATAGAAATTATAATACCTAGTTATAATATAAAATATTGATGAAACAACTGTTAATAACAGTACTTAATTCGTAAAGTTTAGTTAGTAGTAACCTATAAATTAACCATTTTTTCTGATTATGTTACGAATTTAACTATTTAAATGGCTTAATTCTGTATAGTTTTGAAAACAATATAAATGTGAAATATAACAGTTATGATGAAAAAATTTAGTCAATTTTCATAAGTGAATCCAATATTCAGAAAATCAAAACAAATTTTGACTTTATGTTGATCAAAGTATCTACCGATATTTATCCAGATTAGGTTACACAGGAGACTATATTTTACTAAACTATACAATATAGGTATAAAATTTATTAATGTTAGGTAATACAATATAGAATATTGTATTAATATATGCCATATTTGTGTATATATTCGTATGTATTAGTCCAATAATTGTTTTGGAACATTTTCAAACATTAAAAACGTGATGAAATTTTTTGTACACAAAACGAAACGAAATAAATTCATTATATAAATTTATACATAATATACATAAATATATTCAATTCCTTGAACTCAAAATTAACCTTCAATCTTATGTACCTAATATGCAAAAATAAAAATAAATCAACGAAGATTTGAATTATTAGACATATTATATTAAATCGTCAAGGGACGAATATATCTTCTGACGTTTCGAATCCTAATATCACGTACTACGATAGTATTGTATTTTTAGTCTCGTTTCCCATTATTACATATCACGTAACCCAGCCTGACCTCGTAATTTCTTTTTTTTTTATCATATTTCACTGTTCTTTACAAAAATTCGTTGTTCTGAGGGTCTATTTACATGGCTAAATACCAAAAAATAAAAATAAAAATGTTTTAATCTCTATATATTACATAAATAAAAATCATAATTTGAACGAAAACCTATTAATTCAATACATTTAAATTAGTATTAAATTGTTTAATAAATTAATTTAACAAGCCAACAAACATCACACCTCATACTGAAAACATAAATTTAATTCAAGATTGGTTAATTTCCTATAATCTTACCCCCATACTACTATGACAACAAAATCACATGCATATTTCGGTGAATTCCAATTGGTCATTGCTGTGTCATAATACATAATTAATTTGGTATTTTGTAATATTTTCTTTAAAGTACAATCCAAATTTATCACCAATAATTATAGTTGTGAACAGAAAATTTGTTTGGTACCTTTTTTATTTATATACGATAATAATCACACAACATAGACATAATATTATGTTTGCGTGTTTGTAATATTATTATTAACATCCAGATTAAATATATCGTGGATACTCGTATTTTTGCTGTTTTACAATATTCAAATTATTATTGCCAGTAAAAAAAGAAATAACAATAACAACGGCGGATGATTGGATGAGGAATTTAATTGCAAAAACATAGTTACGATATGTTATACTTAATAATTATTTTGATGTAATTACAATATTTCAAATAATTCTACAATAAATTATAATAGTAAAACGAGCTTTGAAAGAAAAAAACGAGGCACATTAATATTTCAATCGGATCATTAATATTTGTTCTTACAATTTCACACCGACTGAATTTGTAACAGATATCAGGTATATATGTTACACCTATAGTAAATGTGAAACAAACCGTTATCTTTGACATTATCATACCACACCCTAACCTATATATAAAATTGTATAGGTATATAAACTGTACAATGTTCAGTGGAATATCATTTATAAGAGTTCTTTTGGAAGTAAATACAACACCAAACATCTAAAGTCGATAATATTGCCTATTATAATAATTACAAATTTAAGTTTAATGGCCGAGATTGAGGTAGTACTATGAAAAACATAAATTAAAATTTTAGTATATACAAACCTTAAAATATATCACTCATATCGGTTGATTAGGTTACTATATTATTATGGTTTATTCGTGTAAACATTTATAAGAAGGTACCCTATATCATATTCATGATCATAATGATGATGTCATAATATTATGTCGAATAGATATTTTTTTTATTCTATCAATCACGAAAAATTAACCTATTAAATTGTATTATTACATTTTATTTCAATATGTATAACAGAAAAATATCATTGACTTTCATGGTGGTATAATAATAATAATATGAATATGATCAAACTGAATTTCTGAGCGTATGAAATTGTTCTTGTATATTTATTCGATCGTCCATCATTGTTTGAGCTTAAGACGATAATGTACGACCTTTTCGTATTGATGTTGACGTCACATATACATTTTCGCGGTTTACCTATCTCCGGAAATGGGGTTTGTGAAACGAGAGTTATATACAGACAAATGTTTTGCCCAACGAACGCGGACACATTTGTCGATATACCTATACCATATTGTATTATTGTGTGTTTTTTCCCTTCCCCTAAAAACCAGAAACATTAATATCGATCAGGAATAAAACGGCACAGTAGAAAATAACCGTTCCCTACGTAATTATATAATATACTCTACAGAAATTTTTACAAAATAAAATGTATATGGATAGGAAAAAATTTAATTTCTATCCATTTCTATCCGTAGTTATCATTTGTAATCTCTTCAGTTTTTTTTTTTTTATTATTATTAATTTAATATTAGTAATAAACTAATAACTAATAATCAATTGATTATTAATTTGTAGAGAGTAATTAATCAAATCTTAATATTTTTAACAACTTTTATGCAGTTACTGGAAAAAACGTATTTGAAATTTAAAAATATTTCTAAGGAAATACAAAAGATTATCTCGAAGTACAAGTTCTTAAATCTGTTTTTGAAACATGTCAATTCGTTTTATTCAATACATTTAATTAATTTTATTGCATTATAAGTTTAGGGATTCTGAAAACCTTATATAATACGATAGTATATGTAAATATTATAATCGCATTTTATTTGTTAGCGTTTCATTTTTTAGTTCTATAAAATTAAATCACATATCGTTGAAATTGGAAATGATTTCCAGTCAAAGTAAATTTTACACTCGAATTATGCAAGAGTGTCTAGACAATAATGTATCGCATTTGCTAATATCTTCATTTCCTTGCATTTAAATTGTATTCATATCTTACCATTTATGTAGATGTATGCACTCTTGATAATACAACTGCATTGCAGGTGCTTACGCCCGAACAACAATTATTTATAATATAGGTACCTACCTAAAAAAGAAATATCTTAATATAATTTTAAAAAAAATCAATATTTTGCACATAATTAAAAAAATTCCAATATTACAAATTCCATTATTTACATTAGGAATATTTTAATTTGGTATAATTTACATAGAATTTATTAAACATATGTCCAATTTTCAAATCCAAGGCAAACATACATTTTTTAACGTATTTAAAATTGAATTAATAAATTGTTTTAAAATAACATTTATTTTTATTAACATGTTTATTGGATTGTTTTCAGTGTTAAAATGTATGTAATTTAATTGATTAACATTCTATGAATAATATGTTATATACTATGAGTATCTTTTTATACAAATTATTTTAATTGTTTCACGAAAAAATATTTACATTATTATTTTGATAAAAGTTTATTGTTATTATTCTTTCTGAGAAAATTGTATTACATTATTTAGATATTATGGTTTATTTTTTTTTTTTTTTTTTTTTTATAATCAACCGGAGATTATTGCGTGCAATAAATAATAATAAAACTCATTCATCGAAATGTATACAATATGTTCATGGACATTATAATATTTATAATATATTACTAGGTTAGGTTAGATTAAATTTGTTTTCATTAATGTCAACTATAGTTTTTAACGTTAATTTAGACTCATGTAAAATCGTGTTTTCATGTGTAGACTGAATAAAATTACATAAAATAAACAAAATAAATATTTTTATAAATAATTATGTTCAATGATTGTGATTTAGTTAAGAATACTGTATTAACCAACACATTTGAAACAAAAAATATTTTTTTTCCACGGTAAATACTCTCTAAAATATGTTACTGTGAAATAGTATTTTATTTTGACAAATAAAACATATAACAATTATATATTAATATAAATTAATTATTTAAACATTTATACAAGTCTAACGACAGAAAATATCATTATTTTCAAATGTTATAATATTATGTATGTGTAATTTATTATATTATTATATTTATTATGCATATTGTATTATAATTATATTATACGGTTTATAGTATAAATCGTAATAAACTTTATGCGATATTAAATTAAGGCCCACCGAGATTTAAATACTTTATCGACCAATCTTTTTAGATCTTGAGTGTATCGAGGAATATATTGGTTTTACAATGATATGTGGTTTTTTTATGCACGAAGGCACATTTTATTGTAGAAATAATGGTCCGATTACACAAGTAGAATATTATGCAATTTTCACATATTTTGACTAGTATTCGATAAATATTAAAAATGTATACAAATAAATATTGTCAGTATATATTGTATCTGATTAAGTTTCGCTAAGAATCGTTTTTCGTTTCAAAATTATTACATTCAAATCTTAATTATAATAAATCACAATACAATTCTAGTACTAATTTCTCTGTGGATTATAAAATTAGCGTGCTTTCGGTAACTCACCGCACCTATCTGTGCCGACTTTAATAATTTAAGTATCACATAATATACATTACGTATTTTTTATCGTTATTTATCCGACAGCGGTGAACACGCGCGACTACTTCGTGATAAATCTGACAAGTAAGTTCGACTATTTAAATTGAACGTCACGCGCGAGTGCGCTGAAAAAATTATTTGATGTTTTTTAATCGACAAGATAAAATAAAAAAATAAAATGTCATATCGTGATGGAACAATCGTCAAGATGCATTTATGATTCATATGATTCTTTTCGAATGTTTTCGTCTTCAGAAGAGAATATTATTATTATTATTATTATTACTTAACGGAAAATGGCTCGTTCGAATTTAGTACGGTTAGTGGTGCCTGTAATATTATAATAATATTGTAATAATAATTGAAACACATCTCCGTGACGACGTGTAAGTTTAAGGATTACGCGGCGGCGACCGGAAGGCACGTTTCTTGCACGCACTCGCTCAGCCGACGACCGGATTACGTGAGACCTTTTTCGCGCGCGCGACTGTTATATACGCGCACATCCGTATATTATTATATTCGTACATACAGTCTGGTCAAAACTATCAAGTTCATATTTTTTTTTCTTTTTTTTTTTTTATGAACATAATATACAATTATTTAACACGAACATAATATTTTATTTTTATAATCCATCTATGAAAATGTAAAATAATTTTAAACTAGTTTATTAAACGGTTTGTAATCGTGCGTCGACGTTAAAAAATAAAACAGAGACTACCTTTCTATTACTTGTACTTTTCTTACGGTAACATAAAATTCTGATCAGTCTGTATAGTAGGTCGGTGGCGGCATAGCATTTGGGAATTACACGGGATCGTAATCCGCAGTGTATCGGTGTATACGACAGCCACTATACGCTATCCCGTCTACCGTCCCGCGTGAGATATGCGATATCTTGTACGTTTATGTCATTTAAAATTATAACTGTTCTTGTTCGATTTTAAATCAGCGCTATATAATATTCACATACACCATATCATGGCATAATATAATTCCAATGTACGTACTCACATTACAGAGTAAGAAGAAAAAATATCGGTCTAAACCTGAAATCAATAGGTTTTATGGTTTTCTATTATAAATTTAACGTTATTATAGATAATAGAAAAAGATAAACATAATAGTATAATATTAAAATAAGTTATTGTTTTATTTATATTTTTCTGACGTTACAATATTGTTTATATAACATAATATTTACGGTCATACGGACTATGGTTTATATTATATCTTATATATCTATATAGGATAAGTCGTATTTTTTATTATAAGATAATAACAGCTATATATTGTGTTTTTATTGATAATGAATGCACGTAACGAATCATAAAAATTACTGATCAATATTTCCCAGACAATATCTCTAATTTGGTCGAATAGTATTATAAAATCCATTAATCATTATTTATTGTTTAGTCTTCAAACTAGGTAAATCTAACGTTACTTTAATTTTCATTTTTCACCATATATGATAACATATATTTTTAAATATGATAATAAACAAATACCGTTATAATGCGTTATGAATATTATTGTAAAATAACTTGATAATTATTGTATATTTATAACAAAAATAAAACAAACTATACTTAAATGTTTTTGATTGTTTTATAGAAATATATATTCATTATTATTTATTATTATTAATATTGAAGAAACATTTATTTTGAATGAATAGATATTACATGATATTATATTTTTATTAACATCCTTTAATAAGACGTGATCATTTTCTAGTCAACTGTAAATTATTTTGTAATATCGAATCAAAGCATACTTGACGTTTTGTTAAAAATCAAATTAATATCAGAGGATAACTTATTATTGATGTTATCTTATCATGTTATCACTTATCATTATGAGGATAACATAAATTGATAAAATTAAAACTAAATATACGATGTATATCAAAAAAAAATATAGGTAACCATTAGCTATATTAAATTATTTTTAACTTGTACCTAGATATTCATCATTTCTTCTGTAAATGTATAATTTACATAAAATGTCAGTTTTGTCATTTTAACACAAAGTGTAAGTTATAAAATAATTTTAAACAGTGTAAAATACAAAGGAAATAATAAAATAACAACTATAATAACTGTGATTTTTATAAAACAATAAAATTACATTAACTTTTAAATCAAAATTATTATGTTTATTTAATTGAAATTAAAATTATCAATACTTGTTTTAAAATATTGTTTTATATCTTGTAGTATTTTTAATATTTTTATCGTTAAATATCAAAATCATTATTATAATCACCGAGTTTTTAAATAATAGATTAGTATCATACGTAGGTGCGTATTTTAACTTTCTTTTTAAATAACTACATTTTTTATTTTGAACATCAAATTATCTAGTATTTAAATTTATTTACATCCATAGGTATAACTACTCATGAAAAATAGTTGATTTATTATATTTATTTATTCAGTAATATTTATGTATATATATATATACAAAAATACCTAAAACAAATAAATTATATTCATCACTTTTATTAATCCCTAGTAGGAATGTAACATGAAGTAAAACACCACGAAATTTGATGTTTAAATTTTAATTTAAGTATTAAAAACTCTGTTGTTTTAAAAAAAAGTCAATAATTATGCATTAAAATTACTATACGTTTACATGAAACAACCGTTCTTAAATTAAATCTATTTGATAATATACTATTTAAAAATGTATGACTAATTTAATTATAACAATGAATCTTGTTTATTTAAACTATATATTTGAACATCCTTAAATTAATAACAGTTTTTTATATTGCCGTCCTTCTTAGTGGTTTACTTATTTTCACTTTATTTTTTAAATAGTATTTAGCTGTACATGTAAAATAAATAAGTGTTATAAATTTAAGTAAGAAAAAAAGCGGAAAGGTCGATAATAATTCTGAACGTTCCTTCTTCGTCTCTTAGTCCTCGGAAAAATTAGTGGTTTATTATAATTAAGATTTGAATACAATGCTATTACATTAGAAAATACGATTCTAAGCGAAACTCGGTCAGATATACAATATATTATACTAAAAATCCATTCTAAAATTTTAACACTTGTGTAAATTACCCATGAGATTATTCAAAACAATTTTCAAGTCTATACGATTTTAAAACTTAATTAGTTATCACAAAATAATAACATTTAAAATAACGAAAACCGTAATTTTGCCGATTTTCCGCTACTTTTTGGTAGTTTTTCTTTTCCCCAGAAAGAACTGTTGAGAAATTCGAAAAATGAATTACATAAAGTACCAACTAAATGCAATTCGGTATAGTAAGCATACTCTATTTGTGGTAATCGGGCCATTATTTCTACGCGAAAAAATGTTTTCAGACACAAAACTAAAAAAAAAAAAATCATTCTAAAATCAATACATTCCCCGCTTCACTCAGAATCTAAAACTATATTTAAAACACGAAAAAATATCATGATACAGATAAAAAAACTTTTTTTTTAATTTAAAATGATTATTATTTAATCAACTTTGGATTTAAGACAAATAGTTGTAATAAGTCAGATCGATTTAAAAATGAATAATATAAAAAAAGATACTTACATAAAAAAAGGTAGTACCTACCTATCATAATAATATACAACTATATGAAGGAACATAATTTGTCTTATATGTTTTATAATAATTAAATTTCATAATATAATATTATTATTTAAATAAATTCGATTATAGTTAATATTATTTTTAAACATATAATTCAGAATTGAATTTTATTATTGTTTTACAAACTTCATAGAATTTCCTAATTAGAATAAAATATGTTTTTAAGTAAAAATTAATGTTTGAAAAATCAAATATAGTTTAAATATTATATAGTTTGACCTTTGACTACAGAATTATAATAAAATAATTCAATAATAATACGTTTTGTATTTATATACCTTATATATTCACATTTTTTTTTTCAGAGATGAGTAGTTGGTTACTTGTGTATTATTATTATCTAGGTACCTATATAAATATACTCGTATATATATATATATATATATATATATATAATGTAATATTTTTATTATTATTATAAATAAACATTTCCTGGAAATGTATTCCACAAAATAATTTAATATTCCAAATTGCAAGTTATTAATGTGTATAATATACAGAATAACAACTGTATAATGCTAAAATGGTTCTAAATCTGTGTTACACGAAATATTATAATAAGTTGTTCGTTTTGTTTAATTGTATCCCATTTCTGTAATACAATGTAAATAGGTTTCTTCCATCAAAGGCATTTAACAAGTAATATTTCACTGGTCGTAAATTTAATTATAACATCGTAGTTCCAATACACAACCACCTCGGGTTGTTTATGTACTGATAATTAATAGTCAGACTAAAACTTTGAACTGTAATCTGAACTTTTTACTGGAATTGTCTATAAATAAAACATACGTTAGTTATCTGAAAATTTGTATCACTAGTATTAATTAATTTATAATATAGTAATTAAACAGCATTTTTTCTTTTAATATAGCGATTAAATACCGCTTGTCGTTAATATTTTTATAACATGTATTTTTATCTATTATACGAATAAACTCGATTTTGTAGTTTAATTTAAAAAAAGTTATAATATTCACCAGTTCACTAGCGCATGAAGAATGGTATTGAATAAGGATAATAAATTAGGCATGAATATTATAAAATTAAATGTTGGTTTTATTTTATACCTTAACTAAACGTATAATAACCGAATTTTTATTTTTTGAATTTGTTTACAACCATTTCTCAATTATTCTATTCGCAACTAATTAGAAATTACTATTCGTACCACAAGGTACTATAAGATGTAACATGGTAATAATAATATGTATATTCCTTTAATTTCATTTATGTAAATCTTTAAATGGAAATAATTATCGAAATAAAATATGGATGCATTTAATTTTAGAAAATCGTATAAATGGCTCGTCATGTCATACAACGCTGTTGTGCTTTTATTATGAATAATATTTGCATAAATCATAATGCAAAACTTTTCAATATGTACACGAGTAGAAATAATTCAGAACACATAGGTACCTATTATAATATTGCATAATATTATTACTTAAGCAATATCTTTTAGGATTGTTTAACTGTGAAAATCCAGTTGAAATACACAAGACGCTAAAATACTAACTAGAATGCTCAGCGCTGGTAATAAATTATAAACTCTATTATAACGTTTATAATCAATGAATAACGTTTTCGTATTCATATGATTTAGTTGATATGTTTATAGTAATTACATAGCAAAAATATTGGCAACCATTCATCTGCTATTGGAAATATAAATCGATTTGAGGATTTTTATTATTTAGCGATTTTTTAAATAAATATGATATCCGTGTGCAGTCGAACAGACGCATAAAATGATTGCACACAATAATATGTGCGTATATAAATAGTTTATACTATATTTACAGGGTCATTTTAAGGGTGGTGAAAAAGTAGGCAGATGCCCCAGCTGGAAAATATTTATTAGTGAAAAAAAATAGAGTTATATTATATTAATTTAGATTTATTTTAAGACATACTTAATACTTATTAGTTATTTATATTATTGAAAAAGATGAATACTAATTAATTCGTAAGTGTTGAAAATTCCGTAATGATATTATTGTTTTTGTGGTTGAAGTACTAATATTTCATTTTCCATAGTACTATCGTAGATATATCTACGATATATATATAGTCATGTGCCCATGTTTTTAATATGAACTATCAGCTTTATTATTCTCAGTATAAATTATAAACATGTTAATTTTATACATAGATGTTGAGGACTATTTTTTAAATTTTATATTTACGTCATAAAATATTTTATTTTGCCATTATTAAAAAAATTAATTTGTTTTTATGACATTTCTATCACTTTTATAGTATAGAATTCCAATAATTATGTATTTATATTTATGTGATTATAATAGTTGAGTTATTATTTTACATCAGCAACGTATTAACGTTGAGGTAGGGGAGACGTTAATGGATTTAACCCCCTTCCCATCCACTGCAATGATAAAAAAACAACGAAATTGCTATTAATAATATTATTTTGCCATTTGTTTTAGATTTGCATTATAATGTATACAGCTACAAAACATATTTAATTTCATTTGTTTGTAATTTATTTTTTTATATTATTTGATGGTAAAGTGGGTGTTCATGAAAGCTTCTAAAATCTGAAAACCCTCCCTTTATAGATAGGCAATGCATATACATTATTTTATCGTGTTGTAGTATCATAATAATAGTATGTCGTGATGATCTTATAGTGTATGATTGAAATTGTATTTATATACTTAGGACGATATGTATGTACAGTGTAGACATAAAACATGATAAAACAATTTTCACAATAATATAATTTAATATTTATTGCATATTAATATTTTTAATGGTTTAATATTAAACAAAAATAATATACATTTTTACATTGATATTAAACTAAAAAAATGTCAAAACCTCATGATACAACATACAACCTATACATTATTATAATTTGTTTATATATAGAAACAAAATATTATATTTTCTAAGCTTATATTAAGTTGTTTTTTTTTTTTTTTTATAACGTTACAAAGTTTAAATGTAAAATGAATAAGCCTCATAAAAGATGAAAAACATCTTAAATATTTTAATACTACGTTTGATCTAAAAATATATTAATACGTGATACTTGGCTTGAGAAAAACATTATTTTTTTCGCTACGACTGAATGTATTATGATTTAAGCGAGATTAGAAAAAAAAAAACTAAGTAGACGTTCAAAAATATTTCCGCGATGCTTAAATTTTTTTCGTTAAAAATGTTCCTACGAATTTTTCTCTGGTCAAAATTGTTACGAATCATTTCAGTATCGTAATAAATAATATAATTTTAGTGTTATTTTATAGTAATAATTACATTATGTCATCACATTGTTTCGTACGGTCGTGGTTGTGTCACGGTTTTGTCATGGTGTTGTTGTATGAGTTTTTGCCGGGAATCGAGCAAAGTGAAAAACCGTCCCGGAATCACAGTGTTATTACGGAAATTACAAGCGTATACCGCGGTCCGATGTTTTTGCAAAGGTCCGCGCGCTGCAGTTGACCTACCGCCGTATTTAGTACGTCTTTGGGAATACATACCGCGTAGATTAAATTAAACGACTGAAAAAAACCATAAACGTACGTGGTATGCGATTTGTTCTCCGGAACAACGCGAAAGTTAAGGGGCCAAAATTTGAAAATCTTCGAAATTTAATAACTCGAAAACAAAAAAAGTTCTTTTACCCTCAAGTAAAAATGTAATTTTAAAAATATACTCTTATAATTGGAGAAAAATTGTATTCATAAAATATATCTTATAGATAAGATGCACTAAATATAAACTATAATATACCTACATAAGAAGTAATATTTTATACATATCCTAACTTAATAATATGTAATAAGCAACTCTATAATGCGGTTTTAATATAATGACTAAGAACGAAAAATAAAAATATAAAATATTTACAAAATACTGCTATTTTAACTACTCGGTGATACGAATAATAACCGGGATAATAGTATAAAATAATAGGGCCCAAATTTATTTAAAGCATCATCTGAAATTCTGCTCACACTTATGATTATACGCATTAAATTATTATTTTACACTATTAATACTTTTACTTATACGCACGCAACATAAACGAAAATAGGGAGTGGCTTGAGGGGACTTAGCCATCAAAATTTCAATTAGCCCCCCACAATTTTTGTACAGAAGATAACATAAAAGTAAAAACATTAAACAAAAACTATATTACACAAAATATATACAATACACTATTACAACAAAATTATATAATTAGTATTTCATAAACATATGAATGCAATATTTAAAGATTATTGTGCTCTTGATGCGTATATAATATAATATTTTTATATTAAAATATTAACATAAATTATATAATAAGACAGGAAAAGTTGAATTTTTTAAGTTAATGAATTCAAGAAAATGTTGAAGTATATATAATGTATAATATGAGCAATATTTTGTTAGATTTTAGTACTAAGCCTGTAACCCTCCCCCCTCTCTTTTTTTGGTCATAGTTCGCATGCACGTGGACGTAAAACTATATCGATATAACACGATATAACGTATTTGTGATTGCCTTAGAAAAATGGCTAGGTACGGACGGTATCAATTTATGCTCCGAAGGATACGTTTTTAATCGGACCTGTGTATTTCCATGATTAACGAGGGCGACAATTATTTATTATCGCGCGGTTCAGTCGACCAAAATTATTTTGCGACAGTCGGCGGTCACATATAATACGGTATTCAGAACCCGGCGATAGTTTTTCTCGGTAGTTTATTCTATCTCAATTTTCCCTTTCACTCTGTCGGATCAAAATGATTTTCATGTCCCAAAACCCGTGATGGTTGTTTTTTTTTTGGTTTTATTGAGAGGGAGGGGGAGAAATAACACTTAAATAAAAACTCACACACGTACATACGGAGACTCAGCGCTACCCATTTACTATACTTTTTGTACGGTTTTGGTTGAACTGCCGTTAAATAGCTTCGTGGGGACTGCCAAATTTGGCTAACTGTGCCCGGACACGCTATGCAGTCATTAAATGTAGCCGAAATATTTATTATAGCATACCTAGTGTGGTATACTAACTACATTGCATCGAAGAAGTTTTCTTTAGAATCATAATCAACTTTAAATCGATAAACTTAAACCCTACGGGAAAGTGTGGCTTTATAATATATATATATATATATTTATAATATTATATTTTCAGGTCAAAACTTATTGCGCAAAACTCAATGTACATTATTATTATTATTATTATTTTCTTTTTATATAATATAAAAGCTCAAACACGTATTTATATATATATATATTATAAAGTATATTGCAGCTGAAATTGAATCGTAAAATCCTTTTTCATTAAAACGGGAAAAAATTGTAAAAAAAAAAGAAAATAATAATAACAAAATATCAAAAACTATTCCCAAACATTGTTAACCCAAATTGAAATGAAATATAGTAATACCAATGTCACTATATTACACTTCAAGTATATTATATTATAATATTATTATGTTTGCAGTATATTTGCTAATTTAAAATGTTTTTAATGCATAGACTGAATATTCAATGATGATGGTGGAGTCGCGTGACTTCAAAGATTGTCGTAATATTAATGAGTTCAAAAGTCGTGAGATTTCTGAGCTTAACAAGTTAATACCATTTCGTTGCTTTCGACAAGTCATTCATCGCTTATGCATTCGATGACATGCTATAATCAATTTAAAGTTTATAGTACCTTTTTACGTAGGTCTTAGCCACATTTATCCATTACGAAAAATTCACTGACAACACGCACGTTTATACAGATTATAATGATTTTTTAAAAACGGGTGAATGTTAAAAATACTCATTTGTTATCGTCTTGCAACGTTAAAAAAAAAATTGCCAAACTCGTATGTCAGTACAAACGATAATCAGTAAAAATTATGTACAAATTATAATAAATATTTTATAAATCAACTTTAAATTCTGAAGCTAATAAAAAGTACATTATAATCAACAAAATTGCCATTACAATATTTATATTACCGTACAAACATAAATAAATGATATAAACATAATATACCTATAAAAATATTTTAATAATTACAAATCAGTATTTGCTTATCATATTAAAATTAAAATGAAATCTTAGTAATTTACAATTTTAATGAATGTTTGTGAATAGTTTCAGATCAGAAAAGAACCGTTGATAATTCTTTTCAGATCATAAAATACATAGATAAATATAAGTCTATAGCTGTTTATATATTCGGATGAAAACAAAGAATGATTACGTGAAATGATGGTTTCCGACAAAAAACATTAAAACACACCACAAAAACCGTCGTGGTAAATGTTGTCGGAAACGACCCGTTTAGACGATTATTTTGGTCCGAATTAACCTGCGAGATAAAAATAAATGTATTAATTACGAATATGATTAAATGTTTCATAGCACGTGGCAATAAAATTTTAAACACTTCTCGTGGGTGTGCGTATTTCATTAAAAATATTTATGGTTCCCATATCTATTTATTATATTAAAATAAAACCATGTCTTGTACAGTCTCCTAGCAGTTTTTAATGCGGTTAAATTTAATTAAAACCTAACCTGTGTAGGGTGGGTAGCGTTTTAATATAATAATATAATCTCGAACACAACATCATTGTTTCAACGAGTATTGTACGACGAAATACCAAGTTTCACTCAAAATATCGAATCCCTCCTATAATTTTATCCGGATGCATTTTTTTAACACTATAATTATGAATCAATAAGTGAAAACAGTGGGCCAATTCGATTTATACATTTTGTCCCGGGAAAACTACTTAAAATATTGTAAAATAATATCAAACCTCCAAAATATCGTTTTTGAATACAAATTATAATTTGTTTCCATTTTATTTACTTAAACGCGCACATTTCTCGAACATAAAACCATGATCACCTTGTGTTTATATTATATATAAGATACTAGTTCGTTCGTGACGAACAAAAACATACCTGTACCTCTCACTAGGAAGAATAGGTCCTCAAAACTTTACCTCTATAAATTATAATAATATGATGCTTTAATAAGTTTTCAGTGTACTCCTATACTATATTATGCTTATTATTCTATACGTAGGAATAACTTGATACAGTTCATATTTATTATTTTATTCGATAAGACACATATGATTTAATAAGTTTATCATCAAATATAATATTATAAATCATAATCTACAATTGTTAAATTTGGTAACTTAACTCATTGTTGTTACACAATTAATTATTATTTTTAAAATCGACTTATGATTACAATCGTCGTTACGATTATTGGCCTTTCCGGAGTTAATATAACATAAGTTTGGAATGTGACCTCTGAACATATATTTTACTGACCTATTCCTAGTACGTTCGCAATAAAATGTAGTTTTTGTGACATTTTATAAGCATTTTATTTAGACTCGATAAAGAACCAATAGTATAAAAATTTAGTTTAAACAAATAATTATAACAACTTTAAAACATATTATTATGAGGTCGGGAAATCGTTTTAGTAATTACCATATACGGATATTAATATAATATATAGAATTTATGTAGACAATTCGAGAATCCCACGAAACTAGGTTATAGTATATTAACGACAAGGGTATATTATATTATATATTATATCCTTATCATATTTATTGCATATTTTTTTTAAACTAATAAATTAAATAACAATTATTGTCAACGTTTATCCATTATGTTAGCGCAATAAATTCTATAGTATTTCAATATTCAATAGTTTTTCTTTAGTGTTTGTTATTTATTTATTTTGACATATGGATATTGTTTCGTATAGTTGAGTTTATTGAGTTAATATTATATTTTTTTAAAGTTCCGTTCTTTAAATTAAATGCATAATTTATTTATTTATCTCATTAGTTGTAAAATTATAAAGTATGATTTTCATGCAAATCGTGAAGTATGTATTATCTGAAGTTTTATTCAGACGAAAAAAAAAATTGTCCATCACGAAAATTAATGAATAAATTAAAAGTGCGATACTTCCCTCCTTTACTGCCTAGTTTTATACACGTACCTTCTTAGTACTTGGTAATTTTTCAATAAATCAAACAAATGCAAAACGCATAAAATATTGTAATATTATGTCAGTAATATTTTTCACAGGCTATTGTAGACGAACGCGTTATAAGTTAATAACTATTTTTGTTTTATTACATTTTATTCTATTCTTATTTATTTTCATTAAGAATTGCACATTTGTACTTGGCTAATATATTCATATTATACATTTTTCTGTTTGACCACAGTAAAACATTTAGAGTGAATATATTTGATTATTAAAAGATACGTGTTTGTGCTTACAATGCATAACATTATGTAAATATGATAAATATATTATTGATAACATTAATAATTGACATTAAATATAATATAAGGATAATTAAGTTATTAATGGTATAAAGTTAATAATATTATATTGTTAATAATTATGCAATTTTTAAAATTTAAATTATGAGTTTATATTGTTATATATATTATAACATAATATATATAATTATAATATAATAATTATATTATAACTTATAAGTACAACATTTTACGTGTTTATGTGGCACTTTTTTGTTAAATTAAAATAATTTCCCGTATCTGAATTATAATATACAGTAAGTTTATTTCGCATCATTAACAAAATTATACTAAACGTATTGCATTTTATTTATACGAATGGTGTTTTATATTATTATTTACATTCTCAAATTGTTTACAAATTGTTCTGTGATTTTTTTACATTTTTTATTCGAATTAAAGGTAATAAGATCTAAATACAAATACAAAGTAGAAAACTTATTTTTTATTAGTGATCGTTCTTACATAATTCACAATAGCATGCCTTATAAAACGTATTCATTATTAACATATGTACGTATTAATAGTAGAAAATTACTATATCGTATAACAAAATAATAATTGTGGGGCTGCTTTCTGCTCACATTGTAAACATTTTATCTAACTTCTAAAGGTGTTGATCATATTTTATAAGCTCTGTTATATTTCTCTCGCCAACACCCCACACGCATTGGTAACACGTGGCACCGATAATTATTTAAGTTGTCCGTATAATTTAATCGTAATTAATTTATGTGCTATCAGCATTTATTTGACTAAGGGTTTATGGTCTGTATATTATAATAATATATTAAATTAAAACAATTTATTTTGTATCATACCAATAGACAACAGTTCTGCAATATGATGAATAACAAATATAATATAATAATTCGTATAGTTAGTACAACGTTGTCGACGATTTTATTTTTTGTCTCTTATCCATTGTAAAACGAACCATTGAATCGATTGAGTGGACCATTTCTGAATAAAACAATACTTATTAACACATGATACATAATAATGTTAATATTTTTATTTAAACGTGTATATTTTTCGAAGTTAAAATTATTTTTTCAATAAGTACCTACATAATACTTGTAACATTTGTATCCAAATCTCTACTATAACTATAACACAGGTTCATATTATATATTAAAATTAATATTATATTACAATATTAGTATTATACGAAATTGCTTAATGTAATTTATATGAAAACAATATACGCGAACATGAATTATTTACTATAACCATCGTAAATTTATTTTTCGGTTAAGTGCTTTTAACATAGACGGGTGATGGGTGTGTATGTGTATTCACTTATTTTCCGCACACAAACTATACGTATACATATAATATATACAAATTCTTATTAAAAATATCATATTATTTTGATCGGAATACATAATATTATATGTATGCTTATACGCGTGCTTACGCGATCGATGTACGCAGTGTTAATGGACATGATATTATAAACATCGTATAATATTAGTGTTAATATTATTTTTAAAAAAAAAATCCAATTTTATTTTATCATCTAGGTTTATTTTTTCGTTTTTTTTTTTTTTTTACTTTGTGCAACGATAAAAAAATTGTATTCGTGAGTTTGACAAAAAAAAATTATACGTGATAGTTCCGTTATAATATACTTGTGTTTTTATCATTATGTGGCTGAGTCGTATCATAAATATTATTATGTTTGATAATATTTCTTATTATAATAAACAAACGATTTAAGTACACATTATCGGTGACATTTATTTTGCATACTATAGTATTATATATAATATTATGTTTATACTTATTAAATAATCCATGTGCGTTATAACGTTTTAATCGTTAGCACGCCTGAAAGATCGCATTGAGCATTCTTATCTTTATAACGTATTTTGTATGTCAAAGTTATTATAAATAAATAATAATATTAAATAATAGTATTTGCAAGAGACAAACTACAGAGATTGATTAACGTTGATTAACATTTATGAAACAGATTATAATATTATGTATAAGAATAAGAAACACAAAGTCATTAAGATACACAAAAATAATATAAACAATTTAACACTGAATCGATGTAGACAATATGGTCCGGATAACAGGCGATGTATTTACTAGGATAATTTTCCCTCTAGAAGTATATTAATATTGTGAGTTATGACAAAAAATAATATATTGTATCGAAACAGGCTAGTCAATAGTATTAAACAGTCAATAAAAAATATACTTAAATACCTTATTGAAATGTATGTAATGTGATAAAAAAATTATTATCATTATTAATATCACTGACTATTGATACCAATAAATGTTTTAAATTATATTTAATTTTGATTTATTTTCTGAATTAACACTGCATTGTATGGAAGAAGAAAATTTTTCTTGATTGTCCTTTAAACGACTTTCAGGGAGTTAAGCTCTATTACTCGTTGTGTGAGGTGGCATGGACTCGTGTAAAAAAGTGGTACTTAGTTAAAAGCGAGTATGGTCTTAGTCTGTGGTATTCTGTGTGAAGTTTTTTGTTTTTTGAAACATGTCAGTTGAGATATGAATGTAATTGAATCTTTTATTGAAGACATTTTTAGAGTGTTGTTGATTACGGATAAACCATGGTCAATTTGTGATTTTTTTGGAATGTAGAGTTGTGAATGGATTTTAGTTTTTTTCTATAGTTACTTTTAGGAATATGTACATTCAAGTCTGGTCCACCATAATATGTGATTTTTCTTAATATAGGTATATATAGAATTAATTGATTTTATAATAGATATGCATTGAGAGTGGGCTTCTATAACTGATTAATGGATAGAGTGCTAATTTAATTCTTATTACTTTTATTTGTATTCTTTATATTTTTAACACTGTGACTATAGTATATAATATACAAATATCCAAACAAGAAAAAACAATAATATAATATAATGACTATTTTTAATAACTCAGTCGATGAAATTTCTAAATCGTCGTTCCGTGACATGCAAGTAAGTATAAGTTTATTGTGTTTAACAAATAGTCGATACTGACATATTGTCCAAGAAAAATTCGTATTTTAATCGTACCAAACGCGGTAATTAATTTGACCTTTGACAGTTTTGAAATATAATGATTATGTTTGATTGATTTGTACCTATAGTTTTTGTGTTATATTTAGAATCGATTAAGTCTAGACACTAATATGCCATTTTTAAAATAAGTTTTAAGTTGTTCATTAAATTAATATAGTAGAATCTAATAATAATGTTTCTATTGTTTCTTTGTATTATTTATCACATACTTGTTACCTTAATTATTTCCCTTATTATTTAATTTATGGGTTACACTTGAGATTGTTATACGATTTTTAATTGAATTCGTAAACGTGATAATTGTATTCAATTTCTCAAACAATGAAAACTTTATAATATAATATATAATAGTAGGAAGTCATTATAATGTTATAAGTTTTGCTTTCGTGTAATGTATTAATGTGTAATATAATTAATAATGTTATGTTTAAGAATATAATGGTACTTATTAATAATTTTTTTTTTATTAAAGTAGTTTTTATTACATTTTTTCGTATAAAATATTTCTAGGTTCTATTATATTTTTTTCAAGTATTAATCAATAATAAATATCGACTAAATTAATGTTTTTAGTTACGATTTTGTCAACATTTATAAGTAGGTAACTTCTTAAGTTTACACTAAAAAAAAAAAAAAGAGAGAAATACACGATATTATGTTATTACTATATTATGCATAAATTATAAGGTGCAAAATGCTAAATTTATCCTGTCAAGATATTTTAAATTATAGTACTTCATGTTGAATGCCATTAAACCATATATTACATTAATAGTTTATAACATTTATAATATATATTATTATGACATTTATGCCACCTAGGTTTTTCGCAGAAATTAACCTCAATAATTGACATAATATTATATAACACAAACAATTATTTGTTATTTCAAATTTAATACGTATTCACTTGTATACCGAACCTACCTATGCACATTAATACAGTGAAATTATTTGTTTTATAAGTTCAAACACACAGCGATTTATTGTTTTTTCCCTCATTTTGTTTGCGGTTCAAAACTTTTAGTCTGCAATGGATGAATACAATATAATAATATAAAATATCAAGTTGGAGTTTGTTACATATGATTATTTGGAGAAAAAAAATGTTTATTATTTAAATTCAAAAACAAAAATTAGTATTAATATTCATCGGCAGTGTGCGTTTTATGTTTTTGTTCCCAACTCAATATAAAATATGAAAAATAATATGTATACATCATACTATACGCATAATTGTATTATTATGTACAGAAATATAATATTTAATTATGAACTTGAATTGAATCTGTATAAATATAAACAAATAATAATGATTGTATAATATAACGCACACAGACACTATTTACAGTGCTCTTCTTGTTTTATTTAGTCTGCAGACGATATATTTAAAGCCGCTGTCCCATAGATAAATCAAATGTATATTTATTTTTTATTATTAAACAATATTGTGGTGTGTATACGATATCAATATTTGCTGGTGAAATCCGATCGCAAAATATGTATTTACCCGGTTTGCATAATATCGTAGTGGTTATAATCTAAAATCGAATATGAAAAATATAATATGGCAATTGACAAAGTTAATATTTTTATATTATCTCGGTTGAATTATAACATTGGAATTTGATCAACTACTATAACTAGACTAAGCCGAATAATTTTAATAAGGTTCTTACTAATTTATTTCATTAATAAAGCCATGACAAAATTATCACCTACTATAAACTTTTTTTATTCCAATGGTGATCGCATTCGTACATCTAGCAGTGTTAAAACGACTGAAACTCACGTTTACGACTTCCATGCGAATCTTACTGACATATTAGGAGCCAATGGAAATTGGAAAAAAAAATACGTGAAACGAATACCTAGAGTTATTTAATTTGCTACCTAGTTGCGTCATTGTTTTTAAAACGCATTCAGACGTTTAAATGCGTTCGGTAAAATGTTTATGTCTGGGGTTTATCAGGTATTTTACTGAACTCAAAATCGACCTGCGTTTTGATCTCACTCGTATTATGCGAATATAAGTGTACGACGTGGTTTACTTTACAACCCGAAATGAAGTTAGAACGTAACCTATATAACGGATAATCGTGAGTTTTCATCTTAATGTCAAAATTACTGGGTACAAATGTGTCTGGTATGAAAATAATGATTCTTTGTAGCTTTTTTACATTTCCACATTCGTTTTCGTGACGTTAATACGATTTCATTATTGTCCATTCAATATACTGCAGAGCTAACTAATTGTTTTATTTCTCTCCGTCCAAACTGCTGTTAAAACCGCACGTAATTAATTATACCCAAACTTCTCTAATAATCCGATCAGTACAACAATACCGCATTACGACGTCAGAAAATATAATGACACACGCAGTGTTTTATAGTTATTTAATGAAATATAAATATACCTCTATATGCATTATTCAATTCTATACTATTTGACAGTGACGTCTTTACAGCGTATTTCTTTACTAACCAGTTCGAAAATATATTTAGGTCAAATAAATATTGAATTTCATAGAATATTTATCAAATATATGGTCAAATGAAATAGGTAGGCAAAATATAGGTATAAATTGTTTTTAGTTATTGCGACAATTTTGATAAATTATATTTTTTAGAAACTATATGTATAACATATATATATATGTATATACCTATTCTTATTATATACGATAATATATTAAGAATTATTTTAAAACCAATCATGAAATTGTAATATTTTATTTGTTACTTTTATAAAAATTCCTCGTAAGCAGCACTATACTGTAAAATTCTTATTTAAAGTCGTAATACTGTATAATATGCGATTAACATTTTACTCTTTTAGACAAAGCGAATATTATGCAATATGCTAAATGAGTCAATCTTAATAAATTTTATGTTAATAATGTGGTAATCTTATTTTTCTATAACATTAATATTGTATAATATTATATTCCCATAAAACGTACATTGTATTCTAACCTAATAATACGATTCATCAGCAGCTCTTATAATATTTTAAAACGAATTTATCACATCTATAGGAAAGTATATGAAATAATTATTTTCCTAAAATTGGAATTAAAAGTTATTTATTATTTATTATCGCATTTTATCTAGGTAAACGTTTAAAGCATCTATGATTGAAAAGTATTGGAACCGGTATAAATATTAAAATTGTTTCTTAAATCGTATTATAAAAATTGTCCAAACAGTTTTAGTACTATTTTAGCCATTCTAATATTTTAAGTCTATCAATTGTTGTTTTCGATCAATTTGTATAATATCCTACGATAACTTACTTATAGTTTCATATTCATAAACAAATAAAACACTGATTTATAAATATTCCCTTAATACATATTATATATAATCACACATTTTAATGATAGTTTTTGTACGTCATATTCACAAAATTGTTTTATACAAACAGTAATGTATTTGTATTTTATAAAAATTAAAACAAATAATGGATCGATGTTTGCTTTTTTGTTTTACTATATTTGATATCAATATAATAAACATATTATATTATATTTTAGTTTTATTTTTAGATTTGTATTTATTTAGTTGAATATAAAATGATTAAATAATTCTATACCGTT
Source organism: Eriosoma lanigerum (assembly GCA_013282895.1). NCBI lineage: Eukaryota > Metazoa > Arthropoda > Insecta > Hemiptera > Aphididae > Eriosoma > Eriosoma lanigerum. The sequence continues at coordinate 33,008,848 of CM023359.1, forward strand.
TATTTTAAATATTTACTTACAGAACACAATTTAAAATAACTCACCTAACCAGAGACAAAACATCAATGAGGAAATTGCTTCTGTGTTCTGTCCCAACCTAACGTATTATAATATTACTGAATATAGAAAATACATGATTTTAAAAATAATAATAATATAAGATTGATAAAGTTTACAATTTAAACTAAATATCACGGCAATCACGTTGTTATTATAGATCCTCAACGTTTCTGAGTTTAGACGGATAGATGAGTTCAGAGGTATCTACGTTAAAGTTTATAACTATCAACCGCTATTAAATATATTACACTACGTATCATTACATTGTTTTTTTATCGCATCGATGACACGGACGTTTTTCACAAACGTATGTTTTACCCATATTGCGTTCTAAGTTTCCGAATGCGTTTTTTTTTTTTCAGTCTATTATTATTTTTTCTCCGGGCATTCGTCGTCCATGACTTGACGCGGCCGGAGCATCACCGATTGAAAGTGCTCCGCGGTCTATTGTCACGGTCGCGAGTCACGAATCATTTCCTCCGTATTTATATACCTGTAACACCTATTATTATCGTGTATATTATGGTATACCGCAGTTAGAAATAATTTAAAAATAATAACAATCGTAATAAAAACGAAGAAAAGAAACCGGTTTGACGTTATAAAGGTCCGCGGCGGCGTGTAATCGCAGTCTCACGTTGCGCTCGTCGTCCAACGATCCCACGGGTGCTGCTTGCCGCCGCCGCCGCCGGAGACCGGAAGTCTCGGTTTACGACGCGGTCGTCGTCATCGTCTAACCCTTTCAGCCGCGTGTATTACGCGTACACGATATCGGGAGTACCATAACGATATTATATTATCAAACAGGTCTCATCCGAATCTACTTGGACGGACGGTCGTTACACGGAGACCGATAGAAACCTCAAAAACACTCTTCGACGGCTTACATAATCATTTATACGACGGCAAGTTGTTGTTTAATACGTGTGTGCGATAAATGTGTGGATAAAAACGTTAAAAAAACGCTTCTTCCCACAACGGGACTTTCACTGGACTTTGGGTGTTTATCGGTATACGTGTATTACAGATAACAGCGAACAAATAACGAGATTAATGGACCGCGTTGACAATGCCGCCGCCGCTGTTGCACGCGACCATCAAGACGATGCCATTTCGTCCGTTCAAACGACTTTCAATCGTATAAACGTGTGCGAAGAATTTCCCACGAATTTTGGCAACGTAAAAACGAAACTATTGTTGTTAGACGGTTATTGCTAAGGGCCAAACAAATAAACACTGTCCGTCCGTACGAGCTCACGCAAAACCGCAATAATATTCGTATAATATACAACTATACGTATAGTATAACGTATTCAGGGTGTCGGGTGTTACCTATATATCCATTTGTGTTCGGCTGGTGCCGATGCCAAAAAATACATTAGGCGCGCGAAAATCGACGATTTATCACGTTCAAATTACGACTAATCGAAAATAGTAAATACCAACAACGTCCTTCGTCATCAAAATTGTTTTAAAAAAATGTCATTAAACGATAACACATTATCGTTATATTAAAATCAACATAATAATTCGTATATTATTATAATTGGTAAACGATTTAATGAATGAGTAACGTTGCGATTCTTTTAAAAAATATCAACTATTTTTATTTTAATTTTATTATCAATCATATTTTAACTGAAATATTATATTATTTACTTATGACTGAAAATAAACACAATTTTACAACATGCCGATTTATCAAAAAATTATTTTTCCACCTTAATGTCGGCCGAAGAAAAATAATAGAAAATAAAATCAAAATTATTGCTAGCAATTTATTATTATTTTTTTCATTCAAAGACTTTTCTACTTATGTTTATAGTAATTTACTATAATGTGCGTTAAAACGAAAATAAATTGATTTACAATTGTGAGTATAAAAGTAATACTAAACAATAATATCGTATTCGCGACGAACACGATATAATAAAATAAATAAATATACGTGAAATAAATATACAACTATTAAGGTTTTTTTCTAATATTACGGTACCTTTATATACTTATTAGTTATTGCAAGAAGATATAATGAGAATTGAAATACAGTATGATTATATTGTTATACTTCGATACAATGTAAACCTATTTCTATTGGCCTGACAGAGGAAGTAAACGTATCGGTTTCATAGTTCTATATTGGAATTAATTGCACATTTTGACCGCTACCATCCATTGGTCTTGTTGTTTAAAACTGTATAGAACTGTGTAACTCATGGTTCCATCTCTTTCTCATTGTGGTTGTTACTATATAATTTTGTTTTAAGTACTGAACTCATATTAAAAATCAAACTCAATGTTTGTTAATAACTCTATAAAATAGAAAATTCAGTATCTAAATATATATATATTTTAAGACAAATTATTTTATTTAGTGATTAGGCGATATTCTTTATATTTAATATAAAGGTTTAAGAACCCCTACTTTATAATATAATACTCTATAATAATAATATAGTCAATTTCTATGGTTAGTGGAAGTGCGTACAACGAACACGAATACAAGGGACAATAACACTATTATGTTATTATTTTACCAGAACTGCGATGACGGCGAAGAAATCAGTTTGCAAGAACACGCATAGAAAAAATAAAAAAATTACCCAAAATATACGTATACCAGTCGTATATTAGTGATGGACTGAAACAACTGCACAGTGTGCGTGCGCTGAAAAGGAAACTTTTTTTCTCAAATGTATAAATAAAATAAAAAAGGAACAGTTTTCTTTTGAAGTGCTGTGAATACTATTATCCACACATAGAGTCCGGAATTGCAACATTTTCTCTCTTACGATGATATTGCAGCCTTTGTTCCTGTAAGTTTTTAATGCGTTTCGACAATTTTTGGACGCTGCGATGTCTATTTGGTGTAATACCTATAGTTGTTTTGTTTAAAGTGGTTACTATTGGTAAAAAAAAAAAAAAAACGTGTTTCAGCAAAGAGATATTCAAATGTGGACCATTGTACGAATTATTTCGACACTAAATTTTATGTTTAAAGTTAGATCGTTCTATGTGAATGGCTAAAATTATCGCAAAATGTATCTTCTAATGATTAGTATCCCATAATGGTTTTAAATAATTTTGAAAGATAGCATAAATGCTATACGTAATCTATTGGGCTCATAAAATTTAATGTTAGATTATTTTAAAACTAAAAACTTAATGAAAACTTTAATTTAATGCAGAACGTATACATGAAATTATTTTTTTAATCAATAAATTAAATATTTAACAAACGGTTAAAATGTATATTTGTATAATTAATTTTTTAAATATTGAAAACGATTATAAAATTACTCGTTTAATACTTGCGTATTCAATTTCTAATTGTTAAAACTTATTTTACTTTTTTTTTTATGCTAATATTCAACAATAAATTACCAAAAGAATTATTTTATTATAGAGTACACTGAAATTGAATTTTAGAAAATATTTCTATTATTGCATATGAATATTATATAATAATTTATATTTTTCAATGTCTTTAAAGATTTATATTTTATCAATTTTTACACGTCAACCCACAGTGCGTATTAGTTTACAGCTCATTAAACGATTTTAGTTTTATGTTCTCGTATAAGAGCTGAATATAATATAGAAAACGTTTTTTTTTGTCAAGCACTAACAGCCAGATGACTTTGCGATTTATTATTTTTAAGTATAATATACATTCTTTGATACGTTCCGAAAGGGAACAAAATAATAACGACCTGAACGGATATTTTATTTACCACAATTTAAAAACAATTAGACTATGAACTATGGGATTTTAATATAATTCTAATCTCTTTTTCTATACATGACTACTATGGTTTTTTTTTCATTCACCTTATAATTCAAAACGATTATCCTATGGCGACGTGTGGATTTTGTGTTATTATTATTTCTTTTATTCTTCGTTTAAACGATAATTCTTTTAAAAAATAACGTGTATTTTTTATGTAGCAATTCAACACCATTAGTTATGATTAGTGTCCTCCTCATGACACTAACCATGGGTGACGATATTCTTTTACATTCAGCTGCTTCCGGAAATAGATTATCTCGAATTCAGCTGTTATTTAATACTCACACCCTTTAACAAACTATTGAAATATTATATACTTTGCAATGACTGAATAATGAATTATAAAAATAAAAGAAATAAAGAACCTTTATAACATTTAAATGTTAAACATGTTCATTAAAAAAAAAAAAAAATGTTTATAAAAAAGAAAAAGAAAAATATCGTAGGAAGCATATTATAAATAAATATCTAAGATAATTTTGGTCGTGCTTAATTATTACGAATGAAAATATACGAAAAAATAAATCAGTGAATTTCCATTGAGTTATTATACTAAAAATTAATTTGAAAATGGCACACGATTTTATGAAAATAATTTTAATGACGCAGCGGCGAATTATTCTTTGATGTAAATGTCGCTGTCATTATTTTATATGACGCTCAATCAAGATTTTAATACAGAATTTTAACTATTAAATAAACGTGAAACCAAGAAAATATATTATTATTATTTTCTTCTTATATACTTTTATACAAAAAAAAAAAATAATTATTATTATTATTATGTACTGCGAGTTAGAGGAGTTTGCCGTAAAAGAAACCTTCAGCTACAGTGAGTTTATTTTAAAATTTTACCTTCTACTTTCAGTTTAATCGAAACTATACTAGTTGTAACGAGACAGCGACTATAAGCGGATACATATTATAATATCCATTAGCATTCGGTTATTATTTCTTTCTTCCAAATATAAATATACTAAAACAGTTGTATAAAAATTTCACAATTTAACAACAATTGACCGAGTAATCGATTAATACTTATATAAGTTATAATAACTATGAACAATATTGCAACGTGTCTTATCATTTTGTCTACGTCTACTAAATAATTTAAAGCAGGGCTTTTAAGATAATCTCAATATTATATTAAAAGAGGTAATTATTATGGTCATAATAGTTAGGTGCGTGAAAATTATCGAGCTTCACGTAAGTATGCTATATAGTTATAACAATGGGATATAAAGATAAACGCATGGTATAGTTAAAATTAAAAAGGAAGCGATTTTTGAATGGTATTGAAAAGAGAATAGAAAATTATAATGGTGTAGTTGTCTAACCTTATTGACCCAAATGCTTACAATGTTTTTTATTTGAATTTTATATTATTATATAATGGTATTCATATATCAATTGTATTTTTTTTTCCGAATAATTCAATTTAGAATGACATTTCGTAAAGCTCATTTTTATTTGCATTCAAATAAATTAGATACAAAATGAAATATAAACTAAATAATATAGAAAATAAATACGCTACTTAATTGATACGTCAAACATTTCTTTGTACCTAGTAAATGTTGGTATGTATGATATTATATATTATGTATATTTCAGACAGTAGAATTTTTATTTTTATTATACTCGCATTATTTCAATAAAAACCTAGTAAATACGATGTAATAAATTTTAAATAAACGGCATTTGCAATATTATAATTCAAAATAACCCAGCTATAATGTATATTTGAGCTATAACAATAAAACTTAAAAGTAATAATATTTTCTGTCGACATATGGATAATAACGCATAGTAAAAAAAAATCCAGAATTTAAATTTATATTTGTTCAATAAAATAATAAAAAAAAAAATTAAAGTGTATCATTTAAAAAATATATTATGTATTTTACATAGAGCATTCAATTATTATTAATGTTTTGCAAAATGTTTATATTATATTACACTCTGCCCAAGTCCAACCAATAATAATAATTTAATAAACGAAATATTTGACGTAATACATTGGAGGTCTAAGTAAACATACTAAGTAACAAATACTATGTTAATCTGTTTTAAAGTTAACAAAAATACACATTTTCTAATACAATTTAAGAAGTTTATACAATTATGTATGTATTACGCAAATTAGTTACAATAAAGCGAAGTTCAAATATACAAAACAAAGCAAATATAGAATTAAATTTGTTTTCTAACTTCTACATAGTAAAAACATGCATAGTAATGAACTACTTATATTACATTTGTATTATTTACCTATAGAAATGATTATAACACTTGTAGTGTAATAGTGTTGTTGTTAATATAGAAAATTAAATTAGTAGTAATATTTTATAATCATTATTTATTTCAGCAATAAGAAAATATGTTGCTATTTATTTTTAAGGTAGGTAATATAATACATTTAAAAATCAGGAATATCGATTATGAGCATTCCTTGGAAAAAATAGTAGTTCATTATAATTATCAAGATCTAAATGCAATGATATTGCATTCAAAAATACGATTCCGAACGAAATTCAATTAGAAATATAATATTATAAATTATACTTAAAAAAAACTGAGACTTACGATTTTCAAAATATTTTGAAAATAGATTAAGTATCATATGAGTAGACTTCTATAAAATTTTAAAAATTGTTAGTAATATTAAACATTTTTTAAACAAATTTCAAAGCTTTATACTTAGACAGAAAATCAGCCTATCCATTCCAACATTTTACCCCCCATGTAAACTACCTATGAGAATACTTAAAAGAATACACTTTTTTGGGTAGAAATAATGATCTTATTACCACTAGTATGGTATACATTTAGTAACAAATTCAGTTTTGAATATAGGGACTTGAAAATTTGATGAGTGTTTTTATATGTAGTCTCCATACATAATACAATTTTGAAACGGATAGGTTGATTTTCTGATAAAATATAGAGTTTTGACATTTATACAAAACTGACACATTTTTCTCAAAAATATTTAATATAACATGAAAATTTGGGATTAATCTTTAATGATTGTATATAGAATTACGATTATAAAACCCTTAAACTGTTTACAAAATATTTTGAAAATCGTTACTCATTTTATTTTTAAACGTCTTTAAACTTTAACATTTACATTGATGTTTGATTTTGAAAGTCCGAAGATACTTTTTCGGGTAGATTACCACAAAAAAGGTTTGAGTTTGGTAGAAAATTGTACCTACTTGTTACTTGATTTCACTTATTTTTACGAATTTCTCAAAAGTTTTTTTTTGGAATAAGAAAAACTAAAAAAAAAAAAAAATACGGTAAAAAGTCAAAATTGTAGTTGCTATAAATATGATTCTAACTAATGTAGTTTTAAATGTAGGAATTGTAAATTTTTTTAATTAATATAATTAATAACTACGGCAGAGTATATTATTTAAGCTCAAAATGTTCATATTTTCAGTATATCTATCGATTTAACATTCGAAGAGTCAAAAAGAACGTTATGTATAATTAATTTGCTGGTAATTCGTTTCCTACCTTAATTGATGGTACAGTAAAATACCAATTATAATAATGCTACAAACACGCGATTTAGTCATTTCTACTGTAACATTGAAAAAATATAACTTTATTTCTTTAGCAGATACTTTTATTGGGTGATAATACATTTAATATAAAATTAAACCATTAAATCAAATTTCTTAAGTAAAATTATGGGTTCAAAAACTGTCTAGACAAAATAACTAGGTCAAATCTAAAGTAAAATATCGTATAGTATATTTTTCTCAATCAGATTATTTTTATATGGATTTATTTTATAAATAGTATGAATTATTGTAAAATTATGAAAATTGTCAATTCAGATAATAAATAATATAAAAAACTTTGTATTAATTATTACAAAAAAGCTAATATCAAGAAGTTTAGTTATAACTAAATTAACAATTCAAATCTTATACAAATAGTTATGCTATATAATTTATCTTTAGGATATATAATATAATATTATGTCGTTATATATTGCTACTCATCCAGTAGGTATTGAGTTGTAGCGTTGAAGTGTAGTTATTACAATATTTATAATTATATTGGGTGAAAGTGAAATAATCTCAATAATATTACATACTTTCTCAGTTTTAATAAAACAAATCCTATGAAAATGTATGAAAATTTTGTTTATATTTTAATATGTTTAGTGTATTAGTATTGACTGATAGGACCGTTATATTTATAGTATTATTTTCATGCCTAGTGTAAAAATATAAAGTGGGATTGTATTAATTTGCTTCTTCTGTATAATGGTATACGATTAAATGAAAATCATTATGGAACGTTGATTTATTAACACTTGAATATACTAAAATGTTCTGGACACTCCTTCTCTAATTGAATTCAGACGGGATAAAAATCAATTGTATCATAAATAATGGAGATCTGTTAATATATGTTAACAGCGTTGTGAATACTTAATGAAAGGCTTGAGACCTTAATTACGACCCATCGACAAAAACATAGTCAAATAATATTGTGACCTAAAAAAATAAATATATACGTAAACTTTTCATAATTATTTAAACGGTCACATTATTCAGTAAATTATAACAGAAATTAATTTAAGAATAAAATATGCATCCATTTTCATTTCACCGTCTTAATGATATAAAAATAATGAATTACATTTGAATATTAAAAATTATTAATTTATAATATTTGCATAATAATTATTATAATTAATTGGAATATGAAAACGAAAACAATTTCATTGAAACTAAAACAAATTGTTGTTTTACTAATTGTTACTACAATTTGTATGAAAAACAAAAAAAACAAAAAATATGTATTTATACAGAAAAAATAGCACATGTGTTTGTAAATTTAATTGTATAAACAAATGTTTTAATGCTATTGTTTTTTTTTTTTTTTTTTTTAATCGCTGTAGGTAGGTAATTAAATAAAATCATATCAGAATATAATATTTTAAAACTCACATTGAACTCGAAACCTATTCACAAAAGAAGTTGTCTCCGTGAAAATAAACGGAAAACCCATTAGCGTTCACAGCTTGAAAAAAAAATTCAATGAAAAATGAATTTATAAATTATTCGATTTTAATTAATTTTTATATAAATTCGACATCTCAAGTTTCCCCTACCAAAAACAAACGTAAACAGAAATTTAAATTATCTAAAATTACTTTTCTTTATGTATTAAATTAATAACACCTACACGTAGAATAAGGAAATAATAAATGTATTCGTATTATATTATAATACAGAAACAAGTTCTTTAAATGTAGAAACGGAGAACTGTTCGAATATTATTAATATTAAAAATGAAATATACAGAACGGAAAAATCAATAATGTGTAGAAATCATTCTCATCATTAACCATATGATATAGTATGGTATATAAGCAAGTATCTTACCGTGTTTATGGTAAAACAATCAATCAATGACTTTACATCACACCAAATATATATAAATACGTATTTTGTCAGTGATTTGGTCAAATGTGGTCTTCGACGATATCGGTATAGTTAGATATAATCAATCGCAGTTTTGCTCTAATAGGTTCAAATAGCATCGGAGCGCAGTGTGTACTTCATGATCACACGAAATGTTATTAGTTTGTTTGATATATATCCTGACAAAAAACAGAGACTAAACTGATGCATGTGAAACGAATAGACGCGTGCACATTCAATAAACACAATTATTGGTAACATATTAGTTAAATTTGCAATCAAATTACAGAACTGTATTTAACATTATTTTTGTTATATAATATTGTTCATTGTTTCGTTACAATTTAAAATTTTAAAAATATGATATCGTTAAGAACACTATTGTATCTAAAATATAATATTTTTAATATTTGTATAATAATTATACAAACTATATTAATTTATTTCCAGGAATCAAATTAAATACATTTTTAACTAATAGTATTTGAACTTCAAAGATTTCTGAGTCATATCAAATATCAGTGATATTTATATTCCAAAGAAAATTATCAAAATAATCGTAGACTTTACTTTAAAAAAAATTACACTTAAAAACTACTATTTTTAATTTGATTTCCTGAATAATTTAAAGTTAAAAGGTATTATTTTAAATTTAAAATTACAACTTCTTTTAACAGAAGTTATATAATATTATATTTTGGAATAAAATCACATAAACAAATAAAAATACTAAAAATGTATGTATTATTGATGTAATATTTTACTAAATAGGCGTTAAAAGTAATAAATAATAATATTATTATTTCATAATATTAAAAAATAGACAGATTAGTGATTACTGACTAATAAAATATAGATGTGAACTGACTTTCAATGATATTATTTTTGAGAATATAATATACAGCTAACGATAATCGTTTTAATGGATTGTAACTTCTATTATATTTATATCAATTACGTAGTCTGTAATTAAATTAAATTCATAATTTGTAATTCAATTTTATACATTTTTATTGTAAATGTCAATGTCAAGACATAAAATCCTCACACGTTTCATCTATGATGTGATACATATAGAGATTAAAAACTGGTCTCTCAGCCGAGAAGCTGGTCTTGGATTCAATTGTCTCCGAATATAAAAGTAACACAAATTATTATTACATAAACCTAGTGATGTTTTGCCAAATTATTTCTGGGGTATACGTCACAATTTAGGCAACCATCAAGGGGGGGGGGGTCGGGGTAAACATCTCTAAAATGATTCATAACCTCACTGGGATAATTAGGGAGGGTTTAATCCATACATTTTTTTAGAACACAATATGTTATATAATAAAAAAGATACAGATACAGATGGAAAAAAATATTTAATCATTTCGTAAACAGATTAATACATACCTATTATAGTATTACCTTCGGGAATGACAAATTTAAAATAATAGTTTATTATTAAACTGTTTATAGAATTAACACTACATTCTCGCGTTTATAGATTCAATACCAGCGTGGCAGTACCAGTTAAATTTATTTTCCATACTAATATTTAACGCATTTAAAAAATTTTAATTGACATACGGGGGTATACATGCATATACCTGCATATTTTTCTTTTTTTTTTTCAGGCGTACCTATACACTAAATAATTAAATTGTTGAAGGGTATACGCAGTATACTCGCGTATACCCTCTAAGACATCACCACATAAACCCCATATATACAGGGTACTCTATATAAACAATGTGATTTAAATGTCTTGTTATAAGTTTTCAATGTTTTCTTTAATATTTCTGTTATTCTAAATTCGAAAAAATCATATTACAAAAACGTTTGGGATTGGAAGTCTCCACCGTTTTTGTAAGACCAATTTCCTATCAACCTGCATATATCTAGTCGGCATCAGCTGGTGTGTTAAATGAAGGTCTGCGTGTTCGGCCAACCGTATATATTATTATACGCTGTGATTTCCACTTTCCTCCGTTCTTATAAACCTCAAACACGGTATATATTTGTTGGATATTTTAATGTATCGGAAGAACGTCAAAGATATCCGTCACGGTGCACTGTACACGGGTCATCGGCACCTATCAAACCAAAAAAAAAAAAAAAAATAACCATTTTATCACTATAATAACAATAAAATATATGATACAATATGAATATATATGATCTATTATGGTGTAGAACAGTGCGCTAGCGAGTCTAAGGATTAGGTATTTTTTGTCGTCTATTTCTAATATGCGCACCTATTGTTATCGGAACACTTTTATAATTTCCATTCCACAAAAATCTGAGTCTAATTTCGATTTGTCTTTATTTATTAATTTTTTTTTTATTTTAAGAGCGAACACAAAATAAAATCACTTACCCGAGATTATTTTTTCTTCGCTCTCCGGTAACGCGTCAATTACTCTCTCGCTTTCATCATTATCGTCCACGACGGATAATTCGTTATACGCGCGTAAATCCTTTGTGTAATGTACATGGTCGATATAAATTATAATACGCGTGAAGTCTTCGTCACCTCGTCGGTCGTCTTCAGTTCAGTCGTATTGTTATATATTATTATAATTTGTAATAATTAAAGTAATTATTATTTATTATTATTCTAAAATTTGGGTTTCCATATAATAAGTTTATTATTTTATTTTATTCAATATCTTCCGATCAATAATTTAAATAAATTAGAAAAACTTAATTTAGCTTAGTAAATTATTTTTAGCTTTTATACATTTTTAGGGACTTAAAAAAGAAATATTTAAGACTCATAAATTCATAACTCTAAGATTTATAATTTATGTTATAATGTACGTAGGCACACGTCTAAATTCAAATTTTCAATTATTACTTACCTAATGTTAAAATTATTGAAATACTAGTTGATATTATTTATATTTCCTAAATGATTTAGACATTATCTGATTATGATTTGTATCATTTAAATATTTTCTTATAGTTACACCTCATATGATTTACTATTAAAAGATCTATTAAAATAATGATAATTGGTTAAAATAAATAATATAAGGAAAAAATAATAATGGATGCTTAGTATTATAATATTAAAAAATTTAATTAACAAAATTAAAACATAAATCACTTATACAGATCATAACTTACACGTACCCACATAATATTATAATATTATCATTAAGTAAACATCAAATATGCAAATTTACTTCAAACTGTAATTAAATGTATTATAATAACAACTTCTACCTCTACCGTTCACAAATTTACGTAATTATTTAACCTATGTCATAAACAATCATAAAACATCGAACATCAATCAATGCAAAACATCATCAATACAAATATGTATAGGATGAAAGTTCACAATTTTTAAATATATGAATTTAGTGTAATTACAAATCGACTTGACGAAATGTTATTAACAATACTCATAAAAACCACAAAAAATAATAAATATATTTATTCATAATGTACTTATATAGACATTGTCATTAATAAAAAGTATAATCAATTAAAAAATAATCATATTTATTTTGTGACATGAGGGTATAGTATAATGGATGGCAAATGCTATTTTATGTTCAATATAAAATGCAATATTTATAATTATTCATTTAAGACAATGAATATATCACATAATCACATAATGAGAATAACATATTAACATGCATACTATTACCTAGAAAAACGATAAGGTTTAAGTCATAATTTTCTAATTGTATTAACAGTAATATAAAAATGTAATTAAAATAAATGCATTTAAAATGTATGTAGATAAAAATTCAATTTTCTTTAGCTTCATATTGATAAAAATTAAATCATTTTATCTAGACAAATTTTGTTTATACCCAAATGTTTATTTTAGTACTCTAAGCTCGATAATAATAATCGATAGATCATTATATTGTTTTTAATTTAAACATTAAGCATTAAATAAAGTTTCGTTTAACTGACAAGACGTGATAACAATAAAGCGTTATATAAATAACTGTTATACGACATATAAACACCAATCATTTTCTCGACCGTGGTAATGGTACGATACTGGTACACTCATTATTCTTACAAGTATTAAAAATATTATACGTTTGTCGTTTATGAATTGCGTATATTGGTACATAATACCATAAAAGCCGGGCGTATAATGCTCGAGCCGGGTCTGTCGTAAATAACTGGATATAGATGCGCTCTGCTGGTTGCACCGCGAATGTACACGTGGTTTGCGAAAAAAAAACAAAATATATTATTATTAAAATTATTTTGCGACCACTAAACGAAAACAGTTTTCCAGTCCGGAGCAGATATATGATAATACACAATTCTTTCATTTTTGTTCGGCAACGCTTTTTGTAAATACTGTAATCCTACAGATATCGCATGTGCTTTGTCACAATTATAAAATAATTCTACAATATCAATAGGTACAATGATATTCTGCCTATATTGTCGACTTCTGCTATGTTCTATACTCCTGTACAAATTATTTAAGTTCTTAACGTTTTATTCATACTCGTTTAATTATATGAATAATATTATGATAAGTAGTATTTTGTTTTCTGTTACCTACCAAACATTGTGAGTATTTTATTTTACAATTTTTGCAGTTATATAATTATTATTTTTATAAACAATTTTATATAACATTATGGAGGCGTACTTATAATTTAGTACTTAAAACCTACAAAACTCGCCGTAGTTGCTATTTACATCCACTTGGCCTACCTAAATTATACATTAACAGTGATTTTAGTTTTAGCCATAGGCGTAACTAGAATTAAAAAATTAGGGGGCTATAGTCCCGATTGTAGAACATTTTAAGATACATAATACATAAAATAATATAATAAATATATGATTTTTTATGCATATTATACATATTTTACCTTAATGTAAAAATAGAAAATAATAATATATTCTCATAGTGTTTGTGTATAAAGTGTGTTTAAAATATTAGCTATCTCTAACACACAAAAAAAGAACGTAAAAAAAAAGAAAAGATTTGGTATAATTTTCAAATGGGAATTAGAAACATTTTTAAGGAGGCTAAGCCCTTCATATTCCCTCCTAGTTACACCGATGGTATTGGTTGTTGAAATATAATTAATTTTATTAAATATTTTAATATATTATTTAATACACCGAGATTATATTACTCTCACTTTTATAACAACGAACATATTAATAATAAAATAATGTAAATTTGTAACATAACTTAAAATATAAAGATATTCTGTTTAATTAAAACTTTGGTGAGTATTTAAATTTATTACAATCAACCATAAATAAAGTTATTTATATTATAGGCTAAAATCCCAATCTGAGAGAATTATTAATTCACTAATTTTGAAACCTTATTACGAATAGTTGAAAATAAGTTTCAAAATATCAGTTAAGGTTTGGAATCGATCAGAAAAGTAGGTTGGCGAATTTCACGGATGTTATGGGTGTACAATATTATACAGATATCCATGTTTCGATGAAAAACAACGCTTTTCGTATTTTTTAAAACGATTGGTATATTTATTATGTTTTTTTCCAATTCGCATAACTCCGTGAGACTGTAAGAGCATTTCGTTAAATTATTTAAACGCTTACCTTTTTGCATCAGAAACGCGGAATAATAACAAACCGCGAAACTCTATACCGATAATACAATATATTGTACCTAATCATATTTTATGTTACACGCACACTCGTGGATTTTACATTTATTCGTTTTAAATACTTTATGCGCTGAAGCGAAATTTCATAAATGTACCAAACCGTAAAATCTTAGATGTGGGTACCTACATTATTCAGATTTTACTTATACTTTGGTAGGTACGTTTGCCGACCCCAACGCCGCCCACCACGTTCGATTTGATTACTGTGTAAAACTCCTATTCGTATTTCTCTACACACATCTACAAAATATTATGAAATAACATTTACGTATTATTGAATCGATAATAATACTATTTTTACAATTATCGCAATATTATTTTCATGTTTTTGAGACATAATAACTGTTGTACCGGTTGCTGGTGAATTTTTATTTGTAACGGTTACTCCGTTTTGTATATGTACCTATAAAAATATTGCAAATTCACAATTCTGACATCATTGATGAGTAAATACCACGACTAATCAAAGAGAAATATGATATAGTTGTATTAATTTGCAATCGACGATAGTATAACTCTTAGTTATGCATTGAACGTAATAATTATATTAAGAACCTATAATAAGGCTATAATGATACGATTTAGTTTTATACAACTATCGTTTATTATTGAAACGATAGTAGGTACCTACTTCAATTATTGTAATTAATTAAAATTAAAAAAAAAAAGCAATACAATTTATGTGTTTACATCAATATATCACTTCGAGTTTGATAGTCGAGATGGAATAATGATTGGTAGCAAAGTGTAAGTCATTAACTTTTATTGATAGCGTGTCAATAATATTAATTGTATTGTGTAAAAATTCCATATCAAAGTTCTAACGTTGTCTCAGTTTAGTATGTAATAAATTATTTATGCAACAAGCTTTTGTTTAATTTTATTTAGTACCTACATATTTTTTTACGATCTCAACAACACCACATGTCATAATTTTATGATCTTCTAAATTTATCATAATCATAAACAATGTTTGCCATTATTATTATAACTATATTTTATTACAGTTACATTTTTTTTTTCATTTAAAATTAGTTTGGATAAATAATGATTATTTATTTTTCATATAGCAACACAATTATCTAAAAATTTAATTATTTAAAGAAAATAATGTTGTTTATTATAAATTTTGTTTTTATCAATTGGTCACTCACAATACTTTTCTATTATTTGAATTATTAATTATCGTAGTAGATATCCACATCTTTCAAGATGTACAATATATCACTAATAATAATAATATACATTTTACATAACATACATGTTTTATATATAGTTATAATAGTTAGTTACTACATACACTAGGTATATTTTTGGTACAACTAATCTAATAAAAATGAAATAATCACTAAAAATGGTTATTTTTTAATAAATCGAAAATAAATAATAATACATTCAAATTTCAAGTTTTCATTCATTGATATCGGAGAAAAAAATATATTAACAATAACTAAATCTGATGTTTAATTAAATGAAAATATATGCGAAAGAAAGTAAACTTAAATTCTTTGGTATTCTCATTGACCGAATTCTCGAGAAAAAAAACAACAACAGCACTATAATATAATCAATACAGAATTGTATTATATTCATATAGTTTTTGGATTTTATTAATATAAATACGTTTTATGACTTAAAATTACTCAAAACGTATACGAAGTTTTGAAATTAATAATATAATACTTATTTAGAATTCAAAAAACATTTTTTTCATACTATTTGTAGCTACATGATTTATTTTAATAAAATGTTTAATAAATAATATTGATATATATTCGCTGTATTATAATTTAATTGTGTTTTAAATACTAGTTTAAACCACGTTAAAGTTATAAGTTTTAAGTTTAAAAAATAATAATCAAATGGAATTTGTATAATGAAAAGACGATATTTTAATGAATTATAATTTATGTATTATAATGTATTACTATTCTTCAAATGATGAATCAGGCAATTTATAATAGATTGGTAGTTAATTTTTGAATCGTTTACCTATAATATGCGATCAGGTGTACATATATAACAATTAAAGCCATATGAAATGTATAACTCATTTGCAATGGGCGTCTACCTAGTAATGCACCTATAATATATATTTAGATAGTAGAAAAGGGGGTGATGATATTAATGACATTTAAGCATGCCCTCGCTGATTTCGAGCTATTTCGCCATATAATTAAACATTAATAGTGCAAGTGTAAAATAGACGAGGGTGAAATCGTTTGTTCGATTTAATATAAAGTTTATTTTCACGTACACGTTCATTTTTTTTTTCTATCATGAAAGTATAACAATAAATTGAAAATCTCGACGAAAACACGTTATTACTTTTTACATACATTATTCTGATACGGTAACCAACAGAAACGTATTTTTAACGATTATGTATAATAATATTACGTGTCGTGTATGGCAAAACATAATATAGGTACTACACAATACAGCGTTCGAAGATCGATTCCGCCGACGACGAGAAACCGATTTAAAATTTCGTGGTGATGGCATAGGTATTGACCGTAATCCCCGGACAGGACCCCACGTCGTACCCAGACGCATTCTTCCAGTCCGCTGCCGTCGCGGGTTTTGATCAAACGGTCACTTCGGATAGTACTAAAATTTTATGTCGGGATCGCAATAATACGCGTGTACGTTCTGATGGAAACCTACAACCATAAACTATATTATAATATTTAAATGTTATCCTGATAATGTTTTGTTGTTGTTCAATCATTCGGCCACGTGTTAAAGAAAAGAAGAAGAAAAAAAAATTCACCGCCCATATTTTACTGGATCCTATTAAAATATGTGTCGTGCGCGAATAAAACTAGGGAAAATATGATTAACTGCCGGTAAATATCATACACTAGTAAAATTTTGTCGTGAGTCAATAATATTCACTGTTGAAGTTTGTCGGGGTTTAAAATATGACGGTAGTAAATATTCCCCGTTACACCTGGTGGAGAAAAACAAGCTAAATCATACGCGCGAGTATATTTTGTCGTATAAATTCTGTATACGATTTTCACCGTTCGACCTTTTTTTTTCCGGCGAGTCGTAATTTTATTTCTACAGCCGTTTGCGTCTTATTTTGTTTTATTTTTCTGGCGAGATTTTTTTTATCCCCACAATATGAGATAATATATATATATATATAATAATGTAGATATATAGAATGCGACCCGGACAGCAGTATCAGATACAATCGCGTCGTAGTCGTAAACGGTATACCGAAAAAACTTTTTTAATATAAACACCGACCGAATGTATTCGTCTTTTTTTTCTTACTTACTTATCAATTTGAACACGTCTCGCTCGCTAAATGACGTCGTACCTACACCGCCGTCGCTACCACTGTTCCCACCGGTATTGATCTTTGCAAAGTGTTTTAATGATCAAAAAACTGAGCGTGTTTATTCTGTTGTAATTTAGTTTTATTTGAGTTCATTTTTGTAATAATTTTCCATCTCTGAAGCTCCGTCTTTAAACAAGATCTTCACGTTTGTGCGCGATACATTTCGAATCGAAACCAATCCGAGTATGCTGTGTATATAATATACTTATACATAATATATAAGTCCTCTGTCGAATAAAAATTATTCCAAATAAAAAAATTGTATAAATCGCCTCCGGTTCACGTGTATAAAATAAATAAAATGTTCGTGTACGAATTTATTGTACACACCAAAGTTCATTATTTGACACATTTAACGCATAATGTTGTTAGATTACGGAAATGGTATTTTTAAAAAAAATTTAAATGCAATCATAATATTTATTAAATCGTTAGTTATAAATATAACTAACAATTGTTTTTTATCCGTGGGGATGATAATTAATTTTTTTTTTAAATTTAATTATCACTAATATGCAATTATAGATTTTTATTAATAGTGCTCTGATATCGAAAAATATATATTTTACGTGTAAAAAAAATAGTTCACTAATTTTATTATTTTTTGTGAAATGTCCATTGTAGACATTTTTTCAATGAAAAAATGTCTTAAGGAATTTTATACTTACATAGTTACGCCACTAAATATTATGCAACATATTAATTTAAAGTTTATACATTATTATGTTTAGAATGGTCCATTTTGTTCGTTATTAGAAATAAAGTTTTTTATTCTTGAAATATAATTCATAATAGACCTAAATTCAAAATCGAGCAGCTGAATCTTATATTCTAAATAATTTAAAAAATACAATGTTTTGATTTTTCGATATTTTAAATTTTCAGCAAATATGATTGTTTTTTATATGTATTTTTTAAAATGTAGACATGAGGATGAAAAATTAATATATCTTTATGCAGATGTATCACTTATACTTGAAAAATATCTATTATTATATAAACAAGTATTTAGAAATTGTGTTATAAAAAATCAAAAAAATCAAAGTGTGTTAGATTAAGTTCGGGAGAATAGAAATCCCCGTGTTTTGTTTTTAAAGAATGAAAATAATAATTTATATTTATCAATTATAATTTAAGTAAACCAAAATATAAAAATAAATGAGTTTGTACTAAATTATACATGAGTTTTTTGTTTTTTCAAATATCTAATTTAAAAAGGATAATGCTACAGGTTTAAAAAAGTAATATTATATTGTCACAAACAAACAAGGACATAACGTATAAAATATCTATACATTATACGTATAGAATATTGAACGACTATTGTGCACGTTATAAATGTTACTTTTTCACATACCATATATACCTAATACACATTGGAATCATAAATCACTGGACGTAAAAAAAAATTATTAATTTATATTCCAGTGTGCTCGAACTTGGTTAAACTTCTCTTATTTCCGCTCGTTTCGTCTTTTACGCATTTCACTGTTAATTAATCGAATTTCATATTATACTTTGTCGTATTCCAATTAAATTAATGATACTATGTAGAAATATGTAGATAATGAGAATATATGATATAAAAGTCAATGTTTTTACAACACAAAATGTAATCAAAAATTACTATAAGGTTCTTTTGTGGCAGTCATGTCTAACTAATGATAATATTATCAAAAGTAACTTCTGTATTTAATAGTAACGATAGTATTATTTTATTTTCGTTCAAATTCAATCTAATATATTATAGAAACAGTTTTTTGAACTTTGAAATATACATAAAAAATAACTGATGAAAATCGGGTGTTTTCATTTTTTACAATTTCATAAGCATTTAATATGAATACTAGGCTATTATATTTTAAAGTTTAAAAATTCATCGAAATTATGATTTAAAAAAAAAAAAAATAGTATTTCAAATAAATTATATTAAAAATGTGACTATTGCCAAACTAAATTATATAGTTTGGAAAAAATTATTTCTACTACACTCTATTTATACACTAATATAATTTTATTCTGAGAAAGTAAACAATAATTTAACTTACCTACATACTTTGTTTTTGCAAAGACCATAGAAAGAAAATATGGATTCCTATTCAAATGCACGTGTGTGTCGTGTGATTGTATACAATGTCATAAAACCTTCGGAGAGGCTATGGATGAGAGAACGTTTTAGATACTTAAAGTCTTATTCTCGAGATTTGTTGAAGTCGGAACCCATTTCCAACAATCCCGTTGCCACGTCTAGTTGCCGTGTTATTGATAGTTTCCCGTGATTTCATTTGCACAGCAGCAACAGACCGCGTCCGTGCGTAGCGAGAGAGGGGTAACAAAAGTACATTCCGTCCTTTCCGCCAACGTTTTCGTCTCTTCGGATATAAACATGTTATTGTTTTTTTTTTTTTTTTTTTATTCATATCCCATTCGAACGTTCTCTGTTCGATATCGAAACAAATAAATAACCTCCCATTGTGATTTTTACTAAAAATAAAGCTAAACGTGTATAATATATGTCTGTATGTGTAATGGTAAACAACGTTCGGGTCGAAATATCCTATGCGTTTGGCGTACGGTTAAGAAATCGAAAATTGTAATACTCAAGTATACGGTACATAATGCAAGAGTAAAGGAACCGAATAAGTCTTATGAGTTCGAGGGATACAATAACTGAATATATTTCGTTAAAGATACGGAAATCGAATTTTAAATGAAATTGTCAAGTACACAGAAGAGTTACTTTGATGGGCGATTTTAAAATAAAAACACTCATTATAAAAATAGTGGATATCATTTTGCAATATTAATACTGAATACTGATATTTAAAATGATAATTGTTCAATTAAAAATAATAACTAGGTAATTTAGTTGAAAATTTCCAATTTATTTAATAAACAATTATTATTGAAAATGCTGATATTTAAATCATTTCCTATAATATTTAGTTGTATAATATTATATTTATAGTAATTTACTCCGTACAACTTTGATTACATATACATTATTATTATTTTTATTTTCATGCATTTTAATTATAAACAATAATTCTAATTATCTTTATACAAACTTTATTTTACGGACCATCAAAACTTTTTATGTAATGAGAATGAAGATTTCTGACCATCGTATTGTTCTTTAATTGCTTTACCAAACTTATCCAAGGCCAATTAAAATTGTAAAATAATTTTTCTCGTTCTTTCCACTAAATTTGTTTTATTTTTTTTTTTAATTTACCATAATAGGATTACATCTTAAATTATAAATTTAATATTGTATTTTTATAATTTTAACATCAGTATTGAACATAATATGCATCATCAATACGATACGAGGTACTAGGTAAATATTAAATTTTTTTTTTTCAAATTACCATTATTCATTATTTTGATCGTTTTAATTGATAAATAAATATTTGAAGGACTACCAAAATAGTTATGGATTTTATTTTTGTGTAAAATATTTTGTATTTCATATCACTATATTTTTTCTTGCTATATTGTTTTCCCTTTGAATTATACTAATCGAAATGTAAGAATAGAAGTGCAATATCTTCATAACAATATTAATAATATGCGGCAGAATGGATAACAGTAGGAACGAACGGTGTGTATTTTAATAAATATTCGAGAAAAGCATCGTTTGAGTACTTACGTAGAGATTACGTGAAAGGAGAACGAGACGATTCGATAATATAAAAAAAGGAAAATCATCTTATGAAAATAATAATGGACACATATTATATCTTTATATTTGATAAAAAAAAGTATATAATTATATAGAATAGGAAATAATCAGTTTGTTCATTTAAAAAAAAAAACGATATAATATTATTTGACTAAAGAGAAAAAGTGCTCAAAGGAAAAATGTATATCGTATAGTCATATTTTAAATAAATACATTCATTTTTTTAAAATTTACTATTCGATATTGAACATTTATGATTTAACTTGTAATAAAAATAATAAAAAAAAAACCAAAAATTATAATACTCCGTCGTTAACGCATGCGTAATATTAATATAAATTGATTTATCGCATTTATAAATATAGCAATAAAGTTTTGAAAAACAATCCCTTCGTTCCGGGCCGTTTAAATATTAACGTCATTTCAATCCCACAGCTATTGTTTAATTATGTTTGTTTTAATGAAACTACATCGCGGCCGAGTACGGTCGGTGAAATCCACTAAATGTTGTGATTATTATTTAATTGAGCAAGAAGTCCCGTCCGCAAATTCTGCCGCTCGACCGCGTTGCCAAGAACAATTCGTCGTCGAGGACCTGCACTCTCCAACACGTCATAAATATATATATCTAACGGAATGGAGAACATCGAATCGCGAGAAAACATGAAATACGGTTACTTGGGTAGTCGATATATATATATATATATAATATACCTAGGTAGGTATGAACGGTTTCATCAACAGACCTCGATATAAACAATTGTACAATTCCATTACATACGATCACCGTTGGACTGATTGAATGTTATATTTTATGTTATAATGTTATATAATAGGTACTTATACTGACTACTGTTGTATATACGCGAATTATATAATGTGCGTATTCCATAGCTAAATATGAATTATTATTATATTATAACATTGTTGAAACAAAATATTGAAACGCTTTCAGTATTATAATAACAATACAATATTATAGCTGAGATTACAATAGTCGTGTTTTACTGATATTCAACCAAAATCAAGTGCGCTAACGTTTTCAACTCCGTTGATCATTCTCTGAGAAATCCAATATTAACAATTTTGAAAACTAAGTTGGATCTATTCGTAAATTACATAAAATCAAAGGTTTCTAACTATTTGTTGTGAAAAAAGTTTTTTTTTGAGATTCGTAATTTTGTATCTATATTTATTAATTATGAATTAGTAAATTTAAAAAAAAAATATTGTTCAATAACAAAATCAATAAAATTTAGTAAAAACTAAAATATAAAATTCAATATTATTCTCTCAATATATTTCATAATATTATAAAGTATAAAGTTAGCTCGGGCCAGACAATTGTTGTAGGTTTTTATAGAATATTACAAAGTAAAACTAAATTAAAAGTAGAATTAATTAACCTAGATAATATTCATAATATTTTAATGTCTTCTATCAATGAATGTGTAATGATTGGGTATCATTGATAGATATTTTAACTAAAAATAACTAGAATATGTTTCTTGTTTTTTTTTTATATTATATTTTATACGAATGTGTCAGATACACAATGTGAAATAATTCATAACTCTGTAATGACAAAACAGAAGACGATAAATCGCATTAAATTATATGAACAGTTGTGCGTTTGTGTATGTTGATCATCGCCAAGTCTTTGTTAAAAAATAAATAAACCCAACGAAAAGTAACGTACGAGGGTGGTTGAAAAATGATTTACACGCCAAGGATTTCAAATCCATACACCGAATGTGCGCAAATTCCTGCAGGAGTACTTTCATGACTCGTACGGAAATACTTTCGAGTATAAATACCATCGCATAATATGTGCTTCAATGAATTCAAATAAATACGAAATAATCTTGGTACATTTTTTCAATTTTGTTTGTTTTGTTTTCTATTGTACAGAAAACACAACAGTGGCAACAGTGGCGCGATTTATATATTAATTTGTAAAAATTAAATTCTTTCCGTTTGCGTTAGAGTGTAGACACGTCGGTGGGAGAAAATAAAAACGTGTCGAGATTACATAAACACACAAAATTCAACACCATCGATTTGGTGTTCGTTTAGTATTATTATATTTCTTTTTCGCTCCGTTGTTTCGGAATCAAAGGTACAGCACCAATCGATCCACGTCAGTTTAAAGTCATTAATTGTATTTGTAGTGGGGATAGGTGGATTTGAGGAGACGAGTTGAAACTGTCAAAAACGCTGCCACCATGCTTACCCTCTCGTTTTCGTAAATATATTTACGTTTTTTTTTTTTTTTTTCCCAGAGCGTTGTGCGTGCGACGATTCCGACTAAGTGTATATATTGTTATGTGCACATAAAAAAAAAAAAAAACTGTACCCATAAAAAGCGTGTCCCTACACAATATTCGTCCGATTATTTTAATTTGATATTTTTGACAATCATTACTCGTATGTTTAATATAACGTTATTTTTTAGTTCATATAATTTTATAATCTAAAAATTGTAAAATATATAATTTGTAACATATAATATGGAAAATTTTGATTTCCAATAAAAAACAAATATTAAAAGTAGTATAATAAAAAGGAAAACTTATAATTTTTGAATCATTGTTAATCATTTCACTATTCGTATTTGTTTTCAAATTGTTTTTCTTTAAAACCTAACCTCGATGAAAATTCGAAATTAAAATACTTAAAAATAGCCTACCCTCGTACCCACACGTTCTCAATATTGCGTGTTTGCCGTTTTTGTGATAAGACTATATTAATATATTATAAGGTTTTTTTTCTGCTTATGGAGGGGTAAAATTAGTTTTATTTAACAATCACGTGATTTACAAAATTCCGTTAGTATGACCTAGATAACCGAATAGTAAAAACAAAACAAAACGCACGTGGGCTATTAAAATTAATTATTAACTGATCGAAAACGCGATTTCAAATACGGACGATGAAAAAATTAATTTCCTGCTTCAATCAATTTTATATGAGTCACATTAGTTTGAATATAGGCATATTATATTTTTAGGCGTCCAGAATTTCATGAATAAATCACGAGTTTGTATATCAAGGGAGGCGTTTTAATTTAAATAGAAAAATAAAACAAAAAATAAACAATTGTGCCGCATGTTCGCTGGCAGTCAAAGACACACACAATTTCCGACGCGTACGTATTCAAATGAAATGACTGTCCATCCGTCTGTCTGTCACTACAACGGGAAGTATATTATAGCGTATTACACTCGCACGTAAATTTAATAAAACTTTCCAAACCGATTACTTTTCGCGTGCGCATAATACCAGTATAAACGCGCAAACTACACTCTATTTCGTGAAATATTGAATAGAACCATATGAATATCGTGTTTTTTTTTCTACATTAAAATATAAATTACGTATAAAATGGACCTTCCTTTGTTCTAGAACAGTCATTATAATTGTTCTACGTCGAAATACGTAGAATTCACTATCGAAAGCATACAACAATATTATTATTACTCGTATTTGAGTTCAGTACATTTAAGGAAATAATGCCATTTATTTATTTTATTTGGAATTTCAGTATGTACAATTCATATACAGATGCAGGTATTATAAGAAAATTTAATTTCTGGCGCACACTGTCTATATTTTTTTATCTAATTTTTTTAGTTAGAAGATGTAAATCATCTCAGCTACACATAATCTTAATATACATTGTAACATTTGTAACACATTTGTTTTTTTGAAATTCGATTTTTAAAATATATTATAACATTTATAGAGTCCAAACACAACTTTTACATATATATTTTATTTTTATAATAAAGTATATCATAATAATTTTAATTTATTTATTTATATTAGGTATAAGATATTTATTTTTATTACATTTTACAATTTTATATTTTAAAAATTAATGCAAATAATTTAGATATTTTTCTCTGAAAAAAAAAAATTTAAAATATATAGTCTTAAAGAAAACTAATGTTTGAGTTAGGATCTTAAATTATTCAATATTAAAAATAGTTAATTATTATTTTTTTCAATTATTTACAGTCAAAAATATTAAACATATAAACGCACTAACATGAATAACACGAAATTCATTTTATTGTAATATGTCTTATTAATATGTTTCACACAAAATATAAGACTAAATAATGTAACCTTATACATATTATATAGTTATATTTATTATGACACATTATTTATGAGGTAATAATTAATAATAAATTATTTCGATCGAATAAAAAAAAACTATTACAATAGTATCTTATTATAAAGATATATATTTGAAAATAAAATGTTAGAATCGTACCGTGAAAATAGTAGGTAGTAATATTACACAAATAACACAATAAAATAAATACGTTCAATGTGCATTGTATATCCGTCGGTATTTTTTGTTATAAATTCCAGAAATTTTTTTTTCTCTAACAATATTACTTGCACGAAAATGTATAAAGTACAGATGAAAAGAATCTTCAGGAAAAAATATAAACGTGCAAAATAAAACACTCTTTACAACTTAAAATATCATGAATCAACTTTATTATATCATAAACTTAATACACTATAATATATATATACAGATGATATTATTATATTGGGGACAACAACTACTGTTGTACGTTTATTTTGTATATACTGAAAATGCACAACATTTACCTAAATTAATTTGGTTTAATAGTTAAAACATTTTAATAACAACTCCAAAAGCAACGTGATACTATTTGTTATTACAGGTGTTGATGTTAATTAAAAGTAGTGTACAATTTCTCACGTATATTTATTTCACATTTTTATAGAATTTATGTTATTTACAAGAAAATATACTATTTTAATGTAGTTGTGATTTAAATAATAATTTAGTGTGTGAACAAATATAATATATATTTTATTATGAATTACAATACGTTTAAATTTGAAATATTCATCAAAGATAATGTACATATAAATTGTAGGTTTGTTGTTTTATAATATATATATATATATATCTTGTAAATCTAGATTTATTAAGAAAAAATAACGAGATAATTAAATTATAATATTTTAATAATATATTTTTAATTATTTAAAACTCTTAAAATAACAGCTCATTACCCAATTAGTGTCACATTAAAAAAACGTACAGTCTATCTATCAAGTCACTTTTAAGTTATATTGTATAAAATTATAGAAATTATAATGTAAATTTGATATGATGCTATTAAAAATATACAGAAAAATTAATCGAAATATTATGTTGAAAAAAATAGTGGAAATTCCATTTAAAGTATACGTGATCTCAATATTTGTGTAATTTAAAATTAATGTTACAAAGTTAGTGAAAATATTAATTTATAATTTTTTTAAATTTATTGAATCTTTAACTAAAAAATAAAATATCAAATAAAAAAATACTACCTACGTTGTCAAATATAAAGACATTTTAACGAAATATTGTAAAAAACAAAATAATAGTTTCTTTGAAGAAAAAAATATAATATATTATATCTATGTAAACCAAAGTTTATAAGGTACAAATATATAAAAAGTATTGTTCTTTAGAATAGGTTTAAAATTATCACTGATATTTGATGAAGAGCTATCAATTGTGTACTATTATTAAACTATAGTCGTATAAACTTAATAATAGCGGGATTCTCTCGTGATACGTATTCGCAGAAAATATAATAATATGATAATCATAATATACATTTTACGATTGGAAATTGAAGTGAGATACTAAATACTATCAACAACCATGAAGCTCTCAAAAGAATAATCATATTGTTTTAATTATTATATGGTTTATAATAAAAACAATTAAATTCTGTTTCTTTGCAAAAATCCAAAAGTCTCCAATTGTAATAATTTGTTAGCATAGTTATAATATTTACTCCTGAAACTGCAATAAAAACTTATGATTATGGTTATAATACATAAAAAATATTTTATTATCAATGATATATATTCAATTTTTTATTTTTACGTTGAATAAAATCCAATATATTAGACATGATATTATTAACTTTGATTCTCAGAAATTATAATATTTTTCTCAATCAAATAGTGATAGTAGAAGAATAAAATGTTCTATCAATATTACGATTTGAATGCAATAATTGTACTCGAACAAAACTATAAAGTGATAACCCAAATAAACAACGATAGTTTTTTTGTTCAAAAAAATAATTATCATTTTAACGTCATTAACAATATAATGATTAAAATAATAATATATACCACCCGTTAAACGTATAATATCATTATATAATATAATACATACACTCCATAACTATTATATAATATCATTAATTGATTACTTCGGTAAGAAAACATTATCTTAATTACGCAGTATTGCGATGATGCATATATATATATATATTATTCTCTACTTTTATCAAGATAACTATTATTATATAATCTGTTTAATGATAAAATTATAAATTATAATTTATAATCAAAACTTGGATAAGTTTTTATTTTTAATATTTTGTGATTAATTAAATTATTTAAGAATGTTGTATTATTGCCATTAACTAATAAATAAAATTATCTTTACCAATTATCAAATTAGCTTTTACTATTTATTAGATATAAATATTACTAATTATTATTAAAAATATTATGAAAATCTAATGAGCGTACATGAACGCCCCTAAATTGCCTATTTAGAACGCCGTGTTAGACACTGAGTGAGTTTTATACCGTACAATGTTTCCTACAACCAACTACATAATACTCTACCACATCGTTCGTTATTCGAACATGAAAAATAGTTGTTAAACAAAATAACATTTTCTTTGTTTAATATAATTGTATTTATAATTATAATGTTATAATTTTTTATTAGTTAAAGTTATGTTAGAAAAATCAGAGATTTATTAATTATTATTTATTTTTAGGTATTGTTTTTTTTTCTAATGTAAACATAAACATTGTAAATGTTATTTAATCACGTGGATAATTATAATAAAGACAAAAAACATACACGAGTAGGTGATAGTGCAAAAGGCAACTAATAGTATTGACATAAACAGAAACTTGGATTATTCGTCTCCGAACCGAGAGAATGTGATGAAATCAGTTACAAGAGCTGTCGACGTCATGTTTGCGCGAAGTAAACTTAGCTGCAAAGTTGTCTTTGTATTGAGCATCATTGCTCGAGTACATAATATTATACGTATATAATTCAGCTTATGTATTTCAATTTTCTGTATCCTAAACTAATATGTGATAATTATAATAACAATTATTATTATATCACGAAATGCTCCTATCACTCGGAACGATATTATGATGTGATAGATCGAAAACGTGGTAATCGTCATATGTACAATCGATGTTATAATCATTACTAATAATAATAATAGTAATGATAATAATAAAAATCATAATCAAAATAATAATAATAATATTATTATTATTATTATTATTATGCAATGTACGTGCAATTATACAGTATATATTTTGTATAATATTTTAAATAATTTACTGAATGTTAGCGATAATTCAATTGTTTACGACCTACGTTAAAATATAACTGTAGAATAGCAATAACTCGGTGTTAGTAATACCCCGTAAAATACTTTATCGTGTTCACCTGGGAATAAGCCGCTGTATAACTATAATCACATTCAAAAAAATATTTTTTTTAAACAAAAATCAATCGTTTAATCTCCAATAAGTTACATTGTATATTTCTATATAAGGATTATTATACATGATATATTGTTATGACTGTAATAGGTAGTAGTAATCTTCTAGCTTTGTATCAAACCCATTGGAATATAACATTAAAATATATAAAATATGTTCTGTTCGTTATAAGCGTGAAGATACATAAATAAAGGCAATTCACACCTAAAATGAAAATTTACATTAGTTATTTGTACCTATAAAATTTCAAAACTATAACGTATATTAACAATCAGAATAATGGGAAAAGTAAATTTTAACAATAATATATTATAATTTGTATTCAAAAAATAAATCTTACAATTTTAATAACAATATAAAAATTCAACAAAAACAATGTTTTTTTAATACTTTTTAGTAAAAACAAATTAACGACATAAGACTAGTATAATATAATTTATTACTATGAAATAAATATTTAATTAACAAATGTCAAGTATTATTTACTTTTTTATACCATTTAGACAAAATTATACCCTATATTATAAAATAGATTCTGTATTAATTAAGTATTCTCATAATAACATAGCTATAATTTTAATATTTATAAGTTACACAAATTAATCTCACGATAGAACTAAAATTGTATAATTTGTTTTAATTGAACAAATAAATTACAAACAATTTAAAAATAATAATTGATTTTATCTTTTACTGAAATTTTAAATTATTTAAATTTTTATACTTAGTATTCTTTCATATAGGCATTTTATCATTGGCTAATACTTTACTATGATAATTTTTGCACTTAGACATTTTCTTATTTAGAAACTTATTCCGTAAATGTTTATTATATTAAATGTTCTATAAAAACAAATATATTTTTCTAAACATTACATTGTCGTATGTTTAATATTAAATTATTATTCAGCGCGAAGATATTTTTGTTATTTCGTAGTCGCTAGACGCGTATTTGCAAATTACAGACAATTAATTATACACGCGTCGCTTTCAAAATAGAAGTATTTCATGTAGATAATTTACTCAGGATATATTATCATACGCATTATATGTATTTGTGTTTATATACAGACCTAAACAAGTTTCGTTACGCGGGCACCCGTATTTTCGAATATGACTTCAAAATGCATATCAATGATTGTTATTTCATTTGTATATATTTGTAACCAAAAATTTGTAATTTGTACACCCGCCAAAACCCTTCAAAAAATATTTTTTTTATTAACAAGGCAAGCCATAACAGCGTACTCATCAATAGTCACAAACTAACAAATAAATTATGAAATGAAAAAAATGTGGACATTGATAATTATTATCAACAAAAAATATAAATATGGGATATTTTAATAATTTCTGATAGGAAAACACGTTAGTAAAAGTACACATTATTACATATTTAATTAATATTTACATATTTTTTTATAAAAGAATGCCTTATAATAAGTTTAAAACAATCAATTCATGTAAGAAAATATTTTTTATTATTTAAAGAGTGATTCAAAAAGTTATGTAAACTTGGTTATTCTATTACGTTTTCAGTATAAATTTAAAGCCAGCACAAGTACATGATATGTGAACAATTCAATACATTCAACGAAAAAGGCAGTAACTCAATTTTTTTCTCTTTTGAGTGACGACTTTTAAAACTAAATTCTGATAAAGGATTTTTTTCTTTATCGGCCATGAAAATGATTGTTTTTCATCTATCCCAAAAAATTAATAAAACAATATTAAAATAAAAAATAAAAAGTGGGAACGTCAATTTAGGATGTTCCTCCTTCGTTCCTTCGGTCCTCAGAGAAATTAGTGGTTTATTATAGTTATTAAGATATGAATGCAATTATATTACATTAGAATATACGATTCTGAGCAAATATCAATATTTATTATACTGGTAATCTATTCCAAAATTTTACCACGAGTGTAAATAACACATTACACATATTCAAAATAAATTTAAAATTTCTACAAGCGAAATTCAAGGAGTTATCATTTTATGATAAAATTGTCAGTCACGATTTTCATAAATTTAGTAAATTAAATAGTATATGACAAAAAAGTTCATACCATTAAACCAAAAATTGCTGGAAATATTAAACATTTTTGGAAAAAAGTTCAAAACTTTATATTTAGCCAAAAAATCAACCAATTCATTCCAAAATTTTGTTAACCGTAAATATTACCTATGTTAGTACTCAAAAAAAATTTCAAGTCCCTTGGTTAAAACTCAATTTATAATAAAAAAATAAAAAAATTGAAATTAAAGGAATCCGTAATTTTGCCGATTTTCCACTTCTCAAAACTTTTGCGAAATTCAAAAAATGAGCTAAATAAAGTATCTAGATGATACAATTTATTACCTTAAGCATACCCTACTTGTGGTAATCGGACAATTATTCCTACCCGAAAAAATGAAATTAAAAAAAAAAAAAATCTTTGTTTGTATAAACAATATATTCCTCAGTCCGCTCAGAATCTAATAGAATAAGAAATTAATTTTGAATTTCATTTTACTCCTCCTTAACAATTGACAAAATGGAGTTACTACCTTTTTCGTTGGATTTATCAAATTTATTACTGTTGCCTTAAAATCTATTATTTATGTGTTTTTCACTACTTTTTAACAAGTATACAAATAGATACAATGCAATATTTAATAAGATATAATAAATAAATAAAATATAATATATTCTCTGTTTGATATGCGATAAAAAAAAATATATCAGTATATATATATATAGAAGTTGATCAAAATGTTATGTTAGTCATGATAAAATAGTGTTAAAAATTATTTCTAATATCTTAGTAACACGAAATTATGTTCGTTTTGTATAATATTATGAATAATGTGTGTGTATTTTATTATGTTTTAATCATTACAATAAATTTGAGGGGTGTAGAAATATGGAATTTTCGGTTACAAATGTGTAGATATAAAATAACAATCATTGATACGATTTTTGGATCGATATGTATCATATTACTAATTATAAACTTCGAGTGCTGAAATAACATGACGCTGGTATCCGCAATAAAAAAAAAATCGTTTTTGAATGGTTTTGGCGGTTGTACAAATTTTAAATTTGCGGTTACAAATATGTACAAATTAAAGATCAATCATTGACAACCATTAACATTAATTTTGAAGTCATATTCGAAAATACGAGTGATCGGGCAACGGAGCTTGCTCATATCTGTATATATACAAAAAATGCGTATAATAATATGTCCTGAGATATATATATATATATATACATATTGTTTCTCTGTGTGGTTAACAAAACTATAAAAATAGCGTGTATCGGAAAAATCAGAAGTTTCAGGTGAAACTATTGCCGAATGTTGGCGACGTGTCGAGGGTCTTTATTGTAATGGCCAGGAGAACCACGGGGTCGTTGATAGGCTGGCGGCCTTTCTTCCGACCGA
The DNA here is from genome assembly GCA_013282895.1 of Eriosoma lanigerum. NCBI lineage: Eukaryota > Metazoa > Arthropoda > Insecta > Hemiptera > Aphididae > Eriosoma > Eriosoma lanigerum. The sequence continues at coordinate 33,041,855 of CM023359.1, forward strand.
TATCATGGCTCTTTACAAAGATTTAGTTTCTTCGAGTTTTAATGTCGTAGACCATAAAATACTATTCTGATTAAGAAACTCCGTTGTAGCTTTACTATACGCACGCAAAAGCGTTGCTATTTTTGTGTGCGTAGCGTGAGAAAAACGCATGGTTACCACAACCGTAGTTGTACAAAAGTTAAAAGAACAGTGAACTGTAATTGTAAATGAAAAATAATCAGAAATACTATTATTAAAAATTTCTTGTTTGACTCTTCTGTTCTCAGAGAGTCTATTTCACCTCACGTGTGGTGGTAGAACATTAGAAAATATATGTGATTCATATCAATTAATAATATATTTATTTTTTCGGCGGATTTTTTTTCCGAATTTTAAAACATTATCAAAATACACAATTGTATATTATAATTTAAATAAACAAATTACAATATGTATTAAATGAGTTCAATAAGTAGCCAATTGTGTTCGAGAAGACACGTCGATAACAATAATACGCTACAACATTGAATTATTCATATAGCTCTTTTGATGAAAATAATAATATTATAATAAACTGTCGAAAAGACACTGCAGTTTAATAGTACTAACATGTTAATATCAACAGAATTTCTCACTGTCGTAATTTATGTAAAATATAAATTTTTACCAAAATATAAGACGTTAATCTTGCATATTTTACAATAATGTTGTCTTAGTTTCCCCAGTAAAATCACAACAATGCAGAACTAAAATTGTGACGTTTTATTGGAACTTACAGTATAAATATCTATTACCGAATTTAAATAATATCATATTTTGGAGACGATGTTTAAATTTTTTTAAATATCTTCTGACAACGAAGTTGTAAATTAAGTTTTATGTTTATATTTTGAATTGCTTTTTAAGGTACGCGGAAAAAATGTATTACCTACATTTAATTCACTTTTTATAAACTCTGACAATTTGACGATAATTTCAGTGTTTATAACAACTGCATTGGATGGCAAGTCGGTATTTGTGACGCGTGAAAATCGTACTTACGCTCGCCAGATAATCGTTATAATAACATGATAATATTATATAACAACGGTATTGTATATAATATTTCAAAAAAATCCATTCGCCAGACGAATGAATATTTTATACAAAATATTATAATAATCTATGCAAAAAGATTGGCTGCTGTTGCGTTCATATTATAACGGTTTGCCTTTAACGCTGACAAAGCCGTAAGACGCACCAGTAGACTGCGGATCGCGCTCATTAATCTTATTCGCAAGATTTATAGAGATCCTCCTTCTACGGTTACTTCATTAAACGTCGCTGTGCGACTGTATATGTATATATATAGCGAATTCTTGTTCGGAAAAGTTTCGCCGAGTGAACGTATTAAAACCGTAAAATATAATAGGACCGCATATGGTGGTAGAATGCATACGCTGTGGTTGATGCATTTCCGTCGATGATAAAATACGAAATGAAATTAAAAAAGTTGTGAAGAAAAATTTAACTTTAACATTTTTTGAATATTTGTTTTGTATTTTGCGCAGTTACGGTCGTACGAAGATACCAAAACTGCGGTACAGCCTATTGTTTTTAAACTGCGATATATATTATTTGTAATATTGTAACCACTAATTACAAGAATTTTAATTGTGATTTTTTCAATATTTATTTTGTATTTTTTTGACAAATTTCATTGAAATGTTGATTATTTTGTTTTCTCATGGTTATTTAATCATACTGAAGTGTATTTTATTATATAAACATGTAAATAAATGGAGAAATGTATGTAACGGACAAATACATACATAAATAAAGAAAATGTCAGACAGAATGAGAAAGACAAAGAGCTACGAGTTTGCGAACATTTTTGATTGGTCTATATATTTCTCTTTCTCAAACATCGCATATACAATATATAATCATTAAATATAATTTTTTAAATGTAGACTTGATAACAGAAAGATTGGTAGGTGGGAATGATATACACAGTATATTTATTTTCTATAATATTAGTATCGTGATATAATTAGTTTTATTTTCATTTATTCGGTTTTAAAACAGTTTTTAATATATCTACTATATTAAAAGTTAGTTGTGTACTGGTACGACATAATAATATGTGAAACGTTTTCTTTTCATAAGTTCCAGAATAAAATGCAATATCTTATTTTATATCTAAAATTGAGCTTTTGTAAAAATTGTTTCAAAGAGCATAAAGTTTCAAAATAATAAAACATTAAAACTGGCTGTCATCTACGTTATACTGTTTATATATATATGCATCATTGATTAACTTTGAAATTTTACGAAAAGCAGCTATACATTATTAGAATGCTTTTAGTTGCTTTAAAATATCTATGTAACATTCAAAACTATTAAACAAGAAAAGAAAAAACTTTTCATTGGAATTAAAATATAAGATAATGTAATTTTAATTAAAAATTTCTACGAACACTGCGATATAAACTATTCTGTTAATCATATTGATGATTAAAATAACAAATTTATTTTTATACTAGTTAAACGTTTATTTTGAAATTCTGTTGGAATTTATACTATCTTTACGTTAAAGAATGTAGGTAAATAAGTTATTTATATCGATCTGTTTTTTTATGTTTATTGAAACTTTTATATATCTTACTGAATGTACAAAACTCTAAAGAATCCAAGAAAAATAATAAAATAGTATTATACTATATACATACATGATAAATATTAAACAATTTATATCCTAGAGTTTAAATAATTACAACTTATCTAATATATAAATTTAAATTTTTATAATTTTTAGTTGTTTCTTTTATTATACGAATTTGCAATTAATTCTATAATTATCGTATATATTATTGATTATTATATTAAGTTAATATATAATATTGTTTATAATTTACAATGCCATTGGTCTTATTTATAAGATAAATAATCCATTTAAATATTTACAATGTTTTAGTGAGATTACTACTATTATATTTTTACTCGAAATTCGTTTAAATATTTAAATTATCACTGATGTTAATATTAAATCAAATATTTATAATATATATTAGTTTATATATATTAAATGTTAATAATATTTTACTTTTGTTCACAACATTAGATGTATTTAAAAATGTTCAAACTATACGTATTTTAATGTAAATAACACCAATAAGTTTAGATGACTAAATCCTTTATTGAAATTTTATTTTAAATTTTATAAAAAATTATTTTATAACTATGTCTATTAAATTAATACAACTTGTAGGGATCTGATACAGAAATAATTTTGAGATGAAAACAACAAGGCGAACTATGTTATAAATCTGGAAAAACTCGGATTTTTCATAGTATATTTTATGATTTGAAGGAATTCAGTTTTTGGTATCAGTAGCACGCGAAGTAGCAATTTGTGCGAAGTCAGACAACAATTTCTGCGAATACCCTATTTTCGAATTGGTTCAAAAATAAAAATCGACAAACTCTAACCGACATTCAACTTGTGGAGGCTGTATAATACACCAAGTAAGTGGCGTATATAATGCACGTTTGTCGAACTCAATACAAAAAGGAAAATAACGTCGGGTGGTTCAGATCCCATGTCACACATGCGATATGTAGGCAATTACGAATAGAAACGAAAAAGAAATCCATTAAAAAAATAAAATAAAATAAATATAATGTAGTTGTTTGAAAACACTAGTCAGCATGAAAAGCTATATTTTGTTTTTTTTGTTTTTACATCATGGCACAATATATTAAATTAAACATGACGTGCATGAATTTGATACGAGAAAAACAAACTCCGGGATAGAGGAAAATATTTTCAAAGTATAATAATTAAAAATTAATTATTTTATGTTCATTATTAAAAAACAAGTACCTATATTATATTATGAGGGTTGTGGATTTAAAAAAAACCGACAAAACAAAGCCCATAGTTAAGTAATATCTTAATTAACTTACAATTAGATTATCTATTGAAAAATATCTCAAAATTAGCATTTACAAAAATCAATATACGTACGATAATATTATACTCCAATAGGTACACATAATAAAAAGAAACGGTTTTTTTTTAAATATACTATGCAAATGTTTGATAAATGATAATATAACTTACCTAATAAATTAAATCGTTGTAAAAAATGATCGCGAAATGTTTCATATTTCTCGAAAATCTGATAGTATTTTCATAAAATGTTTATTTATTATTATTATTATTATTATTATTATGATTTCGAATTGTTCTTCAATTTTCCGACTGTGTTCTCTCTCTCTTTCTCTACTCGCAATCAGCCGTCATACTGAAGTGGATAATTTTTGTTTGTAACCGTAGTAACAGATGAAGTTTTATCGAATCATCGTGGTCAAAAACTTGATTCTAAAGTCTGTTAACATATAAATACATATGTATACGTCATATTTTTTTCAGTTAAAAATATATTTCGATAGGTATTTCTGAATTAATATTTGTATTTAAATAATTTATTACGAATTAAAATGTATATATATATATATAAATTACGTGCATATTATTTGTATTGTTAAATATAATATAATAACTATTACATAAAATCATTATAAGAATGGATGCATATTGAAAACTTATCGTCGCCAAATATATTATCAATCCATATAATATAATATCTTTGTAAATGAAAGATATTATATGATTTAAAATATGTTATTAGTTTGAATTATAACAGAAGATGTTGTCGGGTCGTTTTCAGCGCTACGCGATGTGCCGACGACGACGAGCGGTAAACTCTGTCCATAATAGTATAGTTGTCCGCGACCTAACCCGTGTCTCTTGGCTGCGTGTAATTATATAATATACAGCGAAGAGTTCATGCCGCATCTGCCGCGTTCGAGGGCGATGTTTGGACTTTAAGACCCTGCCAACACACTGGATTGTGAAACTTCTCAGATCAAGATTAATGAGCGCCACGAGAATATATTATATAATAGATTATAAATAATGTATATTCGTCGAGACTTTGAGTTTGGACCACTGAAATTGGAAGCAGACAGTGTCATCGGATCGAGGGGACAGTGTTTTCGCGAAGGGTTCGCGAGATTTGTAAATTATATTAATATAATTTATATAAATCCGGAAATCGTTTAAAACCCAAGTTACATTAACGATTTGTTCTGTTTGGGTATATTTGAATTATTTTATTTGTTCCAGTGGTTGTTATTATATTTATACTAGTGAAAATTCTGCTAATTATTCATTTGATCATTTCGGCTCCTCGAGTAAAGTATATATATATATATATAAATATTATGCAATGTGAATCATAACGTGAAAAAAACAAAAAAATTAAATAAAATAATGATCGTGTACAACGGTCGTGCCCGTTCAGTGTTCCGTTGTTAATAATCCTATGTCCCTTAAACTCCACGATGCGAAAATAATAAAAATGTGTTACTGTATCTGTAACTTAAGACCGTAATAATTTATACGTATTTATTTATAGAAAAAGTACCGACACATGTCTTCTCGCCCTACTGTCAGCGCAGCGTTTGTCTCGACACATTTGGACCGATGTAATAAATATAAGTAGTTTGAATACTATGACGATATTATCGTAATACATCAAATATTAGATGTTCATTAATCGATAAAAACTATGCAATATATTTTTGATGAATTCAAAACATCGGATATCAATTTTTATCAATGATAAATGATAAAATTTAAAAATCTCCTCTAGCTCAATATGTATAATGTATTATATTAAAATTTATATTAGTATATAACGAATTGCCATATAAACTCAATAAACTTATTTAAATGAGTAATTGTTAGAAAATCAATAATAAGTCAGATAAATTTAGAGAAATTATATAAAATAATAACCAATATAATCATATTAAAATTAAAATTTATTGAACAATAATTTGTTAAATATTTTAAATGATTTAGAAATAATATTATATCCGTTATATTTTATATTTACATTTGAATATTTGATATCAAATTTTTGTATTAAGATTAAAAAATGTATAGTTAACATGGCATAATAGTATTGTAATAATATGCTCATGGCTTATCAGTTCGTCTAAAGATAACAACGGTCCTTGAAATATTTTATGATATTTATACATTACAATAGGTACCTACGTACGCATAATTAAGGTTCCCATTCATTATTATATCAACTGGTCTTGTAACGAGATAACTTTCACTCAGACGTGTAATCGGAGAAGAGGGGGAATCGTGCTAAAATTGTTTACCAGCACGTATTTACTTTTTAATATAGTTACGTGCTACCGATGGTCAACTGCCGCCACTAGGGAGTTAACCCTTTTTTCACTCCTAGTTCGATATTTCTCATGTTCCGCGTACAATGTTCAATACGCGTTCCTGTTAACACCGAAACGTGTATATTAATGTTAGGTACTATAATAATATTATATACATACACTATAATTTAGATATTCCGGATTGTACCCATAGATATCTCCATATAGTTTTGAAAATATAGAGAATTTTGAATACAATATAATAATTATACACGTAGAGGTCGTCATGACGAACACCGTCCCACAGGATTACAGGAGACATTACGACAACGAAGTTTCATAATTTCATATCGTACTAGAACTTTGAACTTACATAACTGCTTGAATCACGATAGAAATAAACATTTCGAAAACCCGATAAATATATTATGACTTACTTTAAAAGCTTAATAAAACACATAAAGAATCTCGATAAATCGACAACTCAAATTTTATTTTATCTTTTTATGGTTTTGTCGTTGTGAGAGTTACATATATTATATATTGCGCATTACCATATTTTTATAGGTATCTACAACGTTGCTTTTTGTTATTATTTACATATGTAACAATCTCTATTTCTGAAAGTCAAATATTTAAAACAATGTGCGGTATGCCAACAATAATATATTATTATTAAATATAAGATACAGATATAGTTTTATTTATATATTATATTTGTAATTTATATATTTTATTAATTGTTATAATATTATACACATAAATATTAAGATGTTATCTAAGTACCTACAAAAACTAAATATTTTATTAGATAAAATTTTGTATTTTTTTCTGGAAGATAAGGACAAAATATTAAAAATAATAGATGTTTTCCTCGGAAATATTATAAAAATAAATTATTCAAGTTTTAATTAAATTATGTTGTTTAATAATTATGACTCTTATTCTAATTTGTTGTATTTAAATATTGTTTCAAAACTTACTTGTGGATTATAAAATACATATTTTCGCCTGTTTAAAAAAATTAATGTATATACAATATTTTTATATCTTTTAATATAATTTGCTTTGTTATAACGCTTTTCAAAATTAACAAAAATAATATAACTAACATATTATAATTTAGATTACTATTAATTTAAAATATAATATTACACAGGGTAATATTGAAATTAATATTACAAACATATCGGAAATTACATACGTTTTAAATGCTAATCCAATATTTTTATTACATTTTATTATGATTACCATGATATACATGTATATTTTATGGCTAGGAAATATTTTAGGGAGAGGCGACGAAACACTGAATTTTAAAAGGTTGTTTATATAATTGATAATATTAAAAAAAAAATTATCATAACACTTTATACTAATAATATATTTTGTTTAAAAATCATTCATCTCCATCCCCCACGGAAATAAGAGCCAATGACGCCATTGTTTTATGGGTATGAGTAGTAAATATAGTATTATGTTTGAGGTATATTTATAAACGTATATTATTATATTGAGTTTAATAGACTTCATAAACTTTCTTATATATAGTATATACTTTATAGTAGTACTTAATAAGAAAACATAATTTTAGTATAAAATAGTATAGTATAAAAATTTTCTATTTTTGCGAGAACGGCGTTTAGGGTGGTGAGCTGGTGGTCTATCACCAAACTTGACCTCAGCCTTTATACTTGAGTCGTAATTTCATGTTCTAACATCATTTATCTCGGTAATTTATTTAAGTACATCCCTATAAAGAGACCAAATAATGCGCGTTAGACGGACCCGTTTTCAAAGTTAATTTCAATCCATTGTCCCACGAATTCCGAGCACCAAAATTCAAGTTTTCGCATTATTCATTTTGATAGTCATGGAGGTCGTTAATATTATTTTATTGCGTGTTGTGTACCATGTTGCGTCTGTACCGGTAAACAATTAAGTTTTCAAAAATAACAAAATGATTTACTTAAAAACTTGAAACTCCGATAGTTTCCTATAATATTGCAAACGCAATATACAAAACAAATATGTACCTTAATAATATATACATTGAATACGCAATATTAATAATTATTGCGTTCTCTCGGTCTTCAGGCTGATCTTTATACCCGTTTATTGTTTGTAATTTAAACACACACACACATTTTCTTATTTGTTTAGCGTAGCGGCGTAAGGACATTAAAAGTGTATTTAATCAGTGTCGTCGTTTTTTCTACTTTAATCTATATATAGATTTTAAAAACCCTAGTTCCGAATTAGGCCTCATGAGCATTATATTGTAGTCTACTAGCGTTATAAAATAAAAACGACAATATAAGTCCACGTGGTATATTATTATAGTGTATATTATATATATATATTAAGGTTAGGTTTTGGTTAAGTTTTGTTATTCACGACAAACATATTTTTATATTGTATAGTCTGCGACTCATTATTAGCCCCCGGAGGTCACTGCAAGCTTTTCATGTGAAAATATACGTCTATAGTAAAAATTTAAACGTTTACCCCCATCGCCTCGCTACCGCACCAGTTCGATGTTCGAATAACAATATAATAATATGTTTAAACCGCACAAAATAATACACCATGACATAACAATATACACTCGTTAAAAAGGGGCAAACAAGTTCATAAACGAGTAGTTTTCATCCGAGTTTTCATGACTGCACTGTCAGATACAATCGGTTTATTGTACGGAAAATGCAGCTAAGTCGCCTGTGTATATTATAATACATATAATATTCAAGAAACCGTATAAGTTTTAATAAGTTTACATAATGCTGCGTTATAGTTAAATTTCAAAGCACAACGTTGAAAGGATCGACAAAATTTAATAAAACATCAAACTCGCACACCGTTATTATAGTATGTAGGTTATATTGTTTATTATTTCAAAATACGACCACACACGTTAGAGACACACCGAAATTACCTAAAATATAATAATAATTGAAATGCGTCTCAGTATATTTCAATATGCGTATATTTAAACATAAATATATTATAATATTATTATTATATTATATCGTATATAAATATAATTGTGTACTATTTCATTATTTTCTTACGATCGAACTTTTTATTGACATTTCGATAAAAAAAAAAGATGGTATTCAAATGTTGAAAATATAATTAATAAGTTATTCTTAAAAAATCTCTAATAATGTCTATTATAAATATCGTGAATATATTAAAGTATTTTTTCCTAAAAAATATTTTTAAAATGGGGTTACTGTTCAAACTAATTTAAATATAATGTAAATTAAGGGGTCGCAGTTTATAAAAGTTTGCTCATCATTTAACCACTGATATAGACAGTGTTACATTAGGATAATTTGGAATAATATTACGTCACATATTGTGTAAAATATTTATTAAAATACAATTTTTTTCATGTTCGTAAATAGTTTCCTAGAAATGCATTTGATAACTATCAATAATTATAAAATATACGTTACACCCATTTTTTCGTAGAATGAAAAAAGACTAACAGTATTCAAAAATATTCTATTATTTTTAGTGAATATCTACATCTACGAGTATATAACTTATTATATAGTTATTATTTCATGTCTATAATCCGAATAATTCCGTGATTATCGATGCCTATAGGATTTATATAGGCTTTATCGAAACTTTTCATTACCTAATTTCTAAATGTTAATACAAATAACTCTATTTCACTTAGGAACGTGTGTATTTAATATATAGATTTAATATCCGCGCGAAAACACTATTATAAGCACATGGTTTTTTTATTTTTTTATTTATTACTTTATACAAATAGTTACAATTAAATCAAATATATTTGATGATTCATAATAATATAATATTATATAAATTAATTTCGTCATCAACAATTCATGCGTTGTTGTTGCCCCGTTATATTTCTTTTTTTCGATAACGATTGCGTTTGTTATAAAAGCGGACTCCTAATTTCCAGTATTAATTTCGAACGCCGCTCCTTTATATCGTTATTATATTATATTTTATAACTGATATCTTTATTATCTCGTATCCATTAAACTCGACCGTAATTGTTTTTGTGTTCACGGGAGGTAAAATGAGAAGGTACCTAAAAATAATTACCCGAAACTCATCAATGTACATTTTAAAATGTAACATAATAAGAATGCTACTAACTAGTATCATATTCAATTTTAATAAAATAGAAATTATATACGTTTTCTTTTTAATTTGAATTAAATAAGATGACTATAATAGTATTATACTCATGAAATTAAAAGAATACCCATCAGACACTAATATACTGTTAATTAAATTATTATTATTTGTTACTTTCATGATTTATAACATATACATATATATATATATATATATTTATATACATGTATGTACTATTACACTAATATATTTTCAAATTATTTAAATATCTATATCTTGATAATATTTTTAAAAATAGAGTACGTATTGGTGCTAGGAGATTGATCGTATTTGTAGGTTTGTATGATAGTTTTAAATGTTAATAACGTATTCGTTTTATAGTTTTAATATGAACTTGTTTTTATCATGGCTTGTGCCCTTTTCGTTAATTTACCTAATATTGAGCTGTTGACTAATTGTCTAAATTGAAAATACCTACAAATTATTGTTTCGTTATAATATATATGGGTCTATTATTAGGTATTTAAACACTTAAAAAACATAAAAATAATACAATTATGTTAATAATAAAAATGTTATGTAGTATTAATAATTTCCTTAAGTTCGTTGTTGTACAAATACATATATTGTGTATTCTTCTAAATTTTAGAATCTAAAATAAGTATTATTTACAATTTAAAATGAATAAACCTGATTTAGCTAACGATATATTTTATTGAAATATTTATAATTTCAAAGCACACCATCCTAATGAATTTAAATCCTTTGTTGTATGTATACAAAACTGAGCAATTCGAATAGTGGGCGCATGATTCTGAGTGTTTTTCACCTGAAACTTTTATATGCGTGGTTTTCCATCTGCGAATATAATAATATAATATATTATATCACATAACGAAATAAATTTTGCCACTACAAACACTTAATATACATGTATGTACGCGACGTATGATATATGTGCTATCATTATGCATCTACGCAGTATTATATTTTATAATATCTTTCTTCTTCCTCTGGAAATGAGAAGGGAAAAAAATACCATCTTATCCCAACGTCTTTCTTGTTGTCGACGATATACATGCTAAAGTATTTCTTTTTCACTTTTTTTTCGAGTATAATATTTATTTATATATATATATATATCAACAATCGATAATTAATACAATTCTCGGAGATAAATTTTCGAACACTGTCTGCGGTAATAAATTGTTTTATACATTTTATTTTCAGGATTTTTTTAAAATGTACGAAATATTTCTTCTGCGGTCTAAGATTTTAATACAACGCATTGACAATAAGGGCTATTATTGTATAGATACAGTAACTGTTATGTTTAATTATAACTTAAAATATATTTTATAATTATAATGATTTATTACGTATTATTTACCAATTATTTTATAGAGCACATATATATTTCTTCATATATGTTCTTCATAAACTAATAAATAACTTTGAACACATACTTTACTTAGAAATTCACTATTTTATTTAACAACACAAATGCAACACTCCTTCACTAGACAGCTGTTAGTCGGAGACTAATTATCAGTCCCCCCTATATCACATTTAGTAAATAACATTTGTCCATCTTTAATTGTAATATCTTCATTATACTAAATACATAATAAATATAATATATAAACACACTCACACATATATTAAAACATTTAACAGTAACATATTAAATAAACATCTAAAAGAAATAATTACTAACATAATCACAAATAAGTAAATAAGTATACGAAAGAAACTTGTAAATCCTTAATTGTATATATAATATACGAGTAATCTACAAAATACTTAGGCTTTTGCATGATAAACATTGGTCTCTGGAATTTATTATTATCTTCAACTTTATTATTTTCTTTGGCTTATATACATATATAATGTATATCAAACTATTTATTTGGCATAGACATTAAAATAATAATATACAGATTTTGATTATGTTCATTGTTTAGTGCTCTAAATATATTGTCCAAAATTATTTTATATTATGATTTATCCAATACTTTTTTTTATTTTATTTTATTAACGCGATGAGTGTAATAATTTAAATGAAATAAAATATTTGAGCACCAAATTGTACCAATAAGTAAAAACTAACAAAATTTCAGTCATTAAACAATCTCAATCAATTTGTTTAATATTGATAATAACATAGAACACCGTATTGGATTTCGTCAGAATTTAAATGAACTATTTTCTGTTTGACTGAGTTTTTGATAGTGTTGGCCGTGCACTGGTGCAATGTGCGCTGACACGTATACATTGTATAGACATTGATCGTATCGTCTAAGTCGTTTGCGGCGACCAAAGCGTATAGTAGCACTTATTGTAATTATTATTTTAATCCAGACGCTATATCGATCCTGGTGGATAGATATGTGATATAAAATAAGCACAATATATCGAATGCAAAATCACCATTGTGAAGTCATGCGTCATGATTATTTCTGTACAAGATCAATTAAATATTCGTATGATTGGAAAATTTTCTATTTTTACGTAGATAAAAAAAATATTTAAAGAAATAAAATAGATACTTGTACAACAATAAATTGGCACTCGGGAGAAAAAGAAGAGAAACAAATACAACCTGATTTTAATAAAAACTTTTAAAGTTGACTAACTAAATAAGTAGATATTTAACGAAATAACATTTTAATTAACTTCGCTCATTTGATTATATATATGTTATAAATTACATAAACTTAAATATAACATATTATTATTACCGTCAAAGATGATAATTCAGGCAACACTATTGACTAAGCATTAATGAATAATTTACAAATGTTAACATTGTCGAACAATTGTCAATTATTATAATTTATTAACAAAATTTACAAATACTTTTAAGAAATTTCCACCCTATTTACATTGTCATATTTCTACGCCTTTATCTACAAAGGTTTACCGGGAATTTCGTCCACTCTACTGTAAAATGTATTATATGTTTATACGTCAAATATATTTGAATGTTGAACACAGAAAAATAACAGATATATCTAAAAACGAAAATGTTTGTAACTTTCATATAAATATTTGTTATTATTTGGCGCCTCCAATTATTAAGTAATGAACTTTTAAAATTTTATTTTCTAAATATTTCTCGAGTATAAACAAATCAGTCAACATAATAACAATGTCTAGGTGCTGAATTTAAAATTATTTAAATTATTGTAACTTGTAAACATAATAATAATAATAAGTTAGTGAATCATTTTAATTGGCCGATCAAACCAAGCATAAAATAATGTGCCAACAATGACCAAGTTTCATGAATTTTATAAAATAATAACGATATTATTCTTTTGAAAATTTACACATTTCCTAATCGTCTAAATTATACTTGGTATTTTTATGTAAATTTCATAGCGTAGTTAGCACGCGCGTATATTATACTTTATCTTGTATAATTATTTTATAATATCACACATACTTGTATTATTTAAATATAACATTAAGTTTACAATTAATAATATTTAATTTAATAACTTGAAACACATCAATCATTCGAGTCGAATTTTAATAGTTGGTATCGGAATTAAAAAATGCAGACCTATGATTTTGGAAACCATAAAATAATAATATTATAATTCATAATGTAAATATTTGTATTTTTTAACTCGCCACGCACGCTCGTATAAGTAAAAAAGAAATATATATAATAATAATAATGTTTATTACTTAACATTAAATTTTTGGGTGTGTATTTATTGTATTTCGAGCAACGTTCTCCAGTCGCGTGTTTGACGTGCGTTTATTTCAATACTCCAACAAAGGGCATAACGTATTACGCAGTCTCACGTATAATAATAATATATTCGTGGTGAAATAATTTCCATATATTATAGCCAAAATTATTTCAATCATTTTGGCCCTTGACGAGAGCGATTTTTGTGACTATATTACGTATTATTATAATAAATGTTATTATTGTTGGAGGACCATCATCCATAGCAACTTATTGTGTATAATATATAGTTCTCCGCAGGATCGGTTCTTGTGGGATTTGAAAAAGACCAAGCTTAAACTAGCGCATCGTTCATTGTTTTCTACTCAAAAATTCATGCGGTTCCCCTATTTTAACGTCAAATGAATCAACCTAAGGGCATTTTTTTTTTTTGAATAAGAAAAAAAAATGCGTCGAGAAAATGCCAGACTGGAAATAAAAACGACCGGTAAAGATAAAGAATACATTTAAAACTTTTGCGTGGGCGTCGGTAGGGACTGTAAATCAAGATTAAACGGTAATTTCTAATCCCAACGTAACTCGAAATGTCTATGCATACAACAAGAGACGAAAATAATCTGTAAAATTGTTGCGTACGACTGTATGAGTTGTTTTAAGCGAACGTGTTTGATTAATTTCCACAGAATCATAGAATATGACAATTCTACATAAAATTTTAAAAATAAGATTATTAACTATTTAAAAATCTCCTTAAGATTAAATAGACCGTAAAAATAAAAAAAAATAAAGAAAACTAAATACTACCTAGGATTAAGGAAAAGCGAAAACTTTGGCATAGTATAAAAGTCGGAAGAGACAAAATGATGCGCCACAATAACTTAACAACAAGCATCATAGAATGAAATTTAGACCACATAGGAAGAAAAAGGAGGGAGTAAATGAAGAAAATCATAATAGACATGGAAAGAATAGTTAAAAAGAGTTAAAGGTATTATACTACAAAAGAAAAGTATGGGGAATTATAGAAAATCAATCAAATATTGAAGATCACAGAAAAAAATATCCATAATAATAAAATGAAAAAATACTTCACGAATTTTCAATTAAATTTAATGATTTCAGTTCTTAAAATTTTTATGATCATAAATCAAAAATCATAAAACATATTATAGCAAAAAAATAAAAATATTTATATAAAAATAATAATGAACTCTAAATCACTCATTAAATAATTATACAAAAATAAATAAATATTTTTTTTAAAAATTCAATGTTATTTGTTTGATCAAATATGTAATAATATTAATTATAGTTTCACTTCTTAAAAATATTTTTTATTTTAGAAATAATTTGCATTTTAAGAATACTTCCAATCACATTAGCAGTATTATATTTATTACAATCCCGCTGTAAGCTTTTTTTTTTGATGATCGTCATATAGTTTTTTGTATTGCTATATCGCTAAATTGTATTTATGGCGCTAGTAAATCGTTGTTTTGCTAAGTGACCTGCTGTTTCTGATGTTATCGGTCCCATTTTAATCGACTATATATTTTATTTCCTGTCTAAATCATTTCTTCGTACTCACAAAATTCTGAATGTTATCTCAATCTTTAATATACATCTGTTTTTCTATTTGTCCTTTTCAATCATAGTAGCGAAGTTGTTTTCGATGTTCTTCTCGTAGTAATTCTTCATCATCACCGTAAACTACAATAAGTATATCTAGGAAAAATGAATGACATTAATGATATTAATAACAAAACGTACACAATTCAAAGTTCTATAATTTTAACTCTACATGAGGTAAAGATTTAATACCTAACATAGCAAAAGCAAATAAACCTCAAATCACTACTGTCCGATTATTTCTACAAGAACCTTTAAATTACCTATATTAAAATAAATTATCACAGGAGCATACCCAAGCACGTATACAAAAAATAAAAATTCGGTGGGAGGAGGGCGGTATTCAAAAACAACATCAAGCGAATAATTTACAAAATTTACAATAAAGGTTAATATTTGATACACATTTATTAACTAAAATTTGTAGTAACCCTTATCCGGGAGCATTATAATACAATTAATTATTTAAATATATTAATGAAACATAAAATACAAAATATAAAATATAAAATACAAAATTAAAGTACAAAATCCCACTCTCGGGGTAATCTAGCGAATCTATTAATAACTTCTTCAACGTCAATTTCATAATTTTGATAGGTATTTAACAGAGCTAATCCTGTAAGTCTATCTTGTCCGATATTGTTATGAAATTACAATTTAATCAGTTAGTCAAGAAAAGTATAGCATTCTAAATAAAGTCACGTAGGCATTATAAGTAAATAGATATAAAATATTAAAAATATATTCCCTGTAACGTAATTTTGTAAAGAAATTTAATCTAGTGTAATTTTCGAAAAAAAATTGGGGGGTTTGAATTCCTAAATTCTTAATTGTAAATAATTATTGCAATAAGTAATATAATTGTTTTTAATAAAAAATAAATATTATTTGTGAATATTAAAAGTATGTATACTTTAGTATGATTTTTTTACTTAAATATTTTCCACTAATTAGTTTATATTCGTTTTGATATTGGATATCGATATTCGTATAATAGCATTTAGACGTACATCTCTTAATCAGGAACAACATACATTTTGTGTTCTTTATTTTAAAAGTGAAAATTTCTGCTCATTAATATATATGTTGTCGAAAGTAGTAATAAATTTTTAGCAAAACGTTTAACACAAGTAAAATTTATTTTAGAAAGATATGAATAAGATATTGTTAAGTTATTAGATAATTTTATTAAAAATAGTTTTAAGAATATCGTTGTGTGGGTAAACTTTAGAACTTTATAAGTTCAGTGACGCGTTCTGATCGTCTTGCATATTACAAAGGTGAACTTGAAATTACTTGCAAATTATGACGCGTCGATTGAGAATATTTTCAATGTCCTAAAACAAGTTGTTTGGACCAACTTCAGAACTATAAAAGAGCTACATGAAGTTAACATTGGCACATGCTTCGAAAAGTTCAATGAAAGTCGGTGGGTTGATTTCATGGCCCTTACAATGTCTATATGCTATACTTTTATGCATTATTGGTCAAAGAACATTTTTATTTAATTTGACTAACAATAATTTATTAGTCATATAGTATTATATATAACTATGTATACCTAACTATAAATGTATTTAAAATAGTTATGCATGCAACACAAAACCTATAGCTGTATTTAACAAAAAATATAATTCGTTATTCGTTCTAATGAATAGATAAATAATACGTTTCGTAAAAACTTAAATGTCTCTATGATACTACGAACTTATATGTATTCTTTTAAATTTGAATTAATCAATCACTTTATTTTATTTTAAAATATATTTAAAAAATATAATATTATTAGTAACCATAATAAAAATAAATAGAATTATAAAATTAATATTATTATCCCGTGTTATATGAAAATACTGTTAGATATTAATAATAAAATGTTTTTACACATTTAAAGAACTAAAATCGTTTTAATTCAATAAACAATTTATTTTTTAAATGACCATATCCTCTTGAATTGTGTTATAAGTACAGTTAGGATTTGCTCTCAAAATGTTTAAAGCCAAAATTCGAAATGAGCGGTGTTAGCGACCTGGACCTACAATAATTATATATTTTAATGTATTTACGTGTTTAATTTTTACAACAATAGTCTTTTCCGTCTTAAATCTGATTCATTGATTTGTATAGTTTATCATACATTTTATGTTAGATATTTTTAATGAGTAAATTATTTGTTTTATAAATTATGTTTTATAATTCAATATTTTTTGTTTAAAATTCATAACAATAACAATTATTGTTGTTGTAAGATTTTATCTAATTTTAAACGAGACCATTTTAATCAGAACTATACTACTTTAATTATATTTTATCCGGTTTTTTTCCCACGTAACCGTAAGTACGTGACAACAATGAAATATCGTCTTTGTACGTTTTATTATATTATCTTATCAGGTTGTTACTCATTTTTGCAAATAAGTTAAAATCACATATTATTTGTACATATAGGCATAATTACATATTTTAATATATTTACTATTAATATTTCTTTTAGATATTTATTGGTAATATAATTAAGAAAATGTTATATAATATATATTTTATTTTAATATTTTAATAAAATGTTCTGTTTATCCTAATATATATTTTACTCGTAGCTTATATTTGATTTAATTTCATAATGAGATTAAATGCAATAACTCAAAATTTAAATCAAATTCTATGTGCACTCAAGTTATATGTTCAAAAAAAAAACAAAAACAAAAAACAATATTTGAAAATGTGATCAAACTTATATTTGTAGCCATCATGACAAAAAATGTTAATAAACTATTAACAATTTAATATTAAATATGATTTATGAATCACGCGGAGATGTGTTCGTGTTGCTCTTTTTTAATGGTTCGTAGTTCATATTCTTGCGAATTTAAAGGTATTCATTTTGTTTTATTGTTTTTTCTTCTTAACTAATAAAACTTGAAATTTCTCTTCCCATTTTATATACTTTTGTAACATTATTTGAGCAAAGCTTTTTACGTTTTCAATCTTCTATTTTGCTTTGTTTACTATCGTTGAAATTGCCTCTACTTAATAATTTCATATTAAATGTTAGCACGGCAATTCAATTTGTGTTATTGTTAAAACTTTTATCTAGGTGACAACATTTTGCGTAATTTTTAAAATTGTTTTGTTTCTTGTAAATCAATTTGAATTGTAGGTTAATTGAATTTGATTAATTATACTATTATATAATAATATCACACGGGTATCCTATCGTTAGCTTGCATAATAATTATTATAGTAAGTAATCAATATTTGCTAATATAATAATAATATAATGATTAAAATATTAAAATAAGATATTATTCAAATAACAATTTTTGACAATTATCAATAATGCCTCAATGAAATTTTAATTGAGTTATTCAAATTAATTATTCCTACAATTATATATTTACAAAAATAAATAAATATATTATACCATAAAATAATATTATAATGGCTATTTTTATAATTTTGTTTAATAAATTCACAATTTTATTTTTGAAAATATTAAGCTATTAATAACTATCAAACTATTACTAATAACTAAACAAAAAAACGAAATTATTTAGACTAAATATTTTAACATCAAAAGTTGTCTTGTTTTACCAGTAAAAAAATTATAATATTGAATTGCTGATATACCTAATAAGTGTAGTTTAATAATTGTTATTTATTTCGAAAGATTATAATTAAGGTTAGTAAATGTATAAATATTTACATTTATACTTACCGAGTTATTAAAATAACTAAGTAACTATACTATCAGAATTGAAATTAATTATAAATGT
This sequence comes from Eriosoma lanigerum, assembly GCA_013282895.1. Lineage (NCBI taxonomy): Eukaryota > Metazoa > Arthropoda > Insecta > Hemiptera > Aphididae > Eriosoma > Eriosoma lanigerum. Next base: position 33,061,304 of record CM023359.1, read on the forward strand.
TAATCCATTAATTATTATTAATAAATTAATTAAAATATCTGAATAATAAAATTATTCTAATGAACATTGTCTAGAGTATAGATAATTTAAAATTATAATGATATTATCCTACACCATAATAAAGAATATATTATTTATTATTATTATTATTAGGTTCTTTTAATTTTAGTTATTTAAAAAGGTTTGGAAAGGAAAAGAACATATTTTTATTTTTAGCACAATTAAATTGATTTTAAATTAAATTATAATAATTTGACCATAGTTAAATTTTTAATTATATATATGTATATTATTATATTAATATTATTTTAGAATAATCATATACAACTGAAAAACATAAAGACAAATAATATAAAACTCAAGTTATTTGCTGTGATAAATATATATATTTATAGGATAGAATTAGTAATTTTATTTCTAGGGTATTGTTGCCAATTTCGACATTACCTTTATTGTATACACCTGACACCTAGTATTTTACAGTTCGTAGCTTATTAAATTAATTAAATGACAAGCTGTTTCTGGATCTACGATTGCCCATTCTTGAAGAAAAAATACATAGTTGATTAAAATAGACAATACAATATTGAATTAAAGTTGAATTTATTTTAAGACGATGGTAATATTAAAATTTTCTGAGGGTTTAATATTTATTAAATAACATTAATAGCTAGTTAAAACTAAATATTAAATAAATATAATTTAGTACATTTATTAACGTAGTCTAAGCATATTTCATAAATTAAAAATGATAAAAATACATATTTATATTTTTAAAACAAAAATTATATGATCTACGTATAACACATATGTGCATGCATATGTTAGTATGCTTCGATAAGTATTAGAATAAAAATGTTTAGTTTCTTGTAAGTATCCGATAAATACCTAATTATATGATTTATGCAAAATAATATTATTCTATTATCCCTTGAAAAATATTAATTTTTTACAGATGTAATTCACATTTTTAAAAACTATTTTCAATAACATACAATGGTACAAATAAATATTAATTATAACAACGATTAAAATTAATATTCTTCTAGTCATTTCATTTTGTATGTTTTAATTATAAAATGTTCATTTTTTATCAATTAATTTTTATTTTACAATGATAATCATTACAAAAAATATAATTATTATTAACTAGTTCTGCTAGTATTATACTTTTTACTTCCATCAGTTCTAGCAGTATAAATTATACAAAAGCTCATAAGTTAAAAGTGTTTTTATACTGAATATCGTAAAAATAACGTTAAACATTATTAACAAATAACATCACTATAAAGATATACTCAATAAATTATTTTTTTTTAGTCCTTTATTTATTTTCACTGACTAATAATTTGTCTTAAATGGTAATGATATGTGTATAATTATAAATTATAATATTTATTGTCGAGCAACACAAATTAATTTTTATCTTCGATAATGTTTCTTTGGATTTATAATTATTGAACAATGTAGAACAAACTAAATATATACCTACACATAATAATATAATAGGCTTTTAAAAGGTGTATGTTTATTCATATTTTTGAACATTCACAATGTATTGTAAAGAAATTTCAACGTACGCACGTTGTTTTATAAATAACTATTCTTTTGAAAATCCGCGTGGGATGTAGGTACCTATGACGTGAATTAATTTATAGTTGTGTGTATGCATACTTAATTATATGTACGTATGAAACTATAAATAATAATAATAATATGATTGCAAGTTCTGTCATAATTTATTTTTAATATTCACCGATATAATTTATGCAATACAAACAACGACAATTAATTAAATCGAATAAATCGGAATGAAACGGGCGTTCTATTGGGTTGTATCGAAAACCGGCATAGGCACATATTATTGAGCCGTCTACACGCAGTTTTAACGAAAAATTAATTTTCTCCCCACGAGACGTCGAGTAGACGTACTTAGGACGAGAGAGGAATACGACGTGAGTGAGTATGATACTGCGGTATTGGTCGCTGATTAAAAACCGAATGTGGTGTGGCGGGTGTCGCGCGTTCGATCGACTATGACAAAAGACCGCTGGAAGTGTACAGGCGGCGGCGGGTGATGTGTTGAAAATACACATGACAACATTCGCGTCCGGCGGTCGGATCGCGGTGCTCGCGATCGCGGACGCGATATATATATATATATATATTGTATCATAGTGTTTGTAACCCGCGGCCGAGAATCGAAAGTTTCGGACACGCGGTGCGCGGCGAAAATTCAAACTTTAACGTCGGCTAAAATTGCTCTTCGAACGCGCGCACGCTGTCGCGTGTACAGGGTGTGTCGCGAGCGTTTGTCACATTCGTGTACGGAAAAGTGCCGAACCCTTTCGGCCGGTACACCCTGTAAACACGAGGATATACACGATTGTTGCGCGGCCAGACCGTTGAGGCGGCGGATAATGTATATAGTAAGACGAGTCTTGTCGAGTGTTTGTGCGTGCGTGCTTTTACTGTTTCTTTGACGGTGTGTACGATGTGACGACGGCTCTCGCGACAAACGGAAACATTGTGATGTAGAAATACCGTGAATACGCCGCGCGACGTTGTGGTAGGGTAAGGGGGGTGGGGGAGAGATATTGCTCACCGTGTGTGCGGTTAAGAAGAGTGACGGGGCGGACGGAAAGAGTCAGCAACCACTGCAGCCAACCCGAACGCGCCGCCGCGTTATTGGTGTCATTTGTCCCCGAGGAAATAAATCGAACGGGCAATTTATCAAACGCCAACAATGCCCTTTTCCTTCGTTTTCACCGCCATCCCGAACTCAACTTTGCTCGTTATATATATATAATTTTTTTTTTCTCTCATTTCACTCCGGAATTCTATCTCGTCTCTCCCTCTCTCTCTCTCTCTCTCTCTCACTCTTTCACCCACTCCCCACTCTCGTACCGTCTCTGTCCGTGTGTACTTCTTCGTGGCCACCACCGTCGCGTCCTATCTCGCATTATATTTCGCGTTTTTTTTTTTTTTCAAGTTGAAATTCCATCGCCATTTTAAATCGCGGTATCTTATCTATCCGATACTCACACGTCGCTATTATTTTACCACCACCGTGGTCAAAAATTTACGGCCCACCGTCTTTGTGTGTCCGTTTCTAAATGCCTGTCTTACCTTCGACTTATCGGATAACTGGTGGCATGTTCAATCGCCACACAATTATTTGTAAACAATAATTATTATACTGTCATTCGTGTGCTTTTAAATTATTTCTTTCGAACATCAATCATTATAATACATATACCATAAATAAATATAGAATATAAACTCGTGTTATAAAGCTATTATTTTTCTGTCATTCAATTTGAAAATCTATCCGTAACAACGTTCACAATATAATTTGTTACGACAACGATAATGTGGATCGTCGATAAACATTTTTACGAAATTCGTATAAATTAAATTAAATTTTTCGTATCATGTAAACTTGAATTCTTATTCAAAATAATTTAAATACTTTTTATTGAATTAGAAAGAATTTTGTTTGAAATCATTTGCAGACTATACAAATTGATTATTTTACCTTTAGTATAATAATATGTAAATATAAACATAAATGAAAATTTAAAATTTTTTTTTTTTGGAAATAATAACAAATTTAATAAAATATATTTAAGAAATTAAATACTCAAATGTTTTTATCGTATATGGTAATATGTTAAGTATGCTTACATTTAAATAATAATATTTTATAAAATATATACTCAGTTTTAAACATTATTGTTGTTTTATCAGAAGTTATGATAAGATACGTATGTATCCGAAAAATACGAGTATAGTATAGTAGGTATTTTCATTATGACGTAAAAACTAGTAATACGATATAAGTATTTAATTTAAAACTAATGACTAATTTTTAGTGTTTTAGTGTTTTTAGTGTTTTTCATACTTAATAGAAAATCATATTTATTATTTTAAACTATTATTACGAATACAAAAATATAAATTATTGTTTTACGTTTGCCATAGTAATATACGTTTGCGATTTTGGAACTTGAAATACGACACAACACATAAGACGGGAGATTTTGAATGATAGAGTAACTAATGTGTTGCATACTCCAGTCGTAGATATAATATATCTTTAGAATGGTAATCTTTTTTTGACACAACGGTTCACTATATGTGCATTAGAGTGAAACCTTCAGTTAGTTAATGAAAATTATATTATTATTGATTTGTTAAATAATACGAGTATCTGACTAATAATAATTAATATCAAATAAATCATTTCATGACGAAAAAAGTACCTACATAAAATGATTGATTTAACGTGTTTTTGTATATAATATTACAATGTTATTGTGAAACAATTTATGTTTAAAATAATGTAATGTGTAAATTAAATAAATATTCTTATTGGAATTCGTGGATAACAAAAATATTCATAACATTGTTACGAGTAATAAAATAATTATATGGTATCAGAAATTCACATCCTAAGATATATATTTTTTTATGTTTAAACTGACACCCGGGAGGGAATTTCGTTCGCATTACTTCTTCCTAGATTTCATTGTTTATTAATTTATTTAACAAAATATATTTATAAATAGTATACGTAAATGATACCCTTTGGTGACCGTGACAATTTAATATAATAAAAAAATGTCACCGGAGAGAGATGCGACAATCATTACAATCGTGCATTTCGCAACATAAACATAGCTTTCAGGTTGAGCTTGAACTTTATAATCAGAAGTCTAGGACAATCTAATCTGGATGCTTGTACTAACTAATTGGAGGGAAGCCACATACTTTGGTACACCCTTTCCACCGCTTGTCACTCTCTCACTTCATCTTCTTTGTAGTGTATTATTCCATCAACTATACAATGAAAGGTCTCGATGCTTCGGAGTGTCGCGGACCTTAGCTGAAAATAGAGTTCAGGGTCCAGATCACGGAAAGAATTACCACTAAATAACACATCTTCCACATACTCAGGACAGGGTTAGTCCCAATGAAATACGTCTTCACCTGTTGCATAAAAGGTTCCCAGTGTGCGTCGTCAAGAATCATCCTATGGTATTTAACTAAATTAGTTGTTAGCAATTCTAATATTATGAAATGAAGCATTGTTAGTTTTAACACCTAACCGTTTACCAATAATCTATAGACCAATAAAATATAATCGTATTTAGAATATTAAGATAAATTAAACGTTTGCAGAAAAGTGAACTTTACGAGGGAACTAAATTATTTTTGTTGTATTCACGATATTTAAAATATTTTCAAACTTGAAAACCGTGTTCATTAAAGGATTGAATTATTATGCTCATTATAAATTTATATATTATTAATTATTATGAAGAACGTTTGCATACCAATTGTAATAATCGTTTGGAACTTTGACAGATATAATATAAATATTTGAGAGGTTTTTTGTTATTTTTTCGCTTTAGTTCTGTAAAACAAGCGTGGATTAAGGGATAATGATTATTTAGCTTTCGTTAACTACCATAATCAATCTACTTGTCAATGATACTGTTATCGATCGCTTATATCACTGTCTTATGCATCGACTCAAGTGTGCATGTGTCGTGTATGTGTCAGTAGTGTAGGTACGCACAGAAACGAAACGAAATATGTGTTTAATATGCGTTCGACAGCCGGTGAGAAAATCCATATAAGATGATTAATGTCGAAAATTCGCAAACTGAACTGTGGCTTTACATGTATACACACGTATATATATATATATTATAATACAAGATTTCAATAGAAATGAGTCAGACTATATAAGGTGAGACTTTTGTTATTATCACCGACTTATACTGTTCACAATTTAAAAATTATACTTGATAAACGCAAGCCAATTTGCGGTAGTTGTTAAACAACAACGGAGGAATACAAAAAAACCACAACAATGTTTTTGTATTTATATTTTTAGTATGTTAAATAATAATATTAATTCGTATAATATAAATATACACATTATTCATATAGTGATATGTATATACATATTATAGTAAAACAAACGAGCGACGGATTGTCGATTAGAGTGTTAGATGGTTATGACGGGAAGCAGGCGAAACAGCAATAAGCGGAGGGCTTAAGTACGGAAATATGCCACAAACAAGCCAAAATAGGATTTGCGCGAACGAATATCTTTAGAAGCGCCGATTGCATGGGTGTGGGGTGACCGCACCTGCCTCAGCGAGAGTGTAGATCCTGAGAAATGGTCCAAAACTACACCGTATAAGCGGATGCTGTTCTCCGCCCGTTCCTCGTGTCGCGACCGAATGATAAATGTTATAGTATGACCGGTCGTCGTATATAAATATATACTGTATTTGTATACAGTTCTCATACTAAAGATTCATCTCAGACTCCTTTGAATAGATACTGTATAGACATATAATAGACCTTGTCTATATTATACTACATCCTAATTTATATTATAATAATACCACAACGAACTGTCCTCATCATATATATATTTATATATATAATACTGGAAAATCGAGTAATGCGAATAAATTATTATCGTATTGTTATACGCGTATTATTATAGGAGCTGGGAATTCGACACATTTTATTTCTCAGTGTTCTTTTAGTCACGATACGAGATGACATTCATTCAGTTACGAATCACTATCGTGTAATGTTAAAAAAATGAATATAATTTTATTGCATTTGTTCGTGTTTCGGGTTTTAATGACGATTTTCGCGTTTTCAAGGGTATTTACATAATTTTAGTTATGAAATTTGATATTGCATTTTTATATTTTTAATACAAAACTTATTGTTATTATTTAGATTTATAAAATAATTCGTGTTTCAAAGTGATATATTATTATTGTACATAGAATTTTACACATTTATATTATAATATAAACACAGTACATATAAAAAATGTTCAATGTAAATTATATGCTGAGTACGTAAATTTTTTTTTTTATTAGTTGATATAAAGTTGACGATTGAAATTATTTTTATAGTTTGTTGTAATAAAACATAAATTGTATAAACTATAAAGACTGAATCAATTTTAAATTTATATAATATTTTATAATTATATGAACTATAGATCTATAGATCACAATAACTATATCATAGAAAATATTTATAAAAATAACTGTTTGGGCGTATTTATGTTACCTAGAATACAGTTTTTATAATTTTATAATGTAATAATTGTCTGACACCTTGTAGTTCCCCACAGTTCTCTGGCATTTAATCGCGAAACCATTAATAACGCGCGGACATAACTGTGCAACGCACTTTGGCATTTATGAGCGCATATTATTATATAATAACATTATGCATGTACGTACATATTATAAGGTCGCGTCTGGTTTTTATGACGTTTGGTTATTTAAAAAAAAAAAAATTGTATTATAATAAAGAAAAAAAGAGAACGAACTTTTATTATTCTGATTAGTTATAAAAAAAAACTATATATTCTATATATAAATATATTATATATTCTTTTTTTATTACACTCACGACGACTCTTTTACCGCCATCACTTAATGTGAATATAAGTTACATTGAATCGGTTTTATTCAGAAAATTAATAAATGTGTTTTTTAAAAGTCAGTTACATATTTTAATTAATTTCCCGATAAGCCACTGCACTTCCAATTCCTCATCGCAATTAAAACAAAATTTCCGTAGTAAAAATAATTTCTAGTTATATTATGCATACAGTTACTTTAATCTAACGATTAATTATTATCAACCTTTATAATAATATAAATATTATCGTAACTTTATTATTTTAAGTAACGCTTAAACTCTAAAAGGATTTTGTTTATTCATTAAAAATGTCGACCATTTTATAATCTATTATCATTCGAATTTTTTTTTTCTTTGTATTTTGTATTATAATAAACCACGCATAATATAATAATAATACTCATTAGATGTATCCATACGAGAATAACGTTAGGAGATGGTAGTTACATAATTATTATATCGTTAATGCAATATTTTTCAGGTCGTTTATTAATCATATTAATCATATCTTGAAGTCTAAAAATTCACATATAATCACTTAAATAAAGTATATTTGTAACAAAAAAAAAAAATAAATAAATAAATAAATAAATACTTTTCTTAATTTCTTTAGAATATTATTAACCGTTTTAATGTTATTACGTGCAAATACGTTGAAATTGTCGTCGAACATAACAAAACAAGATTTGCAACAATTCTGTGATGTTTGAGGATTTTATTATCTTGTAAGTTGTTTATAAAAATCATTGGAAGAGCTTAAACGGACAGGTACATGAATGACGACTGACAAAAAATTTTGTTCCGTATAATCTCATATCACTTAGTTTGTCTGTGAGTTTGAAAATGATATCTAATTCATAATATTATTAAACAAAAAAAGGCAATCATGACAAAATAAATGGAAATTATTACGAGAGTACTATATAAACAAGAAAGCCAGGCAATTGGTTCGGTGCGTTTATTCCTTTGACTCTCGGAGAGGTTGTGTAGGAATGTTATATAATTAATATTTGAAAGAAAATGAAAATATTTGCACTCAAAAAAAAAAAAAAATGACAATGCTCGAAGTTTAGTTAGATCAGAAAAATCTGATAAATACCTCAAACACTTGATAGTTAGCATACTGGTCCGAAATACTATTATGATGATTGTCTGTTGTTTATTATTACCCAAGTACGGAGAATATAATTTTATAACGTCCTACTGATGATATTATTTATAGAGATGACACGTGATCGTAAATTTTTCTCAACACGTTTAACCTCGGAACAATTTTATTTGATCGCAGTAGAAATTTGTTTTCGACATCGACAGTGGCGGCGAGTCAAGCTTTGAATGTAATATAATGATATATTAATCACTGGCGGGCTGGGGCGCGTTTTGGACCGGAATTCAATTGGCACGCGGAACGATGCGAACAAAACGGGAACGACTTGTTCGGCTTTGGTGGTTACTATATATACGTATATAAGTATATATTTATATATTATATTATACATATATATATATATATATATATATATATACAGAAGGAGAACGCAGGACGGGGAAAAGAGACTCGTGTGTATAATAATATATATAAAACACCCATTCGAAAACCAATGCCAAGTGCAAAGAAGAAGTTTTGCCAACACCAATTTTACCGCTCGGTTAAAGTTTCCGGTGACGACGATGACTACAACCACGGTTGTTCGGATAGGATATTTCCACTACAAACAAGAGTCTGAGATATACCCGAGATATATACAGGGTGGTTCACAGCTATATATGTTTAAACGAGATGGTTATTTTAATTATTTTTTAATTTTTATATTAAATATTCTTTAAAAGAAACAATTTTTTCTTTCGATTTTAAATGAGAATTTTAACACTTGTTCCCATGCTTACATTATTATTATTATAATCATATAATTTGTATGCTTAGTTTGCTATTCACGTGTTTGTATCTTCAATGGATAACTGAACATTAATTAATTACCAATAGAGTATGTAAGTACATCGAATATTGTTTATTTTTCTTACAATTATAATTTTCAGAAATATGAAATCAGTTAATTATTGTTGGTGCGCGCAAACGAATTGGGGCACGTTGTATATACGATGAACAGCTGTAATATAGCGATGACGAGCATGCTGTATAAAAAACTATTATAACTAGGAGAAATACTCCAGCCATTAAATTTCCGTCTCCACCAAAAGCGTTGGGAAAGGTCTTACTCGGTAGCACGCGCTGGATCTTACAATGAATTGAATATCATTCTATTTATATTATCACCGTGTGGTAAACAATTAAATAAAAATAAAATAAAACTTTTATTATATACGTTTTGCAAAATGCCGTTGGGCACCACGTGTTTATCGTGCACAATATAGCTCATCGGAGAACGAAAACTAACCAAAAATCGTCGTCAAATAATGTGTCATTCGATAACGATTGTTTTAATAACAATAAATTAACGTATGTACCTACTGTTGTAATATAACATTAATATAGTATTTGGAAATCAGAATAAAAAAACGACAGAATATAAATACTATTCCTACTCATATTTAGCATTAAAATATTTTGCCAACAAATCTTTTACGAAATCGTGGTTTTATCTATTGTACAATATGCATGAAAAATGTCTTTAAATGTTTAATTAATTAACATATCAATTCAATAGACGAAATATAATTAGGAATTTAATTTTTCTTAGAAGTTTAAACGATTTAATTGTTCTAAACTAAAATGTTTGAATTAAAGTATCGTGCTAACAATGAAAATAATTAACATATAATTCTCAGTCATATATTCATGACACAAATACAAAAGTTTGATAAAATTCTGTATGATTATAGTATAATGATATATTATCGTAAAATATTTGCCATGTTCTGGAGAAACTATATCCTATTTCGTAAAGTTTACAAAGTGACATAAATAAATTTAGTGAGAGATTAATTTTAAATATTCTTTATTTTTTCAAAGAATATCTAAGAATAATTTCTTACCTATATATTACATCATACTAACGAATTTCTTTCAACTCTCAATTAAATACTAACTAAACCAAAAAAAAAAAAAAATTATAAAACGGTAAAATCCCTTTGGATATTATAAGGATATCAGGAATATAAATATAACTATATATAGAGAAATATAGTAAGAAATATAGCATGAGCTTTATAATGTTGTATTTTATCTTTTACATTTAAATTTGAAGTATAAATATAATATTATACTTAATAATTAAAAATGTAACTATATAATTGAATAACATTGACGTTAAAATGTAATTATAAATTTTATGTGAACAATAAAATCTTATTTTTGAGTGGCTTATCTGTATAAATAATAATTATTACAAAAATTATATTATATTAATTATTCAATTATATTTGATAAAACTCTATCAATTGGTGTGATTCAATATCTTTATCAATAATAATATCCTGTTATAATTTTAGATAATTTTAAAATGTCGAGTTGGATCCTTTTTAGTTTTAGTCACAAAATGTCAATTTATTTATAAGATATATGGTGATGGCATTGTGCGGTTATGTTATTTTTGCAGTGCGTATAATACATCTTAGTATATTAAAAAAATATAAGATAAATATTGTGTCTTATAACACGAATTGATAACGTCTTTAAAGAAAAAAATGTACATAAGTATATCAAAAATTAATTTTCATATTTATAGGACAAAAAAATCAATCCAAAACAAGATTATTAACTACGGATATTTTATTTTATTTTATTAGACATATCAAAATATTACAAAATTTAAGTAAATACCCTTTTATTTGCATTTGACAAAATACAAGCATTAAATGCGGTTTATGATATAAAACTTTGATAGATAAGGAGAATTATGGATCGTTATTTAAGATTTATGTAAGACATATAAGAGAAGAATTATTAAGCAATATAATAATAAATAATATGAAAAGGAGATGGCCGACAGGTAAAATTAAAGGGTTACATAGAAATGGACAGCGATTTAATGTAAATGAGATTGATTTTGATCTTCAAGACTAAAAATGGGCTGAAGTGTACTTAGAACCACAGATATGCCTCTCGACCATAGCTACTGGCGTACGCTATTAAGGAGGTCACAGAGAACACAAGTGCATTAAGTGGTTAAAACCCCATTGAATCCAAGAATCTCAGATAATCTTAAGAATCTCTCATTATCTCAATATGTTTGTAAAATGGAACGTAAAACATAAGATCCGGGTATAGTGAATAGAAGATAGGTAAGAACGTTGTTAATATAGTAGAAAATATTAATATTGATGATTGTGGGCAAGTACATTTTATAACATACTTAACATTAATTTTGCGAACTGAGGAAGAATCCTAAAGACTTATATTTACTCAAATACAATTGGTTTGTAAAAATAAATTATATCATTATCAAAAAATAGAAATTTTGACTGAACAAAGAGCGCAGAGAAGGGATTGACTAGGAGTGCTAAGAACAAAGGTAATAATACGGAATTTTAGAGAACCTCACTTTATTGGTAGTACAAATTGACGAGCATGAAACAAAAACGAACACATTAAGTGTTATAAGTTTATATACATATGCCTTCTTCCTTGTTTAACTACTAGTGCTATTTATAAAGATCCTCCGCATGTATATTAATAAAAATTAACATCTAAGTCAATTAGTGCTGTGAATTTTGGGTTCAACCCTAAAACGTCAATTAGATTTAGTGTAAATTCCGTATTACTATAATTAAAAATAATATAAATCAGCAAAAATATAATTTTATTATTAATTCTTTACCAATATGGTCTTTACTATCAACGGTCTACTAAAGATATAACGGCATTATGTGGCGTATGTTCTCAAACATGGCTAAAAACGATCGATAAGAAATTAATTGTAGTAATAATAATAATCTAATATATAACAAATTATAGTTTATATTTCAAATTTATTCAATACTCACGAGTCATGACTACTATAGCGAACATGATTTCGTGTGTTCGTGGCTTTTATTATTTCAATTAGACCGTCTGAAATATACTATACGTTGCATTATAGAATAAACAAATATTTGTTAATATAATTTAGTAAGTTAATTCTCTTCAAAAGCTTTAATATTTCTCTAATGTATAGGCGATAAACAATTTTTAAAAATAGTCGAAATGTTTTTCATGGATAATGAAATGTATAAGATAATTAATAGTGATTTAGTAGGTATTTTTTTTTTTAACTTGTAGTTGTTGTAACTATTGCATATGTCGTTTTATTTAAATAAATGAAATTTATATAATGTATTTTTAAATTAAATAATTTACTTGATGTTCATAATATGACATATTATGACATTTAGAGATATTTTCATAGAAATTTTATTTTTTTCAATTTTTATATTTTTAGCAATACATCCAGTGTAGTAAACATGATTAGACCTATCACAGTGATTTATAATTTTTTTAAAGTGTTTATAGTATTTATAGTTTTATTTAGGTCATAAACGTCATATTTCTTCCATTATTATAATAAGATACATGCCCTAACGTGTTGCTCCAATCTGCACGTGTTGTCGTCGTATGTAGAGTGTTTTCCCGGCGTTATTTTCGATTTGTTATTCCTGCCGTCTTTTTCCCATCGACCACCGGACATCACCGTTACTCACGCGCGACCAGCCCCAAATCCCGTCGCGATATTGTCGAGCAACAGAGGGGCAACTGAGTTTATGGGTATCGGGTCAAGACCCGCGGAATGGCACCGCATACATCAAGCTTGGGAATCGATGGAGGGGCGGGCGACTGGTTGTGACGCTGTTTGGTCGAGTCGGTGGCGATTATATGTCGGGAGGATTGGCACGGACGTGAGGGGCACGCTGTAAAAAGGGTATTTCCGTATGTATGGCGTTAAAACTAATCAACCGTGATGAGACCACATCAGTCATATACAAACTGGCAATGTCAGGGGGCACGTGACGTCGTATTTCATTCCGAAAACTATAAAACATGTGAGTGCAAAATGTGTGTCTGTGTGTAAAATATCTGCGCCAGTGTGTTTGTGTGTGTTTACGTGCCCACGTCTAAGTGTACCCCGTGTCCCAGTGCGTGTGCATCGGGCTTATAAACGACCGGCAATCGGGTTCGGTCCCCGAAATTCGGTAATTCTTTTTTTTCTTTTTTTTATTCCACTTCTATCCCACGTTTATCGTTTTTCGCCGGTCCAAATTTATTTCATTGTATATACGTTGAAAAAACTTTCATTTTTTTTCCCCCCTCCGGCGATATATGACGTATAAAAAAATAACAGAACGATATAAAAAGCAGGGTTTTCAAACGGTTTAATAATATGACCACGGTCCTCGAAGATTTTGTTTTTTTTTTTTATTTTCTGGCCGTCGGGCACATGCAAATGTACTTTGAAAATAACTCGTTCAAGTGATTTACGTGAAAGCGTATATTTCCTTGAAAATTGTATCCAGTAAGCTGTGAAAATTTACCTAATTCAAATTATTTGTACCTACATTTATCCTTCAAATTATTGATTTTTTGCATAATGATAGGTTTCGGTATGGAAAGCTAACTAAATTATATTTAACTACATACGCTGCGCTATAAAATATAATAGATGCCTGTATATTATACGACCCAAATAGTGCGTAAAAATATAACTAATTCATCCGAAATTTATAATTATTTAATATATATAGTATGAATATAATTTATTAATAAGGTGGCAAGTGTATTAATTATATAGACACTTGTTAGAAACACTATAAATACTATTTTCGACGTCAAACACATTTAATTTTCCACGTAAGGAATTTGTTTTATTATTTGTATTTGCATCTCGGTTACATCGTCACTGAATATTTCATATTGTCAAAATTCTTTACGTTAAAAGCAATAATAATAGCTCACTAAACACTATGAAATTTGTTTAATATTTCGATAAGCATTCAAAAAATATCACTTTAGCATGAATATTTTGCGCATTTTGGTAGTAAAAAGAGCAGATTTTACGAAGAACGTAATATGTTTTTATGCCACTAAATTCTATTCTTTAAACAACACGAATACATTTTATATTTGTTTTGAATTTTAATAATACACTTTAAAATTTGGGTTTATATTATAATTTTTATAAAATGTTTTATAATAGCCAATAGTAATTTTTTCACAATTATTTGATTACCATATTATTAGGTGTTATTATAATAATTCCATTTTACTTGCAGATAAATATAGTTGATTTTTATGTATATTTCTGTAAATTAAACAATGAACATTATGTTTAGAACATAATATCTTATATAAAAACTGTTTAAAATGTTTACTTTTATTCAGTTAAACCTATTTTATTTACTGAATTTGAATGTTTGACAAAAAAAAAAAAAAAAAAAAAAAAAAAAAAATTATTAATTTAGACGTTTGAATTAATTATATATTAATTATTACTTTACCTAACCATCCTCCACCAATGACGACAATCGACATAATTAGATAGGTATTTAAAAATTAATTATTACAGTGTATAGTAATAATAATTTTTCTTTCATTAAAATGGTTGTAGTTTAAAATATCTACATAATCTATAATAATTAATGTTTACAAGTAAATAAACTAATCTGTAAATCAATATATACCTTATAAAGTAATATGGACATTACATCAATTATTTATAGTAAATAATACTAAGTGATAGATTAAAGTCGTCTGTTTTATATTTGTGGACAAATTTAATTATTTTGGTTTGGGAAAGAAGTTCACTAAATTCATTGATATTTTATTACAGATACATCTAGATCCAAATCTAGGTGATATAAAAAATGAAAGATAACAATGATTTAATAGTTATTATAATATCTCAATAAAAATTATTATGAAATACATATATTGTTATATAATATAATTATTATTTAGCTTGAAAAATATAATATACAAAGTATATAATTTACATATTATATTATAAATGAGTAACTATAATATTGTTGTAAATAAAATAAATTCATAAAAATTATGTTTTAAAACATAATTATTTATACTATTATCTCGATGTAAATCAACACAGCAATGGAATATCCCTGATCGCATTATTAAAATAATATTATTGTTACAACAGTTTTGACATATAATGTAATTGTATAATTATTATGGTATGGTTATTGGTTATGCCATAACAACTGTATTATTAATATATACCTATTTAAATCAAATATATTTAACATTTTTTTAAGAACAAAATATCGGATATACTGTTTTTATATCATTTTAATTTGCTTAAAAAATAATCTTCTTTGTTGTCAAAATAAGTATATAATAATCGTATTTAATATATCATAAATCATAATATAATGTAGTATTTTCAGAAATCGACAGGTTGTGAGAGTTTTCACATTGTAAATAGGAATATATTTCTATGATTATTTTAATATTATATATATATATATATAAATATATATATATCATTAAACAGCAAAATAAATAATCTATAAGTTATATAACTTATAGTTATAAGTTTATAACTTATTAACGTGAGGAAAATTCTTAACCTCTATAAATAGTTATTAGTTACGATTTGTAGGTTTAATTTTGTATCCTACACGATGAATAAATTATAATATTAACAATTTATTACCTTAATGGTGAAGTAGAGCTACCTATACGATTTTTTTTTATTAATATTTTAAAATTATAAACGATATAAAACTTACTATTATCGTTAACTAAAAAAACTCTAATGTTTGTGATAAGATGATGTAATGCGATAGAAGTCTAAAAAATTTCTATTGTTAAACATATGTATTGATTTTTTTTTTTAATATAGGATAAGAAAAAAAAAATTCGATTCTTCCTTAAGCTTAAAAATACATCATATTAATTTTAATATAGCACAACAATGGTTATTTTAGAATTTATTATACAAATAAAATAATACCACAGAAAAATATTTAGCTTTAATTATAATTTTATTAAAGATAAATATTTTGGAGTTTAAACATATTATCTTAAAACCCCTTTGAAGTTTTAACTAACATGTTATGGTATTTTGCTTACATGGTTACATCTATATACAACTTTGCAGTTATAGTGATAAACTTGGACGTTTTTAGTTTTACCGAGCGAAACAACGAATAGGTACCTAAATTCAGATAAATAGCGCATGTTAAATGATTTATAGTCTCATATTGAGTAGAAGTGATTACGTCACAGTACTTAAATTTTATAGCAAAGGAGAGATAAACCTGCATATAGTTGTACACCATTCTTACATTCACAAACATATATATTTAGTTACATAATATTTTGATTAAATGGTAAGCATTTCGTCAAGGAAAACGTTCATTGAATTCGCGGATGTGTACGACCACGTTGGTGTTTTCATGACATCATCATATTACGAAGTTTTAATAAAGGTACCTTTACTACTGTATTACTGAGATAATAGTTTATATAATTATAAATATTTATTGCCAAAAAAAGATACTTTTTTATAATATTAATTTAAACGCAAATATATAATTCAACATCAATTATCACAATCAAGACAAACAAAATATTACGATATCGAACACGTTTCCACCATTATTCCAGCAAGTTAGGTTAGGTACATAATAATATATAAACTTATTATTATTCCGTTTGCATTATTTATACAGCTAATAGTCATATACCGCCAAATCGACGTTGTTTGCACGCATACCATTTTTAAACTTCACTTAGCCTATATAAAGACAAGCCTATAATTTTATATTATAATAATATACAGAATGATTTATTCGGCATATGTTTAATTCGTTTTAATTACTGTACGTAAATTTTAAATCGTACTTTCCAAACATTTAATTATTAGAACAGTACCTACACGTCTGACGGGTAATTTTTTTTTTTTTTTGTTTCCAATATTATTAATTCATTTTTTTCCCCATCAAAAAATAGCATACTAGTGTCCCGTGACAATACGTTTACCATTATGATATATACGTATTTTTTTTTTTTACATAATTTATAAATGGATAGGTACTACTCTTTTTTATTATGAAAATGGTTATTTGTAATAAATTGAAACATTAAAGTAAACATTTAGACCAACAGTTTGCGAAATATTGAAATTTGATTATGTAAAATGTTCAATAAATCACCAATTGTTCTAATATGCCCACTACTTATTTTTTACTTTTGTCAGATATATAAGCAACTTGTATTTGAAAATCTATATGTTATATTCCAATCGTCAATGTTAATCTTACATAGTTTACAATGTAAACAAAAAATGATATTTCTATGGTATCCTTTACAAAAAAAAAAAAAAAAAAAATTATAATGGTGTTTAATTGTGAAATGATAATTCAAAAATTTTTCTTAATTCCACTACTTCTCAGTTCTCAAAGAAATACTTAAATAATTATATAAAATATAAATAATAATAATAAAATGTGCTGTGTTGTGTTTTTAATACAGAATGCTTTTATAGTGTTCAAAAATTTTCAAGTCCAGAGTATTATCGACTCTACATAGAGATTTATGCCTGCCAAATCAAGGTTATAAATAATAAGTTAACTTAATATTATCAGATTGAAACCAAACCATATAAGTTTATATAGTTTCTATACCATCATAACATATTCATATTATTAATTATCAGAAATGTATATATATATATAATATATTAAACTAACTGATTACATAAGATATATCATAGGTATAGATATATTATTGACCGATCAATAATATTATTTTAAATTTAAACCAAATTCTTTTTGAAATATGATTCGGTCATTGATTGATATTTTCAATTATCTTTATACATTATTCCATCACCAGAAATATCAACATTTTATTTGATTTTGTGATGTCATGTTTGTGTACATTTAATAGAAATTTCCTAATCAGTAATCACCTTACTACAATTCACAAGTTCCTATGTAATTATTGTCGTTATTGTGTTAGTACTTCGCCAATTTAGTGATGATGGTGATTTCAGGGGATGGCATTGAGTTATAAACATCATTGTACACCTTAATTACAACACCATTAAAAAATAGCAGAGTTAATTGTATGATCAGATGTATGTTTTTATATTTTGTATCATATATGATGGTGTTTATCTTAACCAAAAGCAGAGGTATATGCTATTTTGTACAAGCACAAGTCTAGTTAGACTAATGAATACAACATAATATAATATAATTATATTATAAATTCGTAATATATAATGTATACATTTTATTTTATATTATATTCATTCAATCGTCTTAGGTATATAGTTTTACAGCAATAAGTATTATACCAATTACACAGAATGAAATACAATTTTGTAACTTGTATGTATTATATACTATCAACTATGATTTAATTACAACGTACAATTTGTATTTTCTCAAAGAATAATAATATTATATTCACTATGGTCCAAATAGAAAGTATGAAATAAAGTGTATTATTTGCGTATTAATTTATATTGATGGAGGGGGTTCTACCCACCCAGAAATTTTGATTGAAAATGTGTAACTATACGTCAAGTTAATTTTGTAGTAAGTCAATTTCATTTCTTTTTTAGTCTAATGTATTGTATTTTATAACTGATTCCTCTCTCGTTATAAAAATAAATATTATAATTTAATTATTTTAGTTAACAAAATAAAATAGACTTATTTATTTCACAATATTTCATTTTTTTATTTTTTATCAATTAAAAATTATAAAATGTTTATAAGAAATAATAATAATAAATAATTAAAAAATTTTAATTTGGTTCTATGTTTAAGAAATCTGTCATGGGATTATTCGTTCTTCAATAAAATTGTTAAGAAATTAAAAAATGTTGAAATTCAATAATATTTTACTTGGATTATTATGTAAATAAATTATTCGACTTACGTTTTTGGAAACAAATATTAATTTAGAAAATTGAACAGGCACTATCAACTTTTTAAATATAGCATGAAACTCAGCATCAACATTTTCACAGATATTTTTCAGTAGTTTATCAGCTAATTTTAGAGCTAATTCAGAATCTAAATTTTTATTTTAAAAAAATTCACTTTAAAAAGCACTTATTTTATTATTTCAACATTTTTGATATGCAATAAAAAAAATTGTAATTATAATTCCTGCAGGGGTGGAGAGTTATAATCCCAAAACCACCCATTCACCACACAATGGTTGCGCAACTGATGTCAATAATATGTATATCTAACCAATTCAAGAAATATTTTGATCTTCGCTACTATATTCATCATAATATAATTTTCCATAACAACTATTTCCAAAAAAGAATCAGTAACATCAATACAATAATTTATAAAATAATTACTTGTTTTAAAATAATTATCTTCATAAATTACATGTACAATAAATACACATTTTATGTTAATTTGTATTGTTTATGACAATTTTTTTTTTTTTTTTTTTAATTAGTATAAAATAATTTTTTTGTTTGCGAAAGTTAAAAACTAATTTGAAATTTTACGTTGGAATTTTAAAGCTATATGGTTAAAGTGTTGGGATAGATGATTGGCATTCATGATGAATGCCTCTGAATAATAAAAAAAAATACACTTTTAAGGGTTAATTGGATTTTCAATTAGAAAAAATAAATTTGCAAATATTTACAATATTATTTGATCTAAATAATTATTAAACAGTTATTAAATCTTATCAGGGGTACCTATTAGGTATTTTAATATGTACCTATATATTAAAATTAAACATATCTATATATAATACAAGATAATATTACCCCAATTATTTTCTTTTAGTTTGAAAGATTCGAAAAAAATGTAAAAATTATTTATATTTTTAAGTTTTATAAAATTTGCTGGCCAAATTAAAAAGTATATTAAAATAAGTATAAAAAGGTATATTTTTATGAAATTGTTGATGGTGCCTTAGTTTCATCAAGATGGCGAAATTTTCACAGAAATTTTTTCATTTAATTAAATAATAAAATATTCTACGTCATTTATTATAATAATTTAATATTTTGATATTATGGCATGCAAAATTCATATTATTAATGTTTAGTTATAACACAATTATAATCTATACAAAAAAAAAAACAGATAATAAGAGTCAATTTAAATAATATAAATAACAGGCAATTTACCATCAGGTATCACTAATTATATTATTGATTGAATTTATTTTGCATACAATGTTAATTATGTTATTATAAAAGTTTAAATAATTACAATAAATGACGTAAAATATATAATTTTCATATAAAAAAAACTCTTTAATATTTGGCTATAATCAAATTTAACAATTTTTTTGTAAAAATTTAATTTAATGGATTAGTAAAAATTTGGATTTGTATACCAACTAAAAATATATTATTTATTAAAATCTTAACTATCTGCTGTATAAATAATGTGATCAAATAAAGTTATATCGATGTAATGATATTTTCTTGTAATTTATTATTATGAAATATAAAATACCATAAAATACTATAAATAAAATATTATGAAATACCTATTTAAATTTAGTGATTCCTATGAAAATAAAAAACTTCTTGATAATATCAGAATACATATTAAACTAAATTCGTTTAAATAATATCTAGAATAATAATGATATATGCGTCATCTTGATTCGTAGTTTATAATGTTTATATAATTTGAGTTTTGTCCACTAGACCTTATTCTATAATCTATAAAGATAAAACAATTCCTACGAAGCGTTTAGACAATTGGATCTCTAAACTCGTTCTATTGTTTCCCTATATTTCTCTATTGTCGTAAGCACTTTACTTAACTGGTAAACACTAAACAAAACTAAAATCTTCGTAGGTATTTCTTAAAAAGCTTTATATAAAACGCAATTTACTCAAACAAAACCATTTATAAATTATATTATTATAATAATAATGTAAAAGTACATAATTATTATTTTTATAATAAGTGAATATTTTTAAATAGTTTTAGTAAAAGAACAATATAAGCTGATAGGTGCACAGTGTTATTGCGTGGAGTTTTATATAAGATCTCAAGATAATATCAGTTACTGCAGTTACCTGCTATAATAAAATAGATTGCAATTTAAAACAAAACAAAATAAAACTCACAATAATGCTAGTTAAACGTTGTCGAAAAAAACGTTGCTTTCTGTGGTAAAAAATTAAAAATTCCGTATTTTTTTTAACACAATTAAAATGCTACCATTCATAAAACTTATAAACAACTTTCATTTATTTTCGTTCAAAAGTTAATTAGTTTTAAAATAAACCTTTTTTTACTACATAATATTATATGTATATTATATTATATAGACCAAAAATATGAACAATAGTGTAGAAAATTAAACTTTCGAAATAATGGTAATTTAGTTTAGTGAGATTCGGTTGATAAATTTGTCCATTTTAGTGGGATTTAAATCAAATTTATGACTAGGCAAGACTCTCGCATATAACCCACTATAACTCAAAATCAAATACGTATAAATGTAATCAACTACCATCACAGGTGTTGTTGAAGAGAACCCAGCTCTCTCCGTCCGCGGATCTCATGCGCCGCACTGTTCTAATTCATCGACCGCCACAACCACCACACGTTTTCGAGTACATTTTTCATTTCCTCTCTCCAGAGTTATTAATTTAAATATAGATTTATTTTATTTTATTTTAAGTCACTTATTCTGTAATAAATTTCATGCATTTTCGTCGAATATAAAATATTAATGAACATTCAATAATTATTTCTTACCAAGTGTGTGCGTGACTTTGAAATATAATAACTGAAAGACTTACCTAATGTTGTCTTAAAACCAATGTATTTCATAAGATAGGAACGTTTATATTTCAGCTTCTTTAGATCATTTTCTTATAAATTAAAACACACTCTGAACAAAATATATCGATTTATGTATTGACCAAAAATATAATATATAATATAGTACTTATTATACTTTTATCATATTATGGCGTAAAATACGTAACACCACGTTGTTCTCTATAAAATAAATATTTATTTTTAAATTAAATTTTTAGCAGTCCCCACTTTTTACGGATAACTGTGAAAAAACTATATTTAGGTAATTTAAAAATGTAAAAATTGTAAGTAAATTTTCTTTGTAATACGTGATAACCTAAACATATTGTATTTTTTTTTTATATAAAATATTACCTATATTACAATCGTCAATTTAAATATAAACTAGTGCGGCTTATTTTTAAAATGTATTCTTTAGATTAACCGAAACTGCTCGTTATTTGATACATTAATGGGAATTTCATACATATAATGACATAATATATACGTATATGGTTACAGCAACAACCAACAACAACAATATACTCTAAATCCGATTTATAACTCAAAGCTCAAATACAAAAAGGCTTAAACCAAGTTTTCTACTCCCCTTAGGTTTTAAAGTTTTTTTTTATATATATAGACCGCATTCATCGCTCGACGCCAAAAGTGAACTATGTTTTTATCGGTAACGTGCGCGCCGCCATAATATTATATAAGAAGAAGTTCGAGTAAAAGAAAAAGTAACAACTCAGATTCTTTTAAACGCGTTTCATTTTGTGTTTGTATACTACTCATTCGTAATACAATCTCAAGAAGAAAACTGATTCTCAGGAAATGTTTTTCTTCTTTTGGTACAGCTTCTGCGTTTACCGTAGACAACAAATATATACCGGTAAACAAACAGAGTATATACTAAAGGACATCAACCACAGAATATCGTAGAGTTCTTAGAAGTTCTTTTATACAGCTTGTACAACTATAACTAATTTTAAGACGCAAATACGCAATATATTGTAGGCGCAACTTTTTTTTTTTTTGTGTTTTTATAATTGTATGACTATTCGAGCAACATACGTTGCTACGAGATTCATTTGCAATAGGTACGTATATTCTAATCTGGACGAATGGAAGCGTTTATAGATCATGTCCGTTAATATATTTACAGTTTTTTCTCAGCATCAAAACCAAAGACATTTGAATACGTATTTTGCGCGTTATATATATTTGAATACTTTTACGGTAAAAAAAAAAGTTTTAAACGGATATATAAATATTCTGTAATCTGCATTATTTTCTTTGTTCAACGTGAAGTATAGCAAACCAATCATATGCAAAACAAAAATTGTACGTTTAAGAGAAATTTAGAACTAAAACGGTAGAAATTACTAAAATTTAAAGATAGGAAAATTTGACACAATTCATATGTCAATCTTTCAAATTTATTCCTGCCTTTAATTATTATAATTGGTAAGCTTTTATCACAAAATATCACAAAACGTCTGTTTCTTAAAATTACATCATCCGTATAAGTAATTTATTACAGTTTTCAACACCTATAATTTTTAAATCTTAAAGTTAAACTAAATATGTAGGTCGCCTGAGAAATAAATGCGTTCATAAATTTCAATGATTTGTAAATTATAAAATTCGCTGTAAAATCTATTCGTTTTGCTCTAAGTTGAACTAATTATAATTTTTATTAAAAAATATTATCTAATACTATGTTCACACCATCGATAGATGTCGTAAGAACACAAGTTGTCACATGTTAATCATGTACGATATAATATATTATTAATACGAGAATAATTTCTTTCGTGAAATTAAATATTTATCATAAAAACTTCTAAAGATAATGAATAATGAATTTTAAAATATAAAATATCATATTTATTATATCATATTATAGTATTTTGGTTCATTATCACATTCATAAATTATCCAACTTATAACACTAATAAATATGCTTACCTACATATTTTTAAAATTTCAAAAATAAAAAACAAAAACTATTATTGATAATATAACGTTAATCGATTGTTGCCTAATAAAATATATTATTAGACAAATAATTAAATTATTACATTTATATGCAATACGAAATATTTTGTTTTGATGATAAGATAATTTTGTTTACCTTAATATAAATAACCGTCAAAAAAATATACATAATAAAAAACTAATCATTTTAAATAAACGATATAATATAGTATATTATTTTGTCAATTATAATATAATATAAAAGCCTTTGCTAATATACATGTGATTTAGTTTAAGCATTTATTATTGCAATATTATTTCTGCATTCGAAATTAAAGGTCAATACGAAACATGCAGTTTTAATATTTGATTTAAATACATGAATAATTAATATATAACATTTATTTTCAGGGGAAAATTGTTTGAATACGTGCTACTGTTATTATGTGTAATAACACAAATAATAAGTTATCAAACATGCATAGGCTGTGACACAAATAATAAATCGGTAGTTTGTTGGATAGAGTGCGAAACTCTCAAATTGGTTAGGATTAATGATAAATTAAATCACATTATTCAATTACGAACACATTTATAATATCTAATACATTATCTAATTTTAACGAATACTAGATATCACTATTAACTATTAATTATTAAATTGACTTATTGAACACAAACAATTACACCATCGTAAATCATTATACTGTATGTGCATGTATCCGTAACATCACAACTACATTGAATATAAGTTGTAACAAATTAAAAAAAAAAATAATATTATTCTCTATAATATAATTTAGAATTAAGAATAAATTTGTCTCCTAAAATACATTTTTGTATTAAAACTAGTTCGTTTATTTATAAACAAAAATATAATTTGTATTCAGAAAATGTGCTTTAAAAATGTAAATGTAAAAGTGTATTGATTAAAATATTAAATCCAAATAGAGTAAATTATAAATAGTCTTAATATTCATATTTTTTTTACTCAGTTGAATTGTCTTAATGACATTAAATGTATATATAAATATAAATATTTTTCTAAAGTTTTCAGTAAATCAGAAAAAATTGACCCGTGGCGGTAAATTTATCAATTAACTTTTTTATTAACTTATTTTCTACAAAATACTGCATGGCAGACACGTTTGTTGGAGTTTTCCACAATATAATATAATCAATAATAAGCCTACTTCTAATTATTGTATCAACGTTGAACGGAAATATAATTTTTATTTTCATAAATGATTTTTAAATTACCATTTTGTCAAATCTTTTTAAAAATACCAGGAAACAAATATAATAAAATCTAAAATCAATTACTACAGACATACGTATATAATGACATGTTTTCCAAAGTTAGAAATGGAATAAAAAGTTGTTTTTTTCGCTCACGTAATTTAAGAAGAACAATAAATTATAAATGTAAATTCACAAATTATTATTATTATATTCGTACGAACAAAGAGAAAATTAAAACTATTTAATTTTTTTTATTTACATTTTTTTACTTATAAAATTGTATTATCGATTTTATATTGTAAACTATTCTTAAAAACCGTTCTCTAAAGACGTTAAAATAGTATATTATTCATCGTAAGCTTTCAAATAAACATGAACATTTTTGTATTTCCGTAAAGTAAAAAATACAATTTGAATTATTCAATCGATTGTTGCGTTAAAGAATTGAATATAATTAAATTCCACTCGATATTATTAAAGTAAATAAATTTCATACTACAACATTATATATTTACTACTACTACTAAATCATTAATTTTAAAGTATATAATGATAAACTGATTTTTTTATACGAACTTATTATTATCTTAAAAACCAATAAGGACGGAATTGTATTTATACAGCCAGTATTTATGTTTTTTTTCACTCTATACTCATATTTTTAAGTTTTCATTGTAAAATCAGCTTTATAAATGTATTTTGTATAGCTAATCCTACATGCAGTAGTCTGGGTAGTGTTCTGCAATACCAATCTTAAGGGTTTTGTGGTCAAACTTGTGGTTATTGTGCTTAACTAATAATAATAGTAATAATAATAATAATGGCAAGGCAATAATGGTGGTAAAATCTCCAAGGACCATAATTGTTCATCCCATTATAGTACAGGCTATATCTAGAGTTGAGGCCAAACGAATGAGCGTTTGGTGATGCTCATCGTAAGGTAATATCACATAAAAGAGCAACATTCATTGATGGGATATACAAAAATAATGTAAACCGTCGTTATTTTACCGTGGTTTTTTATTTTTGTCTAACCTTTTATTAATATCACATTTATGCACTATACGCACATAATAGATTAATTAGAATAGAAGAATTAAATCATATTTAAAAAAGTTACATTTTTACACATTTTGTTTATAAACTATTTAATTAATGCAATTAATTAATAACTTTAAGTACCTATAAATATATAACAAACAACATGATTTTGTGTTTCTATTTACTGTACTACATAAAATATTATATAAAACTAACAATTATCGAATATTATCAAGATCAAGATCTATAATTGTATAGGATGTTGGACTAGATTGATTAAGCCCATCTAGTTAGTAGTCTAAGGCAATGAGAGATTATTATTGATAATAAAGATATGATTAACTAAATTTTCAGATGCTCATTTTACACTTTGCAAATACATTAAACATATACAAATCACAATCATTATATTATTTTGTATGAAAATATGTGTAATAAACCAACATTTTTAAATAAAATATTATTATCAGTCTGTATATATTATGTCCATCGCCTGGTTTTACCAATCGGTAACCATATAAAGCAGAATATATAATATATGCATACCAATGACATTTAACTACGTTATAATAATATGCATTTGTTTGACCTGCTATATAAAATATAAATATTATATCTATATGTACTGTGTTAATTATTAAGTGGGTATATATTATTTAGTATGGCCAATACTTAGAAGGGATTTTTCACAAATATACGAATATGCCTAATCTACATTCGATAATAATATATTAGAATGGTTTGATATATATAACCATAACTAATCTAATCTAACTATTTATTGCACTTCATGTATTACATGTTGTATGAAATAAAACAATAATACATGAATGCATAATTATTCATTTATATTACGTTTGTTCTGTAAATTAATGGTATAAAACAACTATATTTTAATTAATTTAGTGTTAAAGTATTATGTTTTTAGTAATTTTGCTGCACAATATCCAAAATGTATAGGGATTCAAAATAGAAGACTTGTCGGACAAATATTTTAAAAATCTCCTTTTATCCGCAAACCCATCTTTTGGACCACTCTGGTCGTGAATATGTAGTAAAATTGACTATTTATTTACAGTATAAATTTATATTTAATGCTTTAATTTACCATTTGGAATATCTGTGGTAAACGCTGATGGTCAATATAATGTAAGAGCCTATCTCGTAGTTTCGTCGTGATTATTTAAAATATCATACAAGTTATCTTTGTTCCGTTTCACTAAGTGTTTAGTTTGAATCGTATATAGATATAATATTGAAAGTAACGCTAGAAACACATTATCTCTAATAAAAACTATATAGTTTTTACCGTATTTCATTGATATATATATATTGCGAACATTTACTTTATTATATTTTAATTAGTTAAAAAAAAAAATGTAGTCGATTTTAAGAACTCTTTCTTCGTTCTTCTGTCCTGGAAAAGATTAGTGGTGGAATGTTATTGTGTTATTGTATTAAAATTTGAATGCACTAATAATATTTATTTTTATACATTTTCTTTGTTTATCAAATAAATATACTAGTTAGGCTATAATTATCACCTATAATTTATAATATATTATATTACCTACATATTGTACATGCTATATTTAATCAGTTTTTATATAGTAAATAGTAGATTTAATTTTCATTCAATTTGAGGCAATTTCTTTTCATATATTTTAATATGTAACTCATTTTTTCATATTTTGTCAATAGGGCGTTTTAGAATATCACCCCACATATTATGATTATAAATATGATTGTATTTAATTTTTAAATTATATAACCTAAATAGATTACCGCGTAGAGGGATATATTTAAGATATAGTCCTAAAATAAAGTATAATTCATTTTATATCAGATTACTAAAAATAATGATAATTTACTTTACTCATAGGTAATTGTGTAATTTGATATCCGTATATGTATAATTAATTTATAACACGTAATTCATCCAGCTGTAACTTACTATAGGTACATTGTTATTGAACACAACAAAATAAGATTAACCTAATTACTAATCTAACCTAACCACAATTCCGCGATGTTTGATATGAGTATTTTATTATATTGTAAGTCGTGTCTAGAACTTAATGACAGAGTTTAGACAATAAACTGACATGAATAACGATTGACAATAATTTTCAGCACATAAAATTGTGTTTTTTCATTATATTCAGTGAATTTAGAAAGTATGTCTATATCATATTATTATTTTATTATATTATTATACCATAATATTATTAAACGAAAAAAACAGCCATGAGTTCAAGAAACAAATTATGATTATGGTTCTAAATTTTCAAACTTTTATACTCAATATTGCAATTTATATTAAACATTATTAAAAAAAAAAAAATCACTTTTGAAAAAATTTCAATGTTCTACATATAAAATTAATAAAAAAGTTTAAAATTTTGTCTCGTATGTGAAATACCTACATAAATACTCAAAAATATGTACAAATCCCTACGTTCTCAATTACATTATAGTTATCATAAAATAATTTAAATCAATTTTGTCAAAAATTTATTTTCCATGAATTGAAGCTGTTTTTCAACAATTTTTCATTAGTTATTCTTACATAGATATATATTATAGAAAAACTTTTCAGAAATTCGAAAAATGAGTCGAATGAAATACTAAAGAGATGCAATTCTCTACCCAAAATGTGTCTTCCCTTTAAACATAAAAAACACGTACACTATTGTAAAACCTCGTTTAGCTCAGAATCTAAAATGTTATTATTATGTAGGTTCTTATAAAAAATAAATATTTAAAAATAATGATCTATAACAAAATATAAAAGTCGTAAGGTTACCAAATATTATCATTTGTAATAATTCATATTATATTATTATAGAATATAGACAACTGTCTGCGTTACCCATGAATAGAATATAAAATGAAAATATAACAATAATATATTTATGATATATTTCATTTTTTTTAAAAAAGTCATTAAAATAAATATAAAAAGAAAAAATGCTAAGCGAAAGTGTAATTAACACAGTGGTTTTTTTTACAGAATAAACATTTATCGAATTAAAGCCGAATAATACGAACGAAAATATTACATTATATGTCGAGCAATAATACTTTATCATAGTAATTATTTACTATAGCATTTATTATACACAATAGTAATAATTATAATATACACATTTAACATAACTGGATTAGTTATTTTTGGTTAAGTTGGTTGACTTTTATTTTAATAAAACAGTTGCAATCGGACAGCGTCTCATTTTGTTGTTGACTACTCCGCTGCCCTTCTACAACGTCGTATCCACCTCCAAGGACTGACTCGTATTTATTATTATTGTGCGACTTAGCTTTTGAGATTCATTTTCGCAAACAATTCGCGCACAAACGATTATGACGACGATGACGATTATACCGTACCCAAAGAGGCTGGCGTTGTTAATTTAGTATAAACCATTAAAATTTCCAAAGAGCCGCCGTTGTCCAATTTAATAGTATCTTTTTTTCGGTTTTGGTTATGTTTAAATTTAATTTAATTTTTTTTTAATCTAAAATACTACAGAATAACATATAATTTGTTTTTATAAATACTTTTTATAAAGATTTTTAATTTCTCTCTCTCTCTCTTAGTAAATTTGTATTTTATTATTCCAATATCGTAAATATTATTATTGTTATTATTGATTAATATGTGTCCCACTGTTTAACAGTGCGAAAAATGGATGGCGAAGAAAGAAAAACTCAGAAGTAAAGGAAACCTCGTATATATGTATGAATTTATATATTATTATTTCAATTAATTCCAATTTTTTTTTTTTTTTTATAATTATGATTAAGGTATACTATATTATTGTGTATGAGGACATGAGGTGAATATTTTAAAATTCAAACATCACTATCACTATCTACTTTCATCTTTCATGCAATTAGTTCCTTAATATTAATGTCTTTGATAGTTGAGGTTTATATATTAAAATTAAAGTTGATTGCAAATAATTTAGTTTTTGATTAAAAATGTATTCATTATTTAGGTATAACACATAAAATCCATTTGATAATCGTAGTTAATTAAATTAATACATTTTATTGAATAAAGTTGTGCTTAAAAAAACTAGGTATTTTTTTTAAAATATAATACAATAATAAAAACTAAAAAATTTAAAATGTATTGCTTGTTGAAATATGTTGTGATACAAGTAATTACATACCTGTTTTATTAACACATATTTCACATAAGATACTATTAATGTAATTTTAACTATGTACTTACCTTCTTAAACTATCAACTTATAATTTCTAACATACATTTTTATTGACAAGTTGATTGCTTATTTGTGTTTTATTTTATTTAATGACATTTCCTCTTTTATTCGTTTGAATAAACTATATAATCCGTTAAATGACTTTCCGCTTAAATTATATCCTCTTTTAACGTTGGCAGTTTTTCTTTCTTTATTCCGTTTGAAATACACATAAATAGAGAGACAAAAAATAAAATATAAAACTTTAAATGGAAAAACTTGGACGAGATCTTCTACCGCCACATTTTGACCTGATATAAAATAACGTCAATTTTTCCCAAATTCACTATAGTTTATGTTATTAATAGGTTCACGCCATCTTTTAGATCTGTTTAACATTTAAATCGTCTTTGTGCAACATTTGTACAATAGTGTTCATTATACGAAAAGATAAGTTGATAGTGGCTCGACGCTGCTTCATGTTAAAATTCTACATCAATAAGTATATGATATGAAATCACATTAAAATCAGTTTTTCCGTTTGATAAACTTTCATTTTTGGTAGGCGATATTAATAGTCTAAAAAATAATATTGTAGTATATCACAACATATTTAACCTAACCTAATCAACGAAATATTGTGATGAGTTTAATGGTGATGGAAATAATAAATTTTAAATATTTTGATTATATAGTTTTATAATGGAAAATGAAATTCAATCAAGAACGTGACAAACGATTTCTGATAACTTGAGCGTAAGCCATTTACGTTCAATTTAAAATATTTCGTTTTCGTTAAAAAAAACATCACAAATGAGAAAAGTTGTTACTGAAATTGTCCTTATAAAATATAATTTTCACAATGCTGGACGTTTGAATTTCGGTTCACTGAAAGTCATGATTTCTATGTATATCAAGTTTATATTTTCTGCAGTCATTTTTGAAACTTCTTTGATGTATTCATTTTTGATAAATATTCGGTATACCCTAGAGTAATCACAACACAATATTTTAATTTTGATTCTATTCAACATAAATAATTATATACTATATTATACAACTATAAGATATTTATTTACTTTATAGTAAAAATAATAAACTATTAAATTACCTATATTATTATTTCTACATATTTACAGTGTTGTGAATTAACTAGATAAAATATAGTTATCTTTTTATCTTATCTAGATAAATAAATAGGCTATCTGAAAATAATCATCAAGATAATTATTGAATCAATGATTTAAAAAATTTTGATACAAAATTATTTTAAACCGCGCTCTGTAAACACTATTTATAGTCTTAACTGGAGAATCAGATAGTTTATAATTAATAATAATAATAATATTTACAAACTAATCATGATAATGACAACTATGGTTTATGCCGAGTACGAACGTTAGATCTACAATATTAAATATGAATTATCTGTTTTTTTTATCTAGATAAAATTGGTTATCTTTTATCTCTTATCTAGATAAAAAAATTTAGTGTTATCTATTTATCACATCTAGATAAATTATGGGTTATCTTTGCACATCACTGCATATTTGTATGAAAATCATAGCTAAATGCTTTAAAATTTAAATTTAAAAACAATAAATATAATTATTCAAATTTTTATAAAATATAGAAAACAAATTATGAAATACTAAAATTTGTCAGTTTTATATACTTAGAACCAACAGTGTATTAAAGTTGATACATTTTAAATCTGTTAGCTTTTTCTACGATAAATTCACTAAATAAATTACTTAATTTCAATTTTAATTTAAAAACGCATTAATATTATTAATGCATTATTAACAGTATTATTTATTTATATTATATGTAATATGGGGTGGATAGGTAGTATTTTTATTATAGGGAAATATTTTAAAGGGGACACCGAAATAGAAAAAAAATTGCTCATAATAGGTGTACCTTCAATATACTTAGTGATGTATTGCTAAATAATATATAGATAACAATATACGTAACAATATTTCTCGCTTCAATCAAACTTCAAACTAAATGAAATCAATAATAATACTTTTAAAAAAATTACTTACTCTTAAAAAAATTATTTATTAATATTACAAAAGTACATACACTACACTATATTCAAAGTTATTCAAATAATAACATAAATTAAAAGTTCAAATTAAAAGTTGCACAACTAGGGTATTTCGTACTTATACTATCAGAACTCACATTATAATTTTTAAAACGCTATTTTTGGAAATAATTATTTTCAATTAGACATAAGTATTGATACCAAAATCATTAAATTATTTCACTAATTATTTCTTCTCTGTACTGGTTTTTGATTTAAGTAAAATAAATAAATAGACAAACAAAAAAAAATTCACCCTCATTTCTATTCAAATATAGGTGGAAATACCTACATAATAAATTTATGAAATATATAAGAAAAGATTTAAGAACTATAATAAAATATTATATTTAAAACAATAAATCACTTTTTTGTAATTAAATGTTGACTAATAACACGATAACTGCCTAGTTCTATTTAAAAAAAAAAATACACTGTAACAAAATATAAATATTAAAAATAAATAAAAATTAAAAATATAAATATTAAGCTTTTTATTATTCATACATTGCCACAACTAGCAGTAGTATCAAAGTTACATCCCACGTGAGGACCAAAACCACTCTATATGGGACTTACAAATAAATGGATATTATATCAAAATAATAGTTCGCATTCGGTCTTTGCGTCATTTTGTTACGGTACTATATTCATACTTTCTATTCATAAACGGGTACTAGAACCTATCTATCTATCTCAAACAGGTAGTACACATTTTCCTCGGTTTAAAGGCGCTCGACTCTCTTAGGTTGGTCTCGTGTCCTTTGACTCGGGAACAAAATGTAGCCTCCAGTCCGAGCGCCTTCGAGGTGTGGTGAAACAAAATGAGACGTCATATAGTGTCATATAACGTATATATAGTTCACTCTCGTGTTCTGATGCTCTCGTAGTGCCTCATCGAATATGTACTGTCGGGCACCAACGGCGCATACAAGGGGCGGGGGGGGGGCTTTAGGGGCTAAATCCCCCCCTCCTTAAATACCTACTTATAAATAAATATTTGCGTTTTGCTTTTCAATGCTTACTGTTTTGCTTTACAGTGCCTACTGTTTACATGTATTTAAAGTAATTTTTTTGGATTATCCCCCCCCTTTTTCATTTCTACATCCGCCCCTGTCGGGCACATCATAATTAATTTTTTCATCTACTTCCTATTAAACTTAAACGAATATTTACTCCTACTAATACTTAGTGCCGTTTACCGTTAAACGCTGACATTCACTATTTAAGCATCTCAACACTTCATCTGAATTCTCATCCAATTTATTGTCTACAAATATTATTCATCTATACGTTAAAAAATTAAGCAAACAAATTAAATACATTTCTATGATTTTAATAATATGTTTTACACGAGACTTAAAATACACATTTTTATAAACAGAGATAACAAAAACGACCTGACTCGTACCGAAACATAGTGGAAATTTTGAAATGGCGAGGTCCAATGCATAACCAACCAATGCAAATACCACCGAAGTCTATTTAAATGACAAGAAAAAAGGCAATCAAACTATATACATTAATTTATAATAGATTTTTCTAAGGTGTAAGTGACTATTGATATAATACTATTTTCTTATAAATGAGAATGTTTAAGAGTTTTTTTTTTGTATTCATCCAAATCATAAACACGTTTTTATGTACTATACCCCTAGCAAATTTTTTTTGGAATTGTTCGAGTCTTTCAAAATAAAATATTATTATTAATCTTCCATCCCATAGTATACAGTATTTTACTAATTAACAATCATTATTTATAATATAATTTTTATATTATATATTATATTATATTATTGAATATTCATAAGTAAATTGTGAGCATGTATTTTAACGAATTATGTGTATTGTATTATTATTAAAAAAAAAACAATAGGTAAATATTTAAATACCTAAATATAATACTTATTATAAATTTTTATTTGTATTATTTATGATTATTATTATGTTTCTAATAGTTAATATTAAACGTTAGTTTATATTATTTATAACTTTATATCTGTGTTTTATTATATTATTCTTTTATTAGTAATATGCAATATAAAAGAAGATTGTATTTATTAAGGACTTAAAAAGCGAATAATCTATTTGTTACCAGAATTGGACGGAATATATGATAGATACTTAAGGAAACTCCAAAGATAAAAGTAATAATATGACATGAATTGTAAACATATCCTTTGGGTACACAAATTGTTATCAGAAAAAGAATTTATAAATACAATGCCTGAAATAGCAAAGGCGATTGTCAAAAAAGATAATCTGATATCAAGGGAGAAACAATTCAAAAACTTCATATGAACAAATCTAAGGTCAATATTATAAAACAATATAATAATTGTAATCTACCTTCACAAAGATATACGAGTATAGATATACGTATATGAGAAAATGTATACTTTTTAGTATATTCTATGACAATAAATATTTTGTATTTATAATTTTTAAATAATAATTTGAGTTAAAGATAAGATATAATGTTTTGAATTATAAAAATAAAATAACCTATGAATGAAAAATTAATATTTTATATTATATTATATTGTATATATATATATATATATATATATATAATGAACTTAAACAAATCTGTTTAAAAAATAAAATTCGCAATATTATTATGTAATAAGTGTTATTTTTTATTAAATCAATAACAATTTATAAAATGTATAGTTTAGTACATATAACCTATAGTTAAAAATCTCTGAACTATTAATATTTATGTTATAACTCTAATAATTTCTGATCACCATATAATGTTTTAAACTATTCTGTAAATTTATCTGGATTTTAAAAGTACAAAATAGTGATTTAAATTATACAAAACAAAATATCTGTTCATTCAAATTTTACTTTCAGAAGAGCTCCAGTCATTTTTAACTAATGAGCTCTATAATTTTCCAATTCCATTCCTTCCTTTATTAACAGTTAAACTACTTGGTTGTATACTATATTAACGATTATTTTAGATTACTCATATTATAGTTTAAATATTATCCCTAACTTACCACCCATGTATTTTTAAAACGTTATTCTACAACACACATAAACATTAACGTATTATCTCTTCGTGAAGGTACGAATCCATTTGTTCAATACTCAATAGTAAAAAAAATATTTTCGTTAAAAAAACTTATACTCATAATAAATTCTCCTTTTTATCAATTGTATTTGTTATCAAATTGTTTACTGAAACGTTTTATTAAAAACTTTGCATGAAGAAATCAAATAATTATATGAATATTACTATTTCACAATTTCTTCTCGCTCAAACCCACTTATAAAATAATTATTAATCATTATATTCGCTTATAATTTTTAGTAGTCATTCAAGTTATTTAAAATTATATTGGTAAAAAGGATTATTACGAGAAGAAATATATAATATACAAGCGTATAAATTAAAAATAGAGGTTACATCATTTTAAAAAATTATTCCGTACTTTTTTATGAAGATATTTTTTCAATTGACATTATATTATATATTTAATTTAATTTGATATCTCTTCATAAATGAATGAAAGTTCTAAATAAAAAATGTAAAAAATAAATATGTAGTGGTATTATTATTAGTACAATTACTATTATAACTTATTAAAAAAAAATAACTGCTATAAATCTATAAATTATATTGTTAATAAATATAATTTGAGCGAGTCATTGGTTTGATAATACGAACTGTACTGTACTAAATGTTTTGCAGTTCTGTGAATTTGATAACGAAAATAATGTATAATATTTAACTGTTTTATTGAATTGTTATAATGAGTTGAAGGAAAATGGAACACGAACATTTGTTCGTGTTGCTTGTGTTACTTGCGTATAATACCTAACCAAACAGTGGTGTATTTGATACTTTTTTTTGGAGAGGGGTTATAATGCTAAAGGAAATTTTAACCCTACCTTACCTAATTAAATGTAGATGGTTACATACAAGAGAATTAATATATTGTTAATTTTTAAGTAATATTGTTAATATGTATTAATAATGTATGAAACACATAGGTAATACACATTCAACGATACAATTAGATCTATATAGAATTTCTTTATCGACATGTACTTGATAGACATGACTCGTTTCGTCTAAATTAGAACAAATTTAAAATCCCCTAAAATAAATTTAAATACTTATAATAGTAATGATTAAAACGATTTCAAATAAACAATAGAAGAATCGAATGTCACGTCTTCGTTTAGAATAACTTTTTATATAGTGATTCTATTTCATTTCGATTATCAAATACTACGTTTTTAATATTATTATACCGTACCGTTTGCTGAATGGTGCATAAAATTGTCGTGTATAAGGATGAGTCGGTATTTGATAAATTCATAGAAAGAGATTTCGTAAAAAAGATAGGATGACGGATCAAAGAAAACTTGATTGCGTCGTTTCAGACGTATGTTATAATACACTATAGCTCTGGTCTATGGGGGCGAATAACTTTTCGATTTTAATTTAAATCGAGCCAAGTTGATGGTCGACGGAATGTATAAGTTACTTCCTACACACAAGATTTAAAAACATACAGGACGAAATATAGGAAGTCTTACCGTGTTACATTATTAATATGGTTAATACCTAATAATATGTGTATTATAACTTCATAGAATTTCTGTATGCTTTTCTGAATTGAATTCTCTCCATGGGATGTGCATTAGATACCTTATATTTTCATGTAATTATTTTTATCCTTGTCAACAAAACATTTTGTTTTTCAATCTAAACTAGCCTACTGAATATTTGTTTTATATCTACTTTCATTCAATGATGGTCGACAGATGATTTTCAGCATAAATAAGAAACTGCGATTCGTCAACCGTCATTATCAAGCATCAGGAACATTGTATAGTATTTATCAATAGTAGGTATATGATCACTGGACTATTGAAATTAAATAAAAAGTCATTTTAATTAGTTTTTTTTTTTCATATGAATTTAAAACTAAATTATATTCATAAAATAATTATTTTTTCGGCAAATGTTAGGTTTCAATGAAATACTAAATAATTTCCGGTGCCAGTCATATCTACCGTCATTGCATTTTAATCATTCGTTTTAGCTATCTAACGGTTATACACATAAATGATGTACTTACTTTATAATATTATATTTTTTAAACAAAGTAAAATATTATGAACATAATATTTTGTGATAATATATCACATGAATTTGACAACTTCATATTAATATTATATTTAAATAATATAGAATCTTTATATTATACTCAATAACATAGATTTTGGTACTTTTGAATTATTAACGTTAAACAATCTCTTATTAAAAAATATGAAAAATTTAAATAATGGATTTAAAAAAAAAAATTATAAAAAGTGTAATCATTTTTAAACCCTAATATAGATAACAAAAAAGGTCTTTATGTACTTTAATACTGTATTCTTACTAATGTTTATGATATAGAAGATAAAGAGTTTCTCCTGAAAATCATTTTTCATGAGGTATTAGAGTCGACATAAAGCATCCTATGCCTATATTGTAACCAAAATAATATTAAAATGAAATTTCTAAGAAATACTTCTATAACATATTTTTTTATTCGTTAAATTAAAATCATGAATTTTATTATAATTATTTAAGTGAAAGTAAAATTTTATTTATTTTATTTTATTTAAGAAAATTAAAAAATAAAACACTTTACTATTAAAAAAATACTAAAGATTGAAAAACAAAAAAAAACCTTAATATGTATCTAAAAAATACTATATCATAAAAAAATCTTTGACATCAAAAACAGGATGTTCCTTTTAGTTTGAAACTTTGAGTATTTTTCGTTAAATATCAACAACAAAGTAATTTCATGAAAATTATATTTGTAAGATAATTATAAAACACTTTTCTATAATAAACATAATAATATACATTAAATATAATTATAAACAAAATACATTATTTAATTCAAGTAGGTATCTCTCACACAATAATAATTATTATTTTAGTCGTATTCTTAATTATTAATAAATGTATTATTATAACTATAATTTTAATATATTAATATTATAATTAAATAATTAATATAACTTAAAAATATTTAAATTATATTTAAAAATATAATTTTTTTAATATTTCACTCAATTATAAATTAATAAAAATAATAGTAAATCTTAATTTTTTTTAAACTTAATTAGTATAAATATTCAATATTATATGATCAATTATCTTAAACACGTTTATAATATAATAAATACTCAAACATTTTAATGTTTAAGTTACTGTATTATTGTTTGATTGAAGAATTTATTAAAAAAAAATTGATTTTTTAACAAATTCGAGATATTTGTTTTTGAATAGTAGGGTGGGTCTCGATGTTTAGCTGCTTCATCTAGACAAAAACTTCGCATCGCCACTGTTGCAAACTAAAGACTAAAACTTAATTGATTTTCTTAGGATAAAAACAGTATGATAAAATTTAAAAGAATTATAATTAGGTACTTAATTATTTTATACACAATTAATTTAACCGTATAGTACTTGAAATAATTCTTTAAATAGGTATATATTTTGTATGCTAAAATTGATTCTTGTATGTTAACCTGTATGTACATTTATTTTGAAAGTAATATTACAGATATCAATATATTTAAAATTTCAACGTAAAAACAATTTTAAATTTTAAATTTCCAATTACTTTAAATATACATACAACAAAATAATGTAATAATATTGTATCTACATTCGAATTTTACATCATAGGTAATAATTTCGTTTCGAAAGTAGTTATTTGTTTATCAACATTATGTTTATAGGAATACATTCATAATAAGACTTTTTTTACATTTAATCGATTATTACTTAGTGTATTCGTACTAACTCAACTGTAGATAAAGCTATGATTAATAATATTATTATTATATGGTAAAACTACTTTAGTAATTAAGATGATTTTATGTTTATAATTAATAAAATATAGTATAGAATAAAATAAATTATTAAATATTGATATAAAATGAAATATCTCTTTTAAAATTAAATAGATTTTCAAGCGTTGATGTTTTAAATTAAACTTTATATGTTTTATTTATCACTGTTGTAAAACCACGTGTTAATAGATGATGAAATTGGGAAAAAAATCCGTAATTGTGTCAAGATACGAGTAAATCATTCCACGGACTTTATTTTTCTTATAAAATAAGAGAATTCCGTTCTACACGGCACAAAAACGTTAGAATGTGGTCAATGAAATAATATTAAATTATGAGATAATACGAAAAAAAAACATAATATTTTTCGTAACCTTTTAACGAAATTGTTTTTATCATATCGCGATATCCTTCTTCTACCACACGAACATAGAAAATGTAACAAAATCGATTTAAAATTGTTCCAATCTTCATCATATATCGTATAAATACAACAAGCTATCGAGGGAATAGATAATAAATTAATTAAAATAAAAACTAGTAAACATCAATTGATTTGATTTATTAGACGCATACCTGCAGGTTATACAATATAATATAATAATATCATTTAATAGGTATAAACCTTGGGTGACCATGTTAGTATTATGTGAATTATTCGTGATCTAAAATCTAAATATTCTCATATGATTGTCGTCGATTCATAATTTCAAAGAAGCATATATGTGCTCACTACTAAAATTAAACATGGCTATTTGTATTTTGCCATTGCGTTCACTTTCCAACCGTGTGAAAAAGTATCTGAAATCCAATTTGAAAACCAATTAAACCTCGTTTGACAATGTCAATTATTATTTGAGTTCAAAACGTTATAATCTTAAATATTATATTAGAGAATATTCACCAATTTCTTTTCTCCTTTATTTTCGTTTTTTTATAGACTATCGATGAATTGATAATTATAAACTTCGATTAAGTTATGAAATTTACTCATTATCACTGTATGTGTTAAACGTAAATAATATTGGATAATGAATAAATTATGAAACAAAACCAATATTAATTTTAAGTAATATTAAAAAAATATGCTGTGAAAACCGTAAACTTAATATTCGTCAACCAACCTTTATAATACTAATAATGACTCAATAGAATATTACCAGTATAATAACCACAGATAATTGGAATAACGTGAATA
This sequence comes from Eriosoma lanigerum, assembly GCA_013282895.1. Lineage (NCBI taxonomy): Eukaryota > Metazoa > Arthropoda > Insecta > Hemiptera > Aphididae > Eriosoma > Eriosoma lanigerum. The sequence goes on from CM023359.1 coordinate 33,102,147, forward strand.
TAGAATATATTTTATTATGAATTATTTAAATAAGTTGCTTTGACGGTATTTTTAAATTAAATTTAAGATCTTACTACGTAGATTATTATACGATTTTTTCTCTGCTCAATCACAAAAGGATCTATTAATGTAATTAGCCTGAATTAAATATGATTTAAATTTAGCATTTTATTGATAATATTGAAATATAATGATATTATAAATCAAGATATAATAAATATATATATAATAATAAGTACACTATGTAAAATTAAAATCATATACATGGTCATAATATGTACTTTAGATAGATATATAACAATTTTCGGTTGTATTATATAATCACAAGTTTTAAACCTACATATTATTGCCTATTCAATGCGCCGTCTTATATTTTATCCAATACATGATATTTTTGACCAATATTTAATAATCATTACTATACAGAAATATTACTGCAATACAATTTAGTATTTTATTGATATATTATTACAATCCTTATATTAAAGAAGAAGTTTTGAGCTATGCATATCATAAACATTCCCAATACCGTGCATAAATATCTTTTGTTCATTTTTTTTTCATATTCAATCATTAATCAAAAAAAATAAAAATAGTTTTTTTTTATTTTTAGTTTTTAGTAAATTATTTTATATTTAATAAAATTTCAGAATTTTCATAATTTCATAATCATTACATAGGAAAAAATATTTAATCTGATGTAGTATAATGAACGCACATCACTACAAATTAATATCGAATTAAAAAATTTGTACCCTCTTAACTCAGTATTGTGGTAGCAATAATTAAGTATACGAATTTACACCACTCATTTAAACATCAAGCGTTCATATTTTATAAACTCAGACATTAATTAAATGAATTATAGTATATATATATGCAACAATATTAAAATATCGTTGATTATACGATATCGCATGAACTGAATATCGTATGAATTGTCATAATAATATAGTTTGAAATATATAGTTTTTTCATAATCAATACAAAACCTCACAAACAATAATTATCGTAGAATTTTAAAATAATTTGTTATCGCAGTGTATACCAAATATTATCGATATTGTGACAATATACTATTACAGTATTTACTCGTTCAGGCAGACAAATTAATGTATTTATAATATTTTACATATCATTTCAAATATCCGTTACCAAATTTCAGGTTTTTTTTTTTTTTAAACGAGAGTCATTATTTTTATTGTGATTAATATTAGTCAATCATATATTTTTATTTATAATATATTATTCGAATTTCGATGAGGGTACAATAGTCATGGTTTTGACGAGAAAATTAAACAAAGTTGTATAGTATTATCTGTTTCCGGTTTACTTCCAAATGCGTGACACACATGGATGGCGGCGACAGCAATTTTTCCATGTTCGTTATTCCGATTTTCAGCATAATATCACATGCTATATAATTATTTTCAATTTTATCAACATCTTCACCACTGTTAATTAAGGAAAAACTATTTTTTTAGTGATTCATTTTAGGCAATATAAGTAATGTATACATTTTGAAGATAAAATCGAATCCAATCGGAATATCGAAAATTTTAATAATCAGTTCTTATCATATTAGTTCTAACGACCCGCAAGCTGCAATTATTATGTTTGACCAAATTTGTTCATTGTATTGTAAATTCATATAAGACCTATAAATTATACATTTATTGACTTATTTTACTTTTTAACATAATTATTTACATTATGTGAATGACACTTGACAAGTAGAACATATTTCACATCTTACATTACTAAAATAATTTCTATCATATTGTAACTCCATAATTTATTTATTTGATCTTGTTTTATATTCGAATTATTATTTTATTGAGTATATAGTTCATATTTAATTAAGTATAATAAGTAAAAAGTCAAAAATGCTTTTCTATTGACCTCATTTTCCTTTAGTACAATGACGCGGTGTTCAAAATATTTTATGAAATTTTTCATTATTCTTTAATCAGCAATGGGGTTCTTTCCTTAACTTTGATTAATATAAAGTCATAATCTCTTCACTCGACTCTTTCATTGTTCTTTAATGTACAATCATGTCATTGACAGTGCTGTAGCTGCGTTGTATTATATAGTTCAAGTGTTGATTCTACAATGAGCTCAGAGATTATCTTTTGTGGTGAATTTTTTCTTACTGATTTTCTTCAATTATATATATCGCGGTTTAACCGATTTAAAAATCGCATCGTCGTCTCTTTCGTTTGTCATCAAACATTTAAATTCATTATAATTTATAATTTAGGTTCTTAAATTATTTTAACTCAACCAAACTTAATCAAGTCAATATTTATATAGATAGTTGCAAATTATATGTACTATTCATATGAATAGTTTAAAGATAGTTAGAAATATATATGTATATGTATATGTATATATGTATATATATATATATATGTATATATGTATATATATGTATATGTATATATGTAGATACTATTTGACCTATGATTATAAAATTATTATGATATTAAAGATGATAAATTTACAGTTTGCCTCATTTAATGTCTCAAGTAAAACTTGAGTCTTATGTAAATTAAGTGACTGTAAATACTATTATAATCAATGAACTCTAATAATTATTAAATTATAATGAATAATCAATTATCGTTCTTATCGTATCGAATACTTGTTAATTCATTAATTGTGTATTTAGTAGACATAAATATAATGTATAAGGTATTAAGTATCTAACAGGACACATTTTCAAGAATCATAAATTAGTTTTGAATAACTTTATCAATTTTAAAGCGGAACCATATATTCTGGTAAAATCGTTTAAAACACAATTTATTTCCAATTGTATATATCGGAATTTATTATGATATTATTGATTTCTGAAATACGTATTGTTATTTATTTATTAGCTATGTGACTTTTCTAAAATATTTTTATTAAATTTATCTTTCTATATATGTACATAATTTGTATATAGTTTATATATAGGTGCTATAAATTATACTTAAAATGTTATGCAAATTAAGTTATATATTATTACTACAATTCATTATATTTAAATAATTTATATTTGGTATTTAATTGTTTAATTTAAGTATATCATTTTATATTCATTTTGACATTCGAACAGTGATCAAAATTTATAGTTTTTTTGTTTTCGTTAAAGGATTAATTTAAAAATGATATTTAATTATTTATAATTTGCTTAATAATTGAAGTCAATTCTATTAATAATATCCAAACTTTGTATTATAATATTATTTATAAATTAAATCATAATAAAATAATTTTGTATTCCTAATTTATTGCTTAAACTGTTGTTTTAAAATCTGCACTTAACGTTTATTTTTAATAATTTATCATATAATAAATTTAAAGTAATTAAAATATAGAAAACTGACAAAATTTACTTAAATAACGATGTGTTTATAACAAGAAGATGGATATTTGAATTAATTGGGTAAAGTTTATTTAAAAACTATGATTTTATGTAAGAAGCTAGTAATATATAGTAAACATTAATTATAATTATATATAGCCTTTAAAATTAAATCATATTTTTTGTATATTAAATATTTTGTTTTTTTTTTTACGAATTTAATATTTATGCAAAATATTTGTTTGTCTCAATTTTCTTAACCAAATTTGATTTTTAATTATACTTTTTTACAAAAAATTAAAGTTTATGAAATATTCGACTTCACTATATGAATATTATAATATTTCTCTGAAATATTCTGTTGTCATAAAATCTAAAAATCAATTAATTATTTTCTGAAATTAATGGAACATAGAATGTAATAAGTATATTTTAAAAACGTTATAGAACTTCTATATATTATTATACAAACTAAAGAAAATTGTAATTCTTATTAGTTATTACGTGAAATTATATGCGTGCGTGAAAAATAATTCTTTTGTAAATAATAGAAACATTTGTTTTATCGGTATATAAATCAAAATAATAATTAAAATGGGTACATTTAACATGTTTATCGGTTTATAAAACTTTATAAAAACTCGTTTGAGAGAAAAATCTATAGTATTATCTGATACGTTTATTTTTATTTTTTCATTTATTTTTTTAGTTCATTATATTAAAAAATAAAAAAATAATAATAATAACTTTAAATTTTTTGCCCTTGCTTGTTGTAAACTTTCTTAAAGTTTATAAAATAAACAACGGTTATTCCGGATATATTTATTAAACATATTCGTTTCACAAAACTAATCTAAGGTCTAATCGTTACCCAACGTATACAACGTAATGTAACTTAACACATTTTTCTTTTAAATTCACTAAAATTACATTAAAGTTGTTATTTTGCAACTATAATATTATATAACAAATATCTAAGAATATATTTATAAGTATATTCACACCACGATACTGTACGTGGCATTTGCAATATTCAGACATTTTGTAAATTTATTGTTTGTAGTATAATTTTCATAATTTGGTTAAAAGCTTACAAGTGGAATAATTCAAGAGTTTTAAAATTGAATAAAATCAATGATTTTCTATTAATATTATTTGTATATAAATAATTTCTTCAATTTTGAGAAAAGTGGTTCTAGATTTCTCGAATTTATACATTTAGATATAAAATTTTTACTTATTTTTAATTGTTACTAAATTCGAAGCTGGGTATTAACTATTTAAGTTAATTTTAATTAAGTTATCTTATAAATTTCTTCTTTGAAATAGTAACTTATAATGCGATTATTTTTAAAAATACCAAATTATTTTTCTATAAAGTTATAAAAAGTAATAATTATATGATTATATGTATATCGTTTATAGAAAACAAAATGCTTTTATATTTTAATATTTTTTTATTTTGTTAACTTTAAGATTAGAACTCAAAAATATAATATAACTTAACCTAAAAATACATTTTATATGACAAATTTAAAAGTATGATAAAAATAAGTATATTTAAAAAATTAATTTATATACCCAACAAAAATTATAATAAAATGTACTTTCATACATAATATCAATGTTTTTTATTGCAAATCTTATTCATAAATTATTAACAAACCTAAAAATATCATTTAATTGTAAAATAACGCATAATAAATAAAATCATGAATATAATAAAACCTAGTAGATAAATTAATAAAATCCATCAGGTCATGATGATTATTGATTATACTAATTTTCAGAACTGAAAACTAAATGTGTTTTGTAGCTTCAATAATAAAATTTTGTTCATTTTTAATAATATGTTTATACTCATAATTAAAATTATGATAATAAAAATAAGTAGCCAACTATTTTTTGGTTAAATATGATTATTCTGTGATATAAAATAATTATTAAAACTGTTATTGATAAATAATACATAAATTTATACGTAGATATGAACAACAATCAATCGCATTTTGGAGACTTGCTAAATCGTATAGGTCGACTCAGGTGTAAGATTTTTTCAGAGGTGATGGTACCTATACTGAGTTTATGAATACAATTAAAAAAAAATATATTAATCTATGACAGTTAGTTAATTCTAATAGTAAAAAAAAATCCATTATATCACTATTATCTTTAGAGCACGTGTGGATACTGTGGTTAGAGAGAATGTCCGTAAATTAACGACATTTGCGCGTAAAAGAAAATCCTTATTCACTTATTCCAGGGAATGGCGAGCATAAATCAGTGCAAGGAAAAAGTAAAAAAATTAAATAAAAAAGTAATAATAATTTTTAAAAAATTAAACGCTTGAACATATATAAAATCCTTTAACCAAAAACGTCACATCTGGGTTTGAACTCGAGGGAAAAAAAAAATTAATGCGTAAATTAATCAACATTTTTTTCCCTTCACATCGCCGCAACGTGCTTCTACCGTAATGGCGACATCGTGAAAACTGCCAAACTACTCCTATTTTATCGGATATATCGTATTATACAAAATATAGTATGCACGTTTAGGTATATTATAATATAAACGAGTTTATACATCTAAAATATTGTAATTATTACGCTCCCACGTATTAAAGAAATAAAATAAAAAGTAAATAATACTAAATCCAAAAAAGTATTAAGCCGTTGTTTTTTTTTTATATAACAAATTAATAAATTACTATGATCTCTGAATTATGAGTTGGTCGAATACAGTGAGAATATTTTTTATAAATCAGATTTTTTTTTTTTTTTTGTAATGTTAAATTGTTCATTATATTTGAAGATGACTAAAGTAAACGATCAATATGCGTCCCATAAATACGAATAAATGGATTGATTAAAAATTAGTATTAATTTTGTTGAGAAAATGAAGTCTTGCACAAAATCAATATATTATAATAGTTAATAATTAATAATATTAATATTATACAGTAGCGGCGCGATACGGTGTTTCATGAGTCCGTAGTCTCATGACCAATTGGATGGTGATACTCATTGGCTTTAAGGCTTTGGTATTGATCAGATCAATAAGTATGATACTTTGTTACCCATAGGCCATAATAAGTATATTTGTACTTTTCTGATCTAATATTGAGCCGTGCAAGACGTATAACATAACTAACTTATTATGTAATACCTGCCATTGATTATTGAATAGACAGAATTTACATGTAAGAATTTACAATCTAGTCTAATCTATAATCAATAATTAGGGTAATACCCTAATGAATAGATATAAATAGCTATATAATAGGTTCGATCTGTTTTTAAGACGTTTCTCTTAACAACTATAATCGCACTTGGCGTTTAATATTATTGATTATCTATATAATTCATAAAATAATTATGCGGTGAAGTAAATAGTTTTAGATATAATTGCTTTTATATTTTTCGTCCAAACTAAAAATCTACAGAATTGCGCACATTCACGTTATTTTTCGAGAATAGAAAAGTTAATTGTTCTCCGACCACTACTTGGAACCACTACAGGCCTACAGACTATTTTGATGTAATAGAGAAAAACTGTTTTGAAGTAAAACATTTTGTAATATTTATAATTTTATCTAATAGCGTCATTTCATATTTTTCCAGAATAGAGCAAAACTTTAAACAGCCCGAGAAAACGAAAACATTTTTATCTGAGATATCTCTGATTCCTATTTGAGAGGAAAAGTTACTTTGATAGTATAACATAATATTAAGTATAACCATTGATTATAAATACTAATTTTTAATCAATAATATAATACAAATTTGTAAATTACCAAAAAGAACTTTATCCAGAAATTAGGTTACGTCGGATGAAACACTATTTAACAACCAGATGAACATCTCATGATAGAGTTATCATTGTGATTTGCGAGAAACTTAAAACATAAATCAAAACACTTAAATATTTTTCAGGAGCACCTGATTCAATCGAGATACGTCTTCTAGATCATTAAGTTTGACCTCAACTATTACTTCTTTTAAATTCATTATCACTATGATTTTCATGCAAAAAATATTTTCAATAACTACACCATAGTCAAAAAGTTTATAATCTAAAAGCATAGATTTTATTCAAGATATTGTATTAGTTAATAAAGCAGAAAGAAGTTTAATCAATTTAAGAACAGATGAAAAATTTTTGAAACTTATGAAAGAAGTTCAACAATTTTCCCCAAAAAAATAATCTAATTGAAACCGAATTCGAGGAAATTAGAATTAGAAAGAAAAAGTGTATACCTGGTAAAATTAGCCATAATAAACCTAAATCTTCAGCAAGTAATTGTTATAAAAAAAAAAATGGTATACTTTATTATGTTAAACAATGTTATTACTTCCATTTCAAATAGTTTCAACGAATCAAAAGAAGTAATAAAAGATTTGAGCATTTTATCACCAGCTCAAATAATATCATTTGGAAAAGAAAAATATCCGAGTATACCAATCGATGCATTCCAAGAACTATGCATGTGGTTGCCTAAATTTGATATTAAAACTTTAAAAAATGAATATGTATTATTTAGAAAGTCAATTCATGCTCTTATTGATGGTATGTCACCAAATACTTTGCATACAAATGAAATTTCATTAAAAGATGATATTAACCCATAGAGTGATTCAGAAGAGCCCTTAAGTGACACTGATGAAGAAAACAATGATAAATATATTAGTTCTGAACAACTGCTACATGTTTTATCAAACTATGGAATACTTCAAAGTTTTCCAAATCTTCACTATGCTTACAAAGGTATGTTGACTATTCCAGATTCTTCTGCCAGTGCAGAAAGGGTCTTCTCCAAAGTAAATAATTTTGTTTTTATAATACTACTAGAAAATTATCACTTATTTTTCTGGTAGAAAATATGAAAGTATAATTTAATTTTAGAGTAACATTTAATTTTTGAAAGTGTTTTATTATTTTAATTTTAATTGTTGCTTACCAGGTTTTTTTTTCTTTGAGATGCAATCTTTTAGATAAAATCCAAAAAAGTAAATTTAAATTATATATTCAATTAAAGAATATTATTTTTTAGAACTACATTTATGATTAAGCAATATCTACTTATTTTCTATTTATTTTTCAATTTTCTATATTATTTACATAAACTTGATATAAATATGTATATAACAATTAAATATTAATTTTTACTTTGTAGGTAAAATTGATTAAAACATGGTTAAGATCTACAACAGGTGTAGATAGATTAGAAGGCATAATGCATCTTAACTATGAAAAAGATATTAACATAGACTACAAAGCTGCAACCGATATGTTTGCTACCACATCCGTTTTGTTATAAGATAGCTTAATTTTAAAATAGTGTCATAAATAAAATACTAGTATTTAAAATGTATTAATAATATTTGTAGTTAAAGTGATTATTATAATATTAATTTATGTTAAGTGTATGTTACAACTTGCTTTGAGTTGTTCTATTAACGTTACAATTATTTTATTGACAACTCGGTAATATTATAGATAATATTGTACATAGTATGTATTATAATTAAAAACATAGAGCCCAAAAAGTATTTTTGGTAATAATTGGTAATTAATAGAGGGTAGTTGTAGCAAAATATTTATAGTTACTTCATAGTATATATACATATATTATATATGCAGTAATATCGATAATTCGTGGGTACATTTACTGTTAAAAATCGATAGAATTCAATTTGAATTCCAGTGAATAGTATAACTTTACCACTAACATATAATTAATACCTACAAAATAAAATGAACAGTCACGAGTCTATTCAGTTTCCTGTCAGTAGGAGGTACTATGTATAATTCTAAAAGCATCTACCATGAAGAGAGTTTAATAAAATTAAATAATAATATTGTATCGTCTGACTTGGTCAAAAACTGTTTTATGCAATATTTTATATTAAGCGAAAATTCAATGAACTTATGAACATGTAACAAAATATAGAGTAGTGGATTTATAAAAAAATATATAATATATTTATAGTTTTATACTTGTTTTTTTTTTTTCGATATAAGATTAGGATGAATTTAACATCAATACATAATTCATTAAATTATATATATATATATTTATTTAAAAATACTGTTGAGTCCTTAATGAAATTATTAAAAACAAAATACGTTTAACTAAAATACGGAGATGTGATTTAGTAAAAATCATTATATGATACATAAAAATTAACTTGAATTTGTTTTAATGCTACAGCTGTGCTATATATTCTATATATTGTATACATATCGATTCGTTTCAAGAGCACGAAAATATATTATTAAATCGTCAGTAATATGTCGATTTGAATGATCGGGTACTCTGCGAACAATATGTTGTCAACGTCAACAATAGTCCCGGTTGTAGTAAACGTCGCGAAAATTGTCCCTAGGATGGTACTCGAACTACCCTCAATATTTCGAATAATCGTTATTAAATGCTTATCGATCGCCATATAACACTGACGATGTCGTATTTTTCGCATAACAAAATAACACAATATCTCAGTTTTCATTTTCCCATCGCGGTTGAACCACTGTTCAGATGAATTTTTATTAAAGTCTAAAAATAAACAATAATAAAAATATACAATTTTTACATAATAATTTTACATTTTTTAATAAGTTTTCGCTGAAAAAATAATAATAATAATTATGCTCTTTTTTCTGTTCACGTGATATTAATACTATTATAAAGTATAATATAATAATATTACATAGTATAAACTTCATTTATTTGGCCAATTTAAATAACTATTAAATCTCTAAGGAACACCATGTAAACGTAATTTTGGAGTTAATAATTAAAAACATAAAGCATAAAACAAGTTGAAACAAAAACGAGCTAAATCGTGTATTTTAGTATTCATATTATAATTATATAATATATAATATACTCGTGTATATACACAGAATTTCACCCATTTATAATGTTATATAATAAGAACAAACTAATTACGAACTAATTTTTGGAAAAATATATTTAATATTCATACTAGTATGTCAATTTTCACAAATTGTTTGAAATACAGATTATTCGATTGCTTTTTCCGATCAAAATATTTAATCTTATACGAGTACAGTATAGTACAAAATATACATCATATTTCAATTTAATTTTATATAAATACTACGTGTATGCCTAAACTTTTATTTAGTAGTTTCACTTTAACTTATTCTGAATATATATTATATACATACTATTAAAATATTATATTTAAATCATATTTTAATCATTTCATATAATAATTTATACATTTATATATTGTCTTTATAGACAATAGTCTATAATATATTTATCCATACGTGTAGAATTACTAATAACTTTCTGAAGAAATTAGATACAACTTTTAAATTAAACAAAATAATTGACAAAAAAAAGTTTAAAAATGTAATTCGAAAATATTAATTAATAGTGTTTAACCTTTTATTATATTGTTATCATGCCCACGTGTATATACATAACACTAAATTAAAAGTATTTTATTGTAACGTATGTTTAAAAAAACAAAAAGTGAAATCATTTTATTTCAAATTTTAAAATATTTTTTTAATTTAAAAATAATAATAATATACTTAATACGAGTAGAAATAATAACTAATTAGAATTGGTAATAATTATAGTCATATAGTAAAATATATAAATAAAAGTGGAAATTTTATATAAAATATAAATTAAATTTGAATTGGTATTATTAAGCCATTAGGCACTGTATTAGTAATAACAGTTTAATAATATACGAGTACTATTTTAAATCAGAGTAAAATAATATACGAAACAAAAATAATATTTTAATTTTTTTCGTCCACAATTCGTTATTTCTTAATACAAGTACTGTAAAGCCAGAAGATTTATTAGACAAAAACAATATAATAAATAATAATTCAGAATTTATAAATATGTTAGGATCTATTTAATAACATTATCGTTCATGACATGGATTAAATAATATTTTGCACAGAGCGTTTAAAAGTTTATTTTGCAAAAATTTTTAGAATTACACATATTTTTAATGTAAATCCATTATATTTGTAATACAATACTTTGATCGCTCTGTATTTCTAAAGATTTATAATTATCACATGTGCTACTACAAAACCTGTCGAATTCTTTGTCTATATATAACGCGTATAAAGGGATTCTGATGCTGCAGAGTTAAACTTATTTCATTTATATTTCTTGTTATGGTTTTGCTCTTTCTCTCTTCGCCAATTGTTGAAATGTTCATACAAGCGATTTGTTATAAAACTTAACTATATACATTTTGAATTTCTAGTGAAAACAAATAAAATAAAGTGATATAATACTATATAATATTTTATTTTATTATACTAAACGCTATAGTTATGCGTAGATACTATAAACCGCGAGGAGAGTATAGACCATCAATTATTCAAATGGAAACCAATTAATATGAATATCTAGCATAATATGATGAAAAAAATATACACAACAACATTGCTATAATTTATTAAAAATTATAACGAATGGAACAAATTAATATTTGATATAATATTTCTTTTTTACTTTGCTGAAATAAACGTTAGGGTAGTAGTATCGACCATCAATTATTCAGATGGAAACAAATTAAGACGAATGTCTAGTATAATATAATGGCAAAAATAAACATAGCAATATTGCTATAATTTATTATAAATTATTTATTATTATATTTGTAAGTATTATAACAATAACCGACAACGTAATAGGTAAGTTTTAAAACGATAAGCGGGTACCTTTGTTTATAGTTTATTTTGTTTGGAATTTTGACCGACAATATACATTTTAGAGAACATCCAAACAGTTGATACAAAATAAGGTAATATTGGTAAATACTGGTTTTAAAGTAGTTTTTTATCAGTGGAAAACAGTTTTTGTTCAATAAAATACAACCCAATATTTAATATATCTATGATGTCAACGCATTGAAAATCGATTTTAGGTAATATACACTGTACAGCCATTTTAAATATTTGCAATTTCTCTTTTTATATACGAAAAATAACAATAAATAAATAAAACAACCATATTTACAACGAAATTTTGCACTAACTTAAGGTACGTGTTCTTCCAAATTTTGAAAATAAGCTAAATTACGATTAAACTAAACTTTAATCTATATAATATTTTTGTTACGTCACTAAACGTATTATAAAAAAAAATTTCCTTAGACAAATGTTTGGAACAATGATTCTACTCATCAAGTCATCAGTTTAATTATAATAAAATGTATAGAATTCTACTGTAAAACAAAATAATTAAAACTAAATGTGTATAATATATATATATTATACAAATATAGTTATTTATCACATAAATGATCAATTATAATAAAATTAAACAATTATGTTTACTCCGATTAAACACATACGTACCCACAATAAAAAAACTCAACGACAACATTATTTACATATGACAGTTAATGGAATATTATTAATTAATTATATATGTCTATTGTATCTACCAAATTGCACATGTACTTAATATTTTCTATTAATTTTTGTATTAAAATATTAAACCTCTAAAATGTATATTTCATAAAACATAGAGGAAATATTTAAAAGAATTGAAGATTGTATTCTATGATTGTACTGAAATTAAGTGATTTCACAAATTTTTATCAACTTGGTCCTGGGTCAGATCTACCGGGAGAGAGGTATTAGGGTTCATATTATTTACCCTGGTAGGTAAATTAAAGAACTGTTAATAATTTAATCAATATACTCCTGATTATGTTTTTGTAGTATCAGCCATGACATAATAGTTGGATATATACCTTTATTTATTATCACAAATTTGTATTACTTATCCCATGTTGTTTGTATTTCACTTAGATCGCTCTAGTATATAATATTTTGAATAAATATATCATATATGGTTTAGTTTATCATATATTATTAAACGTTATACTTCAAATTATAAAATTAAATTACGAAAACCATGATTAAAATGACTCAAAATTATTATTTTATGTCAATATACCCTATAAGAGATAATTATACGATTCGAGTTATGAGTTAAAAAATATTTTTCATGAATGCATAATTAACAATATGGTGGTATAATATTATATGTATATGGAAATGAACACAAAATTCAGTAATTTAATTTAATTTCAAATAGTTAGAATTCTAACTATTATTAATATATACCCACATTCATAGAAGCAAATGTTTAAATTTCATTAGCCCTCGAAAAAGTAAATAAATACATAACGTCTACTCATGCGTTAACTGGATCATGCATCATTTCCAACTAACGAAACTATAAACAATTACAGTACTATTACGGGAAATTTTTAAATATCGAACAATTCATTAGAAAATAATATATTATTATACTATTACTATAATAATTGTAGGAATAATTTTACCTAGTTATAATGATTATTTGTTCTGTGGAGTAAAAAGATATATTGTTTTATTTTTTTTGTTTTTCGGAAAACTCAGAATTATAATTTTTTCTATTGTTATTCATTTAAAATTCTAGAAAACGTTTCTGTGGTTTAATATTGAAAACACGACAATGTAATAGAATATTAAACTGATCAATGCACAATATAACGTGTGCTATAACTTATACTAACTAAATGTTATTTTATATGATCCAACGATTTATTGAACGACGTCATATAACATTGAGTTTTTATTATACCATAGCAACTTTCAACGATTAATTTTGCTCACTGTTAATGTCTGTAGCAGTGTAAAACTCGATCGAGTTCTCTCTCTCTCATAATAATAATAATAATAATAATAATAATGTACCTATATATTATAATGAATGAAAAGTTCACTCAATGCTGCGATCCATCGATCAGAAAAATAACACGTGAAACTACTTTTCAATGGATTTTTATAATTTCGAAGGATTGAGAAAGTTTTTTTTAAAAAAAAAAATTCTCTAGACCTTACAAACGACCGTAATACCAACAGGACAAAAAACAATATTTTTAAAATAATTCTCGTTCGAACTGATGGAAACGACAGAGCTCGATCCGAAACAGTCCAACGAGCGTCGTTCATTAATCTCGACAGCATAAACTCGTCAAAGTTTTTATGCATTTAGTCAAAAGAAAGTACGCCCTATCCAAATTTTTCTTCTTTTTTTTATACTTTTTACACGACAGTGTATGGAACTATGGAATCGCCAGGACAATAGTTCGGAAAACGATTTTTTTTCTCGTAATTTTAAAGTGTCGGAGCCAGAAAAATACAATTAAAAACCCTCCTTTTCCTGGTTTTCATCGGTATTATAATGCGCATCCAAACAATAGACTTTCGCAAAATAACAAAAATTATTTCTACCAACGTTCATCCTATATATTTACATATATATATATATATATATATTTATATAATAACTATACGCTCGATTCTTCCAATTCCCGCGAAACTTTTGTAAATGTTGTTGACTAAAAATAGTAAAAAAAAAATCTTAAGTTTATTTTATTAGGTATTGTTTTATTATTTCCGTTCGAGTGAATTAACACTAACTTCTGTTTTAGGTTTGTTTTTTTTATTTGAAGTGAGTGTAAAAATAAAAGTTATATTAATACAGTCCCACTAGTGGCCCAAATATTATATTAAAACTATTTCACTTCAAGGAACTCGAATTATTTTCATATAGTTTTTTTTTTTTATCATTTTACGAGTATATACTCTTCATCATCTACTTTCTACCTTCGTTTTATGTCTCAGTTTCAGATATATTTCCTATATAAATCGTCTAAAAATGATCTCCTGAACACATTCATTTAATATTAACTATTATTTTATATAGGTAATTGAGTTACATCACCCTGTGACTTTAATGATTATTTGAACTCGTAATAAGTTTTCTTATTCGGAAGGTACATAGTCAAATGCACACTTCAGATGTTTATACAAAGTGTATAGAATATTGTAATTTTTTCCGCTAGTGTAATTTTTATATTCATAATTATTATTAATATACATTCATTATTTATACATTATACTAATGTTATACTTTATCATTTTTGTCTTAACGTGATTAAACTGTTAGTCAATTATATATATTATATGAATAAAGTAAACAAATAATTTTGATATATTTTACATAAACAAATATATATTTGGTTATAATTTTTATATGCAATGTAAAATAAAAAAAAAATGTTTCAATTTGTAATGTGTTTAACTGTTTTATTTTTACATATATGATTACAAATTATTCACTGATTTATGCAAATAATTTTAAATAAAATGGACGTAAATTTATATAATAATTTCATAATTATTATTATTACAATAAATAACTGTTGCAATATTAATCTATGTCGTATTGTGTCGATCTGTCACGAATAGATAATTAGATATTATCATCTAAATTAAAAGTTATTATGAAATCGAATTCGTTAATAATAATATTATCTATTGTTGAAATGCCAAATAAAATGTACGTTACATTTGATTGTTCATGTTTTCCACACATTTGGTGCATCATTATATTATTATAATTTATTTGATGTTATGTTGTTAATCTCTTGCTATTACTATTAATAATATTTTAGTGATTTAGAGACGATAAATTTACAGACAATAATTACCTATATTTTACAAAACAGTACAATTACGTATCGCAAACGATAACCCTGTGATTGGTTCTAAATTATGAAGTTGTTGGTTCCAGGGAAATGTAGCTATAATTATATATGCAATATAAAAGTAAAAGATAATAATAGTTTAAAAATTAAATAGCCATGTGTCTATGAACAGTTCATTCAGAATCTGATCTATAAGACAGATGAACGTTCTTAAAAGCAAATATTACTTTCAAATGATGTAATGGCTAGCAAATTCGAGATTTTCATATAAACTCACTTGCAAGTTGCAACTGACAAGATCATATCGGGCATCGAAGCAATATTATAAAATAAAATAACTTATGAGTATGATGATGCCACAACTGAGAATAAATATTTTACATAAACACTGTGTGAACAAAACCCATTTAATTTGGCCATAGTATTAATATATTTTAATATCGTTTCTATTTTGTTTGTAGAGAACTTCTGTAGATAACTGAATAAATCAATACAATACGGAGAATAATATCATTATTATTTTGTGGTTCGTTATCACTACAGAAAACTTTATTATTTTAGTTTTCGTCTCTCAACAAAAGTCATAATCTTATAAATTATAATAATTATTGTGTTTCACAACACTATTTTGCAAGTATAATACTAAGTATTACAGCAAAAATTTAGTACAGTAGTATAATAGAATTATATGTATTGATACGTGTTAGTTTTGACATATTATGTTAATAAATAATTTAAAATCAGCAAAGTTATCAATTCGCGTTTTTGTTTTTTCTTAGTTAATCAACGACTGGTTAATGTGGTAATTGGTAACAGCTTAATCTGCATGAATACGTGTCACAAATTGTCCGGCACGGACTATATAGAATGTTATGCTTAAATACTATTTGGTTAATTTATCGTCTAACCAACAGCTTACATTTTGTATTTATTCCTGTCTATTATTGAATAATAAAAAATAATAGTTGCAGTCTGTACAGTTTATGACAACCCCTAAAGAATATACATTAAACCTCCTATCGTCCAATCATAATTATTTATCGTGACGTATATATTGTATTATTTTTCAATATTTGTTTGACATTTTAATTGATTAAAAATGTAATTAATTATTTTAAATTATTATAAATAAAAATAAATGTTTATTCACATCGTCATCTACTTAAGTTGCTGCTTGTTTGGTTAGAACGAATTCTGAGTACTGTGCACAACAAGTTTGACGCCTATCGAAGACCGCGTATTTTGAATATTATAGTAAAGAAATTCTCGTAAAGTTTATGTTTAAAAATAAATAGTAGACGTGTGGATAAAAAAACTATTTTATTCTTTTCAGACGTGGGTTGACAGAGAGCTCGCGTTCACCGCCCTGGAGACCACTTTTTTAAGATAATCTCATTACTGCTTTCACGCCTCGTACTACATAATATACATACATTATGTTTTTATGTTAAATAACATATTACTAAATTTAAACGTTTCAATTCAAACTTAAAATTATATGGTATATAATTAAAGATTTAAATGTTCACAATGTTGATTAATTGCATACCTACGATATACGAAAAATAGAAATAAATAATATAAAATCATTTTAAATATTATAATTGAATTCTACTGAAGTTTATTGAGTATATAGTGTAATCATCGTGTTATAATAATTACGTTGGTGACCATAAATGTCCCCAAAATTCTCTAACATATTATAAGCATTTGCAATGATCGATAAACAAACAAAAATAATATTTACGATTTAGTATATGCGTTTGACATAATTACAATTAACTTTAATCACAGAATTGGCCCAAGAATATAACCTGATTTTAATGCATATGGTACTAAGAAAGGATAACAGAATAAAACTGGAAACTTTAAATTATGAGTTTATATGATATAATGTTACTTATATTATTATTATGTCGATATTTTATAATGATATGTTATTATTTATATACAAACGTATTTATTTATTTTTTCAAATCTGTATCGAATAATCATTTTTCATAGAAATACATTTATAATATTACCTTCAACCTTGCAAAACTTATGCGAGAGTACAGTAAATATGACGTGTATATTGCTTCGTTATTTCACAAGCGTCAAGATACTTTACAAAAATAAAAAATATCGTTCTGTCAGACAACTGTATTAATAAACAGCGAACTACAGTCAATAGAAAATACTTGTATTGTGTAAATACAAATTTTTTGCTAACAGCCGGGAAGAAGTGTAAAAGAAATCTTAAACCACATTCGAATGCTAACTCAAAGTTTGACGAGAACATTTCAAAATTCATATTATATGTATGGAGACTGTAAGTATATATTATACGTATATAAACAACGTGTCTCGTCTAAAAATAGGAAACATTAGGTAAGCCGGTTACGCTATACGAATCATGGGTTAATCATAAAGTCCTCCGTCACTCATAAAACTTTGACGTGACTTGACAATATGACATGACATGACTGTAAAATATTAAAATATATTATAATTATTATGTTTCATGTGTGTGTGTGGACTTGTTAAGCTTAATTTATATTTCATTATTTAGTATCACCAATAATAACTACTGGTCATTGTTACAATTACAAATCCGTTTAATTGTAATACCACAAAATAAGTGAAATCAGAATGGAAACCTAAAATGTAAACAAAAAACGGCCGTCATGTACTCAGTGGACCTCTTTTGTCACCTACCTTATGCGTGATATCTATTGATAATAGATTTATCTGATGATAAAGTTGTGTATTCATCAATAATTGCACTTATTGGCCTAAGTTTTATGGCGACAATTTTAAATTTATAAAATCAATAAAACTACAAAATAAAATGGTTATTATAATTATGGTAAATTATGGCTGATATGCAAACAGGTATTTTCAGGTCAACTTAGAAAATGGCCAAAGGTCATAGACTATACGTCCTAAAATACCCACATTCAATCATCAATATTTCTATTTTGATTTAATCTATTCTGTGGTAATACCTTTATTATATATATATTCTTAATGAACTTTAGAAAGTTTATTATTTTTAGTTTAATGTTTTTTTTTAAAAAAATAATTACTAACAATTAGAAGTTTAATGTACTTTTTTACTATTGCTAAGCTTCTTTATAAGTTTAAATTATTAAAAATGTATTTTGTACAGATTTTAAAATTGCAATCGTATGTATTTATAAGGCAATGTTGTGTTTGTTAAAACTACTGAAGATTGACAGATAAACTATTTAATATTTAATTAATAATATAAATTAAGAGTACCTAAATAATATTTAACAATTATCAACTTTAAATAAAATAAAACTATGGGCATTTCATTAACTTAATTTATAACTATATAATACCATATTTTAATATTATATTTAAAGGGAAATTTAGTAACTTAATTTCACATCAATAATTATTGAAATATTTGATATAATTATATTCATTTTTACATTTATAATATATTTTTATTTTAAATATAATTGTTTTTTTTATTTTTTAGTTCATTATTATAGAAAAGGAACTAAAAATTACCGTTGAAACTTATTGAACGATATTAATGGCTCAAAATAGTGTTTTACAAAACAAAATATTTTCTTAATAGTTGGTAGTAGGTAGTACTACATATTTGATTTTGTTTATTGTAAATAAAGATTCTTTAAATACATATATTTTATCGATTCGTCTCATTTTTATAATATAATTTTTCATTGCTAAATTACTTAGTTACTTTAATAAGTTTTAACTTTAAATATAATTTACATAAACGTAAAATAATTTCATATTATGTAAATATTATTTAATATTATTCAATTATTTAAATGACAATGTTAATGATACAGTAAATATTGTTTAATAGAAAAAGTGATAAAAAATGATTATATTAAATTGAATATTTATATTATAACTCTTAATTTGATGTTATAAACAAATTGTATAGGTAGTTAAATTGTTAATATATAAATATAAAATATTGAACATATAGTTCATTTTTATGATGTATAAATATATAATCATTAAAAGTTTTTATATGAAATATAATACCCTATCCTGTGAATTTGTATTGCACTTATCCAGTTTTTCAATAGATATAAATATTTAACTAATTGTTCAGTAGCTATACAAGATATAATTTATTATTAATAGCAATTGGTTGTCATAAATATGTAATTTAAAATAAATATGAAAATAATCAGTTAATTTGAAATAACAAATTATAATATTATAATATATTAATGTATCTATCATAGTAATGTTATAGGTACTTATAATTATAAAATAGGTGTTACAATAAATTAAAACTATCTTAAGTGTTTTAAATATATAGTATTTTAAATATTAAAATTTAGAAATTTACATTATTTATTTATTTATAATTTTAAATAATAAATAAATAAATATAATTATTTAAATATTGTCAAATTTAAGTCTGATATTTATTCTCAATTAATTTTAAAAAATGCGAAGATCAAACAGAGAAATTATTAAATTAAAATAACCGTTTGAAACATACAATAACGTCAATAACTATAAGGATTTTTTTTTTTATTAACATTTACGGTAGATTGTTGGCAACAAAATTATAATATTTAAGAGCATAATAATGTTAATGTAAATTATGTTTTAAAATTTAATAAAACCTGATTTTCTATATTAAAGTTAACGGTTGTTTTTAGAACTATTATCAAAGCCTTATTGATTTTATTAGTATCATAGAATTGTTATACTTTGTTTTATAATTTGTAAATATTATCAAAGAAAATAAGTAGTTATTTATTTTTCGATATTATTTATTATATTTTGTATATCTTAATTATATCAATAATATTATGCAGTGATATATTATAAAATAAATATGAAGGGGTAATACAATGTTCAACAAATATACCTAGTACCAAATACTTTTGTGTCAAATTTACAGTTTAAAATATTGGATGTGATTATTGAAAACAAAATCTAAGTATGATATAAAAAAATTGTATAAACAAAAAAAGGTATTTAGGATGTTTGAATACAAATTATTAATAAGTCATTCGTAAACTTACTATTATCAGATTATATTTAGAAAAAAACATCAAAAATATTCATCTCATAAAATCCTATACCTATGTTTTACTTAACAAAACGCCACAATTTAATATTAATGACGTCATGTTCTACGTATTTAACTGTGATTTTGTGTAATTCCCTGTTGGTTTAACATAAAAGTATCTACAGCATTTTATATATATATATAGAACTTCATTTTTAGTTTTACGATTCATTTCAAATCTTTATAGTTAATAAAAATATATTTAATCTGTTGGAGTACCGATTTGTTTTGTCGTACTTACATAAATTAATACTGGCGATTTGTTTTTGTTTTGTATTGTTTTTAATCTTTTATAAAAGAATAGACACTCATTCGAGCATTTTCTCAAACAGATAAAGTTGAATTTTTGAACATTAATTGTTAATAATAATAAAAACTATGATATTGTAATAACGGAATATTATTATTAGAGTATAACTGAATATTGATGGTTACACTACTATCCTTTTTACTTGGTGATTACGATATATTAATATTGCATATTGCGTTTTCTGTTTGTTTGTATTCATTTCTATGAATTACGATTATAGTCTATACAAACGTTTTAAATATTTATAAAATTGTAAAATTTCGTTCATATATGTGAAATAGTATAAAAATACTTTTCAATTTCAGTTAAAATTTGAATTTAAATAATATTATTAAAAAAATATATATATTTAAATGGTTTTGATTTTTAAAAAGAATAATACACCACTGTACTATGAATTGGTTTAAAAATATTTTCACTCAAATTCTCGTGGTACCTATATGTAATGTGAATGTTATAACTTCTTTTATTTTGTTTTTTTTAAGAAATATATATATAACTATTACATTTTATTTACATTCGTATTCGTGTATAATACAATATGCAAAGTTTCACGCGGATACACAATACACTCAGTTGGATAGTTACTTAGTAAAACAAACACAAACGATTAAATGTTAATATCTACTATTGTATAAAAGTAATTTTAAAGTACAGTATATGTCTGGAACGCAATGCAATAATAATTATACGCAAGTATTGCAGCTGCAATGGTAAATATACTCGAGAAATAACTTTCTAAGAATTTTCAATGGTGGCATTATGCAATAATATATTATATTATATTATTATTGTAATATTATTATGCTCCATGAAATGTATCTCCCATTAGCGTGTTAGATTTTAACTGACTTTAGAGATTGCAAGATTCATGAATATAACATTATAAATATTTGATATCACAAATGATAAGAAGAAAATATAAATCCATCGATAAATACTTGTAAAACATTTTATTGTTCTTCTTCTCCTTTTTTTTTTTTTTTGCCTTCTTACAAAAAAAAAGCTATAAAGTTTTAGCCATACGTTAATTATTAATTACAGACTTTTCGATCCCAATATCACCATAACCCACTACCTTCATTCTGCTATATCATTCGCGGAATCTATTGTGTTTATTACACTCAGTATCTTTTAGTATATATGTACTCTGTCTGACCATCTCTATCTAGGTCTAGGTCGTCATCTAGGTCTCTTAGTATTTGGTTTCTATTTCGTAACTTACCTAATTTATCCTTCTGTTTTATATACATTCCCTGTACAGCTTATTCTTATGCTTTTTAAGATTCTAACAATGTTAACTTCATCATAGAGATCTTTGTTGTTTCTTTTCGGACCGAAAGTTTTCCTCAATATCTTTCTCTCAGACACTTCTAGTTTTCTTTCATCCAATTTAGTAACTTATGCCAATTTACTGATTCTGTAAAACTTAAACTAATATTAATAATATTAATTTTGTCTTTCTCAATTTGATTAGTGGCATAAATTTAAAGTAGCATCAGTTAATATAATAAATAATTTATATAGATTATACGAAAATTAACTTTAATCATAAATCACCAATGTGCAACATACCTATTCACCTAATAACTATGTAACTAATTTATATTTTTATATTTAAATACAATATATAATATAATAAGTGGAGAATTATTATTTTAATTATTCAAGTTTTGTTATTATATCCCTGCTATATTGACTATGGTCTGGGATTTCCCAAGGGGTTGGATGAGATCCGCATTATTTTATGAAATAAATTAACTATGAATTTAAATAATATAAATCGAAATAAACCGAGAAGATCATATATTATTGACTCCGTGTGAAGTATAATCGATACGCTCGCTGTGATTTAATGTTAAATTTTGATTAATGCACCTACATGTATTACAATGACTGTAGAATTTTATGTAAAAATAAAATATAACTACGATAAAAATATAAAACATTTAAATAATATTATAAATACATCAATTTTTATAATATAATAATATTATTAATTCAGAGCTAAATAGAAATAGGATATAATGTGTATACCCAGGCCCGGATAGGCCCAACAGAATTACCGAGTTAGACTCGGTGCAAGTCTGCGCATATTTCGGACCGAATAAGTTATATGTTGCTGGTTATTAATGTGTAATATTGTTATCACTGTTATGATTCGTGAACGATGAAATCATGTTAGCTTAAAACTTAAAAGTAATAATTTTAATGGCCATCAAATGCATTTGAGCCGATAAAAATTCTAAATGTCATCATGCCGATTTCCTGTCCGATGTCCTAACCTAATCTATCCGCCCTGTGTATACCTATACGACTATACAACACATTACTTACCTACCTAAATAATAATATACATTTACCAACTTTATTTTGTGAAGTAACATTATATTATTATATTATACGTATCTAAATGTCTTAACGGACTTAACACGTTTATCACGGACGGAAGTAAATCGTCGACATTTTAATTTCCCGAGAATACAAATTATATTATCGTGTTTTATTTAGTTAGTTAATACATTTATTTAGTTTGTTAGTTGAACACTTGAATGTAACGAAATGAAAAAGTTCTGACAATCTTCATAAACCAATTTATCCACATTATTTCATGCACATTCTGTTCAATTATTCTATTTTAATTCTGTTATAAATTGTAATTTTAATAGTTAGAATTTCGTTGTTGTCTATTAAGTTATATATATATTTATCGAATAGTATCATATTTTTATCCTAAATAGTATGTACACATTTTTAAAAGATAATAAACAAGATATATATATATAGATATATATATATAGATAGATATATATATATATATATATATATAATTGTTGATGTAACCTACTTGTTAAAATTTAACGATAAAGTCGAATTAACCATCAAAAGAGTTAATATTAATGTATTTAGTATGTAATTAAATGTTATTATATATAAGTCCATGTTTTAATGTTATTAATTGCTATTTTTCTTATATTAACTATATCTAAATAGACTCATATATATCTAAACAAAGACAAGAAAATATTTTTTTTATTTAACAATTAAATTAAATAGGTAGGTATCAGTGGTGTATTTATGGGGGTTCAACGAGTTTATACCTGTTTTAGTTAATGTATACAGATACAGAACATGTTTATTTTCATTTTTTTGGAATTAATTAATTTGTGTATATTATCAAATGATAAGGGAGCGGGGTTCGGCTTCATGAAAGCTTCTAAAACATATGAATCCACCCCTTTAAAAATTGCTAAATACGCCTCTAGTAGGTATTATAAATTTAAAATATCATAAGACTATTTCTCTAATAAAAAAATATATTTATATATATTAAATATATTATATTATTTATTTTTTTTTTTTTTACTAATAAATACTTATATTTTCTTTATTATCACATATATTTTTTTTTTTTTATCATAACCGATATAACCTGCTAAAACACTCTATCGCCATTTAAAGCAATCGCCAAACCACACGCGGAATGCAGCGACATACAAATTAAGGACATATAATATAGATTAAATATTGTAACAATATGAACGTACACTCCTGCATTTATTTTCTACATAAATAAATATTAAAAATACATACCTATAGTATTTGTAATACGAATTTATTACATATTTTAAAATATAATTAATGTATTTTATAGATTTTAGTTGTATGTCAATGAAACCGACATAGGCCAGCACCTATGTGATTTTTTAATGAAATTGTCGATTTGAATTTATAAATTTTTATTTTTAAATTAATTTTTCAGGCATATTCTTGATATTAATGATATTTGTTTAAACAATAATATAATATTATAATCTCGTTATGATTTTAATCAATCCCAGTTCCCATTAAACGTTTTCCATAGTTCGTTAGAATAAATTGTATAGTTAATGCTATTTAAACCAATTTAGTGCACACAGCTGCCAACTCTTCGTTTACATCTGTCACGTACCTTCTACATTTCTATTCGTCGTTTTGAGATTAATAATATAATGAAAGGAATTATTTTGAATACATCACAACGTCTGATGTCGCTTCCCATTATATTGGAAATTAATTAATTAATTAATTAATTAATTATACTATTATTATTATTCTTATTATTAAACAACTCGATTCGTTTTTATTTTTAATTACTATTTTATCATCTTACTACGAAATATCCTATTACTTATGCTTGAAAACTTAAAATGATAAAACATCATATAAAAAGAATACAAAAGATTAATTATTCAGTTGATTAAGAAAAAAAAAAATATTAAAAATTGATTTGTTTTGTTATTCAATTAGCAATAAACAATTTAACATTAATTACTTTTAAGTAAACGTAATTGAATTATATAAGTAAAGAAGAAAACAAACATGTAGCAAACAACACGAGTTATATAAATTAAATCATAAAAACGAAAGTTTTGTTTAAGGGGCTATTTGAATTTAGCATGTCCAAAAACCGATACCTGATGATAATACTAATGTTATTAGCATGATAAAATGGGCTAAATCTAACTGAAATGTTTTGTTTTTAGATATCGAAAATAAAATTGTTCATTCTGGGATTCATAGGGTACTCAATATACAATGGGAGCGTATTATTATTATTATTATCGGGTAACGTTCAAAAACATTATCGATGGATGGAATTCGGGTATGCCGTAAATAGAGATAATAAATACAATATAATATTATCAAGAGAACAAAATATAACAAGAACTAACGTGTCGTGTATATAAAATATAAGTAAATGGCCTATGGGTCACTAGTAAGAGTGATAAAATGCCTTTATCATAAACTACCTATAATTGTGTTTCTGAAGTAAATACTAAACGATTAATGTTCCAAAATGGTGCAAAATAAAATATATTTCCAAGAAGAAAAGTTTAAAAACTATTTCTATACCGAGTGTGCGATTTGGCAGCGTAACAAATACAATAAAGTATATTGTATTCTATTAGCTTCAGTGGTCTAGTAATCGATTTTTGACGATCTCGATTAGGTAGGTACGTGCGAGAATAAGCGAATTCTATTACTAGTTTAATGATATATTCTATGAACACCATTACAATAATAAAATATTCCGTATTATAATTCTAATAATAGTTATACAAGATGATCTTGGCTTGATATAATATAAATAATTTCTGGCAATGGGTAAATATCAGCTAAGAGCAATGAGAGATACAATAGATTGTGACACGGTGTTAAAAACTAATTTTTAACAATACTTCTAACGACGTAATTACTATAATGTATTTTATTTTATACTATACTATATTTAATAACCACTGGAGTAAAACTAATTGTAGAAGTGACACGAAATCAGACCAGATTGCATAAAATCGTATATAATTTCCATATCTTATTTTTCTAACGGTTTGCGATGTTAAATTATTAAATATTTCGTTATTATAAATTATAAAGTATAATAGGTACCTACACTCATACACTAGAACTAAACGAACCAAACCGACAAAATTGAAAAAAATTTGACCAGAATAATTTTGGATGTAGATTGTAGGTGACCTCAAATTTTTGTTCCGAAGAATTGATCAAATATATTAAATGATTGTTTTAATTTAATTATATTATATATTAAATATAATACACTATTATGGTACGTGATGTATTTTGTTAGGTTTAATAAAATAAGTATATCTATACAGAAATTTATCGTAGGGTATCGTATACGACGATAAATTAATGATAAGAAAATTAAGTAATCATTGATAATAAATAATGGAAGGTGTTAAATAATTATAGGACCATTATAGGTTATTCGTTAGGTGTATCTATTTATTTATGTATTTATTATTAATATTATTTTATTTTAAATACAAATTACAAGAATTATTTAAAATTATTGCAAATTTACATAGATAGTTGTATATTTATATTTTTTATAAATTACTATAATATGAATATGCGCTATTCTGTTGAACAGATGCATATTAGAATGTTGTGAGTAACTTGAAAGAAGAGATGTACTTGATAAATTTGAATATCTGCTGAACGCCGTGTGTTGGTTTTCAGTTTTTCTAGCTATGACACCATATCCAACTTTTTTTTTATTGGATCACTTTTTTAAAATTTGATAAAAAAGTCATTAAAAAAAAATTAGTCGTCATCGTTATTAAAATTTGAATTATTTTTGTTTTATGTTTAATTGAATGTTTTGTTGGTTTAAAAAATAATTAGAACTATGTAATAAAACATTTATATTTAAAGACTGTATCGTTCATTTTCGACAGGAAAAATCAAATATATTTGATTGGTTGGAAATCAAACCGACCAGAATTATATGCACTCACAAACTGAATCAGCAGTTTGTTATTTTTAGATTTAAGCGGATCTAGTGTATGCGTATTTTAACGAGTGTATCGTTTGTGCAATTACGCAGCGAGTTCGTATCGTCAAATGAGTGTCAATAATAAAATCCCGTTTGTTTCGTGCGTTGTTTCACCGCGTTAAGGGACGTGGAATATAATAAAAAGTATTGTCGCTGACCGGACGTACTGGTGCGCACGCTAGCAAAATCGTCGTAAAACCTCGTGGCCCGCGACACGGCGGTAAGACACACAACAAGTGTGTTATTTCGAGTCGATTCAACCGCTGAATTAAACCCCAGAGAAGGATGAACAAAATATATAATAAAAATAAGGAAAAAACAAACGTAACTATAACTATATATACCATACGCGTATATTATAGTATTGTATTTCTATATTTATATATATATATATATAGCGGGAGAGAATAATAGCTGATTGTTATCCGCTCGTCCTTATTCTCCGTCGAATCCCGATCCGTCCGATCCTCCGGCAGCGCCTTTTGAACTGCTCGCCATTATTTCCGCTATCGGTTATCACGGAGGTCATAGATCAACGGGCGTGTTAAACAATCGGTCGCTTATACGGCACTCCGGGGTTCATTTCGCCCGCCACCGCTCGCTCGTTCGAGATTCGAACGGCACCCCGGAGATGCATCCGTTACGAACAAAACCGAATAAAAATCTTTCGACCGGCCTTTTCTATTTTTCTCGTCCATTTCGGTCTCGTCTTCTTACGTCTCTTCTCGTATTTCTTTTCCAGCTCCGATATTATTATTATTATTATTATTATTTTATCGGTATATAGCAACATATAGCGTGTGTAATACGATGAATGTATACTCTGCACACGTATTTGCTCACCGTAGCGGAAGCAAAGGGCAACAGCGTGCTAGTGCTTAGGCCGGCGTACTTAAACATCGCAACTGTTTCAATTTCGAAACGGCCGCGCGAGAACGATTCCGCCGACGTACGCGATTCTCGCGTGGACCACCGTGAAGAATATAAATAAACTTTTATTGTTTCTCGTGTGGATTCGCTCAAATAACGTTTCAAATATTACGCATTCGTCTGTATATAATTTATATAAAAGTTGGGAATACGACCGCCTTATCTTATCAAATATGTCCACTTGTACAATAATATTCAATCTTGAATCTTGTTAATACCGATATTAAATATTCTAATGCTATATTTATATAGGTAGGTTGTCGTACATCTAATTACTTTTATTTGTTTGTTATTTTACAATTATATCATTTCTACAGTTGATTTCGTTTAAAGACACGTATTTTTATGCATATATTATATTATATAAGTTTTGAAATCGCTAATGTCAGAGGTCAAACTGCTATGTATGAAAGCAGCTTATTATAAGCCATAGTATATATATATAGTATGTTATTAAATGCATCGTAAATTCGTAAAAACTAAATGCCTTCAAAAATAACAGAATGTCAGAATCCGAAAACGCTAAATTAAAAATATGTAAATTCGTTATACAATAATAATTGTTCGACTTTTATCAATGTTAACAAATCGTAAACAACGTACATTAGTATATTTAGTTTAAATTAAGTCAATCATTCGATTGATTTTAATATTTTTCATTTTTTCATTGGTAGCAGTCAGGTTTCCATTTTTATTCTAAGATCTATAATGTAGTAACTCAATTTTTTTCGTTTTTGAGTTACAACTTTTAACACTGAATCTGATAAAGGATTTTTTTTCTTTATCGACCACGAAAATGATTGTAATTCCATCTATCCTAAAGAGATAATAAAATAATATTAAAATAAAAAAACTAGAATGAAAAATTGACTTTGAATTTTATTTTGCTCCTCCTGAACAATTGACAAAATGGAGTAACTACCTTATTCGTTGGATGTATCGATATATAATATTATATATATTTGGACGACGCAGCTGGTACCTATTTTCAGAGTATAACTATACAAGTAAAGTATAAATGATATTATATTTTTATAGTTTATAATACAAGTATTGAAGTATAGTTTTTTCGAAAATACACAACATACATTATTCTTCAATCAACCGAAATATTCAATTTTTTTTTTTTCCCCCGAAAACACCGAATAACTTACTTCTTCCAGTGTATTTTGATTTACTATAGAATAATATTATACAGTACGCTGCTGTTATGTAATATAACAACAACGCATTACTCGGAACACAAATTATTTGACCTGACTAACGGTGAATTAATTCGATTTCGTGATTTCGATATAATTATCTCTACATTTGTGTCATACTTCTCTAAAATGTCATGTATACATCAAAATATTATTTGGATTTTAAACACGCTCACAGGTAGCATAAAACATAATTTTATGTTTATATCTCGCATGTTAAATATTCGAGGGATAAAAAAACACACACACACACATATATAAAATAATAAAACGGTACCATTGAATTTATTAACATTCGGTTGTTTAACTGACTGAAAAATTACAGTTGGTAGGTAATACGTGCGTACAGTTCGATAGTATTTTATAATTTTTTTAAACTATGTATATATTATACATATAAAAATATTTTTTTATGCAGATATATGTATATAAAAAAAAAATTATTCATAATAGTCGAATTTTCAATGTTGGATCGAAAAACGTGTTTTATATAAATAATTTAAATAAAATATCTCGAAAATCTAACACGGAAAATGATACTAATATAAAACTGATCTTAGTAGTTATTTAATATAAAAATCGAAATCTATAAAAATATCATAATAATTGATTAATCATATTAGTACCCAGTATAGTAGGTAGTTATATATTCTATGCAAATAAGACCTATGATAAAAAAACTATTATAAATACGTTTTACAAAGAATTGACACTATATTATTGTCTTATACTATTACACAAAAAGATTATACTTACTATAATTAGTATTTTAAAAATATTTCCAAATTAGGCTTTAAATTAATTTTATGCCTTTATAAAAATAAATAAATAATATTCGAATACATATTATTATTTAATTTTAATACGTAAAATGTATGATTTTTCTAATGCTTTTCAAGAGGCAAATATTCGCATCAATATTGTTTGATCAATAGTATTTTATTTAAAATATATTTATAAATATTTACACAGTATATTATATAAATTAATCTGCTAACTAATAAACTACTACCGTGACGTCACGTAAATGAGTTTAATAAAAATTAATTTGTTTTTTTACGATAGACTTTTTCTAATAAGTCAATAATCAAAGACATTTGTTCAATTTAAAGAGACAATTTATTATTTGTAAAATTAAGACCTTTTCAACATAATTTTTTTTTAAACAATTGCTATATAAAGTTAAAAATAATGGTCTGTCATTAAAGTATAAAATATACCCAAGTTAATAGTTAATAGTTAATGCTATCGAAGTTAATCATATAGATAATGTTACGAACTATGGGCGGGCGTGTTTATAAATATAATTTCGAATTAAATCAAATTATAATTAGGTATAAGATAATAATCGGTTCATTTTAATTATGTAATTAATATTTTAGTTGATTTAAAAATTTTAGAGAAAATCCAATTTTATTATTGATTTTATTATTATTATTATTATTATTATATTGATCAATTCAATACTGACTTATTCTAACATTTAAAGGTAACTTTATTTAAAAATTTGTATATAAACTCTATATAATATCGGTTAGGTTAGGTTCAGGAGACATTGATATTATATTTAAATTTAAAAACACATTAAACAAAAGTAGTAAACTTCGTATATTCGTATAATAATTTATTTTATATTAACTACTATAAAATAAATAACGATTACGAATAAAAAATATTTTCTGTTTGCCAATGGCTACTATCTCGTTTTTTTCTATTATATTTTATAATATTTGTATAATATTATATAATATGATGATGCTAAAAAATTACTGAACAATCATTAATGAATTCTTTTTTTTTTTTAATTTAATATCTATGCATATCGTTGCTAGAGACTATATTATATTATACTAATATTATGTTCTACACAAATAAACAATTGTCATAAATCAGACATTTTCGTTTATCAATAAGACGGCTCTATTGTTTCTCGCTTTTCAAACACTGCAAAATTTCATTTAGCGTATGATTTTCATCATTTTTTCGTGTAATTCCGATCACTCCGTATAACACGATATATTCGGCATCGCGTACGTACCTATATACGGTCAGCGTGTATAATTTTACGCGACAATAAAGATGAAATATATTCAATTATAGTTTATGATTTATATTTTTAATGGGTACTATTTTTATTTTATTTATTTATTTTTAGCATCATATTTTTTAATTTTTTTTTTTTTTTTATGCTGGTTTCATAAATGTTTTAGAATGCATCCGTATAATTTAGTTTCGGGTAAATTATAGGGCCCGAGTGTATCAACGATTACGACGCACCGAACTTTACCGCCACCGCCCGCCGACACGTTAAACAACCCGTATTATTTTATCATTTTTAGACGTCCGTGTTATGCCGCCGCCGCCGCCACCACTCGTATTATATTTTAATGTGCAAAAGTTTCTCGAAATACGAACGCGCGCGCGTCTGACAGAGAGGCCACTATACATTTTATTATATTATATAAGCGTATAATGGTAATATATGTACATCAGCGCTAACCCTTTTTGCGAAGATAATTCTTAAATAATTTCGTGCGAAATATATCATTGATAACGCGCACTCGGAATAAACAAATCGTATATAATACGAGTAAAAACATAAAAATCGTTTTATATCGTAAAAATACTCTTATTATTATTAACAAAAACAAAAAACAAAAATACAAAAAATACGACGTAATTCGATCGACTTATAGCAACACCAAATAACGTTATCGTATAAAATCCTATAGCTCGAAAATCAATACGTACTTAGTGAACGATTGTCGTAATTTAATAAACTGTTAATGCTTTGCCGTCCAACAAATATAATTAAACTAAAACGAATTCGTAGTAAAAACGATTTTCTTACTCCGTAATAGCCGCAGAAGTAGCATCACCATTAACCATAGTAGCTAGCAAATAGAAAATATAATATTTATTAAATTAATCTTGACTAACATAGTAAAATATCAGTTTAAAAATCCAAATTAATATAAAATAAAATTTTTCAAATAATTATTTATAGCATCGTAAGAAATTATTTACATCCGTTTTTTGTTATTTTTGATTATAATTTATTATAATATTAATTAACTATCCTTAAGACATATTTGGTTTTTTAAACATAATCATAAATTAATAAACACAAGTTTACGTGATTTGCCTAAATTAATATATGTTTATCGTATAAAACAGTATTAAAATGTGTTTAAAAATAAATTATGACATTTTGTGTAATTGCGTGTAGTTTTGTAATATTTTCAAATGGTTACGTTAACCTTTTTGCCTGAAGTAATATTCTTCATCTAAATATGATCTTATTCATATAAATATATAATTTTGAATAATTTAATTAAGAAATTTGATTGATTTCATCTATGAAATGAAAAAAAACAAAGACTTTATTGTGATTCATAAATAATTCATATTTTATTTTTATGAAAATATAAGAAAAATAAAAAAAAAATTTATGTAGGTTTTATTATTATCATAAGAAGTACATAATCAATGATGTAAAGTATAAGTTAAGAAGACGTCAACGAATTTGATTTGCTGACATTGTCTATATTTCATGCAATAAAAAATAACCATATGCAAACTAACTATTGTAAAGTTTAAGTTAAATTAAAAGCTTAATTGATTATTATCAAAATTAAATTTAGGAATATTTTAGATTAATTAAAATAATATTATAATATATACAAATTATTTAAAGATAATTAATAATGGTTAAACAACCAGTATAACCGTTTTAAATAGTTCTAACTCCATTTATCATACGATATTCTACAAAATAGATGTTATGTAAATCTTTCAAAAATATTCCTCATAAATCTTTAAATTGTATTACTTGATAAATTAAACTCTGAATTTAACCTGAGCACCACATTGTTCTGCATCCTCTTAAATAGATATACAATTTTCATGTAAAAGATTCAAAATTTATAACGAATTTTAAATTCATATTAATTTTGGTACAGTCCATTCTTTGTTTTAAACAACAACAAAAACGTAGATGCACATATGAGTGATGAATGATGAGTCTATATTCAATGTCCGCCCAAACGGATATATAATTATTGCATTCACATCAGCTTGCTTCGTACGTGCCGAAATTGTTTTATTGTAATATATTATGATTATGATTTCGGACTTATTCGCTGTATAGTGTGTATCTGTAGGATGGTCGTTTTACCCCTTTAGGCGGTGGTTTGCCGTTGGCCGATTCCCCGTGGAGAGATTATATGGAGTTTTCGTATTTATGACGACCGTAAAATACGTGTCTGGGGGAGTAAAAAAAATAAATAAATAAATATTATACAACAACAAGATAAACAAAACACAGCGACGGTAAAGCTGAAAAAAAAATCGTTTGTATAACTTCTTGTTCCGCTAATAAAGAAACCGTTGTCCCGTTCGTAGTTAAATAACACGTTAACCTCACAAAAATGTATTATATAATAATTCTAACATTTCCGAAACTATAATATACTTAGAGGAAAAAAAATTGATGTTACTATTTTTTGCGTTATGTCTCACTGTTTTTATTTTTTATTTTGTTCAATTTAAATTAATTATTCAATGAAATAAAAACAAAAATGCACAATGTTTTTTATTTATCAAAATTTATGTGGCAACCAAGTGTGTATAAAAACACAAACATAAAGTTGAATTTTCAGATAATATATTTTATCATATCGACCATAATAAAATAATAAAATATTTTAATAATAATATTGTATTACTCCATTACAGTTTTGTTCGATAAAATATTTCAATTCTGTGTTGAAAGTCATAGAAAAGAGAAAAATTAAATAAATATTAAAATCACTTATAATTTACAAATAATGATGTGTATGTAGTGTAGATATCACTATTATACATGGCACGTCTTAAATATTTTATATATATATATATAAATAATTTAGTAAATAAATATTATAATAGTATTATGGTACTTGTAAATTCATTATAATATAAGTATAAGATAGATAAATTTATATTTATTATTGTTTATTTGTTTACATGTTTAAATGTTAATCACATTTATACACGAATGCTTCGATTTTGTTAAATTTATTTACATTACATATTATATAGGTTATAATATTATTAAAAAAAATATGAAGATTTAAGTAAAATATTATTTATTAAACCTTTTTTTCAACCTTAGGTATACGTATTGTGACGATCGATGTAAAATGGTCATTATTATAAAATATGAACGTCCGTCTCGAAATGAAATAAATTATGGGTGAGTAGTGATGAAACAATGCCAATTTGGTCCAAAATTAAATGTATAAAACAACGATTTATAATTTATACATCACAATATCCGACCTTAAAATAATATATTATATTGTTTTATACATAATCATATTGTGAGGTCGTTTAATAAAACTTTAGAAATAAACTGTGTTTTATGCATTTGTTTTTTTACTGGCAAATAAATAATATTTGAATTACTATATTTTATTATGTGTAATAAAATAATATTGTAATGTATGAGTTATAATGTACATTTGTGGTGCACCTTTTATTGTATAGCTGATGGAAATTACAGTGGTTTGCGATTTTCTACGAAGAATTATCCGACAAAATGAAGCTCAAAGTTAGATGCGATTAAACTTTGGAAATTACTCTTCGAGAAGAAACCAATAGAGGCACTCGCTTTATACCTTAACTTATCAATTTCAAAAACTTGTTCAAACTAATATATTTAACTAATAATTTATCGGTGTACTGAAAACACATTATTAACTGATGTTGAAAAAGCGCATAAAAGCTATAGGAAAAACTTCGATTTGACACTACGTATATTATATAAACATCGTTAATATTTTATAAAAATGGCTATAATTTGTTTCAAGTTATCCGACGTGGAACAAATCAATTTGTTATTATTATTATCAATTACGTAATTTACATAAATGCATAAAGTATAATATTATACGTATTTACACCTAAAACCTAAACTAACGTGTCCTGCAATTATTATAAAAACACATTATTCTTTATGCTTAAATGAAATACCTAATTACTAGAATCACTATCAATTAAACATAATTGTTTTCATTTAAAATTTACTACTGACGGTATTTGATTGAATTCGGTTCAAAGGAGTAAATTCCGTAAATTTTCAAACAGCATGCCACAAACGACCTTTTAACTCTGCATGTACGTAATTACTTCGTATTTTAAACTTTAGTCATAACGCGATTATATCCTTGACTTTACTTTGTGCTTTCGTAGCTCTCCTTGGCTCCTCGTTTATCAATATTAAAACTCCCTTAGCACCATAATTTTTTAGGTATAACTATATATCAACAGTGAAGTATATTTACTAAACTTTGTCCGTTCCTCGTTCGTTTGGTTTAATAGCACACAACTTGTGCTAAATATACGGAATCCAAGTTTTTACAAAAAGTTTTTTATATACGTTCATCAAAAAACGTATATTTAATATTACCTATAGCTAGTTTTATAAATGGTAATTTATGATGTTATATTTTGTTTCAACTCAATAATATGAATTATTAGTTTTTGAGAAAATGACTTGTTATCTTTATATTTTATATTTTATTTATTTATTTTATTATCTTATTTATTTATTATTATTTATTTAAGCGAATGTATTAGTTTTACAATGAGGTTTTCTTTTATGTCTGAAATCACGATTCGGGTAGAAATAAAGATCTAATTACCACGAATGCTTTACAAGGTATGCTTTTGGTAAAAAATTACATCTACTTATTGGTATTTTATTTAGCTCACTTTTAAAATTTCTCAAAAATGTTTCCTTAGGAGAAGAAAAAACTACTAAAAATTGTCGGAAAATCGGCAAAATTCACGGAAATCATAATTTTGGTTAATAAATATAATAAAATGGGTTTTAGATTTTTTATGATAACTATTACGCAATTTTAAATGTAAGGACTTAAGTTTTGTTATAAATATTCTCATAGGTAGTTTACACATGTGGTATAATTTTGAAACAGTTTATCAGTATAATATATAATTTTATTATATTGACTTTCCTCAGAAACGTATTTTCAAATGCAATATCATTGCATTCAAGTCTTAATAATAATAGACTAGTAATTTCGTCGAGGACCGAAAGGACAAAAAATGAATATCCGGAATCGACCATTCCGCTTTTTTAATTATTATAATTTCTTTCTTTCTAGAGATTTGTTTAATAATATAATATGTTAATATTGTTTTGTTACATTTCTTTACATTTATTTTTCGTACATAATTAATAAAATATCATCCTTTTTTGGCATTATTTTCAAAAAAACTAAAATACTAAAAAAATAAAAAACTATTTCCAATACAATATGAATTATTATACAATATTGATATGTCAATCGTTAGACAGCGGTTAATAATATTAGGATATATGACCAAATTAGGTAGTGAATAAGACAACATTTTGTTATACCTTCCTATACCTTATCGTGTGTATTATAAATTTTGTTATATATAAGATACTTTAAAATTAGAATGCTTTGAGTTATATATATATTTTTTAATTGCTTTTACAGATTTACGTCTTATGACTTATTTATAATATTTGCTTTAATATGTGACTATATAATATAATTAAAACGTATCAACGATGGATCGCTGTAATTGAATCTCTTAAAACTTTCTCATCTTTTATTTAAATTATTAATATTTAATGTCACTGGTCCAATTTTGAATATTTGTTTAAATTATATTTTAGTTTGTTAATTTTGTTTTTTCGTATAAAGTTCCAAAATTAAATGTCTCTTATCAACATCCTAAGCGCCTATCCTAAGCACAAACAATTATTTAATTAATCACATTATTTGAATTATTTTATTTTAAACTTCCTGTGTCTCTATTTTTTATTCAATTATATATATATATATATTTAATCTTTTAAGATGTAAAAATATTTAAGTTTAAAGTACTTAATATTTTTACGAGACTAAAGATAATGGTAATATGAGTGAAATATCTTATTTGTATTATAGTATATTTTTATTGTTTACGCAAACTTATTGAAAACAAGTAAAAACAAAATATTATTTTCTTTATTTGGAACCACTGTATGGTGATAATATCTGATATCATACTTACTTAAAAATCAGATGTTAAGGTAGTTCGATATAAAAAATTATATTTATATAAATAATATATATATTTTATTTAACAATAACATAAGTATCAAATATGCGAATATTAATATTATTTTCTAAAATTGCATTCACATATACCACTTATAGTCTTCCACTATTGAACACTGTTGTATTAATTCGCTTAAATTTTAATTTTTTAATTTATTCTGCTATTATTTAGTCTTATAATTTATAATTACCATAAACTTCACTCTCGACTTTATTATTAAATGTGTATTAACTAAAGAAAATGATGTTAGTTAAAAATGTATAGAATCAATATCTTGTTGTATCCAACCGTCATTACTATTCAATTTCGTGACTCATGGTTTGCTATATCAACATTTATATTAATAACCAGATGATCATATCATATTAATTGATAAATCGATTATATTAATTGTATTATTATTTATTATACGTAAGTATAGTAATATAATAAACATTCCTTTTTATGAATATACATATTATATTTAAATATGAACAAAAAGTTATTACATTTCTACTACTAACCTAGATACCTATATATGTATATAAGAAAACAAAATGTGAAACTCATAGTTATACTTTAAAATCTAATTAAAAAATAAAATATATAATTTCTTTAATGAATAAAACATTTTAAAGAATAAAATTTTAAATTAAAGAAATTGGTATGGAAAGGAGAAATTGTTTTTAAACATTGTCTTTATTGGGAGAGAACTGGAAAATTAATTAGTAGGTTTCGTATGTCACAGGATATACCGCAACAGATAGGGACAATACACGAGGGACTTCGGTTAAGACCTGTCTCGGATCGTTGATGGTTGATCAACGAAAGGAGGACAATGGTTGTTCCGGTGGTGTTCACAGGATACTAAAATAACGACCAGAAATACAATTTCATATTATAAAAATATTTTTATATGCGTTTTAACGCAATTTGGTCACAGTAACAAAATAATTGAAAGTAAACTACTCTGATTAACTTTATGTAAAATTTAAGTGATAACACTTTGTTAGGTGTCGTGAACAATTAAGTGTATGGATGCTGACAGTGAATTGAGTCCCACTGTCTCAATCCGGACCGGTTTGTGCGTGGTATTTCTACCGTCGGCTTACAGATAGAGTTATAAAGTCGAACCGCGTGAAAGGTGTTAAATGATTAAACTATGGTTGTGTAGTAAATTATAACCAAATCTCGACGTGAAGCATGAGACCAATATATTAATATCTAAATCTTAAAATAATGATCGAGTAGACATAATAGGTAAAATTAATATATAAACTGACATAAGGTCTTATGAGACACAAAATCCAGAGAAATTTTCCTATTGTATTAAACAGTTTATTGATATAACTGCAAAAAAAAGAAACATACCGTTTTAAAGAATTAGCTAAATGAAAAAATTGTAATGATAGAAAAGAGTCCGATTTTTCATTGTCTAAAAAAACTTATGTGACCTAAAGAAGGGAGACGAAGCAGGATCTAGAGTTAAGCGATCAATGATCGGATGAATTTAGATGATTTGGGAATACTTGGAATGGAAATTTAAGGTTAGCAAATTCAAGACTGGCTAAAGAATCAGATATTATAATGAAGTTACCAGGATTTAAATAGCTTATAAAAATAAACCATTCAAGAGTAGCGCTAAATTCTGCTGTGAGTGATGGTTATAGGGAAAATGGTTAAAATAAGATGAGTAGATTAGATGTTCCGGAAAAAATAAGCATATTCTGTACCTAAAGATGAAACAAAGCCATTAGTTCTTAAAAAATACTTAATATTAACTATTAATTATAAATAACTAATAATTATTAGCAATTATTAAGTATTATTTAATTTAAAATATTAAAAATAGGTGGGTACAGTTCATTTTTAGGTACCTATGATTATGAATTTTTGATATGAAAATGCTGGAATTAAGTTAAAATTTCAAAAGAAAAATGTAATTCACTATTATATCTTTTTTAAAATCACTTTACTATATATATTTTTAATAAAAACTTAATAAAACACTAAATTTGACAGTTTTAGTGCAATAATAATTTGTCAATAATATATTCTCGAATATAAAAATGTATTCTTAACCTTATTTGATCGAATAATTTAATGTTTTTAAAGTAGGTACCTATTGTGTTTATTTATCATTTCGTATTTTTATTCATTTTTAAATACTAAAAAAATAAAAATGAAAATATTATAAATATATAAGATGTTCACCGAAAAAAAATCACACCTGGAATGGCAATATAAACATGAGATTTTATTTGTCGAGAATTCTCGAGTGACTAACATATATTAGAATAATCGCGTGCCATTATGTAAGTGTCATTATTTAATCTTATCAAATGCATAAACAGTGTTTCATATAAACAAATTATACCCTAATTTTTATTCTGTTACTTTAGAAACTCTAATTTCCAGACACCGAACGACACGGATTAGCATAATTTAATTTTACAGACATTATTAAATAACTCAGCCCAATCGAGATAACGTTTTAATACAACTATTTAACTGTGCTTTATTACCTATACACAGCACACGGTATATGTGAAATACTATTATTATGTTATGTGCATATGACATTATCATTTTACAAAAACGTGTTACTACTGTGAACGTTAAAATATAATGTTCGGTGTACGCATAAACACGATGTTAATTTTTTATTTCCATAATGCATTTAGGTTAGTATAGGAAGATGGAAGAACTATATTCTTAGACATTTTTGGAAACTTAAACAATTATATAAACTCTTGTATTGTTATTACACACAGTATATGTGTATACTCACTTAATATTACAATGATGATTGCGTTATGACAAAGTTGTGGTAATATA
Source organism: Eriosoma lanigerum (assembly GCA_013282895.1). Taxonomy (NCBI): domain Eukaryota; kingdom Metazoa; phylum Arthropoda; class Insecta; order Hemiptera; family Aphididae; genus Eriosoma; species Eriosoma lanigerum. Next base: position 33,142,886 of record CM023359.1, read on the forward strand.
AATTATGCTAATTTGGATGATATTTTATTTGATAATATTAATTATTTATATAGTATATAATTTCTTTTTTTATAGCACATAATATGTAAAAATATTAGACAAATGACTTCTAACAACGATAATACTACATAATGGTGATTATGAAAAGAAAATGGCGTAAGATTTTTTTTATGTTACAAAATTATGCTGATAAGATTTTAAGGTGAGTTCTATATGCTAGTTATGAGAGGTCAATAATTATAAAACAATGTTGGATAATAGACAAAAATAAGTTAAATGGACTAGATAATGTTAAAATATAAACATAATATATTTCATGTGTGGTATGACTAGAATTAAGAAAGTAAAAAATTAATACATAATAGGTATTGGATAGTGTAGATGTTGCATCAAATATTTTCTAAGAAGGTAATGTTTTAATAGTTTGGTCATTTTATGGGGAGTTATTATTTAAGAACAGTGTGAGTTTTAATAGAAAGAATGCAGAAGGAAAATAGAGAAAAAAAACTGATAAAAAGAAAGAATAGAAAGTACGTAATAGTTGGTATGAGTGAATAAGTGATATACAAGAAAAAGACTTTAATAACAATAAATTTGAATACTAAATGGACTTTGAAATATTTTATAAATCATTTGTATTTTGTAACGATTAACTTAAAAACCATAAATAATAATATACCAATACTAGTTATAATTCTATATTATTAGTCGACATCATACATATATCATATATATATATTATTAAAATAAGATGATCATACGTATAACATAAGTACATCATTAATATTTATATAAGACAATTGACAAATTCAGTTTTAAAAATTACACGTACTACAGTGTTTAAAAAAAAAAGTATTTCAATCAAAAAGTAACCTATGTTTGTGATATTTTGTTAGTACTCAGTTATAATGCAGCTTTAAATATTCTTAAATATAGTATAATCATCAAATCATAATAATATATTAGTAAAACATAATAACACATAATATCCAGTATTGTACATTATATAGATAAAATACAGTTATTTTTTTATCTTATCTAGATAAATAAATAGGCTGTCTAAAAATAATTATTTAGATAATTATTCAATCAATGATTTAAAAATTATTATTTTAAACCGCTCTCTGTTAACACTATAAAACTGGAGCATCATATATAGCTTATAATTAATACCTATAATAATAATATTTATATTCATATACATATATATTAAATGTTGTAAATTTTTTAATTTTGATATAACTATTTAAATAATTACATTTTAAATTTACCTAACTTATCCTCGGATCTACAATATTAAATATTAATAATCTGGTTTTTTTTATCGAGATAAAATTGGTTATCTTTTATTTCTTATCTAGATAACAATTTTAAATGTTATCTATTTATTTCATCTAAATAAATTTAAAAAAAAATATTCGTTAACTTATCTTATAGATAAATTATGGGTTATCTTTGTACAACACTGATTATATCATAAACGGTTACACGCGAGTATCGATTACAAAATTTAATAATTTTATATACGGTTTAGGCTGTTTTTTTATTTAAATTAAATAATAATATCAGGTTATATGTTACAAATTGCAATATACCTTCAAAATATTAAACCTATCTCCTACGCCGACACGAAATCACGAAACAGAGATTTAGATAGAACGCAAACTCCACGTTATAGCGCGCAATGGCTTATGATAATATAACTTGATACCCAATGTTTTGGTTAATAATAATCAAACACATATATATATATAGTGTAATATGTATATTATTTTGGCTATATGCTTATAAAATTCACGCACATAAATTCGCAAGCAGATTACACTTTACCTGAAAATTTCACCGCGCTCCAACGCAGAAACGCGAATCAGTGTTTCGACTTGCGGCTGTATATACATAACAATTTAATATTATATCGTCAGATTAATCCTCCAGGACATAAATATCATATCAGATACCTATACAATATCATATTATTATTTCAATTTTGTATGTTAATTATTCGTGTGACGATGACATAAAATAAATTTAAGTTTAACATTAAGTAGATACATAACTATATTAAATGTAATAATTTTATTTCTTAGTTAACATAAAATTAAATATATACATATAATTGTTTATTTTGTAAATGATTGGTACAGATTTCACTCAGAATCCGGAACAATAAATATTTTTTATTCTATATACATTTTTTTTTTTTTAATGTTGATTTTATTTTTAATCTTGAATTTTAAAGATTGTTCTCAAATAGTATCAGTTAATAAATGTATGCACATTAAATTATCAAATAATCAATTTTGTTTGCCTAAACTAAATTTCCAACCCCTAATAAATAGAAAGAAAAAAACGTTACTTTAACACGCCACACATATTAAATACCGTATGCGTAAACGTTTGTGTGCGCGCGTTTTTCATGAACGATATTTTAATTAAATCGAGTGATTTATGATTAACGTTCAAATTGTTTTAAAACTCCGTTCTTTACCAAATTTATTTGCTAATGCACCAACTTTGCGGTCATCAGATAACATTTGTAGGTAGGTATATATACATTTTTATTTTTTAGTTACCTATTCCTTTTTTTCCAATTTCCATAATAGTCATTTACCTTGAAACAATTTTATACATTATGTCGATATAACATTTAATGTAGTGTGTAAAAAACATACTTATATAGTATATGCATAGTATGATTGAGTTATATTTTATAATTTATTGGAAAACATATTCATAAAAAACAACATTAATCGAATTGATAACTACAAATAATATATGTACGATTATACACATCCTACAAAAATATCAATACAAATAATTTTAGTCAACATATTTTTGACTAACGAAATATTTAAAAAATTATATGTTACAAATATTTATTATTTGTTTATAATATATATTATATTATCATAATAAAAATATATTGCAATTTAAGCATAATGCATAAATATATAATATTTTGTTCACTAAAATGTGTCGTTGAATTTAAGACGTACAAAGGAACTCGAATTCGTTTACGTTTGACGAATAATAACACGAAATAAGGGGAGTGGTGGGAATCGCATATATAATTTTCGTTAAAAGTATATAATATTAATACGACTACTATATGGCCACATTTTACAAATAACAAATGTGTTTGGGTTGCAAATTAAACTTCATATTTTGTTCCTTTTAAACACGAGAAATCAAGATTACGTGACGTCGTTTCATCACATACATTGTCGCATGAAAAGGGGTAATCGTGATTCAAAGGTAAAGCGAATATGGTTATTTTATTTTAATATATATTTTTGTATACAAAATTACGTTTTAGTATAAGAACCATGTCTTAGTCAAGAATAATACATTAAAAAAGTAAGCGACGATTGAAGTAATATTAATTTTATAACAATATTTTCAAATTAAAATGATCAAAAAATGTAATATATATTATTATGAGTGAAAAATAAAAAAAAAATTTAAGTTTTTTGATTTTATATATTTCAGCATTCAAATACAAATTTACTTTTAGATCTGTTACGGTTAATACAATAATACATTATTATGTTTATGAACTTATGATTTTATATTTGTAACGAATAAAATATATAAAATTTAATATTTAATATTTCACCAAATGTTATTAATGTAAAAAATCTAAACAGTAAATAACACATATATATATATATATATAAAGGGTGATAAGGGAAACAAGGGTGTATTTCTTTTAGTTTGCAATGCATGCATACATTTTTTGGGTCAAAGGAGTAGTTCAAAAATATTTGCAGTGATATTTTTCCTTGGGGACTTTAATAATAATTCTTAAGAGGTTTTTTTCGATTTTTCAAATAGTTTTCCAAAATGTAAGAAAAAATAAAAATTACAAGATAAAATCTGGTGAAATTTACAGTACAACACAAATGGAAAAATAAAGGAATTGTTGTAAATCCAATATTTTATGAATTTATGAAAACCAATAATTATTTTTACAGTCTCGTTTTTAATAATAATATTTTACTTTTGTTAGTCTAAATGTGAAATTTATGAAATTCCCAACAAAAACAAAAATATTAAACCATAATTATTTTAAAGTAAAAACGTATAAATACATTTATAAATTGGAATCGATTTATAAACTGTTAAAAAAAAAATTGAAGATCCCATTATTATATTATGTTTTAAAATAATATTGTTATTATGATGTTAGCTGCTGACATTCGGAAGATAAAAATTTAATAATGACTGTGTTCTACATCCGAATGAATAGATTCAATATCGAATTGAATAGTCATTGATTCACTGTGATGTTTTTCAATACCAATATAAACATGTATTAGACCAAAAACAATTTTATTTTTACATCTCAATCGGGTTAAACGAACGAAAATCTACGAACCTTTGAAACCTGCCATTGGAAATAAAAGCTAATAAATCGAATTTGCAATCCTCGTTGCCGCCGCTCAACCGTCAAACTGATAAGTTTTTTTTTTCTTTGGATGTTCTTAATATTCTTTGCGAATGATTTTGTTTCTTTACGCGAGACGTATTTTGATTTTTTTACTAACTTGTTTTATAATAAAAATGTAGAATTAAAATATATTAAATCATTCTCTATCTTTCTCTCTCTTTAACAGTAGTTCTCTCTTTATGATTTTATACGAAAATCGTACTTAATATTATCAGTTTGACATACAAATTGCACATTCATAATATAATATTAAGTAGGGTAGTTATCATTTATATTTCGAAACAAACTTGAATATTATATGAAAGTTATTGCTACTTTTAACATTGTTTTTAGTTTACTAAAATTAAAAATTTTAAATGTACAAATTGTTATATTTTATAATATTATCGAAAATCATATAGGTTACATCATTTAAATGTTTATTTTGTATGAAGATATTTTAAAATTTTAAGTAAAATATAATTTTATTTCAGAAACATATTTTTTTACCGTCCTCATTTCTGAATATACAAGTCCACACAGCATATTTAATACTTAATGAATAATGTGATTATTATATTTTTAATTATGTTTTTATTGGTTTTATCAAACTAAATATGACTTTTATATAATATCAAATTATATTTTATACCAAAACTATGAAATAAGTAAATAGTTATAGAGGAAGACAAACTCGTGGAATACTCTGTATTTTATATTAGTATGTTACATATACATAATATATTATAATTTATAAATTTCAAAAATGACTTGTATTCACTTATATAGTTATATACGCATATATGGTCAAATTAATGGAAAAATTTAAGGCAAACAATTATATGTAACCTGACCTTTACATATTTATATCTGAACGGTATAAAAAGAATAATATCGCAAAAAAATAGTATTTTTCGCTCACGCTGCTCTCTGACATTGTTTGTATGTGACAACGACCCTTAGATAGAATATGTGTGTAAAGCAATTTTATTAAGTATTTCTAGTATTTACAATAACATTAATGGATCAATGGAAAATAAGGAATGGAGAATCGTTAAAAATATTTGATGAAAATGCTTAAATTTGCAGACTCAAATAAATATTATTAATATAATATATTTTTGCGACATATATTAAGACCATTATAATACATATATAATAGTTTAATACACATATTATATATAATAATATCATAATATTTTATATTACGTGTAACATATTATTATAATTTTTTTTTTTATAAGGATTTGTATATATTTACAACTATATATTGATATTCATATAAATGAATAAATATCTCAAATTCAGTTAATTTTATTTGTTATAGTACCTATTACCTATGGTTAATAAATAAATGTATAATTTTCATTAAAATATAATATTCTTTTTAATTATATATGGTATAAAACAGTTAATAAATTATTTTAAATAAATATATTTTAACAGTTCAACTTCTTAATTTCACCAAGTTATTTTAGAAATCAATTTTTGTTAACCCTACTAAAAGCCTACTCAAAATAATATGTATACTATATAATAGTAGGTACTGTTTTAAGTTATTATTACTACAAAGTAGATAGTTAATTAAATATTTACTTATAAAGTGTATAACTGTTTCAATATAAAAAGTAATTTAACTGTAACAAAAATATTTATTACATCAATAAATTTAATTTAGTAGTTAAATTATAGTAATTATTTTTTAATTGCAAACAATAATAGTCACTATCTTATTACTTATTAAAACAATAAGTATAAATAATGCATATTCTGTAAGTTTTTTAAATTTAATTTAACGTTTTCAAGGTTTTCGTATATTTTTGATTTCTGTATAATTAAAATTTTAAATTATTTTTAATTATATAACTATACTGGTACTTAAAATAATGAAATAATGCTAAAAAATTACAGCTATTTTGATAAGTGTTAAACAATTTTAGATTCTGAGCAAAGTAAAGAATGTATTAGTTTTACAACAATATTTGTTTTTTTTTATTTGTCTGAAGACACTTTTTTAAACTGTATTAATAGTATAGTCATAGGTACATCAGTTAATAAATTAACTGATGAACTAACAACAGAAGCAGTAAAATTTTTGGATACAAAAATGTACCCTCATGTTGCATACGAGAATGTAATTCTTATATATTTTTTATATCTGAGTTTTTCTCGGTTTTGATATTTACGAAATTATTGGATTCTAATCTAAAATTTTAATAATATAACATAATAACATTCTACTACCAATTTCTCTGAGGACCGAAAAAATGAAAAAGTAATGCCCAGAATCGACTTCCCGGTTTTTGTTAATATTGATAATGGGTAAATTCTCGTGGGATATCATAAATGATTATTATTATTATTACAATATTATTTAGGTTCTTCTTAGTTCAAGATGTAAGAAAAATAGAAATTTATTTTATTAATGGAAATATGATAAAATATTTTATTTTAGTTAAATGATAACAACTTAAGTAGTTCATTAATTATTATACAAACACACATAAATATTAATACGTTCCTCTAGAACATATAATATTACTGATTTTCAAACATTGACGAATCACATAATATAATGATAATATGTCTACTGATATACAAAAAAACTTTGTTCAACAAGTTTTATGAAGGTGGCCTTTGTTTATATCACACGCAAATATAATAAAAGAAAAAATACCTATCTCCATAAACCTAATCCGTTTTCATTTATATATTCACTCGGGCTTGGAATAGTATATTTTTCCCCGTGGTCTTTGTGTTACGTTAAGACAGATTGGTATAAAACTTTATTCATTGGGGCATTTTTTATATATATATATATATATCATTAAATTATTAGTTAGACATATCTACCAAAAGTACTCTGCTTCAGTGCTCCTACAGTGTGTCCCAAGAGAATATTTTATAGAAGATTTTTATACGTTTTTAAGTATAAATATTATCACAATGTCAGCTATATTATTTTATATTGTAGCTATAAGTATATATTTTTATTCAAAAATAAAAAAACATATTATTTAACATGAACTTTTTATACTATAAATAGTATTAGATTGATATTTAGCCCAAAGCACTAGCATAAATAAATATAAATATTAAAACATATTTATAAAAAATATAACCATATACTTAAATTAAATTGTTTTACTCCAACTTTTAAAACTTAAAAATATATTTTTAAAGTTTAATAATAATATATATGTATAATGCATACCATTTAAATATTAACTAATGCATTTTAGAAGTTCAGACTATACAAATAAATATTTAACACACTCGAAGTCCCATCATGACCAACCTAGACGTATCCATTATGACAGTATTTGGCGATCTTATTTTTGTTTCCAAACATTTGATAAAATATAAACTACGCATGGTAAACATATTCACATTTAATATTTAAATTAACTAGATCTCATTTTAATAACAAACACCAAACATAAAGTTTTTCCACTCACACTCGAGGTCATACGCTTCATAAATTTCATTAAGCTCAATTATCTAAAGTACTAACGCCTAAAGTTCTTCCTTCTCCAACTTATCGAATACCACATGTTAACCGTCATTCAAATATAATAAATTGACTTCTTCATTTCCATTCTTGAAATTACTATTTTAAACGATACAACATCAGAGCCCAAGTACTACTAAAGCCAAACAGATTAACTCTGACCCCTGGCATTGCAAAATGGAATACATTTAAATATTTACTTAAACAAAGATTAAAATAATTAAAACAAGTTAAAATCTCATACCGACATTTATGCAGCAGTCAAGACATAATGTAAATTATTCAACTTTTCTCAAAGTTAAGTTGTAATAGCAGAAAAAGTAAAGCAAGTTCATGACGATATCAAACCTACTGCCCTGACGATAAGAACAATTGTAACTTACATATCTATAAACTTAAATCTTTACTAAACTGTAAATAAACTGTTTCTTACATAATTACTTGTGGTAAAACTTACCTTTGTGATTTTAAATCATTTGTTCAGCATTAAATTATTGGATACTTAGACTTTAATAACATATGATTTACTTGTAAGGCTGTACCTCTATTTTACTAATTAATTAATATATCCGTTCTAATAATCCAATCAGAATTTAATGTTTGATCGTACAAACTACTGTTGTGTAATGATTACAAAATACATATAATTAAAAACCAATGTAACCTAAAATGTAAACTGTAATCGTTTGTATTTATAATATAATAAAACTAGTAAATATTTGTTTAATTAAAAAACATTATAAAATACGAAGTCTCTCATCGTGTCTGTCTTCTTCAATTACTTATACAAATATATCCATTTTATGTTTTTTTAAATACGTTTTCAAAAAATTATTACTCATATAAAATATAATTCCATTTATTAAATTTAAACAAATTTGTAGGTCACATTAATAAACAAAATTTGTATTATCATTTTATTTAAAAAAATATATATATTATTCAATTATAAGCTAATTTTTCTATAAAATTTCACTAAAGCTATCTTTTAAAGTTCTAGCTAGAACTTCTAATTTAGTTTTAGGTTTATTGAAAATTTAAATTTAATACAAATTTCTGAATCAATAATTCTTTAATTTATATATGAATATTTAATCAAAAATGATAAATTACAATTTCGAAATATTATATTGTTTTGATAATCATCATTTTATTGACTATATTATTGATTCATGTACCGGTACTTCGAGTTTTAGACAATAATACACATAATAATATAATATATAACAAAAAAAAAAGCTATTTTTCCACATGGCCCGTTATAAATATTTGTTAACTATTCGTTCAAATAAAATAAAGTATTTTACATATTATTATAATCTATAACACATTATAAATAATATATTAATTTTGAAAGTCTTTTAACACACTTTATATGATAAGTCATAATTTATTGTACAATTATTAAAGTACAATTTATATACAACATTAGGTTATGCAATATTATCTAATATATGTATAATATAATTTATATTTAATAGCCAAATGTGCTATTTTAGTTTCAACAAAATAATTATCGTGTTCCTTATTTATGTGACGTACCACAACCAAATAAGTTTATTAAAATAAGTTAAAATCGCTGCAGCAGATGACTATATTTTCGAATTGAACTTATGAATATTGGTTATCTACCAACTCTGTCGAGGTATACGGCAATACGGATTATCCATTAGAGCCGATATTAATTAACTTGTTATGATATATTGCACTCAGATTACCTGATTAATGTCATTCTATTCAATATTATAATACCAAATATATTCGTATATTATTTTGTATATTATAATGATAACAAATAACAATATAATGTTATGAAATGCAGCAGATGTACAATGTGAAGATTGTTCCGGAAGTAATGTAAGATATTTAATATCAACAAAAGTAAATGAATCATAAAAAATGTACAACTAATTAGAATATCTCATAACTATTTAACGTAATTAGCAATAAATAATTATACCATCAACTATAATACTAAGCGACATTTTTATTAAATTAAATGATAATTGTTTGTAATTAAAATTTGTATATAATACGTATTCCAGTTGAAGTAGCAAACAACAAAAAAGTTTTTTAATTAATTTTTTTAATTTTAATACGTACAATAGATAGAATAGATTTTTAATTTTAATACTATTATCCGTTTTGTTAGAACGAAATCATGCACATAAAATATTTAAAATTCGTCAAGATAATATTCGCATCGCCGCTGTCAGCTATGAGTTGTACAAACATTGTTTACTGATTAATACTTCAATCAAATCTTTATAATATATGTGTGTTCATAATACATATTACGGAAATTGACGGAAACTCCTTATCACGGTAATTGTTTATTTATTGTCCGTCGTTTTGGACCGTAAGGTGTAACAAAACTACGATTCTGGTGCACTGGCATGATTACGAGACGAAAATATTAGCACACACATACCACACTATGCTATAATTGTATTCTTTCACAAAATACTTGCTCTAACGAACCGAAAGAGGCGACATAGTTAGTAGTCCCTATATATGGGATGTAGTTAAAATTTGATAACGAAACGAGAACACTTGTCGCAGTCTGCCGCAGTATCATGTATGGCTAACAATATCGTTTCTAAACAAAACGGAACTTGACATTAACACGTTTTGTAATCATTAGTATAATGGTATTTTTTAAATTTTTTTTATCAAACTTCTATGAGAAAAAATAATTATATAAACTTGTATAGGTAACAATAGTGATTATCACTACTTATATGATATTTATAATACATTAATAATATTTTATTATATATAATAGATTTTTATGTGAAAATTTCTTCTCATAGGTATATTATTCGTTTATTCGTTTCATTAGAATAATAAATCAAAATCAGTAGCGTAAAATTTTAATAATACGATATTTTTTCATTTGCCGAAAAATATGTTTACGTTCACATTACGTTAGATTATTATCTCCGATCTCTAGATGTTCGATCTACAGGAGTAGTTCACAATTTGTTTTTGAATTTCTATTACGCTTATATACGAGAGTTCACTATTATATTACGTGCCAACAGTATATTGAATTTTGTGGTTTTGAATTTCAGAAGAATAAATTTAATAATATTGAAAACTTACAATACAAAGAAAAATTATAAATGATCTTTAAGTACAAACATTTTTTTAAAAAAATATTCTTCTCTCAAATTCCGCGTCACCCTAATTAAAAATCACCGACTTTAATATAAAATTATAATGTTCTAGTTATTGGTACATGTCCACTCAATGAAATTATTTAATTTATAAAATGAACAGAATATTGTGTTACAAAAATAATGAAAACATTATTGGAAACGTATGTTTTGCCCCCAATTTTTTAACATGAAAGTTCGCGGATATATGATGATTAGTAAAATAATGAAAAGCGAAAAGGTAAGAAAGTAGGTACCAGATGTGACTAGAGGTAATTTGGATCTGACATCTAAGGATGAGGTTAATGTGCACGAGTGTGGAAACTATAAAGATATACAATTTTTGAGTTAAACACCGAAAGTACAGGGAAATGTGATACAGAAAAGTTATCTTTAGTCATGATTTTCTTAGAGAGCCCGCATAATGTCACAAGATAAATATAAGATGTTAAACCGTTGAAATTTGGGAGGTTTCACTTATGACATATTGTGTCATTAAAATTAATCATAAAAAATATTAAATTATATTTTTAAATGTAATAATACAATTTCAAAGCGAAAATTCATGTACAAAGGTAAAATTCAACAGCAAATAGGTGAGTATTATGTGATGTATAATAAAGCCAATTAAAATATATATTGTAGAAATAAAGAATAAATGTTTAAAAAAAAAAGAGAGATTGGGGTTTCTTAATAATGAAAAAAAACGTATTTTTAAACATAAATACTAAAAAATAGATATTTATTTTCAATTGAATTGAAGTACTTTTCATAAATAAATTTTTAAGGGTTAAAAGTCAAGAAATGAAAAACAAAATATTATTCATTGTGAGTAGGTACAATATAAAAAAAGGATATAGGTATTATATTTGTATACAGAAAAGTGCACCAAAAGCATTTGATACGTAAAAATCAAACATTATTTTAAAATAAATATGGTAATTTTTAAAACTTTTTTATTTCAGTAATTTAATTTTTAAAAAAATGTATAGCAATTAAATTAAATAATAAACTTTAACTACATGAATCTGTTAAACAAATATATCTAAAGTAAATATAAGGAAATATATGGAACATTATATTATAATTTAAAAACTATAAATTATAATTATTATAATATTACGGTTCAATAGAATCCTATTTTAAAATAGATTAAACCTACATTATAAACTTATTTCTTCATCAACTATAATTTAAATTTGTATTTAATTTATAATTTATTTAGGTGAATAATGAATATGTTCATAAATTTTACATACGTAGTACATTATTATTAACATTAATCATGCTTATAATAATTAACAAAAATCTAAAAACATCAGCTTTTTTTAAAAACAATTATAAGATAAGCGTACGTAAAATATAATTTTATTTCTTGTAAAGTTTGCTATTAATAATAGTTATTGGAAACAATATTTTCGAAATTTGAAAAATTATGCGTCATAATTTTTAAAGTGAAATTATTTTAAATGGTAAGATTATTCCTATAGGTACCTAAAGTTTTGAAACAATTGTAGAGTTCTCATATTAAAATGAAAAATTCTCTAATAAATAATTATATATATATATATATTTGATCGTTAAACTAATAATATTTATTGTGAAAGACATTTGAAAGGGATTTCGAAATGTGGAAAATAATTCTATGGCCGCTGCAGGGGATTTTCGCGTTTTGAACCGATATGGAAACTTATATGCGACATGTTAACCTCCTTTACAAAAGCACAAACAACTAAAACAATACCGAAGGAAAGGTGTGATATTCTCTTTGTGTGGACAAACGTACTTTAGCAGTACAAAATAAAAAATAATAACACACAACAAACTATAAAAAAACAACTTTACTACCGGCAATAAACAACTTACCACCTATATCGATGCGTTGGGTCTTAAGTAGTTCATAGGCTATGCGTTCACGTTTTATTGTGACAAGACTTATTTACCAAACGGAAAAAAAATAAAACAAATAATAACAATAATTTATTAATAAATAAAAGTACAGAAAATATGCGTTATAACTTATGTTATATAAGAATAAATATGCATGCAACAAATTTATGAAAAGTTTATATATACCTATTAAAATATAATTTACTAACACGTAGTTTTATTTTCAGAAATCAGAAATCATTAGTATTTAAAAAAAAATTTTAAGTAATTAAAATATTTTAATATTCTAAAATATCGAGGAATATGTTCAAACAAATATTCTGCTAATTAAAATATATTTTTTTTTTTAAATATTATAAACGACAACTAAAAATAATATATTATAAGAAGACGGCATCTAATTTCAATCGGGGGCAGGAGCGTTCAATATTTAGACAAGACAAAGGAGTGAAGCGAATTGCTCCGATGATAATGCGATGGTAACAGCAAAGAAGCGAATTAATTTTTTCGTGATGAATTGAAAAAGCAAAAAAGAGAGAACAATCTAAGTTAAATTTAATAACGGAATTGAATATTAGTAAAAATAAAGAAGAAGGATAAGAACCCCACTTGAAGCCAGAAGTAGATCGGAGAAAGTTGTAGCATCATATATTAAAATATAATTATATTTTTTTTTTTATAAATAATACCAATACGTTTTATAAATACACCGAAAAACATTTTAAGATAATAAACCCAAATCTTCTTTTAAAATCAAGTTAATAACTATATTTTTTAAGAAAACACCATAGTCGTCTAAATATTTAGAAGTAACAACTATTTAAGTTGTCTGGGCTATTCATTTTATTGACGAAAATTATAGTTTTCATTAGATAGATTGCACATCATCACTTATAAACAATGCTTTGAACCCAAATTCCATTGCGCCAAAACTAAAAGCTCAATATAATAACAGATGCATTTTCTCTAAATTTCTAAAACCAACTTTTTAAACATTTAAAAAAATAACTTCTCTACTACTCCTATTGCTTATTGACGCTTAAATCATAGTTATAAGAAAATATTTCCTTTATTTGTACGTTATTTTATATTATCTCAACCTGGAGAGAATTATAATATAACTGTTAAATATTAAATTAATATTATTTAAAAAATTAATTAAAAAAATTAACCTGCAGCATTTTGTAGGGACAACAATAATTGTAAATTTGGTGGATCTAATTAAAAATATATAAACAATATTTTTTATAAATTACAAATAGAGCTGGGTCGTGAATTAATTGGAATCGGTTTTGTTGCTCATATTGTACACAGTACAATTAAAACTGTAGTTGTTTGTTTACTTATCGACATATTTAATATATTATAGTGAAATTATTTTTATATTTTCATTTTTACGGTTCGTATAACCTAAAACAATTTTGTAAATTTGAAAATATTAAATATAAAGAGTTTTTAAGATATAACAAAAAATGTGGTAATTGAAAATTTTTTTAGATGTATCTAGGTTTCAACTTTTACTTTTTAATTAATAATAAATACCAAGTTTAGAGTTATTTTTAATAATCCTTATTTTAAAATATGATTTTGTCCAAATTGTCCTATTTGTTCTAATTTATCCTTATTCCATCAAATAATTTTTAAAATTGATGGAAACAAAATATCTGTTGTATAAGTTTTAAAAAAAATAAATGAAAAAACTGAAACAAAATTTATCTATAAAAGAATAACATATTTTTATTATGTTATCAGTACCAAATAATATTTTTTAGAAAATACAGAATTAAAACAAGAATCATTTCAGAATTCTGTAAAATAATTTTATTACATGTACGAGTATAAAAAATATTTGAACTATGAGCTGTGTAATTTGAAACCTTAAGTTCATGTCATAGTGACATTATAAAATGTCCCAACTTGGCCTCATTAAAGAAACTGTAGAATTTACTATTGAAAGAAGTATATATTCATTTACATTGAACACATAGTTATTTGATGAATTTAATTGTATGCTCGTATTATTGCATTTTATAATATGTACTGATACTAATAAAAATCAAATAAGTCATAAATTATTTTCATAGTATGTGTAGTAAAAATTATATTTACCTGGATCAATATTAATGTATTTAGTAAAATTAACAAAATGTGGACAAAAGATTAATCTTCAAAAGGAATTTTAGTTACTTAATCAAATGTTGATATTAATATGAATAGTAACCAATTTTATAATTGTATTAAGCAATTCCCAAATTATTAAAATAAATTGTATCCAAAAAAAATGGTTTTTATAAAAATTACCTATTGTTCATTTATACACTAGTGAATTTTAATAGTTTGTCCCACTTTAACAGTATTTGAATTTGGTTGTTTTCTCTTATCTAGGGTAAAAGAGAATAAATTATAGTTTTTAATATTTTCTATTTTTTCTATTTTAAAATAATTCAATAATAATTGTATTTTTACTCAATTCTATCAATTCTATTTTAGTTTCTTAACTTGTTTTTCACATTTAATACTCGAAAACTTTCTTATATTTAATCTATCCATACTTTATCTAATTTTTATGTCCTCCTTAGAAGTACCATGTATTTATGCATCTAATCCAAAATACTTAAACCACTTAAGTATACTGTATTTTCTTATAATTATTTTATTAGTGTACAGAAATACCATGTTATTATTAATAACATGGACAACATCGTTGATTCTATGCCAAGATCCTTTATTACAACCTACACTAGCTTATCTACAGTTTTATATTAAAAAATTGCACGACACCTTGCGCTTTTAATATAATAAGAAGCGAAAACACTCGTATTTGTAATTCAATATATTAATAATTCCGCGTAATTGCATAATTATACAGAGTAACCGGGAACATTTTGTACACATTCACGTAAGCACGTACATAATAATGTATAATATTATATAATTATGATATTAACTTTGCATTAAATTAAAAATTAAACTTATTACATATTTATAATTGAATCTATGCGTGCACTCATGTAGGTACATGATATAGGTACATTGTATCGATAACACGTCGTGTAATTTTAAGAGTTGTTGAAAATAAGACTACGGATAAAGTAAATATACGAACAGAATAAAGTCATAGAATGTATTTCGTTAATAGAAAACCGTTAAAAGGTTGATTAGAAAAAAAATACTATTTAAATATTTAAACGAGTAAATTTATACTTGAAGCTACACAATTTATATTATTTTAATATTAATAATCAAGATGGAATAATAGCGATATAAATAATACAAACAAGTTATTGCGTTAAATTAATTTAAAATAAGTCACTCAAATGACTTATAGATTTTCGTACTAATTTAGTAAGTTTAAGTTTTCTGTTCCAATTCGAGCTTGAAAAGCTTGGAATAGATTTTTGCTTCGTTGGTGTTTTTTTTTTTTTGTATAGATAGTAATTATTATTTAGTTATGCTGAAACGACTGTTCTTTTACCGTCTACTTTTACCAATCGGTAATTAAAAGTATGACAGAACTATATAAATTATTGAAACTAAAATTATTAAAGGATCATTAAGAATTTCCATCGAGAATATTTTGTATAAATTAATAAACATATTAGTTGGTATATATTTTATATAATAATATATTGAATCGATTTCTAAAGACTATAAGGTACAATAATATACGCGAGTGGAAAAATGTCAATATATAATATAATTACCGTTTTATCTTTGAACTACATTTATTGTTAATGGTTACTGCGAGTTTTTTGTTGGTTTTTTTCGCAGTCTATTGTTTTTGGCCAATACTTTCTCGGTCTGTGAAAACTCCATAAGTAATCCGCACGTTATCCGCGCATATTTGTAACGGTATAAATTATAAAACAAAACAAAAAAATTCGTGGGAAATCCTTATCGCGCGGGTCTAAGCCGCGTATAGAAAAAAAAAAAAAGTAAAAATACAAAGTTACAAAAACGCGTATGTTTGTACGTTTTACAAAGACCCAGGATTATGCATGATTATACGCGGCGGGGTGAAAAACAACGACAAACACGTTTCACGATCTTGTCCGTTTTACCTGGTACACATACACCTATATAACATAATAGTAACAGTAATGTAGTAGTTGTTGTCCGATTAGGTTAGGTTGTTGCCGTGTAAAAAAGGCCAATAAAAATACGACGGGTGTGGTCAGGAATTCGTAATTAACGGGGATTTTCTTGGACGGACAAAACGTATCCACTCACCCCCACCAATCATTTCTCCTAAAATATAAGAATACAGAGATTCGTGTACTTACATAATTTTATTTGAAATAATTAGTTTGTTTATGATAAATTTTTATCGAAATAACATGCTCATATTGCTTACAATATAATTAATTAAGCATGTGTCAATATCGTTTATAACCTGGGAGATGTAGCGGTCTCGTTTCGTCGATGGCCAGAAAATATGAGAGAAACCTACTGCGAATTATTACCATTACATGTACCTTTTGAAATGGTGTTATAGTAAATGTTCTCACTCTCTCCATCTCTCTCTCTCTCTCTCTCTCTCTCTCTCTCTATTCGAGCAACAAAACTTTTAAATACACAGGGTGTATCACGTAGATTTGATATAATTCAGTATAATATCATTATAAAATTGTAAAATCCCCGTGATACACTCTGTATATCCCGCTCGCCCCGTACCCATCGCCACCGCCGGGATGATTAATTTGGTCCGAAGACCGAAGGATTGCTATTCCGCCGAAATGTCATTAGCAACTATATAACGAAATGGTTTACTCGTTGGGAAGGAGGATTGTTAGGGATCTCATGCGGGGATCATACGCTGCGCAGTGTTGAATCTAAACTGCAGCCGACGAGGTATGCGTTATTTCTGTTGTGCCGGTGGCGACGAATAATAATAATAATACGTAATAATAGTCCTGCAATCCTTTACCACACACTCGGTCTCGTTCAATTCCATTCTTGAACCCTTTCGTTATCCTTCCCCGCCACCAAACCATTAACTATCCCGGTATACCGACAATGGTAACGAGTCTACGACGCGCACATTTGTCTTCCGGTTCAACATCGTCGCTCCCAAAATGTAACTACCTACTATATGGTATAATTTATAACATAATTCTTCACCTTCCGCCACCGCAGAGCTATTATATTGCACGCGCACCATCGCCCCTCCTTCTATCGCTCATGGTAACATGTTTAGTGGGTACATATTTAGTTGTGCACGTGGTTAGATACTATATATTCTACAAAATATACTTAATTACATAATATTATTATACACACTATACAGAGTGTTCAAAAAATACGAGCGATTGCTACAATTTTTTTCTCCTAACTGAAAATATCTAAAGTCTTAATTTACATATCATTGTAAATAATAATAGCTACCACGTGAGCATATTATTGTAATAATAATCATTTAGGATTTTTAAAATAAATCAATTAAACGCCGAGATGAAAGCTACGTTCTTTAACACTCTATATTACTGTCACCACACATCATAATAATATAATTGAAATATTTTTTTGAGGATTTATACTTCTACATATTGTATAGAATGCGGTGAATTTAAATTCTTCTGCTTGAATAAATTAATTTTATTGTATAATTACGCACCACTGTAAACCTTAATTTTACATTGGAGTCATACGTATTATTTGTATCGTTCTTAAAAAGGACTTTATAATCGTATGTTTTTCAATAATGATACTGTCTATACTACCTGTCTATACCCTTACGG
This sequence comes from Eriosoma lanigerum, assembly GCA_013282895.1. Classification (NCBI taxonomy): domain Eukaryota; kingdom Metazoa; phylum Arthropoda; class Insecta; order Hemiptera; family Aphididae; genus Eriosoma; species Eriosoma lanigerum. Next base: position 33,161,612 of record CM023359.1, read on the forward strand.
AGAATAAACATTTATTAGAATATTTAAAGAATAGCATATTTAGAGCGATTTCCATATCTGTTTGGTAAAATATCATCTGGCAAAAAAAGTCATAATGTATTCTATTACACATTTTTTTAACACGCTGTAACTTCATGGCCAATATTTTACAAAACGCATATGACATTCCCTCCAAAATATGCTATTCTCTAAGTTTAACCTTAACGTCACAATTAATGTCCTGCGTTTCTGCAATTTTGCTATATACCCCGTTATATAGACGAAGAAAGAATCCTTTTAAGAGGACGGTATACCCCCATATATTGCCATAATGCTGTATTAATAATACGTTATTCCGTAGGTAATACAATGTAAATGTTAATGTAGAAAAATCTCAGTCACATAAAATTTTAATTGTATCATTCGAGTTAAACATACATATTAAAAACAATATAATATTACTATATTTAAAAAGATGAACACCAAAAAATCCTCTTTGAACGATTTTTTTATCAAAATTCATCTCACGATTAACTTATAAATTTATATTTAGGTAAAATATGAAAAATTTAAAACACATAAAATTTGGTTTTTAGGTGATATTTTTTAAAAATAAAAACGAGGATAACTTTGGAAATACTCCTCTCTTCAAATATGTTAATATGTGTTTAATCTGTATATTAACTAAACTAAAATTAACAAATTTGATATTTTGGATGAAAAATCAATTATTATAGTACCAATAATATTATATAGAAATTATTTTATAAAATATTACAAAATATGTATAAAAAAATATATATATATATATATATAAAACTTTGTTGTTATTTATTTATAATAGTAGTCCATTATTGAATGTTTATTTATTTTGAAATATAACCACCAAATAAACTCTATTTAGTAAAATATGCAAATCAATATCTTTTAAATCGTAATGAATTATTATCAATACATTTAAATAATCGACCGGATTAAAAAATAATAATAATAATAACTACAGACGAATTAAAACTATTAATAAAAACGAACAATATAAATTTGAATAAAAGACACTAATTAAATTTTTATAATATTAACGAAGCACTTGAACTTGATATTCAGAGATGTTATTATTGTAGCGCTATCTCCAAAATATTAGTATAGTTTGTTAACATTCATATATTATTTTAATTTGTAATCAAAGTTATTTATTGTCTTTTTCATAAAAAAAAAAAACAATTTGTTTGTTTAAACATTCGATTGATCATATAAAACATTAGTTTTAATGAAATGAAATTTCTTTCAAGTCACGAAAATATAACCTTTGAACATGAAATAAAATGTAAACAATTTTCTTAATACCTACTAGTATGAAGCTTAATACTACTTTATTTTCAAATTCAAATATATTATTGATTAACGTATCATTCCATTGTTATAAATATATTATAATATTATAATTTAGTAGATATTTGAAAGGTAAAAGTACTTTATTTATACAATATTAGAAACAAAATAATATTTTGTTTTATTAGTATACAAGGATAATAAAAAACTACCATTTCAAAGCGTAAACCCGTTGCAGTGTGTTCTCTTTATAATATAAAATTCTGATTTAACGCCAAGTTATATCATTTAGATATGTATTCATAACATTTACTCAATGTTATAATATTATATAATATAGTCTATTGTAACTGAGTTATGCCAAGTGTGACATATTACATGCGTGAGATCAGATATTAATGTGGCAGTCTTGCTGAAAACTTATTTTCCAATTTAATATTTACATAAAAACTACATGTTTTTTTATATTTTTATAATTTAAAATAAGATTTTTTTTATTAATAATAAAATAATATATTTTGAGACGAATAATATTAAATTTCGAGTAGGTACTTATGTTAAAAAAAAATGGATAAAAAAATATATTATGTAACAATATATTATTATAGTGTATATTCATATATTTGTGAACCATGTTTACAACAAATAAAAAATTACCTACACAAATTCCGAACCTACTAAAATTTATTGTTTTCCAATTTAAATTATGTGAATAAAAATGTTATCAATAATATTTTAACATATTTTTTTATAATATATTACCTCCTTACATTTAAACAATTATACTAAGTAATGTCTCAAATAAATCAACTCAAAGACGGTTATATAGGAGTAGATATACTCGTAATAATAATATTTCGACAGGCTAATTAATACAATATCAATATATTAGTTATATTAATTTTATTTATTTGTTATAAACGTGCAACTTTTTTTTTTTATTAAAACATGTTAATATTTTAAATATAAAATAATTGTGAACTTTAATATTTTCATATTAATGTAAATGTAAAAATGTAATATTATTTAACTTAAACTCCAACAAAGTACAACAATTAGTAAGTCATTCATTAATAAAGACGACTATATTATGTGGCATTTGTAACATAAATGCTTATTTTAGTGGAAAATAAAGTACAAAATATTTTTACTTTTTTAATTATCGCCCACATGGGCAGAATTTCAAAATACTCCTAAAAAAAAAAAAAAACATTAATTTAAAAAAACTTAAATAAAATTTAACATTTAAGAATGAACACATTTAATATAAAATAATTATTTATATTAATTCAATGTATCATAATAAAAAATATCCAATATCAAAAAGATATTAATGATTTGGGATTATAAATATATATAAATATTAGCATACGTAAATCAAATACAATTCTATAATATTAATTATTTAATAAATTTAAGTGAAACATTTCATTTAACGATCTTAATTTATTCATTATAAATTACTCAAGTTTAACCTCAGACCAAATTCGCACGTTTAAAAGAGCGATTTCATTTCGAGATAAATGTATATAAAATGACGAACACGTACCTAGCATTGTAGGGTTGGTAGGAAAAAAGGGGCCATTTGACTGCGGTATACTAACTGTTTGAAATTCAATTAATTATTACCGCTTTATATTTTATTCTTGGCGAAGCAAAAAACGTATTGGTTTTACAATGATATGTGCTTTTTTTAATGTTTGAAATCACTTTTTCGGATTGAAATAATGGTCCGATTATCACAAGTAGGGTATGAATTTGGTAGAGAATAGTGTAGTTGTTATTTTTTCAAATTATTTAATTTTTCAAAAGTTTTTTCTTTTGGCATAAGAAAAACTACAAAAAATGGTTGAAAAACTGCAAAATTTACAGAACATGTGATTTTGAAAAAATTGATTTCACTTTTTTTATTCTAAATATAGAACATTAAAATTTGTCCAAAAGTGTAATTTTGTTCTTAATAACATTTAATATAATTTACAATTTAGGGTTTAACGTTTTGAAAATGTAATAGAAGCATAATCATATATTATTTAAAAGTTTTATTACAAAATATAAAGAGAAAATATAAAGTAGACAGCCAATTAACGATATTGAAAGAAATCGACGCAGAGATCAATAAACAGAATACATAAACAATAGCAATAATTATGATAATTAATGTCTTGGCTATTATCGTCACGGTATCTTCACAACTTAACTTTTGAAACAAAATTTGTAGACAATAACGGCATAACGTTGAAACGTTAAAACGTAAAACACCATTGACAATTTTTTTCTGTCTAATTGTCTTAAGAAAACAATAATGGATAATATTATGTCTCAGAAGAGCTGTGAAAACAAACAGTTTAACCAATTCGATAGAATTTGATGATCATAAATATATATTATTTTATAGTTTATTATGTTATTTTTGTACCCTTTATACTTTTTTTTTATAAAGTCAATATTGTATAATGTTCCAAATTAATTTTGTATTTTAAATTATAATAATTATATTATTATATTATGTTATGGTATATCATTTTTTTATTCAATTCAAAAGTTCTAATTTTTAAAGTTGTTTTTATTAATGATTTCAATGACTTCAGCACCGGTGCAGATTATAGCATTGAAATCAATTGATGAGCGTTTTAAAACTAGTTAGTTGATAGAGATTAAAAAATAATGTGGTCCGAAAAAACTGTATAGGGAATTTTTAATTTAGGTGATATAGAAGTAAATTAATTAGTAATGATTATAAATTATACACATAATTTTTTATATAGATTTAGAAGCGTCTACATTACGAACTTGTTAACTTAGAAGATAAAAATTTACTAAAATTTAATTTAATTATCTTTTAAAAACACGTTTATTTATTAGTTGTGTACCTACATAGAAGTTGTTTTTATACATCTATGCACGTCACACATTTCTTAATACAGAGTAAAAACTAAAATATACATATTATGCAATTGTTTTTCAATTTTTAATACTAAATTATTTGATATTTATAGATATATAAATATATTAATTATGAACTAAATTATTTTTAAATTCGATGAAGATTGAAGAATTTGTTTTTTCCACTATACATGCGATGTGATTTAAATTTAGTAAATTCGTGTGTCACATACATTTAAGACAATACGACTTATTGAAATCTCGTGGAAACGATAGATTACTAAAAGTATTTACCTATGTACTTAGTTCAAAAATTTAATTTAATTGGTTTACAGAGAATTGTAGTTAGTACGTTTATATTGAAAACTGAACCACAATATTTCCGCCGTTCGGTGTAGGCAGAACCATAACAACGACTATAATATAATTTTACTGTTTGGAATTCAAGGAGTTCGCTATGTGTCGCTATGTAGTTATATGATAAGACGTAGTCGTCATAAATCCATTTGGATTTGCCGGATGTACACTAAAGTAATTACACAGAGATTAATATAATTTTATGTTTTCCGAGAAAACGATATGCTAAAATATAATATAGATTAACATTAGATGTTTTAAATCATCTGCCGAATAAACTTGTGACAATATTCTCTCAATTGAATGTTTTAAAAATGATTTGATTATTTGTTTAAAAAATAATATACTCTTTTATAAGAAAACTATAATTCGTGTATGTATTAATTGTTAAAATATTCATTGCGATTGAACTTTTTTCTTACAACGTAAAAATGATCAAAATTCAAAAAACCAAAATAAAATATATAAAATTTTCATAGCACACGGGCAAAATAGTATTAAAGATACCTCTATACTTATTCACCGATCCAGACGCACGTAGAAAAAGGCCTGTCCAACTTGCCGTCATTTAATATAAGGTTCGCTAAGTCTTCGTGAGAGGATTTTAACCCTACTCTGCTTATTGGTGTCCAAAAGCTCCATAATGTATATATATAGTTACCAGTGAAACTTCAATGAATTCCGGTCGCCGCCAAGAAGTTTGTACGAAGTTTTGACTAACTACATAAAACATTCCCTCCTCGACCAAGTATAAAAGTTATTTTCCCGCTGATCAAAGTCAATTCCATGCACTGTCCGCGACCGTCCCGCGGGTACATGCGTCAATATACTTATAAAATATACAAGTATATTAAACAATGCTCGTATAATTTATGAGCTTGCTCAATTGCATACGAACGTTGCCGTTACGGTCATTGAACGGGTATACCCAATAATCGATTTCTGGAAAATAAAACGAAATCCCGATCTTACTTGTGGTCGCCAAAATATTGTGAACTTACGCATATCGTGTCAGTAACTTACAAACTCACAAGTTCAGATAGGAAATGAGATTTCTCGGTTTAATCAATTGTTCAAATTTAAATTATAAGAAAGTTTTCCACTTTCTTCATTTTTGATATGAATAATTTTAAGAGAATTTATAATACCTACAATTCTGTGCTAGGCGGAAGGGAAAGAACACTGTGTAAATCCCCTCAATGAAACAAATTTAATAAATTTATTTATTTATTTAAATTCATTGAAAGTTTAGAATTCTTATTTTTATTTTTGTTTGTTATACTTAATATATTACGATTAAAACCAAATCTCATATTTATTTACAATAATCAATGCATAGTAATTTTGTTAATACGATAATAATTTAAGCGATGTTAATAATATTATTTTTTTATTCTAATTTCATAATTTGTACAATAATATTATTAAATTTTCATTTTATCGTAGTGAAAATCATATTATGTACATTTTTGTGTAAAAAAAAATTCTACCAAATGTTTCACATTGTATAATAATAATGATACATTGAAGTAGTCCTATGTGGAGTTACAAACAATTTAATTCGTTAGTTTGTCATTTCCTTTATGTTTTCGAAATTGTGCATGGACGTGATGTGCTAATTTCACGGTAACTAAAGCTATAGTGCATTCAAAATTGACTATTTCGAAGGGACGGGCTGCATCTGTTATGTCGGTCAGTTCCGCCCGGAAATAATACCGTTAAACAAAGTGCATAATCGATGTACTTGACCAGTGAACTGCAGTTATATGTAAATTCATCCGGCGAAGAGATAATGCGTTTATCGAGGGCGTCAAATGGCCATCCAGTAAAAACTATTAATAGCTACACACACTACGCGGATAAATCTATTTGAATAAATTTCATAAAAATGAAAAATTTTATATCCATCATAATTTAAATGTTACAATGACCTATAAATAAACAATTTCTCTTAAAAACCATTGAAAATAGTCAACATAAAAATAGTACGTTATATAATATTCATTTTCTCTACTTTAAATATAATATTTATTAAAAGTTCTTTAAATAGGTAATTTATTTATAACAATTTAAATCATAAATTATTCAAATATATTTGCGTATATTATAAGTATATTTAAATCGGGTCATTCTCGTATTTTTTCTATATAAACTATAAAGTATATTTTATTTATTCATATTTTATTTTTTTTTTTTAAATAGCATAATCAATACATTTTGAAAGATTTATTTGAACTTTAAGTACTTTCTTGAACGATAAAATGTATTATCTAAAATTTACTGCTATAATAACAAACATTATATAAATTATGCTATTTGTTAATATATGCGTAACTTTAGTATCCGTTTGCAGTACGCGTCTAGAATTTAAATAGAAATTAATATTTTCTTTTAGTTTAAAATATTAAATGTATATAGGTATAAACACATTGTTATAATTAAATTTCATTAATTAAAACGGAAAAAATAATAGACATTATTATAGTATAAAACGCAATATAAAAAAAAAACATATTTCAATGCTCAACTCGTATATAATTATATCATATTATAAAAATAATTTGAAGTTTTATTAAATATACATAAGAGTTAGGCGTTATTATTGTTCAAATATAACTTATAATACTAATTAATTATGACTAATTTACGTTTCACTAATGAAAATATTATAAATTTATTATAATTTCAATATATCGTTCGTATAAAATAAAAAATAGAATTAATAAACCTCAAGTTCTAAAAAAATTCTCTCCTCCAAATTCAGTCGAAATGTATTATTTTATAATTTGCCTTGGAGACGATTAACTATTTTATATAAAAGTTGAACTATACTGTATAACGACAGCAGCATATACTCAAGTCCTTTAATGTTCTCGGCGTGTTCATGTCAAACTACACACTTTAGGTACAATGATAAATAACACGCGAACGTTAAGCCAAATAAAATTGAATATTCATAAATTAATAAATAGAAAAATATATTTAATACTTAAAATCAATTACTATATATTGATTTTTAGGATTTCTTTTAGTATCATTTAAATTCAGTTAGATATATTATTATAAAGTAACTATTTAATATAATATTATATTAGGCACTTTAATCTTTAGCCAAATAGAAAATAATGCATTTGCATTAATTTGCAAAAATTAATTCTAATAAAACATTTTGTAAAATCATTAATAATTTTATAGATAGTTAATAAGTATGTAACCTCTACAATTCACTTTAAAGTATCCACTACAGAATCAAAGAAGGGACGCCATAAAGTTAACTCTTTTCGTACAAAGACTGAAACGTGTAATAAATTATTGTGAACGCAAATTCAATTTGTTACCCGTAAAATACCAATTGAACTACTGATGATAACTCCACTGACACATTTGTTGCCCGAACGGTCATTCCACCACTATACCTACTATATGATTTCATTAACGAGGATGCTCAATTTGGCGTTTTAACTCTATTAGCCTTGTTGAGTTAATGTTTTTTCTTAGTGAATGTAAAAGCTCAATAAATTGAATATACTCATGCTTTTTAGTAGAAAAATTTACTATAGAATTCGCCCATCAAAGTCCAAAGCAATAATAATATTTAATATTATTAAAATATACCTATTATAAAGTTATAACACGGTAGAATGTATGCTAATTTGCATATATTTGTATAACGTAACTAAATTTAATTAAATATCATAATTGTAAAATGTTCTAATCATAATGATCAAAAATAATACGTTAACCTAATCATAATAAATTAGATAGTTGTATTGAATTTATATTAATAGGTACTCACGTATTCACAAAATAGCATTGAGTTCACCGCTTAGACATAAATATTACATATTCTACATATGGTACCATGATTTTTAAGCAAAGATAATATAGAAAAAAAATGAAGAATCTATTTAATGGGTGAAAAGTAAGAATGCGTATAAAGATTAAAATTCATAATATTATTAATACCATACCTATAATAAAGTTATTATGAACCTAACTATAAGCTATTTGGAGTTTGAGATTAAAAAATATATAAATCGTATGTAAATATAGATAAATTACCAAATATATATCGTTTACCTAAATATTGACAATATCTGAAAGTTAAATAGTGAAGTAAAAAAATATACTACACTTAACGTTATGTTATAAAAAAGTATTTAATATAATTTATAATAATAATCACAATATGTTCATATTATGTGCAAATTTGAACATTGTGTATAAAACTACACAAGTTCCTCTATTATTCCTATTAAATACATAACGAAATACGGAACTGATTTAACGATTTTATCGAAAACTTTATTGACAAGATACAGAGTATTGTAAAGTATAAATACGATAATAATAAAAATTTAGAAATTTAAATTCAATCTCAAAATTCGAGAAAAACTCACATGTGACCATATCTTATAAACGAATATGTTAGATCAATTTTGGTATTTCTAAAATGTTTTACAAATTAATTTTTGACAATTCTACTAGTAACAATAGGTTCACGTTTTATCTTATATAAATAATACTATTTATTAATGTGATGATAGTTTTAGTGTATGATTATTTTATCATTGGTTATTACGTAAGTAAAAAGTTTGTAATTATGACCTTATTCGCTCAAATTAAAAGCTTTTCAAAATCTTCTTATATTAAGTGGTTTGTCTTAGACTTGTAATCATTATGATTTACATAATTACATAATACTCATAACCATAATATAGGTATACGAATCTAGTCTGTGGGTAAAAATTTATACCATAACCATAAGCGTTCACACAGGGGTAGCAGGGTGTGCTCTTGCTGCCCCTGAACCGGATATATAGATTTGAAAAGGCCGAACACATCTAAGGTGCAGTGCAACCGTATAATGTGGCAGAATAAAATACCTAAGTTGATTATCCAAAAAAGTATTAACTATAAGTTAATTTATTACTATATATTACTATTTATTAGTATAAGTTAATCTATTCTTAGTGTAAATTACATGATATACACGTGATAATTCTTATTCTAAGGAAAAATCTTTTGAAAAATTTGAAAAATGAGCTAAATAATGTACCAAGTAGATGCAATTCTCTACTTAAGCAAACAATAGGCGCACATAATTGTAAAACTATCAGGTACATTCTTCGCTCAGAATATACAAATTATCTGTAGCCTGCGGCAGTTAAGAAAGAAGAATGGCCTGATGGCATACATTTTTACTGCCCCGACGCTAAATTCTGCGCGCGCCTATGACCATAACAATTAATAATTTAAGATACGCAGAAACGGATTTAATTGATTGACAAACATTTGACAATGCAGAAGACGATGTATATATTAACCTAATAACATTTTTTTTAATAATTAAACAGTAATTGTAATAATATTATAAAAATATATCATATTATATTGCAATAAAAAGTAAATTATTTTCTATAATTGTAATATTGCCATATAATAATAAATAGCCAGTAGCTACATTACTGAGTATATAAAAAAATTATTCCGTGCCTGTACAAAAGTTCTGCACACGCATATGATAATATATTATAATTTTAGGTCAAAAATGGTATGGCAAATTTTAAATATTTTATTTTACTATTAAATATAATTTGATAATGTTTTAAAATTTTAACAAATTAAACGATAAGCGTAGTTGTCTTATAATATACTGGTCACGTTGTTTTTTCTCAAATAGGTTAAAATGAATGTATTTTAGTTGAAATTTTAAGAGATAAGATTACTCTTTATTGCAAATTTGAGTGAAAAATTCAAAGTTACAACAATGAAATAAATAATTGAATACAAACATAACACTTTGATTGTTGACTTATTATAATGGTTTAAAATTAATTTATTATTTCCATTTATATGAAATTCTTTAAGAAAATAAATGATCTAATTATAGTTTTATAATTTTTGAAAAATAACGAGTAATATAAGTATGAATTTGAAATAAAATTTATTTATTTATTTTTATAATACTTTCTCATTAAACAATTAATATTTGTGAATGAATATTAATCAATAATTATGGATAGTGTGAATACATACTATTTTTCCCAAACAATATAATATATTAACTAATTTATATTTTATTTATGTATAGTATTAACTCAAAATATTATAGCATGTATTATATATATGTATATAATTTTAGTGTACATAAATTGATTAATTCAATTAACAATAAAGTAGTTCTGTATAAATAACATACTAATTTAATAGAACAAAGAACTTAAAATGTCTATAATAATAACGTTAAAAATTAATTTATACGCTCTATTTCTCGTGTTTAGAAATTTAATTTCGATTAACTATAATATGAAATAAAATATATTATTATGCTTTGAATAGTACATTAAATAGCGTATTTTATAAGATATGTAGTGGAGTAAGGTATCCGCCATATTTACTATTTCATAAATACTAATTTTTACTTTATTACTTTTGCATGAATTACACAATCTAATGCATTATATAAATAATTTAAAATATTAATTAGTTTATATTTTTTTGTCACCTCATACTCGCTTTTAAAATATTTTTAATTACTTTTCTGATTTAATTTACGTGCTTAATATTATATACATAATTTAATACTTTTTAAAATATGTTTTATTAAACATAATAATGTGTATCTTAAACTAAACAAATAAATAATATTAATAAATATTAATAAATGAATTATCATACAATTATTGTTATACTGTTACAAATATACATATTTTAGAGTGTATGAGTATAATATATTTTACATAATAATAATTAAAAATAATAATGACAATAATAACGATATACGGAAATACAAAAATACCAGCTATAATATTATTACATAAAAGTTGATAAAAAAAAATTAATTTTGGCACTCCAAAACTTAGATCCCCGGGGCCTTCTTGTATAAGTTTTTGGAATACAACACCGAAAGTGTGTTTGCTACTTAATTGGAATCTTTGTGAATACAATTTTGCTTATACTATGAGGGTGGAATTTTAACACTTTAATTTTATTGTTTCACATTGTAGACATCCAAAAACAAGATTAAAATTGTTCACATGGTGATGGGCGTCGACTTATTTAAACATACAAGTGGTGGATGGCACGGTATAAACTTTCAAAGCCTCTAGCGTATATACATTTAAAACTTTCTATTTTGTTTGTTTAATATTAAAATAGCATTATGATATAGAAAAACTAATGGGAAATAATTTGATTATTCACGCAAGAAGTCTTAGAGAAAACACTATAACCTTCCGGTTTGTCTTACGCGAAAGGCATTTATGTAAGAAAATTATTGTTATTTAGAATTTAGTTTAACTAAGAAAGCAAATTAATCACTCGAGTTTTCGCTATATCGTAAATGTATTTTATTTTATACATAAAAAAAATCTAATTAAATCGTTCTCTTTGACAATGATTTATGATCGAGTAACTTGGTTTTTTTTTAAACATTTATTATTTTTTTATTCAGTAATAGTTTATCGAAATTGCTATAGTCTTTATGCAAATATTATTACAAATATTGCGAACATGTATGCACAATTATTCTCAAACGCAATAAAAGTCATAAAATTATTTTGAAATTATTGTTATTTGCTTTTAAAAATGCAATAGAATATATTTTATGAATGTTGTAGAAATAACTATAAAAAATTCAACTTTCATTATTCTTACGTCATATATATCATACGATCACAAATACTCTACCTTAGGTCATATATACAGAATGATCACTGGGAACATTGTTCTCATGGGGAAAATTTAGAAAAGCGTTTGGGGATCGTAAGTCACGAATACTAATTTTTAAAACGTCGAAAAGTTTATAAATTATTTGTCACCATCTAGGCTGTATAAAAATAATTTTTCTGTGTAAAACTGTGTAGTCTTGCGCAATAGAAGCGTATAATATATAACGATCAATATAAAATTATCTAAATCGAATTTGATATAGGTAAATTATCACAGGATATTTTATTGATTTATAAAGATTATAATATATTATACCATAATTTTTGAGAAATAATAAGCTTATTCGAGTAATAAACTGATGAACGTAAATAACATAACCTGTTAAGATGAAAACGTGATCATGAGATAATATATAGTGGATAAAAATTATTTAAAAAATTTAAAATTTCATTAGAATAGAGAAAAAGTGTTGTGGCCATTGCTGGTGTAATTTTACTTAATAAAATAATATTTGTTGCCTCATAGAACGGACGTTTTGCGGTTATATTACCGCATTGTTATTATTATTATTAATTATTATTATATCGTGCTGCGTGACCACGCGATTAAAACCGAACGTTGCTCAGAGTATACAAACAAAATCACCGTGCGTACAATATTATGCATTTCGGTATAAACAGTAGTTATATACAAACGAGAGCAAAGTATAATAATATGAACGATTTCGAAGTTGTCACGAACGGCCTACATAATATTATATACAAACCGAGCTTGCCGACTACTAGACGATTGTCGCCCCATCGCCATGCACATACACACGCGAGGATTTGCGTGCGTTTGACGTTTAATATCTGCTTCTGTGAACACAAAGTATTTTCCGGTTTTAATCTTTTTCGTCGCCACGACTACGTAATATACATATTATACAAATATAATATGTATTCGTATACGCATGAAGGGATTGTCTCGTTTGTCTAAAAGGGTCTATTATATCTGTAGGATTTTTATAACTTATAAGTAAACACGTACGTATTTAACTGAAGGACACGTGTCCAACCTGCGTTGGATTAAATATCGCGTGCTCGCCGTTTATTTTATGCGAATATATTATTTAGTTTAATCATAAATCGCCGCAAACTGTGGCGTCCGTAAAACGACTAATTGACCTATATTTTTTAATCGAGTACCGTTGAATAATAAAAGAACCCATCGTTTCTCTATTCTTAAACCTCAAAAAAATGTTTTTCGTTCCCTGTCACCATTGCGTTCTACCATTTTAAGTTTTTTACTTTATTTTTTCACTATTTTTTTTATAATTTAACATTTACGGACAATAAACTAATAGTATTTTTGTTATTCAATACGTGCAGTAATGTTCTTTGATTGTTAAAATTATTCATAGTTCATACTCGAATTTTTATTTCTTACTATATAATTTGCATTATATGTATGAAGACACTTTTTTGGTTCGATTACCACAAATAGGGTATGTTTTCCGTACCAGATTGCATCTAGTTGATTTCCGTTAATTTGAATTTGTTTATTTGGTGATAACTAATTTAGTTTTGATCGTAGGGACTTGAGAATATTTTTGAGTAATCTTATAAGTAATTTGTGGTAATATGTGGTAAACTTTTGGAACGGCTTATCAGTATAATATTATTTCATTCAAATCTTAATTATAATAAATAACTAGTTTCTGCGAGAAGTGAAGGGACAGAGGAGGAACGTCCAGAATAAACCTTACCGATTTTTTTATTGTGCAAAATATACTAACCACGGGAAGTAAAAAAAATATTATTTTCAATATTATAACATAATATAATTATGTGCCTGCCATCACAAAAATACGAACACTCGTTTATTATAATATAATTGTTTAGTTCCGTTGTCTCATTTTTTTTTTCTTTGACAACGGGAACATTTCTCTGTTTTCACTTCAGTAATAATTTCGGTCTTCATCATAACACATAAACTTACGCACATTTGGATGTCCTCCGTTAAACAATATTATTATCTCGATTTCGACCACACGTCATGGCGATGTAAAATAATAATATTATTATAAAGTTTGAACACTTGAACACACGCATTTGCGGGGAAAAGTGTCAGTTAAAACTTGAGTTGTCTCCCGTTGTATGAGGCACGTCGCCGTAATGAAATTATAATAACGTTCGGTATAATACGTGTTCATTGCCGTTAAAACAGTCCGTCGTTTATCATATTCACGCGCGCGTACTCGTCGGAAAACCGCGCGGAATTCTGATGGTCACGAGATCGGTCGGCGGCGAGCGGCGTCACCTGCAAGAACAAAAATTTAAAACGCGCGGTCACGCATCCGGCTCGGACCGCGCGCGACTGAAAATAATGCGTATTATTATTATTATTCGTGTGTGTATAATATTATATTAATACGTATAATGTCCGCGTGTGCATGCTACCTCGGCGAAACGGAGATTTAGCCGACTGTCGTTGATTAATGACGACGCTGCGGTGTGAAGCTGCTGAAAAGGCCTTGTGACGATTTATAACTCGCGACCCAAAGAAATAATGGAAAACATGTGACGACGAGGGGATGGTGTGAAAATACTGAGCGTAATGACCGTCAACCGGCTGCGGGAGAGGATCCGGATCCCTCGCTCGCGCTGGCGATTGCAACAACTATTTTATTGTTGTACTCACGCGACTAATGACGTCATACACTTCCCGTCCCTCGTGTAACAAACCTAATAGTTTTAGGTCATATTTTATATTGATTTATACATTTTTCTATATTTCGCACATTAAAATCAAAAAATTACTATACATATATTTGACGTTATTTACAGGTATAAAAATATCATGAAATAAAATTATCAAACGTATCTTGATAAAAACAAGATGACTCAACTAAAATACTAAATCAATTGTTTTCTTAAAATCAAACATTGTATATTAATATAACACCTACCGATTACCAGGAGCGGATCTAGAAATGAAAAACGGGCGGCGCGCCCCCCTAATCCAAAAAATTTACTTTAAATACATGTAAACAATAGGCACTGAAAAGCAAAACGCAAATATTTATTTATAAGTAGGTACTTAGCTATAAAATACTACTTTAGCTCCCAAAGCCCACTCCTTGTATCTGCCTCTGTCGATTACTAATAATTATTATAAAGTTATAAATATATTTTATTTAATCGTTTCATAATATTTCTTCATATTTCTCAAATAGACGATATTTCAATATATGATAGGCAGCAGATATTAATATAACGATAAAATAAAATAATAATATAGAAAATTACATATATTTATATTATAACACAAGCAAAGACTAAATAAAAATCAGTAAATACTACTTGTGTTTGATGAATTTCGATAATATAAATTGTATAAAATGTAATAATAATGTATCTCAACTTTTTAAAAATTAAAGGTATTCCTTATTTTAATTAATTTATATTTCATTTATTTCTGATAAATATTAAATTTAAATTTAAATACATGTTAAAATATTCGTGTTAACATCATTGATTTATACTAATACAATCATATAGCAATTATATAAATACTAAAAAAATTGTAGATTTTATCAAATTATTGCTATTAGTCAGGTGAATATAAAACAAAATAATACTGTAGATTTATGTAAATTAAGTAATGCAGAAGACTACAAGGATTAAATAAAATGTTATACGATGAAAATAAATTATTTTAAATAACATTGGCCAGAGGTCAAGTAATTATAGAATATATTTCGGAATAAATTGTTTAAAAAAGATACTTCAAAGTGATGGAAATCGAGTTTGACCTATATATATATATATATATAGGTATAAATGTATAAATTGAAGAGCTTATATAATACTTGTATTGTGTTTTAATATTATTCATCATAAACAGTAACCCACAGTTACTAAATATTTAATGAATAATCAAGTAATGTTTATATTTTAATTAAACTGAAAAATTATATATTATATTTTTAAATAAACAGTTATGAAATTCAAGACTCCGGTAAACAATTTATAAATAACAAATAATATTGAATTGTATAGTATATGCAAAAATATTATAACGTAATAATTATAAAATATTATGTTATCATCCAGAGAAGTAATTTATAATTTAATTGTAAAGACAATGTCAGGCGTCGTTGGCTATTTTTAAAATGAACTTATTTAAAACATAAGTTTAATTATTTTTTTATTATTTGACACTGATGCAAAATACAACTCAATGAAAATGTAAAAAAATTAAATGCATAAAAAATAAATTATATTCCAAAGAAACGTAAAAGAAACAAATAATATGAGTCTAAAGATAAAAATATGGGAGCTACATAGAAATGCATACATAAATAAATATAGGTATATCTATAATAATATAATACGTAAATTTTATCATCCATTTATCATTCAAATATGGCTGAAAAGATTGCTGTCTCGTAAAATAGACCGTAACATAAAACAACAAATTTAAAAATAAAATAGGTAACAATTTACTTACAAACTGTATGTATTCATTTATCATATTCCTTCATTCATTTTTCAATGTTTATTTTAATTACATTCCTAATCTTATTACTTTTCAGTGAATTGATATCTAATTTCAAGATAACCATCGCAATACGACGAGCCAAACATTTTTATGTGATTTTTTTTATATATAAATACACCTAAATAATCGTATTATATATAGTATTCCTCTCCTATTGTCTAACGTTGTTCCAATATATCAAATATAAAATATAAAAAAAAAAATGCTTAAAATCTAACGAACACATTTTATCATTTTATAATATAATTATGTTTGAAAGAACCGAGTAGATATAATATTAATTATATTGAAAACTATAATAAAACAAAATACAAAAGTTTGGATAAAATATATTATACAAAAAGTGTAGTGTTATTAATTTACCAGTCCCCACTTTATCAATGTTAATATATAAAATATCTGTATCGATTACGGAATTAGGATTGCATATACCACTAATGCACAGTGTATAAACAAGTGCGGATTAATTGTTAAATAAAAAATAAATAAATATATAAAATATTATTTTAGAAACCTGCTATATTATATTACTTTAGGCCTTCATTTATTAAATCTACATTAATCAACCGGTCATTATTAGTTATAAAGTAAAGTTATATGACGAACGTAATAATTTATTGTATTTTAATCGTTCATCGAAGACATTTCTTGAAATTGTTTAGAAAACAATCAGAAATAGCATGATTATATTAAACGATAACGCGATCGCCGTCTTCAACCGCACTTATATATAGAATAGCCTGCACAGTGGTATTTTCTATTATAATTATTCATTTTGTTCTGACGAGGGTACATGTTATTAAATTGTGTTGTTTTAACTTCGATCGTAATTATTAATCTTACTATCGTATTATGGATTTTCACTTATGTTCACGCACTCATAAACAAAACATAAATTTAATCATAGCCATAAGGTAGGCTGTCCGTGACCACAATAATGTTATTCAAACCACAATAATATAATAATAATATTAATTTTTTTAATTTTTTTAGTATTATAAATGAGATAAATCTGCAGATGCACGGTTATAGTCGAATGTTGATACACAAACAAACAAAAACGGGCTAAAAATATGTGGCTACTGAACTGCAGTAAACACGTTGTGTATTCTAGTCAGACCATCTCGTTAGGCGACAGCGACATACCATAATAAGAGGTGTATTTTTATAATATAATCAAATTCCGAAACCAGTATACGTTTAGTTATATATATAATTTAATAATATATTGTGTGGCCGTGGATCTGAGTGTAAACTTTGGATCTTTATCGAATTTGTCACCGTCGCATTGCGCGTGGAACGTTTCAAGTGTTTGCGGACATGCTAATATTATATTATGCCTTTATAAACAATAAAACAAGCTAAAATCTCTTTTTTTTTTAAAAAAAAAAAAATATTATTACCATCCATAATATCGAATATCAGATTATTTTCTGCATATTATAATTAACGTAAAACGCTAAAAATCTATTGAAAATATCAATAAATTATAAATTAAAGGGTGATATTCCAAAATTTGATATTTCTAAAAAATAAAATGTTCACAAAATATTAATAAAAACTATACCATGGTTTATAAAGTGTAAAGATACCTTAATTTAAATAGGTTGAAATGTTTGATTATATATAAGATATAAAAAAAAGGCAATTAACGTTGTCAAATTAATACATTTAGTTTTTTATATCCCTAGTTTTAATACTTTGAATGTGTTTTTTCTGGTAAAAATATGGTATTACCGGCAATGACAATTTGAATTTGATTTCGCGTAATTTAAACTAATAAAAATTATGGCTTAAAATAATATGTAATTTGTTGCGTAATACTATTTCACATCAATTTTGTGTTTTTATTTTTAACTCGATAAATTCATAGAAAAACATTTTTTAAAAATTTTAAAAAGTTGCACCTTCATTGTATATACAAGAGTCATTCTCTTCTTTAATTTGCTTTATTTCATTTGATTTCAAAATATCATATTTTACCACTTCTGGCATGATAAAGAATTATATTAAATTTCTAAAAAATTTTTTTGAGGCTCGACATAATTACCTTTTAGTATTGTAAATTTTTTATGCAATGTATTTAATAGTTCCTATTTTATGTACGAAAATTATTGTCGTTAGGTTAACAATCATTAGTAAAATTCATTTATAAAATGTAAAAACGTTTTGTTCCGTTGTTTTAATTACATTAGGTTCATAAACGTTTTTACAATATTTTTTATATAATAATAAACATCTAGTCAGGAGCATATAATGTATAATGAGCATATGTCTATTGACAAGAAATATATGTTGAATTTTTTCAAACATTGTATTTTTAGTATGTATTTATATAATGTAATATTGTTACAATAAACTAATTTATTTTCAGTACTAAACTTGAGAATGGTAATAAAATATAGAAACCTGTATTAACATGGATTGTGATCCTATACAAATAACAGGGTAATACTACTTTTTGACTTTAATATGGCAATAGTAAGTTTTGACTTAATAGAAAAAAAGAGCCAAGAGGCAATATCACATTTTGACTTCAATGACTATATTTTTTAAAACGATTTTTATCATGGAAATAAAAGATATAAAATGAATTCGATACGGAATTTGAAATCATCGTATTTTTTACATAATAATAGAGATTTATGTCGATTTTCAAATTGTTGGAAGTAAGTACCACGTTTTTTATTATCATCCTTAAATGACGATGTATTGTAATATATATTTTTATAGTATAATTTATTAATATTAAAAAACTTTACAGAAATACATAAATTAGCAATTGCGGATGCATTACGCTATCGTTGTTTTTTTCATTTGAACGGAAAATTAAAAATCTAGTTAAATTTCGAGGCGCATACTTTAATTTATAATACTAATTCTAATAATAAGAATGAACAATTGAGAATCTTTTAGTAGTCAGATTCTAAAACATAAATATTTCCTCGAGACTAGCTCTAACGAGATATGTACTCCACGTTTATAATTATTATTTCTGCATAAATTATACGATGAAACAAGATGAAAACAAACCATAGTGACTATAGATGAAAATCACGTCAAATAACACAACGGTATTAATCTACAATAATTAAGATGATTATAACCCATTATATGATATGATCTATATTTTAATTTCGACAAACGATAAACGACAAACCATTGGAGTAATTTTCGATTTGCATAATATTATACCTATACCTACTGTAAATATTACACAAATATTGAACTCATTCGTTTTCGCTATATTGAATTAAATCGCTTATAAATACCCGCGTTAAACGTTATTCGTGCGTAATTATGTTATATTTTTATCGTTATACTAAAAAATGATTTTTTTTTGAATTCTTGAGAATCTGAATATTTTTTTATCGTTAAATCCTATATATGTGATATAATATTACATGTATTATAAATTATAATATTGCGTAACTTAATATAATTTGATTTACAACGATCGAGTGATGAATTTCTAGTAAAATAATTCGTGTATTTCATACGTTCATAAACTTATCTCGCCCGATTCAAACTAATATCGATATTTTTCAAATAATTTGCGAAATTTACAAGTCGGTAGTTTTTCTTAAAAATTAAAAAAAAATCAAGGCGAGATAACTTCAAAATTCGCTATAAACACATTTTTATTTTATTTTATTGTTAATAAAATTTATCAAAAATGCATATCATAAACGCATGATATGAATCGACACGAAAAATACGATAGCGTTAGACGATTATTTTTAATTATTTTGCGCAACCATGTTTTGGATGTCCTACTCGTGCACGAGTTTTTTATGTGTTTTTATAGATTATATTAATCGTTCATATAAAAAGAAACAAAACCATTTACTATTTTATAAAACATAATATAAAATATACAAAGCGTAGAAAAAAAATATGTATTATATACGTATGTATATATTATACTCTACCAAATTATGCAAAAAGAGTTGACTCGGATTTATGAACAGATAAAAAGTTTTCGCGGTAGGTACAGTCGTTCACACAACTTGGATAACACACGCGTGTATATTATTATAAATTTATAAATAAATAATATAATACATTATTTTATTTCAAAGTAAGTTAGGTTAGAATTGTTCAGTAGAACTGCGTATTTGTGAAATCTTCATCAAAGTGTTTGCGTTAAAAAAATCGTTAGAATCGTCACTAAAAACCATATTTTATTTAGAAACTCTACATTTTTCTCCTAAAATATTTACTGAAATATTTCATACTTCTATACTTATTTCATTAAAAAATACATGGTATGACCTATAATGTATATTATAATAGCGATAGGGACACCCAATCCTATAAAATCGTAAACACATGCGTTACCTTCAGACTAAAATACGACATTGCACGATTAATAATAAACAATATGTATAAAAAAAGTAAGTACCTATCTAAACTAGTAAATAAAAAACGATAAAAGTAGTGCGTTCACGTTGATGCTTATGAAAGTCCCACAACATTTGTACTATGAAATATAAATTACTCTATATATTGTGTCTTTAATTATTTAGTTTAAATATATTTATATAATAGATTTTAATAAATATCTTGTTTGAGCACACTACCGGGAAATAAACAAACTTAAATACATCAAAAAACAAACAAGTATTCACGTACATTAAAAGCGTAACACGTTCCAAAATTTATTATATTACCATAATATAGTATGGTATATTCATATAATTATCAAATATGCAGTTTTTTTAATATATAAGTGATATTATTATTATGCCACAAACGACCATAACCAAAACGCGAAATATAATTTTATTGTAATCATTCTAATATAGTATTATAAATACCTTATATATATATTTTTTTTTTTAAAATTACGATAGTTATATAATATAATATTTTCTTGCATTCTCGTGATCCTTTAAAAAATGTAACATTGAAGTAAATTACATAACAAAATAACGGCATAACCATCAAAAATTATCTTATGGACATTAATTGTGTGTTTATAATAAGTACTGACACCAGAAGTAAACAATTATAAAAACAGTTAAGTACTAATTTAACTGCCGATTTTGCGGCAATTTAAATTTAAATAATTTGTAATTAAATTTGTCTGAACGCAAGTTATTAACATTTGAGAGCGCTCAATTGAAACGAATAAACAGCGAAACCTCATCCATAGTTGTATTTTGTCTACGAACACACTTCAAACAGATTAATGTTGAATTTAGTATTCATTGCTTAAAATCCAATGTTTATTGAGATTTTGGTACTGTATACATAAATACGATAATAAGTATAAAATAATGTAGTCTAGGGTCTATTTCCACATTTAAATTAATCTCTTTACCATTTATAAAAACATAAATATTGCAATTTTTAAAATTGTTTTAAGTTCTCATTAATAAAGTCTAAGATTCTAGGCGATATTTAAACTCAAAATAATCTGCCTTTTAGACAGTTTAATAATGCACACAATACAAATTATTGTTATTATTATTATTTCACCAGTATATAAATTATAAATATTAATTTAAGTATTAAATAAAGCATAATCTGTACAAACAATATTTATTTATGCAAATAAATATCTTAGAGTATTATTTCTCGTTTTATATTAAGATTACGTTATTAGTAATTTATCTCTGCTAAGATTTAATTATACATTTATAATAAAATATTAAATGCATTTTTATGATACAGTGAAATTAATATTAGCAAGGTGCTAATGATATGCATATAAATAAATAATTGTACTTATATTATAATAATATAATAGCAAGAACCAATTTAAATAAAAACAATGATGATAATTTTATTTATAATATGAAATTACATAATTAATAGGAAATTAAGAAGTATGATGTATTGAATATATTATTAACCATGAGTAGTAACTTACATATAATAGTAGCCAATAATTAATAAACAGACAAACTTTAATGTAATTGTTTTATTAATTAACAATACGAATTTCACAAAATAATAAAATAGTTTAATTTAACCACAAGTGTATAAGCCTAATTTATTTATAAATTAATACAAATAACGTAAAATATCTAGGGGAAATATGGTTTAAACGTAATATAAACTATTCATTATATATAGAATAATATTTTATATTTACAATTAGGTATTACAGATGATCAATATTGAGGAAAAACCATTACACATTAATATGATAATAGATTATTGAAAATTTAGGATCTCCGAATATTGAATTGTTTAACTAGATACTTATTGAAATATAAAGTAATATACTAAGAAAAAAATGGTCTGAAAAATAAAAATACAAAAATGTAAAAATAATAATGAAAATTTTAATGGTTTTTCATATTAAAAAATTAAATATAGAGTTGTAATTCCTTCAATTTTTTAGTGTCCAATTAATGTTTTTTTTAAGAAAATTACTTACTTAAAAACTATTAACGGTGGACATAATGCAGTCTTTGACAATATATTTACAAATTATATGTAACGTTAAAATCATTAACATTTTACAGAACAGTATTCTCATAAATTATATATAAACAAAAAAAATATTTCATTAAAATGATGTTTACAAACATAAATATGTTTTTTTTTAAATATTTATAAAATCATTTTGCGTTCCAAAATTTGGAAAAAGTTCTTTGTATGATAATAACAGCATAATCGTCTGAATACTTATGAAATACGGTGAATTTTTGGTCAAGTATTTCACTGGATATATAATTTTTAAAGCATCATACAATAATAGTTTATGTAATACCAGTATGTACACATATAATACAGTGAGCATTAAATTAGTAAATTTTTATCACCTAAATAATAATAAAAACGTGTCGAACAAATATATATATATATATACAAATAAAAAATATGTATATATGTATTATGTATATTAGTTATTCATTATACCATATAAAAAAGATATTTCTATAGCTATACTTCAAATAACGGTGTTCTGATACAATTAAAAAACGAATATTATTCAAAGTAGGGTTACATAATTAAATTTTTTTGTTCATCGGAATATTATAACATTTCTGAAATATAACTACTAATATTATTTTATACTGTTTCCTATAATATATAAAAATACGTTATTTCGTAAACTTGTACAAATACGTTTTAAATTATGGGTATATTATAACGTATGTATATAACGTAAATTAGAATAAAAAACGTGTATTCTTGATTATACCTATCATCACCTATCGAATTCATCTATGAGATTTGAATAAAACTAATAATATCAAAAAATATATTTTAATTTTGATTATAAATTAAATATGAACTATTATGAACATACTCATAATATATTTATTTATAAATAAAAACCATTAATTTACTTACTTCTAGCTACTTTTTAATTAATAAATTAAGTATATTAATAAAATACAGACATAATATTAAATATTATACAATTTCATGAAATTGATATAAATTTTAACAAATATTAATATAATATCAAGAAAATAATATAATTTCAGAAGAACGTTACACAAAATCAATAAGACATTATTATTAACAATAAAAATAAAACAAAATACAAATCACCCAAATATCATTATATTGTTATGTAATAATAAAAGCTCTGTAAAATGAAAAAGAATCATTATATTGTGCTGATAAAAAGTTATTAAAATAACTTTGAAATATGTTAAAATAAAATATACTAACGAACAATAAGTAATAAATAAATTTACGTTATTCCAATTTCATAGTAACCAGTTATGTTGATTAAAAATCTTTCCATAATTAATTTTTCACGAGAAACTAAATACAATAACCCAAAACATCATACCATTAAAAAATTATTCTTGAAACGTAAATTTGTTTAGATTTATTCGTATTACAATATTGACATTAAATTTTAATATATATAGTTATAAAACGTTCATAGAAAAATACTTAAAACGCTAGCATAATAATAATGTGACAAAAATATCGATCGCACCAATTTAATATTATTAAAATACAATTTCATTTAGTTATGTAAAATTTAGGTCTCATACTCACTTATGTACTATTATTGCCAACACAATACGCCGTCTTTAACATATTTAAAACTAAAAATTATGTAAATAATCTCATTTCTCATTTGTCATAATAATATACATATAGTATCAATTGTAATTACTGGTAGACAAAAATATCAAAATTAATATAAAATCAATTTAATAGCAGATTAAAATTAAATGATTACAGTAAGACACATCAGGCCACATCAGATAGAATTTAACTATAATAAAATGATCAACATTCGGTGTACTTTCGTTAATCTAATAACATACAAGGCGATCAGAATATATAAAGGGGCAAAAATAATAGAGATAACATTAAAAACATAATATACACAACATTACCCATAACATACGTTCATCACCATTTTTGTAACATTAAATCTCATCGCCATGTATATACTGTACAAATCAATGATGAATGCATGGAAAAATTAACCTTGGATTCAGATTATGTTGAAATAGCTGTCGATATAAGACATACATTGTATATATTAAATTTTAAATAATCTGGAATATCTTTAATTTTAATGTATCTAATAAATTGTAATTATTAATACCACATTATTCGAATATTCTGTAGTTGTGTTAATAGTCCACGATAGATGATAAATAAAATTAATATTTATGATAAATTATAATTAAACACTCGAGGAAACAAGAATCAACAAATATTATTATCAAATTTTTATTTTTATTTATAACCGGTTTTAAATGATTACTAATATGACAAAAAATATTTTTGTTTTCATTTAATTAATATCTATTAAAAATACTTAAAATTTACAAATAAACACTATCTACCAACTTTAAGCAAAACTTATGATGTTGGTAGAGAGTTTCTATTTGACATATAGAACATTACATTATCAATAATATAAAGGTACATCAAATTAAATTTAATATTTTACATTATTTAATTGCAATTATGATCATGAACTTAGGTTTACAAACTATACAACTAAAAATAAAGAAAACAAATAAACTATTCTAAAGAATCTATTAACCAATTTGAAACAATTTTACTTAAATTACATTTTTCTAAATTCCTGTAGTTACAGAACACAATATTCCTAATATAAATTGGCATAGAATAAAAAAAATGTCGACCCGAGATAGTCCACCAATTTTTGACCAATTAATGCTTTTTTAGTAAATTTTAATTTTATATCATATGCACTAATTTCCTTTTATAACATATATTTTCCATCTCCACCTATGCATTAAATTTTTTTAATAGAACCATAATAGATATTTTTTATACAAACTTTCAAATGGCAATATACTTAATATTTTAAAATTTAAAGAGGTTGAACCTACCAAGTATTGTTTACTTAGACAAACCCTAATGGTTTGTCTTTGTTGTATTAGAAGCGGTAGAACTGCATTTTTGGTTATCCCTCCCCATACCAACAAACCATATAGGAAAATCGCTTGATATAAAGGGAAATAAATTAAGCGACTAAATTGTTTTCAGTTTTTCTATTTTTATAATTTAATTTTGGTGTTTATAATTAATAATATTATAAACTGTGTACATAGTAGCGTATTATATTATTATCGCAATCCCTTCATATAATTAATATTTAGATTTAGATTATGGTTGAAACATAATATTTTACCTGTCTATGCCTACCACATCATATTGAATATACAATAATGCAGTAATGCACACTCCGCATCCGTGTGGAAATCTGAACATATTTTATTCTCATATCAGGCCTCAGAAGGAACTGTGATTAATATGGTGTATATGCTGAACTGTGCTAGTATTTTATGGGGCAAGTCCTTATATATCCCAAGCTCTCGTGTTTCCACTAACATGAACTCTGTAATCTAAATAGGATTTATTATTTAAATTTATAGAAACATATTATTGTTTAATATTTAAACATAAATTTTTAGTTTCTGCGTAATAAAGTATAAACATCTAGGGATAGATAATTAGTGTTAAATTGATGTGTACATCTCACTATTACTTTAATAAGTCGTTCAATTGTTTCATGGGTTATTGCCTAAATTTATATTACATTCATATTAAAATAGTTTTGACTAACGATTATTATAATGATAATATCGTTTATGATCATAATTAAATTCCTATATAATAAACACGAAAAAAAAAAAAAAAAACATTTCGAGTGGGAATACTATATCGGCGGCCGTTACCGATTTTGACAGGATTTGAATCGTTAGCGGTAATTCGGTTTGGCAACGAGACACGCATACCCATAATTTAAAAAAAAAAAAAAGAGGGGAAAAAATTAAAGTAAATAAACGAAAAAAGAAAGAAAATCTCGAGCGTGACGCCGCCGCCGCTGTTACCGTGGTAGACACTTTTTTCGACGTGACAGGGCCGTTAAAATTAACGTCTCTGTCGTTTGTGTGTATGTGTGCGCGCAGAAAGGATCGTATAAAACAGCAGCAGGTGATGGGTGCGGTAGAAAATTCGCGGTAATAGGACATGACAAGGCGTTCGGCTGCGCTAACGAGATATACACTGCGCGCGTAAATATACGCAAGGGTCGAGTAAGGAGTGGCATCGGCGTTGTCGCGTACACCGTTAGCATTACAAAACAGTTTCGGTATTAAATAAAATCACTATATACACGACTGATACGTGTGCTGAACGAGCGAAGACCATAATACACGTATAAGACGAAGGGATGCTGCATGATGACGAGCCGCTAGGACAAGGGATACGATCGTTGTGTACACATATAATATAATATAGAAGAATCTTACGGGGCAAAATGATATATCGGTGATATAACGTTGCGAACGTGGCTGCTTATCGTGTAATATGGATCGATTTTCTTCTACAATAGTTTTGGACGGAATGTGTAATTCATTTCAACATTCAATTTAAACATTTTGTCGTCTAGTCATATTATAATAACTTCTTAAAGTCACACCGTAATCATGCATTTCAATTTAACGATAGTTTATAAAGATAAGTTACCTACATAAAAATGTAAATATATTACACAAATTGTGGTGTTTTTTTTTTTTTCTTAATTTATAATATTATTATTTTCTCCTATATAATATTATAATAATATTCAGTTTCGTGTGTGCTCTATCATGACTTGTTTGGTCGAATGTGTTACATCTAATAAATGTACGCCATTTATACTTAAAAAATTATCATTTTTGTCAAAATAAACAAAAGGGCAGTCAGAACAATGGAAAATAAAAGACAAAGATCATATCACCCGGATTTGTTTATAGCGTATGTTATTAGTAGGTTGTGTTTATATATTATGTTCAAAACAGCAAAGTATAGTTGCGTGCAGATAACATACCGAAATGAAAACTCTTAAACCATATAATGATTGCATAATTAATATATTAAATGGTATTACGTTATACCTAAACGTTTCTAACGTATATTGTCGCGGCACAAAGCCACGTGAACGCGACTTCCTAGAATTAAGACGCACGTTGAATTAATTCGACAAAAATGTCTCGATTGTCAGATTAACTTGCGTAACTCTTGTGAATATCTAAGGGTTTGCTCTTTGATCGTTTGAGACGAACTATTTCGCATAACAGGAAACCGAGATTACGACCATTCGTGCAGTTCGTGATTAACCACCAACTGATTCATCTCATATGCGTGTGGATTATATACTATATAATAACGCGATATAATAATATTATTATTTAGACAAAGAACAATAATATTCGAAAAGCAAACTTTCTGTATAAGGATTGTCTCGTTTCCGCGGGATACCGTTAAAACGCGTATAACAACTGACAACCTTTGGAACATGAATATTTACCGGTATAAACAGGAAGAACTTATTTTATACAATAGGTACTACTAAAGCCGGTATAAATAAAATAACATTGATATACAAGCATCCAGTTTGAAACAAGAATACAACAAATAAAGCATACAGTGTTTACAAAATATATTTGCTACACATACCACTATTGTTTCATAATATATGTAACGTTTACTAAATTGTCTACAAAGCGATAATCCATAAACAACGAAACGATCGTATGCGAAAAAAACAAAATAGTAGCTCTTTTTATTTCTTTTTACTTAAAGATTATCGTTAGTTATAGTTGGTTTTTATATATGATATACATAAATAATATATATATATATATATATATGCTTAGCTGTTTTTAGCCTAACGAATTAAGTCAATTTTTTTTATAAAATAACATATGAGTACATGACTACACTTTATATACTTAAATAATACTATACCAACATACAATATAATATTTGAATGCATTAAACAAAGATATTAAAATAAAATTAAAAAAAAATATATATAATTGTGCGACCTAAGACGATTGATCAAATAATATAACCTTATTGTATTTAAAGTAACTTAGTCCATTCGTTTAATTTTACTGAAATCGTCAACATATTTTAAAGTAAAAATATAACAAAAGTTTTTCGTTTGAAAAAAAAATTATAATATTGTTATTTTTAAACGAATAAAAGTAAAAACAATAAAGATGATATTTTTTTTTAATGTTAACCAAAAGGTTTTTTTTAAACTAAGCCAAATTTATGTAATTAATATTTTTATGTTATTACTATGTATGAAATGAACAACATATAATGTATTAAATTTTAAATCATGTATAATAATCAAATATATTATAAATAGCATTTCGTGATAATTCTTGAGAATTTATAATCACACTTTTTATATCATAGTTTATATAATCTTATGTAATAATAAATCGCAATATATATATAATTACAACTGTTTACTAATCATTGTAACTTGATATGGTTAACACATTTTTCTCGTATATAAAATTTATGTATTTAGACGTAAATAATGAGTTATTTATAAATAGTTTACTTTGAACACCTATCTAAATGATTAAACGATTTTTTACATAGTATTTTAATGTTTACAAGAATAACATGATTTATTTTATTCGTTAAAAACGTTGTAATATCCATGTTTCTATTCATGAATATTATTTAATTTTTAATTTTAATCCCGTCAGCGTAGTAATTTTATTTGTTGATGCTTTCGGGATACTGTTTAACAACAGCTCTACTCAACTGAAATTTAATTAGATTATGTAGTGTAAAAAAAAAAAAAAAAATCAATCGATTCGACGAGAAACGGTTTTGTAAATACATGTTCCCATGAACACTTTTGTATTGTCAAATATTATTAACGGCGAATACGAACATTTTTCTCTCTTTTATTTTTAAATGCTCCAATGGATATTTTTATGTATTTGTTCAGGTCACTGATTTTTCATTTTAACATTTTCAAATAAGTCAAAATTACTCATCTAGCAAAATAACTACGTATGACACCTAAAAAAAAAGGACTATACACTCTATCAGATAACAACTGACCATAATATTATGTCTCTTTAAATTAACTTTAAATTCAAAAATGAATGTATCTAGAACAAAAATGTTCTACACTTCCATGAAGTTCAATACAATTAAAATTTTATTTTTCTTTATTATTTTAGCTGAAACAAACATTAATTAAGATATATATATATATATAAGAGGTAACTAACTTAAAATTCAACGTTGACCTTTTCTTTATTGACGAAATATGGTAATTTAAGAATCAATATAATTTAAGTGGTAAGTTGTTGGTCAATAGAAATATGATATTTTCTTGTTTTTTTAAATACAATTATTTTGTTTGGTGTTTATTATAATATTTATAAACGAATATCATCTAATGAAACTCGTGAAAATGCAAAATCAAAATTATTATTATAAGAGTGTTGACGTATAATCAAATGCTTTTCTTGGATTTTCCAGAAAGAAAATCAAATATACTAATATTTTTATTTTTTTTTTTTTTAATAATGATTGAAAAAATAATGATAATAACAGTCAATAATTTTATTTTTAAACATGATAAATATTCATTTATTGGTTTTTATATTTTAACAGTAGAACTCTCGAATAGTTATAAAATTAATTATTTTAGTCTTATTTTGTATAATAAACTGTATAACTAAAATATTCGAGACTGGTCACGCAAATATAGAATCGTATTAACTGTGTCTACTTATAAATTATAATTGACACGGCTCGTACGTTAACCAGCTCGAGTATCTCGGAAAATCATAAATGTGGTTGCCACTGTATTTGAGAATATATTTTTCACAATTTTGTTTTTTTCGTCTCTATTGTTTGTAGAATTCATTTACACCATAGGGGTTAGATTTCTCAAGTGTTTGTCAAATCCCTCTACAGAAGACTTCATTAAAAAAAACAAGTATACGAATGCCATTGGGGATTTTTTCCCATACATACTCTACATATACGTTATATGATCTATATATTACTCTCTCCTCTCATTCATTTTCTCTCACTTTATTATATTATGTATCTGTCTCTCTTTCACGACACTCACGTCTTGCCATCATTCTCTGCGACCCTCGTCTACGGGATTCGCGGATTTCACAATTCGGAACCCATCACCGAGAAAAAAAAGACAGCAACAACCTGTGTGGTTGCTGTAATATTGTTTGACGAACATAACAAGCAATTCAACGATTTCGCTTTATACAAATACGGTGATTATTAATGAACGAACGTATCGACATATTATCGTATATTATAGAATTACGTTTTCAATATACTCGTATTATAACGGATTTACAATTGTGTGATTTTTAATACTTTTAATTTTGTTTAAAATCAATTTTTGAGTGGGAAACGTGTTCGGATCACATAATCTATTATGTTTATATCTTATAACGATAGAGATTTTCATTGAATAATTGTTTCCATGTATATGGAAACATATATACTTACATATATACTAATTATACTTAAATCATTAGATGTTTGAAAACGCACTCCTTAACAATTCAAAACTTATCACATGGTACTATTTATTATCAGGCTATGACAATTCAAAAGTAACATTTTATAATGAAATAAAACATAAATACACGTTTTAATTCTTTTGAGAGCCGGGAGGACACTGTTTTCGCTTACTCTACGCTTTCCTCTATTCACATATAAAAGTAATTTCTACTTTCAATATTTTTTCTGTTTCGTTGAATTAGAAATAATTGGTTTTATATAGAGTGGTCAAAATTATTCAAAACTGGTGGGAAATACAAAACTTTTCAATGTTATTTCCATTACTTTCGTAACACAAAATTCTGATCACCATATGTATATATTTTATGCCGAATCAAACATAATTCTTATAAAACAATAGATATAAATTAATATATAAGCTTATTATATGTATGAACCAATGGAAGTAGAATGTCAATAGTATTACAAGTTGTACGTGGATATGTATTTAGTTACATGTTTTCGTCATTTCCCACATTTCAGTTGACTGCATTTCAGTTAGAATAAACCAATAACATATGCGAGTCATGGAACATTAAGTTCGAAATATTTAATTTATAGTCAACACGACCTTTCGTCGAAGGAATACAAATAAGTCGAACAACGATATTAATTATTAATATTATTATAGTATAATTTATGAACATAAAAATTATAACATATTTTTAATCGCAAAAAAAATAATTTAAATATATTTGGGTTTTACTATTTCAGTTTAAAATAATAAATTTATAATTTAAAATTGTATAACTTAATTTATTTTTACAGTTTTATTTATTTGTTATGAGTTAATTATTTTACCATGTACTTAATATAATAATCGTTTATTATATTTTAAAAAATATGTACACTTTGTTTTTGTTTTATAATAATTTTTCCGGCAAATTAATTATAAGTTCTATATTAGTTTTGATTTTAAAATAAAGTGACATATTAAACAATGTAATTAGTGGTCATTATTTAAGTAACTATAAATTACTACAGTTAATATGTTATATCACATGCGAAATACAGTAAGATAGAGATAGAGATAGAGTTAGTGATAGAGATTAAGATAGAGTAAGTTTTTAATATTGGTATCATTGCAACCTAATTTTTTAATTATTTTTGGTTAATTATTAATTTTTAAATAACTCATAATGTTTTAGCCATTTCAACTTTTTGCTAATGATATAACTATTGCTATGGCAGCATGTGTTATACTTTGTTCAAAATTAAAAATGCAAAGAAAAAGATTTTGGGTAAGTCTTAATTTACTAGCACACAATATTTATAATACTAGTGATTTAATGTTAGATGTTTTTTAAAAAGAATAAACTCATAACCAATGACGCATTAGCTAAACAGCCGCTCAGGAGAAAAATATATTTTGCTCCCTCTTTAGAGAATTAAAAAAAATCCTACACATTTGTTTACAATTCTAGTCACAAGCCATATCATATTTTATTTATTCTTGGATTTGTAGAAATAAAAAAAAAATATGCGTCAATATTTTTGTCAATTTTTTGGTTAATTTTCTGCTTTTGCTCCCAATTAAACCCAGTTCTGTTTATAACTAATAGGTATTAACCGACTAGGTAATGCAATGATAATAAATGCATTTTTATCATAATTTGTTATTTGTTATCCATCATGTCCAGTGCCGCAACTACCGGGGGTGCTAGGGGTGCAAGAAACCCCTGGGCCCCGGGCCCCAAATTAATTCATATTAATAGGCCCGTGGCCGAACTATTTGGAACATTCTTTCTAAATATTATTATGGTTACTAACTGACAACTTATTATGTCTCATCAGAATGAAATATTTTTAGACTATAGGAACATTATTATTTAATAATGCTAATAATAACAATTCTGTGTATTAAGAAATTAAATTATTTACATATTATCTAAAAATAAAAGGATTTTTTATAGTAAGAGTAACGTATGTCTGAGCACGTACCAATGAATTAAATATTGATCACATAATTGATATTTTTGCAAATCAAAAAGCAAGGAAAGAAAGCTTTTTGAAATAGATATAACTATAACTAACAATTTTTTTTAAAAATGTATTAATTAGGTACTCAAATGTAATAATATTTAATTTTTATTAATTAGATATATTACATGTTAAATATTAATAAAAATGTTTCACAAATTTGTATCAATTTTTTTTTTAAATATAAATTAATGAATAGGTACATTAAAATCATAATTATTATTATTATATTACAACATTTTAATTATAATCATATCAAAATTATAATTTCAAATGGCAGGGGGCTGAATTAATAAATAACACCAATATGATATTCTTATTGACCATTATAATTTTAATTTTGTTATGTTTTGGCAGCTGATGGTTTTTTACATTTTAAGTGGTATGAGATAGAAAAACCAATTAACTGTTTTAGAAGTTTCAGGCCACTTTGCTCCTAACCTAGTTGTGTAAAATAATGTATATAGCTATAGCTACAAAGAATAAGTGAAATTTCTTTTAAGGATCTATTAGGTATTTAGGTCCTTAGTTACATGGGCCCTATAATTTTGTGCTTGCACACCCACCAGTATATACCAAGTTGCGGCACTGATCATGTCGACAAATTTAATGATATTTTTCTACTTTTGTCAGTAATATCTATTAATAATATATGTGTTTAACAATATTATCTTGATTTTAAATCAAATTTATTTTTATAAATACAACTATAATAATAGTATATAGACACTATCAAGTATCATATTAATCGAATTATAATCATTATATTTCAATTACTACATTTATCATATTAATAATAACATCATTATACATTTTACATAGATAGTACGTTTACCTATTGTCTTAATTTATTTTATAAATATAGTTATATATATATGTGTGTGTATAGTTTAATATATTATAAAATATGTAGTTATAAAATACGTATAATATAGATTATTGAGTATATTAATATGTCTTGTTATTTATTTTTTTTTTTTAACTTTACTATAATCCAAAAATTAAATTTGAAAATAATATAAAATTATTTTTGTTAAAAAAATTAATTTTAATTAAATTAAAATTAAATATTTTATATTTTATTCAATTTAATAAAGTTGGCAGTATTTTTTATTAGTTTATTTTATCAGCTTCAATAATATTCTCGGAAGTAATTTTCATTACAACTTCTACTCAACAAGCTATATAATTAAATTAAAAGACCGTGATTAACTTAACTAATATTTAAAAAGCTTATTTTTTTTCTTTCGTTGTTTTTATAAAAATATTGAATCTTATATTTTTAGTACATAGTCAAAAAGCGTATTTTAATTAAACTCGTATAGTTATTTATTATTCAAATAACAAAACGAATTCTTAAATACTTTTATTATTTATTATATATTAATCGATATTAACAATACCTATTAAAAATATTTATTTTATTTGAGCTCAATAAACTACATTATATAAAAATAAGCACTGATAAATTATGTTAAACGAATAGAACCTAGATTCATTTATGAATATACATTATCTGGTTATGTAACTTAATATAAAATAAGTATACGTTGTATATATGAGTGAAATGTTATCGTATATTTTTACAAAGATTATTTATTAATATATTCATTAGACCCGATATTAATATATAAGGGTAGTGTAATAAAAATGATTAAATTAACACCAAATACAAAATTATTCCTTGTAAAAAAGAACAATATAAATAGAATATTATACAAATCACTTCATTAATAATTAACTCAAAAAAATAGCGAGGTCGATAGATTTCATGTCAAAATCCTATTATAATGAATATATTATCATTATATTATAAAATATTAATTATATCTGTTATTGTGCTATGAAATATTGCACTGAAAAACATATTTTTTCGCATTACATTATATATATATATATTTGTTTTTTGTTTTTGTTTTTGTTTTTGTTTTTTTTTTTTTTGACAAAAACCATTAGAAATTAAATCATCTACATTCTTCGCGATACGGTTAATGATATTATATTAATTTTGTGATTGGAAAACCAAATCCGGCACGGCAGACAGGTTGGTAGAAGAAAGATCGAGCAAGAGATATAGTGAGTACGGGCTCGTATTAATTACAATCGTGACAATCGGTCGGTCGATCGAGCCGATCTACGGACATAATTACGAGTCGCGAGATATAGAGGGGTCGAGGACGATGGTGCAGGAACATGAGTTAACGATGATAAGACCCGGTGCCGACGCGTATAGAGGGAGTTTTCCCAGCGGACTGACGCGTTACCACGGCCTACTACTGATTAGGTAAATTTCGGAATTACGCGAGAGAACAATAATAATAATAACGATAACGTTGGTGATAAGCGTGCGCGTAAGTTCGTGTGGTGTGTGTGACTCAACGGTTTCCGTTGTCCATTGTCATCTCGCTGCGAATAAAATAATAACAATATGTGTAGATAATCGATTGACCTGCTACTTGCGTCATACATTGGAAATCTGTTTCCGATCATCACACGATCGCCACGATAAAAGATCACATTTATGAACTTTTCGTTTTTTCTTACGACCCGCCGTCGAATAATATTACGATTATAATGTTATTATTTACTTTTACACATCCGTTCGACTAACATTCATATTCCGTTTTAAATTACCTTTCGACCATTTCACACGTGGTTTACAGCCGGTGACGACAACGCGGAATTTTAATACAATACATTATTAACGCATCAATTATCTTGATCGACACTTTGCACGTACATCCTCCCCTGTGGTTGCTGCTTGAAACTTGTCGCCATGTGCATTTTCGTG
Organism: Eriosoma lanigerum; assembly: GCA_013282895.1. Taxonomy (NCBI): domain Eukaryota; kingdom Metazoa; phylum Arthropoda; class Insecta; order Hemiptera; family Aphididae; genus Eriosoma; species Eriosoma lanigerum. Next base: position 33,197,973 of record CM023359.1, read on the forward strand.
CGAGTATCCCAATATTATTATGTATATAACAGCTATTAGGGTAATAGTAAACCGAGTACCGACGACAACCGATTAAGGTTATCGCGAAATTGACCACGCGATCCGTTAAACTTTGTTCTGAACTTGGTAAACTACGAGTATATAATAATATTCCCGAATAGACTTGGATCTGTTTAGGTAAACATTCGAATAGAACACGTTTGTTTTTCAATATTTAATCAAGATAAATATATTTTTTTATAATTATTAACGAAGTGGCATACACGATAATATTTCAAAAACAAAAAAAAAACAAATAAAATTTCACAATGCCAGAAATTTAATTAAATTTAATGATTTGCATACCAGAAACCATAAAACTATTATCGATACTATTACTACTATCACACTACATTACAGGTATATACACCTAAAAATATTGCATACCAGAGTAAATCACCATATAGTCACTAACACTTAAATTAATCCAAAAAAATTTAAAAATCGGATCTTTACTTAAATTCCGATTTGTCGAAATATTATTTCAATCTAAATTTATGTTATCTGTTTATCTATTAGTTAAAAAAGCATTGTGATTATGTTCATTTCTTTTAATTCATATGCATAACTAATAATCCAATACTCCGACTACATCCAAAAATATCATAATGTGGTACTTTTGTTTACTGATTATGAAATAATTTTCATTTCTTTTTATTATATAATGAACTATAATAACTTTTTACTTATTCCTTTTTATTACCTATTTACTTATTTATTTATATTATACGGGACAAGTCCAAAAGGAAAAGAAATTTCTAATAGATATATAAAATAATAATTATTACTCATTAATCAGACAACAAAAAAAATGTAAAATTAAAAATCAAATATTATAATGTTGTTTAATTTCTATATCTAATCACACCATGTTGATCAGAGAAATGGATTTTAATTATCACGATACGCATTAAAAATAATAATAATAATAATGGAGTGGAAAAAATAATGATCAAATAATGCAAAAATAACATCATCCTGTCGAAGAATTAATCTACGAGACTGTTCGAATCAACACTAATGTACTTAAGTAAAAACATATGGAATGAAAATAACAAAACGATTGTTTTTTCATCGTTATTATCTTTTGTTTGTGGATGATATATGATATTAAAGTTTTCACGCGGACAAATAAATAATAAATAATTAGTGGACAAAATACTAATGCCCACAAAGAAACGTAGAGTGTCCTGTGTCTATTTCTTTTGAAGAGATGCGGTAGAAATGCATTTCAACAATGTGCTGAAGCACTCTTAACTCTCAAGTAATCACACAAAATGTATTATCCTTTAAAACAGATTTAGAATTCTCTTTGATCGAAAACACAATGGGTTAGTTTCAACTTAAATATTACAAAGAAATACATACAAGCTGTATACAGGCCTCATTTATAGAACCCTCAATAGGTATAATATAATACTTATATATAAAAATAAAATATAATTATACATAACGTAAATACTTACAGTAGGTAATAATTTAACTTCCACTCAAAGAGATATGCAAATTTTAAGAAATTTAGTATAGTTAACAGTTCATACTTAATTAAAATTAAACTTATATTTTCTAAAAATGTATTTACAAATTTAACTCGTAAATTTAACTAATTTCTAAATTGGTTAGTATACTATAGTACAACATTATATTATAATATTCATTGTGAAATTATTATTATACCAAATATATAATTTAAAAATTGTAATGAAATTAATTGCTTAGAATATTTAAGTATGCCACATAAATGGTAATTTAAGGTTTTTTTTAAATAATGGTATTTAAATTTAAATAACCTGAAAAATGTTTTTTTTTAAAAAAAGAATGTGACTCTCATCTCAATCGTATACATTAGTAGATAATTTGCATAAATCCCATTTAAAAATATAAAATTATTGAAATTAGTAAAAAGTTGACAAACATGGAAGAATAACCTAAATAATAATATAAAAGCATCTCTGATTTTATTGCATTTTCGGTACTTTTGATCTAATGTAAAACGTTTGACGCGGTAGCTGATAAGTTTCAAATTTTCCCTTCGAGTTTGGTGATGTATTATCAATTCCAGTCACCCTTTGCGTATGGTGATTCGCTGTTCGTTTCAAGTACATATTGACCTCGGGCACTGAAAACGTTTTATACCCAAATAATAAAATAATTTATCATTAAAAATATGACCATGTACCTTTTGTTTACATATTCTCCCATTAGCTGATGATCGCCCCGTGGAGGACATTTCCCGGAGATGTATTTTAACGCATTCGAACAAGGCCACGACCAAAATCCCAGTGATGATCCTATGCTCTCAGAAAAGTACGCCGGGGCCATATGATGATCGCAAACATACGGTTCTATACATTAATATGAACAATATTATAAGTACCCGTTAACGTATTTACTATTTAGTGTTAATATTATTTAAATAAAATTATTCTACAGGTTCCTTAATAATTAACTATGAATCATAAATTAATTTTTGATGAGTCAAAAAATTAAAAATGGTTTTAATACCTTTTATTCCAATATTATTGTTTGTTAAATTTAATTTATAAATTATATTAGATTCTAAGCGGAGCGAGGAATGTATTGTTTCTACAAAGATTATTATTATTTTTTTTTATCTACGAAAACATTTTTTCAGTTAGAAATAACTGTCCAATTACTATAAGTAGGGTATGCTTTTCGGTAGCAAATCGTATCATCTTGGTATTTTATAAAACTATTTTTTGAATTTCTCAAAAATTATTCCCTAGGAGAAAAAAGCTATCAAAAATAGCAAAAAATCGGTAAAATTACGATTTTCGTAATTAACTTAATCTTTTTACAAAATATTTTGAAAATTATAACTGACAATTTCAATCATAAACTAATAATAACTCCTTAAATATCGATCGTATGGATTTGAAATTTACTTTGCATATTTACATATGTTATTTATACTTGTGGTAAATTTTGGAATGGATTATCAGTTCAAAATATTTATATATTGTAATACATTGAGATTCACTCAGAATTATATTTTTCAATGCAATATTATTGCACTCAAATCTTAATAATTATAATAAACCACTAATTTCTACGAAGACCGAAGGGACGAAGGAGGAATGTCTACAATCAACCTTCCCACTTTTATTAATTTTATATTGATTTAAATACATTTTTATACTTTATTATTGATTACCTAATGATAATCATAATTTTATGAATACTATTATTTATTAACAATTATAGTTTCCGTTTATCTGAATCATTAATTTAATGTTTTAACTTTAATATCAGACCATAAAAATGTGTCTTAAAACAACTATCTGAATTATTAATAAATGTACTATAATAAGAATATAAAGAAAAAATACAAAATAATGTTTATAATTCGCTACTGTACTTTTACTGTTTTTACACGATGGTTGTGTTAATCCACCGTTTACGTAGAAATCAATGTCGCCGCATGGCTCGAATTGTCCCTCGACTAACGCATTCGTGTGTATTACGTCCACAAAATCGGCATCATTCCTGTTCAGTCTTCTGTTGAGATGACTACTGTAAAATAATGGAAATGCCACATCAAGTCCTGAAAAAAAACACATTTACTAGTTTACAACTTATTAAATTAGTTGACTTTATATTTATAATAATAGTACCTACGTGTATTATGTAGCATATAGATATCTAAATGCATAATATACTTAAAAACCTAATAAAATTATTATTTTAACAGTGCAGTTAAAAATACTAAAAAAATTATTTTGAAAGAAAATTTCGTAAAATAAGTTTTTTGAATAACAGATATTTCTCTCAACATGAATATCATTGAAACGCGTATAATATAAGAATATATTATGTACGTTTTATAAAAGATAAAAAAAAAATCAATAAATACCTAATAGGATAGTTAACTGAAAGTTTAGTATAAGTGCAGATTTAAATGTGTGGCTGATGATATTATAATTGATGGTAAAATTAAAAGAAATATTAATACTATATCAAAGGTCAGATGAGAAAATCTGATTGAATTTATAGCTTATGATAAAAAAAAAGTACAACATATTTAGTTTCTGGAAGATCAAAGTCCCATTTGATAAGTCTTTGTTAAATTGACATTATAAGTATAATAGTACCCGTTATTCTGGATAACTTTATCGGCTTCAGATGTTCGGCCACCTGACCGGCAAGTTGACCACCTAGACTGAATCCAATAATATGTGTCCCTTCATCATGATCATTCACTTCAGATAATTCCATGATTTTGCGCACAAACAAGGCAGTACACATTCCTACCGATGGCAAGTTGTACACTGCAGCCAGATAACACTCAGTAGGACCGGACGAAACATCACTATAATTGATCATCCAGACATTGATATCCATAACCTTTAATAATTCTGAAAATTATCATAACATTGAATGTACTCGTATAAAATTGATAATTTGTTAACAAGGCAAAAAGTAATATAAAAAATGTTTAATTGAGAAATATTGGATTTTTTGTCATGAATTAATATTAGTAAAACTAATTAATTTTTAAAAGCAAATAAAATATTATGTTTTCGAAACAAAAACACAACTAATATGCTTTTATAAGTAAAATAATTACACTTTAAATTACAAATAAATTGAAAAAAATAATTTTTAAGAGAAAATGATAATTTATTATGTTGTAACTATTATGATGACTGTACTATATATATATATATATATATTCAATGTAGGAACTCGTATTATATTACCCATTACAGTGTCTGCTAGTATTTTATTTTCAATTTACGACAAATTAATTTCGGTAATATTTTTTAATTTCTTTAGAAATACTAATTTAAATATAAAATATCTGTTTATAATTAAAAATAATATTTCGATTATTAATTTCATAAAAATTAAAATAAAGAAACTTGTTGGTAAAGACGATATAAATATAACGAATAAATTCTCATAAAATAAGTATTTTATAAATAAAATAACTAAAATCCTACATGATAATATTATGGATTAAACACATATTTTGCTAAAAATCATAATTTAATTCAAAAAATCTATTAATTTTTAACATTCGAAATATAATAAAATATTACCGTTTCATAATTTACACTATATGGAATGTATGTGATATGTATGATGTGATGAGTTTTTTGTTTTCAATATAGATAGATAGCATTTTACCCTAGCATAACTTGTATTAAACATATTCAGAATAATTATATTAATTTAATTAAAAGCATATTCGTACACTATATGTCATCATACACATTTCGAACGACAAAAAAGTATTATTTATAAGTGAAAACTTTTAGTATATTATTAATTATATTTTCATAATGTAAGTACCAAAATAAAACATATACAGGGGAAGAGATAATATTAATAAGTTAAAAATGCATCCAAGTTGAAATTCATACAAATTTTACGCTTATAATTCGTTGAAAACCCCCTCAGATAAAACATTCAAATAAAGGATAGTATTTAATATTATGTTACATTTTCTTTTAAATTGTTAAAAATCAGGTATAAACGTATGTAATCGTATTATTACGTTCTTATTTTATGCGTTCAACGTATTAACATATTGTTTTAAATTCAATAGTGGTATGGTGTATTCATATAGAAAACATGATGTATGTGCATATAATCAACGTTAAACATAAATACTATATAAAATATCGACTTTATAATATATTTCACGTAATCTAAAAAAATATTTGAGGTATTGTTGAATAAATTTTTATTTATAATAATATTATTAAAACTTTTAAGATATTAAATTAAAAAAAAAAAAAAAAGAGGTGGATCGATAGAATGGACAATTATATTAAGATAGCTGATGTGAATGGATGAAAAGTAAGAGATCTGTGGAGGTAAAGGACTAGCGTAACTGACCTCATATCATAGCGATAGACGAAAAATAGGTATTAAAGTCGTGAACATAGTATAATCAATTGAATATATGAATATGCATTGATAATTTGACAAATTTAGGTATAAAGGATAATTTATAATAGTACAATATATTATACAATTCGCATTGGTTTGTCGTTTGTGTGTGTCAAACCTAAACTTTTTAGTTTTAGAAAAATATTATATAGAACTATAAATTGAAATATTGAAAAATATATTACATTAATATTATATAACCCAAGGTGTATAGAGTTTTTTTGATTATTAATATACGTATACATTAAAATTAATATTAGATTTATTTATTATTTAAAATAATTGACCCTTTTAAATTTTAATTATTTATGGTTTTATGACTAAGTGTATGAAAAAAATTGTATGTTTTATATATGATATTTTGGCATAAATGCAGTTATAGAATATAATTAATCTAGTATTAAGATTAGAGCATAAATATATTTTTTGTATAACTTATAAGCACAATTTAACGATAATCTGTATTTAAATCGAATAAAACTAGGTAATTATATTTCGAACAAAATATAAAAATTGATTGAGAACTAAAATATTTTAGTACCTATGTAAGGTTTTAGATTGAAACATTTAACATGGTAATACTAATGAATATAAAAAACGTAAGCCTTTTTGTTTCATTTGAATGTGTAAGTATTAATAATTTAACATTGTAGATTTTAGTCGACAATTCTATACATTTTTTAAAAAGATAAGTAATTTACAATGTTTATAATTAAAATGTATTTTATAAGTTACAATTATAAATTATAAATAAATAATAAATTACATTAAAAATAAGAGCAGTTATTTTTGGTTGATCGATCTTCACAATATCTATCATTTCTCGTGGGAAGTTGAGGATTTAGAATGCAAATTAGATATTTTATTTCATTAATAGGTTATATTAATTATTTGTCTATCAATAATTGAATATTTCTTTATATTTGTTTTTATTTGTTTTCTTTACTTAATAATTTATACACTATACAGACATCTTAATTTTATTTATATAAGTTACGAGCCTGCGATTAATTTTTATTATAATTTAATATCATATTTTATTCGAAAATTAATTTTCTATAAATAGGTACCTATATATTATAAAATATAAATTTCAGATATTGTAATATTCAATAGACATTAATAATTTTTATGTCACGCTTTAAACAAAATATGTTATTCAAATACTATAGCCATTATAATATAGCCATATAATACAACCATATAATTTACTATAAAGTGAGTAATTAAAATAGGATGTAATATCATTTGTAAATAATTCTACAAAATAAAATATTATAATTTGTAATATATCCGATTTTTGATTTCAAACATTTATAATTATTATATACTAGTTTATATAGTTCTCAGAGTAACAAATAAAAGTGTATGAATGAAATACAAAGAATTTTTAAGTTATTAAAATTTGAAGTAATAGATAATTAGCTGTACAAATCTCTATGTGTAATGTCATAAATCAAAATATCATACAACTAACATTATGAAAACCATATATTAATTAATTGTATTTAAGTACGTACACATCACACATAAATATAATATATATTATTAAATATAAATTAGTTATAGCCTACATGTAATTGGATTGTAAATTCATTCAAAAGCAATTTTTTTCATTCCTTTTGACTCGCAAAAATATTGATAATTTTTCTTTTTGTTCATTTTATTCAAATCGACCATTAAAAATATAAAATTATTATTCCATAAAGATTATCATCAATTGATAGTGAAGTTTTTAATAATTTAATTTATTACCATTATACTTCATACACAGTTGAAATTTATTAATAAGACAAACGAATCACAATATTTATCAAACAAAAATATTATGATTTTTTTATTTTATATTTATATTTATAAAGTCAAGTACAAATATTAATATATATTAAATAAGCTTTAATAATATTGCGTCTCTTTGAAATGCAAAATGTTGTATAATATAATATTATTATGAATATTGGCAAAAAATTAAAGAACAAATTATGGTGTAAAACTTCAATAGGTACTCGTATGATAACGAATATCATATTTCACATTACTTCTGATAAATTTGTTGATAAAATTTGGCCCATAATTCATAAAACGTAATAAACAATTGAAACTATTAGGTTTATCTTCCATTAAAATTCAAATTCAAAGGAAATTCAAATATAACATCAAAAACAGGCAAACGGTCTACTTCTTTATTAACCTAATATTCCCACAACTAAAATAACAAAGTTAGTTTACCCTAGTTTAAGAAATACCAAATTTCTAATCTCTTAAGGTAATATTTGGTTTAAATTATAAACTAATTTTAATAATAAGATCAGGCTTCTTAAAACAATCAACGACATTTTAATTAGAACGTTTGAATAAATCGAATATGACACATACGTTCACTTGTTAATCATCTCATACATTTTCAATAATTCGAAAAATCAAACAATTTTAATTATTTAAATAAAACGTTATCGATACCTAGACTCGGCATATAGCTTGCGTTTAAAATGTCTTTAGAGTAGTCTATTAAATGTCATCGTTTTGTTATAAATTCCAATATATGTTTTGCGATCTTTTGGTGACTAAGACGTAAATTCATTATTATTAAAAAACTCAAAAATTCATAGGTGATTCTGTTTATATACTATGAAGAGCGATCACTCCTACTCTAAAATATGGTAGGTGCCCATTTGTACAATGGTAATTGATAATTAATTATCTCAGATATTAATTCATTACACTTTAAGGAACAGAAATATTATAATAAAAAGATAAAATGTATTAAAAACTAAAAATCAATATTAAGTTGTAGTGGTGTGTAGCTATTACACTGCAGATACATACTTACTAAGTTAACTGTGATTGCCCCTAAAATTACAAACATTTGATCTGCTACTATACAAATTCAACTTAAATAATTTTTCAATTATATTATTAGTAAGTAGTATTAAATATTGAAACGCGAGAAAATATAATAATATGAAATGTAAAAAATGTTAATTTAATCGACAGTTAATTAATAACAATTAGTTTCTAAAGGAGAAAATTCATTACTAAATAAATAATACAAAATATTATTTAAGTATAAAATATGTATGCGTGAATTGAATAAATTTACTAGAAACAAAAATGGTTTATATTGTGAGTTCTATATAATATTGAGTATTTTAAAACTGTAAACTTAATCTAAAGTATTATCAATGAGATAATAGCTTATGAGAAATAAAATAATTATACTCGTATTATTGATTTGTAATTTATAATAAAAACTAAAAAAATTACCATTTTTTATGCTTTGAAGTACTCCCAACATAAAATTACTGTTGAAACCGTGTAGAATAAACTTATTAGGAAAAGTTTTCACGAAATACGATTTAGTAATATTTTCTACAGTGACCATTTGAGGCTCTTTTACATTTTCCCTGTAGTAAAAATTCAATTATAATTATATATTATATTAATTTATTTATGCGTATGAAATAATAATATATAATAATTAACAGTTTTCTTCTTAAAACAAATAAGTTTGCTGTGCAATTGAATTCGAATAAACGCGTATTTATATATAATATCTTAATCGACACAAATTAATATATAGTTTCTACAAAGTCCAGCGTTATCAATATGGTTCAACCATTTTTTCCCTATCCAAAACATAATTTTTATACTACATCGACGCGTAATACACTATACGTAATACGTAATACATCCTATAATCATACGAGTACAGCAAACTTGTAAGTAAATAACATATTGTATAACACATGTCGTATAACGTATTGTATGATTATAAAATAAAATTCACAGTACTTAACCACCTGGTGTATAGATAAAAATTGATCGAAGAATCGGGACACACCGGATGAACAATAAATGTACAATTGCCGATTTTTTGGTGATTATCAAAACACCACGAGCCCGTAAAGAAGTATAACCATAAGAGGAACATTTTATTTGTTGTATTAGTTTCTGTAAAAGAAAATCAAAGGTTTTTATTACTGATAAATTGATAAAACAAATTGAAAATATTGTATAACAATAACCAACCTATCGATTATTATTTAAATGGAAATCGAAACACTGCATTATATAAAACAAAAATCAAAATCAAAACATTCAGTATTTTTGTAACGAAACGTATATTGTGTTTTAATTATATCAAATTATAGATTATTTATTTATTAACAATAAAACGTAAATTTTATTTTAAATATATATAGAAATATATATATATACCAATACGTATACTATTTTCATGGGTAGTTTAAAATAAGATAGTGTAAAAATAATGAAGTAAAGCATTATATTTATTGAATATTAAATAGTATATACATGATTAAATTATTTTCAAAATAATTTTTGTAAAAGATGAAAAAGTTAATGGTTTAGTGAAATCATTAAATGTATAAAATATTCCGATTGGCAATTCTATTATAATATGAATATAAATGAAAACATTCTGTTATATTATATAGATAGGTACATACTCGAAAACATTTCATAGATGATTGACGTGCGTTTCAAAGTATAATAATATGGAATCTACGTACTAGTCCACTAATAGATTGCAAATATCCAAACATATATTAGATTTTATAACAAAACGATGACATTCAATAGACCACTCGGCATTTTAAACGCAAGCTATATGTCGAGTATAGGTACCGATAACATTTCATTTAAATACAACGCAGCGTACTGAGCGGTGTAGACAACTATCGAGTTGTATAGGTAGGAGTATTCGTATTCAAATGGTCTCCAAATAGTATAAACTAAAAACGAACATGTTATTATAATATATTTAGTGGGGTTAGTCACGACTGTAAATAGAATATTAAAATGTCAATGCCATAAACGGTCAACTTGTTTTCTTTTTCTTTTTTTCCTTTATTTTTATTTTTTTTTTTTGTCGTAATCCATTTTTTTTTTAGTATTATACATTTATACATAATATATCGAGTTAATTTTTATGAATATTATTTCTAGATTATTTTTACACAGTTTACCACTTAAAAAACGCCATTATGTATAGAATTATCATTAACGAGATTAAAATTAAAAATCGGATCAGAGATTGTACAAGATTATACAAAGTGGACATTCGGATTTTATTCTTATCAGAAAAATAGCACATATCATTTAAAAACAATACATTTTTCGTTTCACTCAAAATCTAAAACAATAACATGTAATATTTCACAAGCACTAATCATTTCATTGATCTATGTTATCTCACACATTTATTATGTAAGTACAAAAACATGGTACTATAGTAAGTACTTTGGTATATATCGTTATAATTAATTTTCATACAGTTTAATAAGTATTTTTCTCATCTACAATATTATTACCGTCACAGATTAACGACGAAACTATTTCCAATAGAGATTCTATAGAAATTATTAATGGAAGTTAAAAATATTGTAAATTATAATATTGTTAGATAAATTAACCAATAAGTATTAATATTTTTTTTAAATATGCTGAAAGAATGAAATAAACTATTAGTAAAGTGATAAACATTGATTATAGATACCTACCTAATAATGTATTTCTATATCTATGTTGAGGAACTATAACTAAGGATATTATTTATATAACATTTATGCCCTAATTATTTATATACTATATATATATAGCAAAATATATTAATTATATAACACGTCAAAGTATATATAAATATTATTATGCAACTTTTATAATAATTTATCTATTGTAAATATAAATATAAATCATTACCTTGTGAAATTTTAAAGGCATTTCGTCGTGAGCTAATAGTTAGCTAATAATTATTTTTATTTTTTTAAATTAAAATAATTGGTTTCTTTTAATTCTAAAATTTATATTCATCAAATATGCTAGTTATTAAACCCCCAAAAGCAAAAGTATTATTATAGTATTAAATGTATTAACTAAAATTTTAACGTGCTCAGATTCGATTCCAAGTCGAGTTAATTTACTAATGACCAAAAAGAGAATTACATTTAATCTTAAAACTTTATAAACTAATAAAAAAAACTATCTACTATGGTTGACGATTCTTGAAATAACGATGCGCATAATACAAATATTAATTACTTGGTTTCAATAAACGGAAATTAGAAGAAAATAAAATGCAAAAAAAATGTAAAAACATACATTGTGTTGAGAATCAATTTTTTTTATTGATTAAATTTAAATATTACTCGCTGAGAGTTGTTTAATCATATAAAGCGATAAGGTTTCCAAGTAGAGTATTGTTATTCATATTCTTAAAGTAGTTTAACAATTTTAAAAATTACAATAAATCTCCCATTTATAACATAAATAAATATTTAGAATTCGAAAATAGAATATTTATAATTCTAAATATTGAGAACATAAATTAATTCATATATTATTAAGGTGGTTAAATGCCGGTCAATATTTATATTAATAAATTATTACTGAATGCAAGAGGCTTGAAATATAACGGGTCATAATATATAGTAAAAAATAATAAAGTTATTATTAGTTAATAGATTACAAAACAATAATTTCGTTTAAGTAATTAGAATTATAACGTAGAATTTATAGAGAAATTATAACAAGAAAATAACAATTGTATAGGTAAAAAACTAAATAAAATAATATTTTGTTAGTTCCATATGGATGACGGTCGTAAGTTGATCTATTTCAATATCTAAACATCAAAGTTCGTCCTTTACCCTTTAATAATAATATTGAACTGGTTTTAAATTTAAAGTGTTTGCGTTTCGTCCCTTTTACTTTGGACTCTAACTTAGGATAGTTAAAAAGGGTTATATATTCTTAATACATCAAACTATCAATACTCTTAAAAAATGAATAAATTAACTTGAAAGACTATAATATTAAAAGTCGATCGACTACTACTTTTTTTATATCCACTTGTTTTGTATACAAAAAATATTTAGTGCTCATCTAAATGTATTATAATAATTATGATTAAAAAAAAAACTTGTATTACGAAATAACTATTTACTTATTATTTTTGTTCTAAATAATATAATGTCTGCTATACCTACAGATTGTAGCATAAATTTAATATGTTTAATTATTGTTTAATTTTAGTAAAATTAATATTATAATTACTGAAATTAATGTAATTATTGATAAGTAAGTTAAAACCTTGAACTAAAGGGATTCGGTATTATTGATATGCTAAATGTACTTATAAATTTTCTATGTTACAGTAAAGTAACTGAAATAATATTTTGAATAGATATCTTAAAAATAAATATTTATGTAGCTTTACAACGTAGGTAATTAAACATTAGTTTACCGCGTTTATAGTATGTTTTAAAACAATAATTAGGAATAATAATGTTTACATTATAATTTTTCATACGCTATACATACGTCACACACCGAGTATTCTGTTTAAACACATGTACATTATTTTTAATTATTACCCCATATCACATATTGTCTTCATTGTCACCAACAAAAAATAATTAATTGTAGTATATTATGTTTTAAATAATTTTAATAAACATAAGTCAAACGACTTCCAAGTTAAAGCAAATACTATTTTTTCAGTACCCAAACATATTATTATTGAACGTAAAAATACATTTATGTCTAAAATAAATGTCGTAGTTTAATTATAGTATTTGTATATTTAATAGTTGGTGAAAGATTCCGTACGTATGTAATAACAGACCAATTAAGTATAATATGTAAATATAATATTATTATAAGTGACCTCATTATTTTTTAATAACAATGAATCATTACTTTTGAATACATAAATTGCTACTTCAGAACATAGAAAGGTCAATGATTTACTGATTTACTTATTTGAAATTAAATATTTCTTTTTATATTGTGATTTATAGTATTTATAGAACAAAATATTTATACAAATAAATCAAACAATAGATAGGCTAACGTTTAATTTATTTAACGTTCGTTCGTTAAGAACTTTAATAAATGATTTGTGAAAAAGATGTAACGAAATTTATAAAAATTGTTTTAAAAATACATTTCATTAAATTGATACAGTTCATAAAAATAAAATAGGACTTTTCCATTTCCTATATCATATTAAATCACCGTTAGCTGTCAAGAATAAGAAAATAATTTCAATTTATAAGTTCGTGAATAATAAATATAGTTACCTATTTAATAATTAAAAAAACATATTTTAATATTTTATCTATATTATGTTTTATTTGCCATCCAAAATATAATATTTTTTATCTTTAAGTATAATATGTTACGAATTACAATTAATGATCAATTTTATACTATATTATAATGTGTACAAAATGTTTTCATATTTGATAATTATAGCGAATATTAGGTATACGGATAAAATATTTTGGTAGGACTTAAATAAAATAGTTTGTTCCTACCTATAATTCCAAAAATTATATAAATTCATTAGGCATATTCAAATATCATCATCATTCATTAAACCATTGACTATTGAATAGTCAATAATGACTATTAACAAGTAATAAAGATTATTAAAATAAATCCGAGTAATAAATGACCTTTATTGAATCTATAATTATACAATAAAATAGTTAAGCGTTGGCAAAACTACTATTTACGATACATTTAACAGTATACAAACTGCAACAAATTGACTTTATTTTATCCGGTTTTCCCACGCTACTGTGATCCTAAATTATGTTATGAATTTGAAAAAAAAAATTATGCAAAACACGTTTACGTTTCTATTATGTCAATTTGAGTGCAAGCGAACTAAAAGGGGTCTACTGTCGCGTCAGCTCGATGGCTTAAGTAGATGAGTTTTCTGTTAGTTGAACTGGATTGTTTGGATCATTTCACCTATATATATATATATATATATATGAATATAATTTAAGTCTACTTGGTCGTATTTTGACGCACGTGACTCCAATCCGAAATTGTTGTGGTGAATTTGTCTGGTCCCTTGCGAATGTTTATTCCGATGACTTACGTGGGTAAACCAATCCATACTAATAGGACTAACTTCAGAGAAGTTTCAACAAATCACGATACGATTCGGTCCAATTTTATACTTATATACAAAAAAAGAATCTCTCGACAATACATCACTTCAACTATTATAAGTTTAGTAAATTATAATTTTAAATTACATAAAGTACTTTTGAAATAAATAAATAATCGAGATACATATTATTTTAGTTTTTTCAATGTTAATTTTGTATCATATTATATAATTAAAATGTATTTTATTTTAAAATGTTTCTATTATTAACAAGATTTGTGAAACCTTAAAGTTTATTATAACTTGACGAATGGTAGCCATTTTTAAATAAAAAATAAAAAAACTATTAAAATTGTATTTACCATAAGTGTCTTAATATTTATTGACATTGAAAATATATTCTAAATATAATTTTTTTTAATAATACTGTTTACTGTATATTATAGTTTACGATATACGTAGGGAAAAAATACGTATCATACAATGTGTCATAATAAACATCTACTTAGTAATATTATTTTAAGTTTAGTATATTTCCTATAATAGATTATTATATTATTATTATTATTTGTTAAATTGTTTACCTTGCAACCATAATTTATTTTAATAAATATACTATGTATCACATCGTATTATTATATAGGTAAATTTCAAATTTTTATTAATAATAATAAATTAACACCAAATATAATTTTTGAAATTTTACTCATAATTTTTCATTTTTTTATATAAAATATTTATAAGTAGCAAGAAATGTTTTATTAACAATTTATTCAAACATCGCAATATTTGCGTGCCACATCATATAACTTTATGATAATAACTTTTTAAATACATTTATTTCATACACAGTCGATAAGAAAACATACTACGTAGTACAATGATATTAAAAATATATAGTTTGCATAATTACACCAAAAAACTAACCAAGTATTTTGTATCGTTATATAATAATAATTACTAATTTGTACGCATTGTTATCGTATTATTTTAACGCTCGTTTTGAAAAAAATATAATTTAATAACTAAAATCACTATCCGACATACGATTCTAAATATGGAAATCGTTAGAGTTAAAGCATTATAAATTACATCATTATAAATAAAAATAATTTACATCCATAATAATTGTATTAAATTTATTATAAAACATGCATAAAGTTAGTTATTTCTTTTAAAATCGCTGTCTCTTAAAACTCTTAAAAGTCGACAATCATAGTAAAACTATGCAGAGACGCAGGAACTATTTTTCTTGTAGGGGGGCAAAACTTTAAGGAAAATCATGATATATAGTATATTAAAATAAAATACAAATACTTATTTTTTTTGTAAAATAGGTTTAACTACTATTTTGTAAATTAAATAAATAGTCTTATTTACTTAATTTAATTTTGAATATAAAATTAAAAACAAATTTTAATGTTTTACATTTTTTAATTTTATTTGTTATACAACTTTTCAAAATTCATTTTATTACATATTATATTATATAATTATTAAAAATAATAAAAATGTAATTTAAATATAAACTATAACTCTAAAATGTTCAAGTATTTAGTGTATGACTATGATGACAAATTTTCAGGGGGCAAAATTACAATTTGCTCCCTGACATATTTAACAGGGGGCCGAATGCCCCCTCTGCCCCCCCCCCCCCCCAGCACAGGCATCACTTAAACTATGTATAACTATATATTACAATATTCATAATATTTAAATGTAGTAATTATTCACGATCGAATGTACCTATACAAAATGTTAGCAACCGTTTTTGACTTGTCTCCGAAACATTTGAGCGTTGAACAAAATCAATCCATAATTAATAACATTCCCTGCATCTGGCTGCTCAAACTTTTGTTCACTTAATATTTCTGCGTGTAAACTATCCTTCGTCTATCATGTACAGATTGCTAGGAAACGGACACAAAGTAAGTTTCATAATGTTCTAAAATAGTATGGGATAAAATGGTATAAATGTCAAGCGAATGAATTACCAAATCGAACTATATTATAAAAGTAATTTTTGGATGTCAATGAGCCACAGTGATGTACTCATTAAACTTCCTCCTAATTATTATTATAAAATCAATATAAGTAACAAATCTATATACAAAATGAAAACAATTTATTTTTATTGTACGATTTTTACATAATGTATACAAACGAGTTAATTAGAGAAATCGTCAAAAATAATATAATCTACATAATTATTATAATATTGTCACATAACAAGCTAAAAAAAACAAATATATTTATCATACCATAATGTTAAAATACTTATTATTAGATTTATATCCAATAAGAAGACTCATAGAAATTCTGTATAATGAGCCAATGGCGAACACTAGATACTATTAGTTAACACTAGGATTATTCGTTTAATAATCTAAAGTTTACAGAATTGTTGTAACAATAAGGAACAATTTTAAAAATCAAATGATGGGCTAATATTTGTGTGAAAGTAACCGTAGTTCTCCGGTTTAAATAAATTACAACTTCAACTTTAATTTTAATCTAGTAGTTATTAGTCTAACCAGTAACCATTGATAATGAAACATGTCAAAAAGTCAAAATCGACGTAGGTATTTACTATCTGGTCACTAGCTACAGGTAATATTTTCAGTACACACGCATACACAACTGACAAAAACGTAAGCTATTGCCATTTTTTCAAAACAAAAATTGTTTATTTAAAATACACATACTTATTGTATTTATACTGTCATATGTGTTGACTATTTATTTTAAATGATTACATTATATATCTAATATTATCATTTGAATTAGTAATATATTATATTATCTTGTTATAATAATGTTCAGCTGTAATTTTTACTGTTACGATATTATAATAAATTATAATATTAATAATTGTTTTCTTAACATTTCTAATTCGTTTAATTTTCTACATATATAAGGTTGCATATGTCTTTAGAATACCCAATGGCGACGTTTATACACGTTCTTTTATTATAAATGTATGATATTATTTTCAACTAAAATAAAATAATTTTCTCAGGTACGAGTAAAAAAATGTTTTATTATAAGTGTAAAATCATTCTAGCTTGGGCGAGATAATTTCATTTGGTCAAATATTTTTTTATTCTTTATAAAATACAAAGCAAAATGTATTTTTTCTTTTTTGTTATTTCCAACCGAAATTCATAACCTATCCACGATTTCCACGTTATAGTTTAAAATACGAGTTTCAGAAGATAGTTTTGTAAATAATGATTCGAGATTTAGTTTATAATATGCATGTGCAGCGTAAATTAAATAAATAATATACTTACAATTTGTTTTTCTTGTTCAGAACTATTCGACCGAACACAATAAATCAAAACTATCAGCGTTTTACTTTAAAAAAAAATAAATAATTTGCATACCAGAAAAACTTGAAAATATATACGTATAAATATTCATTTGAAAAACTGTCGTCGTGTTTTATTATAACCTACAACTAAAAATTACCGTATATGGAATAAGTCGTTATTCAATTTGCCTATTAATAAAATATTATTAAAAAGTCGATATTATTTTATATTTTTTAGGTATAAAATTATTAATAGTTAAATAAATAATAGAAATAATAAAAAAAATTATAATAAATGGGATTATAGACTCTGTAATACAAAATAATTTCTGCTATTCTGGCTTCCATTGTACCGTATCATGTTCACGTTTGGTGATATCTTACTTAATATTTTAGTTGCTCATATAGTGACCTAGAAACAATACTTTAAACTTCATTTTTTAGTTAACTAAGAACTCTTTGACTGTGATTGTTCTAGCAAGGTGGCATGTTATTAGAAGCAAGGAATAATAAGAAGTTATTTATATGGTGATACACAAACTATTTTAAATCGAGAAGGTTAGAAAAAATTAATATCATCTTACGAACTTACTGAAATTCCAGTAACGAAAGGTTTATTTATTTAATACAATAAATTATAACTTATTAGATATATGATACACATTATATTACAATTTTTTAGATTTTTTCACACTCGTGATAACTTATCGTATAGAATTGGTACCTACAGTAATATCATATACATGACAGTGGTCGCAATAAGTCTAACAACATATTCATCCCGACTCGAAACCAGTGGTGCAATTAGGAAGGGAGTGGGGAAGGGGCTGAGCTCCCTAGATTCAAAGATAGCAATAATTTAAGAGTTTCTGTTCCAATTTATTTAAATGAT
The DNA here is from genome assembly GCA_013282895.1 of Eriosoma lanigerum. Classification (NCBI taxonomy): domain Eukaryota; kingdom Metazoa; phylum Arthropoda; class Insecta; order Hemiptera; family Aphididae; genus Eriosoma; species Eriosoma lanigerum. The sequence continues at coordinate 33,217,062 of CM023359.1, forward strand.
AAATGAATTTATAACAATTTATTAGACGTAATACTTTTGTTTTAATATTTTTATTATTATTTCATTCAAGAATATTCTTTATTCTTATAGGACATACATATAGCATAATATGATTGTGTGACATATGAAAGATTATTCTTAGCTATGCCACACATCAAAAATTGAATATGCACGTCTATGTCACAATACAGATTTTCGAGTTTGGCTATTTTAAATATTTAAAATGATATAACTAATAAAATTGACATTGATAAAATTAATGGTAAATTTGCATTGATAGATAGAAAAGTACCATTGCAAGTGTAATATGAAAATAAATAAATGAAAAGTGGCATTTATAATAACTATTAATAGTATTTATTTAATTTATAATAATTTAATAACAATTCTGTCCATGCAAATCAAATCATATTAAGTTCAAATAATTTTTTAATGGAAATTATTATTTTAAAAAATAACAGGGAGATAAATATATATTTCGTATAAATATGACTACAGTACACCCTTTGACACACATTTTGAGGTATTGTGCTTAATATTTAAGATTGGATGATACCTATTAAACGTGTATAATATTAGGGACTTTGGCCTCTCCACAATTTATACTCTAGTTGCGCCACTGTGCTCGAGACAATAATATATTGTGCCTAAAACCGAATGTCGGTTAAGGTTATTGGGTTTAAAATTAATAGTAAAATCTTATACTAAATTATGACCTGGCGATATTAATATTTATCAAGTCTAACACTATAACAATATTTGTGCTTGATATTTTTTGGGTCCTTTTTGTGGCTTCGAAACGTCCACGACCTCCACATCAGGAGGCAACACTGCGTTCACACCTGATGCTTGTTGTTGAGCGGCCGCCAATTCGTTGACCAGAATGTCATTGTGCAAACTAATTGGCGGTGGTCGGCCATAGTTCCCCATTAGCGATGGTCGGCCAAAGTTCACCATTTGCGGTGGTCGGCCATAGTTCACCATTGGCGGTGGACGACCAAAGTTTACATATTGCGGTGGCATTGATAGCCAGCCGTAGTTCACTGTCATCGGTGACGGAAAATCAGTGTTCAGTGGCGGTTGATGGTAATTAAACAACGTGGCCGGCCGTGAATGGTACGGGGCATACGGTGTATAATAAGAGGACGCAGCCGTCTGAAAATGATCTGTCAATGGAACGGGTCCGGAATTCTGCACCAAAAGAAATAACAACTTAAGATCAATAATACGCTTGAACCGGAATTAATATGAAAATTTTTCAACATTTTGTACCTCTAAAGGTACTTACTTAGGCCTCTAAATACCTGTACAATTATGCTTATAGTGTCGTGAAACTTCCATAACATTAAAAATTTTATTTAAAAAGATATTTAAATTGTATTTTTTCAGTAATTATTAGGCAGTTTTGGATTTAATTAATATTCGTACAGTAGTAAGAATTTTATTCGATTATTGTTATAATTATTTTCATTTCTTTATATTATATGATATTTAATGATTTATGGAAGTTTCACTGTGTAAAGAATATTAAATTTGTGTATATTATCCCGGAAGCGTATAGGTATATATTAAGCCTCGTGCAATCAGTATAACACTATAGTTTCATCTTGACTGGCTACGGACCATTGTTGTTTTTTTTATATATAATTTGTGTTACGTTTGTGGATGTTAACTCATTATCTACATATTAGGCAGGTATATAATATATATATATATATATATGACATATTCGTATAATATAACAATACATTATAAAAAATAATAATAATAAATAAAACCATTATTAGAATGTTATTATTATAATTTGGGTTTTGTTGTTTCATGATAATAGTAAAATTGTTACACTATATAAAATGTCAGACAAGTTTTTTCTACCATAATATCTACCTATTGATATTTTACAATGTCAGACATCAGTCTGTAGTCAAGATGAACTGCATTATACCAATAAAGAAAAAGACGAAAAAAATCGAATACGTACCATATAAAATGACGATGTACTTATATCCATAATATGTTACAGAATGGTATCATGAGGATTTGACAATTTTACTTTTTTTATATTTAAAAATATGAAATCCTCGTGATACGGTTTGTATATATCGTATTTTGAGTTAGAAGTATCAACAGCTGATTTTTGTGTGCTATTTCTGTACGCACTCACTTATACAATAATAATAATATTTATATATACAATTATATGCTTCAGAACTAATAATATTTTTTTTTACACATTTAATAATTAAAATAATACGTAATTATTGTCATAATATTATAATCATCCTGTATTTTTCCCAAAAAAGTCGGTTTTTTATTGTTTTCAAATATTTAAGCAAACCACACAACATACCGCAATATATGATTATACAAATTTTCATTAAATAACTAATATGAATTTATATGGGTAAAATAATTATTAGAATTTAAGTATTAAACATATTTATGCCAACTACCGCCTCTAAATTACCTATACTCATTATTATTATTAGTATAATAATATTATACTTTGTTAAGTCGTTGAAAATTAATTTATTTTTAACTCGTTAATTAGTTATTTCTAGATTAACTTAATAATTTAATTGGTTTAAATCCAAGAGGTTTCAACTTAGATTTTTAATAATAATTCCCCAAGATCGTCCAGTTTAATTACACTTTTAAAACAAATATTGGTGATAAATAATAGTGATAACTAATACTTTCATATGAAAGAAAAATTAACTTTTTAAAAGAATTAAAAAATTAATTAAATTAATCATTTTTGTGATTATACATTTGAGTTATAAATTAATTGTTTTAGATTGAATTTAGAATTGTTTTTAGATACCATTAACTCTTATTTAGATTTCTTTTTTTTTTTTTTAATTTAAATGACTCAACATTATTGGTTTTCAATTTTTTCCTTAACTTCCCAATTTTGACACCATAGTTATTTTATTCGTCGACAATTTTAGATATTAGTTCTTAAGAACGAGCTTTCAAACTAGCTACATAAAGTGTATATATAATATAATATAATATAGTTATGATTTGTGGCACCGAAGACAGTATATTTTAATTTACAACCGATTGTCACTATATTATTATGTACATTATACAACCTAATACCCGACATCATAAATCATAAAACAAATAGTTGCAGTAGTTTGATTATAATATTTACTTTTATGTAAACAAAATGTAATAATATTTGCCTACTACCTACACGACAAAGCAGCTAAATAGGAAAAAGCGTTAATAACCAAGATTTTTTTTAAAACTTATTCCGTTTTTGCAATAATGGTTTATATGTTATTTTAATATTGGATAAAGCAATCACATTTACAGTCATATTTTAAAATGTTATACCATACTATAATTTATAACTTAATAAACGCAATAATATTATACAGTAAGTATAATCTGCTCATTATATAAATACTAAAAAGCGAAAATCGGTTAAACAAAAATAACTAAAATAATTAATACATTTTATAAGTAGTAATTAGGATATATTATTGTTTACTAAAACGGCAACACGAAGTGATAAATAAAAACGAGAGTCGACAAAAGTAATCTCAAGTGATTTTTATTATTATTCACATAAATCAAAATAAACAATCAGTATAATACGCGCAATAATTGAAAAATATAAAATAATAATTAATTGTTATTTGTTATAAAAATAATAATTGAATAGGCACAATTATAATATTATGTAATTAATTATACCAATATATTACGAGATTTTGTAAAAGATTTTCTTCTTAAAAAAATTAAAAAATAAAATAAATACAAGAAAACTTTATTAAACTCGCATGTAATATCGATTACCGTATACATAATATAATATAAGAAATTACTGACTCGACGATTTTAATAATATACTATTGTTTTGATTTTAGTTTCAATCATGTTTTGATTCATTATCATTTAAATATGAATTGCATTAAATTTGACCACGCAAATAATAATGAAATTTATTTATTTATAATAATAATAATTATTATTATATTTATAAATCTATATAATAAAATATAATATTGTTATAATTCTAATTTCTATCGAATCGATTATGAGTTAGATTTATTATATATATATTAGCGTATGGTTAATAAAATTCTTGAGAACGATATACACAAGCATAAGATTAATATTATTTTTTTTAAAAATTCATCATTTAAATAATTTGTGTTCATATTATAATATTATACTTTATGGTAATATTGTGTGTATGATATAAGCGTCTATCTTATTTTTCTACCTTTTCCATAGAATTCTTATTGTTATCTGCGACAGCGTCTGCAATGACGATCGTCTCGAATGGATCATGTTTGATTTCGTTAGTTTCTATTTTCTCCGACTCAACTTCGTCATTCGTCATCGAGATCACTTTTTCGTTGTCGATTTTTTTATTCTGGTTTTCTGGGAGGACTTTAATTTCTTTGATGTGATAGAAACTCTTATGGTTCGCATCACCGTTACTGTACGTAGTTTCGTTGATTTGAACAAGATGTCCATCGATAATCTAAATGTAACAAATAAATAATTACTCGAAAATTGTTAAAATTCAAAACGAGGGGGTAAGGTATATTATAGACATGCTCAATTAGGACAACATAAAATGACGACCAATTTTGTTTCGTCATATGATAACATTTAGCTCTAGATATGTAATATAGAGATAAACTATTTTAAGGACAAAAAATACACTTGGATGAATCGTAAGAAAGACATAACAGATTTATGAACAATAATATAATGAAGTAATATTCAGAATTGAATTTTTAGAACTTAGTGGTATAAAAAATAAAAATAATTGGTTAATATTATGATTATTAAATATCTTTTGACTATGACGTTTTCTACATTTTTTTAAATAATAATTTTACCAAAACTGAACATTTATTGTAAATTATCATGTATACCGTATACCGTCGAGTTTTAAATCAATAAAATATAATATTGTAGTTAATTTTCTAAACTCTTGAAACAATACAATTATTATTATATTGTTGTGTACTACTACAGAGGATATGTACATTTTACACATTTACATATTTTACCTCGGTCTTGGTAGTGGTTTTAGGCACAGGTTTCTCCGAACCAATCTGTACGTTTTGTGAATTGCCCGTATTCTCCATTTGCATCATACTTTTGTCAAGGGTTTCCAACATGTCTACGTTTAGAATTAGACAAAACAAACACAAGCACATATTATTATGCATCAATACAGTATACATAATACAATACAGTATATAATTAAAATTTAAGTGCTTATATAGTCTATATAGAGCATGCTCTGTTATACCTATTACTGGCACTTAACTTATTAAGCCATGTTATTATAATTTTTGGTTACATATCATATATTATATACAAAAATGTTAATTATTTATTTATTTTTTTATTTTTTTTTTTTTTTTTTTTTGAAAAGTTTGTATTGCGTATTTATTTACACTAAACAGTAGTATGTTTAATGAATAAAAATGTAATAAAATCATTATTTTTCAAATAATTAGGAGTTAAATAAGGAATTCTATGATTTACTATGATTCACGGTATAATAACTAATAATTTATTAATAGTCATAACAAAAGTTCGTACATTTACAAATAGAGTGCATTGTTTTCGTAAATTTAATTAATATACAAAATATAAAATATGCATATTTCACACAGATGATTATATTTAATGTATATTATATAATAAAAAATGTATGAAGACATTGTTACCTGTCGGCTTTCGCCGAAAAGCGTTAAGCATTATATTGTTCAATAACAACTGAATAGGTGGAATTGACGTGATATTAGGTCGGACGTTTCTTTTCCGTTTTACTATTATGGTTTTCGGTGCTATAAACGAGGTTAGTAGTCTGTTAGTCAATCGAAACTATTACTACGTGTTATGATATAAATAATAATAATTTAATAGTAGCATGCATGCATATTAAATTAATTGGTTAAAACATTCATGGGATAACTGTTAACTTGTTTTTATATTATGTTCGGAGATATTTATCGATAGCCTTCACTTATGTGCTGACATTTTGAACTCATTGCAAGTTCTAAATTCATAGTTATGTGAAGCGAACAAATTATATCTCTATTATGAAGACAAAACCAATTAGGTTAAAAACGTCAACTATATACACGAGGCACGATCCTAAAAGTTACATACTTTTAAATAGGTCCGATAAAACAAAACTATTTATAATGTATGGTAACGAAAAGATCAGCTAATACGAAACGAATAACGATAGTGCTAGATCGCTATGTACATTATATTGTTATACCAATAACATGTTACAATACTATGTTGTTGGTGTACGTACTTCGGAATATGTTGGCGTAAGCATTAACCGGGTGGTAAAATGATGGCGATTGCATGAAGTTGGTGAACGGATCGAATGAATTGACTGAAGAGCCGAATGAAAGTTGCGGATATCTGAACGATTGAGTCTCGTAATTTGGATTAGGATTGGCATGGAAAGGCTGGAACGGCTGGATTGGCTGGAATGGCTGGAAGAATTCCATGAAGAACGGATTGAATTTCACGGTATGTACGTTATCTGTAAATTGCGGTTTTTTAGGCACATCAGTTGTTTGGCTTTCGGATTCGGAAACAGTGAACGACGGAGGAGTCGATCCGGAAACGTTTTCGACGGGTTTTGCTGTGTCAGCAGAATTGGATTCGGTGTTCACGTTTTGCTGTACGTCAGATGTGGCTGTGTTGGTGACCGGAAATTCAGACCCGACGATGGTCTGATCGGTTTTTTGTTGCTGAGGCTCTTGCTGTTGCTCCTTCTTCTGCTCGTTCAAAAACAAGATGTCGGTTCCGTCCGTCGATTCCGTATTTGGTTTCAATTCTTCGGGAGATGACTGTTCCTCTACATCCTTATTCAAAATGGGTTGCTCTTTATTGGATACTGAAAAATAATAAATAAAAAAACCTGTTAAATTGGTAATAACGATGCAAAAAAATATTAATTTTTACGCTTACATAATATTATATTGTACACGTATTAGTGCTATTATAAATTATACATAATATATATTACATGGTTTGTGTATTTTTAGTATAACAAATCTTCGTCTTAAAATAATATTATTGTATTGTATTATTAAGCGTTTGACGATCAACACTGCTATAATACGCACATTGTCGGTCCCGAGAGAATTAAAAGTTCACGTAAACTATTTAGTTTCGTTCAGTTATACATTTATAAATACAATTAATTTGAGATAATTTTTCATGTCTACAAATAATGCGAAACTAATCTGATTACAATTATATACTTTTGTGCACGTTATTTTTTCTTGGAAAATAACGAATCCTAGTACTTAATTTATAAAAAAAAATACACTTATATCGCATAATTGAAAATATTTAGTTAATATTATGCATATTGTGTAGGTACCTAGATAATCAATAAAATAACATAAATATAGTATAAAGTATTTATTGGTTATAAATGATAATTTAAGAAATACAATATTTCTTGGCTTTATATTATTTATCTAGTATAATATATAATAGTGAATCATATATAAAAAAGAAATTTAGATTTTATTATCATATTTCTAACGATTTTGTTATATTTTAGTGTTTACTACATTTTTTTTTTTTTTTTTAAGAATATTAGATATTACCTTATTATCTAATCAATAATTATTTTTATTTACGTGTACACAAAATACCTACATCCAGTATAAATGATAATTAATATTTAATTTTGTGACATATAAGTCGTACAATTATAGATAATATCGTTGACTGATGAAATCATTAATTATGCAGATATTCGGGCTCATGATTAAACTCTTATTTTCCGCAATTGATAGTGTAATCGCAATGTATAATACAACCGTCAAACTAGTATACGGTATTCATATAATAATATTACTAACAATTTAATGAACAATTAAAAACAAAATAATATGGATCAGAATTCATGTACCTCGCATTTTTTGACGTCTCACAAAAGCATTTCCGTAAAAATACTTTAACAATCATTTAATTTATAATGATAACCGGCGTTCCTGCATAGCACGCGTTTAATCACTCAATGGAATTCGCAATATATTAAATAATAATTTGTCATAGTATTTTGATTATAATATTGACAAAGTATTATAAATAAGTCTCGTTTTATATTACATGTTAAATATCTATTAGCACGCCAAGCATTAGGTTCAAACTAGAACTTACGTATTTATAAATAAATCGAAAACGCAAATTTTATGGATGGCAGTTTTTAGTCTTCACTAAATGTCCTAAAATTATTTACTATTACTAATTAATTACTATAAACGACATCAAACTATCCTTAAAGTTTAATCAAGAAATTATATTTTCATAATTAATTTTATTATATAATATATATTATTAATATTAATTATGTTGCTCTTGTGTGATTAGATAATCATTCTTTGCATCTCTTGTTCGGTTAGATGGTCATAGAGTCGTAATAGACCTGCATTCTGATAACATTTAGTAATTTAACTTTAGGTTTTTCTATATAAATTAAATAGAATTATAAAAATAATAATATAATATATAAAAATAAGAAAATTCTAGGTTATAATAAAGAATTCCTTTTAAAAATGTTTTAGTCACTTTAATAGTTTACTACTTTCATATATATCCGAAAATATAACAATTAAACGAGCTTATATTATATCGCGGGGACAAATTATCATACTAGAATATAGCATATTAGTACGTATAAGTATATTATAATGTTAATATGATTCACAATAACAGCAAATGAGTTGCGCGGACATTAAAATATTATTATCATAGTCTTCTATGTATACGTATGTATGTGTGTACGTTTTACTATCTCATTTTTGGTCAGAAGATATTATTACGTAGTATATTTTAATGATACGCACATAATCATATAACAAGATACTATTGAGTGAGAGAAGGTCGAAGAATATATGCAATTAAAATTGTTATAATGTAAACAATACGTACGTTCGTGTAATCGGATAAGACATATTACATTAATAGCCTTCAAACCAGTGAGAAACATTACAACGGGTGTATTTAGAAAAAAAAGATAGAAAAAATAGTACCTATGTAATTTTATACGAAATTATTATAATATTGTTGAATCACTACGTGCCAATGTTATATTAATAAATATTATTAAATGATATTATTCGACGATAGTCGGGAAAAATATTTCATACATTGTGTTCGAAAGTTACATAATTTATATTGGTTATACTTTTGTTATTTAAATTTATAATTATTGTCGATTTTCGTTGATAATGAATAAAAACGAAACTATTTTACATAAGTAATATACCTTATAGTCTCCCTTGTATAATATCAAATAAAATATGTACCTCTAATTACGTATTTTTAAATTATTAAATTAATATACACAATACACGTGTGCAATTAGCATTTCCAACGAATATTAGTAGGTACCTATAATTATATAATCTATCTACTATAATATAAATTTTGTTGACCACGCAATAATATCACGGAAACGGTAACCACCAACGCGTTATTCATCCTGTAATGATCAACACACATGTATATACAGGCATACAGTGAATTGATTTAATAACAACACTTTCGAGTTTTGAGTATACGATTAATAAAATATTGCCTGCTGACTGTTTCAATATCATATTATTATATACCTACATGTTCATTTAAACACATCAATTTAATATAATTTAATGACTAATAAAATAACCGAGTAGTACGGATAAATTAATATAAATATAAATTTAACAGAGTATTATGTATATTACTATATGTAGTGTTTTGTACCTATTCATGTTTGGAAAACAAATACAAATTATAAATAATTTGTATAACAGGTACTTATATATTATACAAAGAAAATAAAACGTATATTATTTTAATTTCCTGCTCGCGTTAGGATAGACTTCAATTTTTTTCAAAAATCATTAATGTTATTTTTTTAATTTGGTGTTTTTAAAAATTGAAATAATTTAATGGTTATTAGTTATTATCAAGAAATATTCTAAATATCTTATCTATGAGGTATGACAATCACTCACTATAATTTAATAAGAGAACTAACTCTTAGTATTTCACAAACGTCAAATATATTTGAGATAAACATTAGAACAACAATATGTTCGCGGTATCGGGATCGATAAATTTAGGATTGCTAAAAACATGATTAGGTAAATTTCATAGGTATACTATGCCACATTATTATATACATTTATTCATTATTATTGAAATTGTTGACATTTCCTTGGCTTAAAGTATATATTAACGTGACGTAGAAAACAAAAATAAAACCACGGCCACGTAAAGTTAAATTTAAAAAATTGTCATAATTTTAATATTTAAAAGACTCTTACGAGTCATGATAGAAATATATTATAATATAAAATGTAACGAAAAATAACTATATTATCTTCAAAAAACTATTTTTCTCCAAGACATAAAATTTTAATGCGATTTTTTAACTTATCTATATACACAATGATAATAGTTAGCTTTTTTTGGAACATGTTAAATTTTGTGTAGAACGTTAAATTAAAATGTAATAAACGTATATCAACACCATGAACCGACTACGCATAAAAACTTATTATATTAAAACAACATATAAAATTTGTAGCTTTATCTACATTTTAATTTCAATAAAAATTATAAATTTTTAGTCGAGTACTTGATTGTTTAAAATATTATTAATAATACCTACTATCTTTGCAATACTACCTATATTATTTCACTGCAGTCACATCAAACTTTTTGGACAATTTATTCATAAAAACATCGTCGTTTCGAAAAGACAAGAGAATGATGATAATAGATTTGCTTAAACTCATCATGTATTATAATAATATTGTGTTATAAATATATATTAAATAACTGAAAAAGTTGCATTCATAAAATTGTATGGTTACACATAATATATGATAACGATAATATTACTAACTATAAGTCTATAACATAATTACATAACGATTGTATATTCAAATTTATTATAAAACAGATGTGTTACACAAACCTAACCCATTGTGGTATCATGTAACACATTTTAAGAATAATGTTCGAAAAGTTATATTGTCATAAGGACACATGTATATCTAGTAATAATTAGTATATTGTATGTTTAGGTACGTTACATTATGCCTTTCGGTGTGACAGTAATATTATTATTATTATTATTATTATTATACGACGACACACGTACGATGATTCGAAATCATCTATTATAGGTTATACCTAATTGACTATAATAATGTGAAAATGTTTTATTCTAGCTTGTGTGTGTGTTATGTTTACGCGATTTTTCCTGTAAAGTAACTGTTATTTAACCATAGTTAATATAATAATATGCCATCATAATACTATCGTGAGCAAGTTCATAGCCGATATAGTTTGTTAGGTATACATATGAAATATTCGGTATATTATTATGACGTATCAATGTAGGGGAACGCCGGATGCACGGTCAATTATTTCCGGTTGTTCAATCGCGGGAGAGTTTCCATCAAAAATTTGTGCATATTTTACAACCTGACCAACGAATTTGAGTGATTTTCAATAAACCTATAAATACGGATCGAACGCATAACCAACACGATAGTGATTATAATAATTTTAACAGACGTCTAGAAATTCTGCGATATCACTTACCGATCCAATTACTTGTATGACTTGAGATTTAGTAGACATTCTTCGTCCAGCTGCTCATAAATCTCATTAAAGCGAATCGTAACAGAACAACTATACTGCCCTCCATTTCCTTCTTCCGATAAAACTATTTCGTTATAATCCTCAATTAATAATATATTGAAATCAATAATCCTTAATCCTTAATCATTTTAAGTCTTTTGTGGCTTTGTCTATCCATAGCTATTTCCGCTATAGCATTATAACATTTTCTCGTAGTTTCATTTTCCATCGTTTTCAGTATGTATTTGGTTTTCTCACCACATGTCCCACGTGTAATCACCTGAGTCTCTTGTGTCGAATTACTGTGACTATCTCTAATTAATATTTATCTGAAAATGTCTTTGGATATCAACATTCTAGATAGATAGAATATCTGACCAAACCATCGTCTATATTCATTCTATATCCATTGTTTTCGAGCCTGTACGATTTTCTCAAAAACACCTAGCTATAATTACAACGAAGGACAACGTTATAATATAATTATAATAAAAAATCATAAACAATAGTAGACGTCAATTGACGTATTGTTTTATTTAAATAATTCTCATATATTCGTAGAAATAAATCGCTACGTTCAAACACATCGCCGTAAAATAATAAAACAAATAATAAGAATAAAAATAATAATCCTCTTACAATGCAGATTCATCGAGATCACGTACATTCTGGGGATTTCAATAAAACTCATCGGTTTTTATTATATTATGGACGCGAATACGCGATATACTACAACTACATATTATACTCGTACGTCACGGGTACGTGAAACTGGTGAGTCGACGAGCGTTCATGCATTTAAATAGGACACGAATTCTTTTAGTCGCATAGTGTATCCATATAATGTTATAACTTATAACGTATACGTCAACGTTTTTGTACATTTTTCGCATAAACAATTCGATGGTAACAAATTCGTTTGCTACGAACTTATAATAATCATCATTTGGAATTATACGAAAAAAAAATATATTAACTTATATTATACGCATCACAGACATGGAATACAAATAAATTTATGCTCCGATGAGTAGTCGCTGTCGGACAATTTCGTATTGAATATAACTACCGTTTATATCACACAAATTACCGATTTTTATAATAATGAACTATTATTAAAATTCAAAAAAGTTGTAAGGCTTTTTTTTAGCTAAAAAAAGATTCTGAAGTTGTTTTCAATAAAAAATAATATGTTCATCGATATAGAATTTTGTTATACTTATTACTAAAACGATTTTATTGTAATAAAAACGTGATTGGTGTAACATTTTAATACGGCATATTTCCACAAAGACCGATAACTGAGGACCTCTGGTCTAAAAAGTATTTCATCTGTAGTGTGCATCAGCGCAAATAGGAATGACTAGGGGGCTTAGTTCCCCCCTCCTCGAAATTTTTTTTAGCCCCTCAACATTTTTCCCTTAGCTAATCTTAGGTACAAAAATTATTTAATTTTATTAATATTGGTAGGACTACAGCCCCCCCCCTGATTTTTAGATCTAGTTGCACCAATGGTAGTGTGCATTTAGTATTTAAACAATTCATGTACCTATAAATATTAAAAACATTTTTTCTGAGTAAAATCAAATTTAAACGATTCATCAATTACAGGAACAATATATTTATTATTCAACCTTATATAAAATATACGAAAATTAGTTGGTCAATTTTCATTAAAGTACTTAATTTAATATAATGGGGCTATATTGTAAGGATTACCGACTTAGCGATTTCCCCTTTAATTCTTCTTATTTTACCTCGCCTTAATATCCTAACTAGATGGCGATCCTAGTCCTACACCTCCATAGATTTCGATCTTCTGCCTCTCATCCATTTACACCAGCTATCTTCATATCACTCTCTATTTAATCTATCCACATCTTCTTCGAACATTTCCCCTTAAATTCACCACTGCAATATAGATAATCAGGTTTTTTGTTTGTGGGAAGATACATATTTTATTGTACGATACATATAAAACAATTTATAGGTTCATATAATTATTATTATGTTAACAAAAAATATGTTTTTTTATAACTCACGTCTTTGCGCCACACACGCCCGTTTCGAGTCATGCACAAAATAATATATAAAATATATATGTACCAGCTCTTTTAATACAACTGTTTAATACTCTTTAATCGTGGGCAAAATGCCATTAAATTGATTAAATTTTATGTCACGGATAAAGCTCGCTTAGGAACAAACTTTTTTGTCGTCGAATTCACCCGCAGTATCAATATCGCTATACGCGCACAAAATGTTTAATTACACACGAAAAAAAAAAGTCACGGTTGGTCGGTTCAGCGCGTTTGGATATTACTATATAGGTAGGTATGTATTAAATACGGGTCGTATAATATGCGAGATCGACTTAATATAATAATATATTATACTCTTATACAGGGTGATCAGAATTTCGTGTCGCAAAAAATTATGGGATAAACATTGAAAATGTTTGTAATTCCAATCATAATTTGTAACACGGATTTTTAAACATCCTGTATTATATAATGACGATATAGCCAGCTAATTACAAAGAAAATAAATTAACGTAATCATTACGTTAACCAAACAAACAAACGGTTTAAATATTTTATCTATTATTTTTCTAACATGAACTTATGATTACTATGTATATGAATACGTAAGTGTAATATACATTCCAGCCCCTATTTATTAGTGAAACTTAATACAAAATGTGTAAATAAGTATATGCAAACATTTTTATACAGTTATTAAAATAATCGTTCAATAAACAATACACAACTATTTTATATTTTTAATTTTTTGATAAGAAAAATATTTATAATCTCTGATAACAAATATAATTTTATCTGTCATATTTTAAACAAAGAAATTGTAAATAATTTATTCCAATATTATTATAGTAACATATTTTTATATCAAGGGTGTTTGTATAATTTTTTTAGTAAGAATTTTTATAATATAAACATTATTTTTTCCGTATGATGACTACTACTTAGAGTAATTTAAATAATATAATATGAGTATTTCGTTTATATACATGGTATTAGTCATCTATAATTTAAATCCATAAAATATACGGTTTTAAAACTAGAGGTTTTTTGATATTTTCCTCGTTAAACCTATTATAGTAAATAATAAATAATTATACTATATTAATTATAAATATGCGTATCTATATAAAAAAGAAACAACGAATTAAAGTCAAATAATACAAATTTTATTTTTATCTTAGGTTAGTTCACATTTATATGCACGAACACAAAATAATATTATGTACAAGCATAATATAAACATTATTATTTATAATATTATAATATATTACCATGTATTAATCATTCAAAAACAAGTTTCGTCCTGAAACAAGTCAGTAATTGAAGACTGCTCAAAATAAAAACGCCGCCGATTTAGTAAAATTAGGAGAGAGAAGGTATGTTTACGTATTATTATGACGTAGTTGTGTAATTGCAGTGTTATCGTCGTTTTAGTATATAATTATTTTAATATTTTATAATAACAATTCCCACTACAATTATAATATTGTTATACATTAAAATTTAAAAATACCGTTATGCTACCACATAAGTATACCTAAAAAATATTCTTTGAATTCATATAGCCGTGTATTCTCGTTTCAACGACTATAGTCGTGCTGAGAACACAATTATTATTATCATTTACAAACAAAAGAAGTAAGAAAACGAACAATATAAATATCACAATTCGCTTCTTTATATCTCCAGTTCTCCCTAGGGTTTTTCAAATAAAAATTATGCTATTCATTCGTGCTATGGATTAATTTTATGCCTTTCATTTGTGCTAATCCCGTTCTAATGGACATGTTCATCCCCTTTACCTCGAAATTTTAAAATAAATATTATTTCGTACGTCTGTGCAGATTTAAATAAGATATACTTATAATATAATCTAACTAATAATTATTTTTAAATAACCCTAATTTTTAATGAAAAATAACATTTTATATTATAGTTTATACTGAAATATGTATAAAAATATGCCAATGAGTATGTTGTACTTGAATCGGTAGTAACCTGTTTTGGGAATTGGGAATTGTTTCACTCCGAATTATGTTCTCTTAATAAAATTAATCAATATGGAAACTCATAAAATTCATAGTCCTCATTTTAAATAACTAAGTATAGTTTTAATCAACAATATTTGCGAAATTTGTGAAAATCGAATTTCAGGCTAACTGACTTGACCTTGCCACGAGTGAATATCTATATTTAATGAAAACACATTTAAGATCGATGACTCAGAAGTAGCAATAGCATTCCGTTATATTTTTGAAGTGATCAGTTTTAAAATATTGCGTGACCTTTTGGCGTTACGTTATATTTTGACCACAACTTAACATATTACAGCGATGTTATATTTTGTTCCGGTGTGAGTACGACAATAAAACAAATATTGATATAACGTAAAACCATTGTTTGGAATTTAAAAATAGAAAACCCATTCATATACAATCTAATAGTATACCGGTTATAATACGATATATATTAGAACGATATAAACTTACCGGGTATAATGTCGATGGTCTCCACCGGCAACGCCACAGACGAACCGATCACAGCCAAGGCCACTACGACCGCGTACCAAAAGAACATCGTTTTCAACGACATATCTATTCGGCTTTTGGGATTTTTGAAAAAAATCGCAAACAAACGCACGCAAATCTCGTTTATTTTATAATAATATATATATGATTACCGAACGATTCTCGGACATCCACTGACAAAACGATTCAGTTTATTATAGTACACCGTTCGAATGCACTCTGCTATGCCGGTCGCGTTTCAAATCGTCTTTATAGACCTGTCCCCACCGACGAATCTGCCACCGCCGCGTCCACCACTCTCGCAGCATAAATGACAACGTCGACAGACGTTTCGATCATCATCACCATCACTAATCACCATCACCATCATCATCATCATCATCATCATCATCGCCCATGACTGTTATTTTTATTATTATTTTCAACGCATATTATAATGTGGAATTTTATTCTAGAAATTTCTACGAACCATTGTAAATAATACTTGGTATAATTGTTACGATATTCCGCAACTGTTTTCCCATTCTCGTGTAAAAATCTAAAAAAATAGGTACACAAATTTTAAGTATCATAAACAGTTACGTCACTTAAACCATGCAAGGCGTAGGTACATTCGTGTATTTACAATTTTCTATTATACAATTATATGACCTGCAGATTTACCATTTTCAAAAAAAATTGATAATCTGTACACAAATAAATGACTTTAACGTATTCAATAAAATAATGAAATGGCGTCATTGAACATAGTCACATAGGTACACATACATCACGTTATATTATTTAAATATCCGGATGGTAAAGTGTACATTACCTAGTGTTTAAAGACTTAACGTAACAATAATATTATGCAAAGGTATAACCTACATGAAAATCTAAAAACTACAAATTTATTCTTTTCAAACCGTACAAATAGGTTCGGCATAACTGCTATGTTTCCGTTTGTATTTTGTATTTTTACCACCATTATTAGCTCTTTGGTATAGACTACTGACAGTGCATAAAAATAAATAGTACCTCCAAAAAAAACCAATTTCAAGTGGTTATACCATTCAAACGGTTTACATACGTTAAAACTTTAGAATATCTTAATCCTAAACTTTTAAAAAATGGAAGTAACCATTTCAAAAATGTAATCTAAAACAAAAAAATATTCAAAATTATAAAACCGTTCGATAGAATAAGGTGAATTTTAAAATTTACAAACTGATATAGATAAAAAAAGTTAATACTTTTTGAAATATTGAGTATTTTATGTTTTATGGACCACCCTGTAATTATTGAATATTGTGCTATATGCTTTTCGTTTTCATATATATTATTATAGATACCTATATAGACATATTAAACCTATGCATAATATTTTTAATTTAATTTTTAAATTATTTTAATAATAATAATAATACTGAAGTCATTTCTAATGACTGTAGCCTAAAATAATTATCTATATTTTCTAAAACCTGAACTTTGGAAATTAAATACTCAAAGAAATTCCTCGTACGCAAATGGTGAAAATTTTATTTTAAAAGTATAATGTTAAGATAATAATTCTGTTTATCCCGTATTTAGCAATATATACTATAAAATGTTAAAAATAATTAAGTACATTTTATAAATTCATAAAATGCATTAGTAAACCAAACCACTACTCTCAAAATATGGTCCCACTTAAAAACGATGGATTGTCATATACAAAATCTATTGTTCATTCTTCACAGAATGTTATGTTAGAACCTAAGTAGTAATAATATACCACAACATTCCACGATACAAATTTCTGTCAGTATTGTGTATAAATAAATGTTTATCGATTTATTACAATCAACCATAATGCCTTTCATTTGCTACGAGTTACAATATATTTTTATATTAGGAATATAAAATATAAAATGTATATATATTTTAGGTTTATAATAAATTTGAAACTTTAATTATAATAAATTTTTTTTACGGAATAATATGAAATTAATATAATATAATGAATAAAAATGTTTAAAAAATACATACATTATTATATTAAATTTAAACCTGTATATAATATAAATTTTATTGTCTATCAATTTAGATCTAAGTCAAAATATAAAATCAAAATTATTAACTAAGAATTTTAATAAAATTTGTATTTTAATAGTGTTAATATTATGTAACTACCTATATTATGATTTCCTAATATGTTATTTTTGATGTTTGTTATTTTACCATCATCTTTTGAATAGGAAGACAATATTTTGTGATACGAGTATACAATATTCATACTCATATTGTATAAGCATTATAAATTAATTTAAAATAATATATAATATAGACAATAAACTACTTACATTGGTTTTGGATAAAAAAACGTTCTTAATTAAAAAATTTTTTTAATTATATAATTAATATTTAATACTATCTTCTTATCATTTTAAGACGCACATTTAAGCCAAGTTATATGTCTATTAATAAAAAATATCATAGAAATAAAAATATTAAAAATAATGCTGATAGAATTTTAAAATTGATTTCCAAAACAATTTCGAAGTATAATCAAGTTTTTTTTATTCTACGTTGTTAAAATATGATCTGAATTTGTTTAAAATAATTTTTATAACTCACAAAATTATGAAATCTAACAGAGGCGACATATAAGTTTCATTTACAGCCAGACTGCCAGTGCATAAAATTCAGTAGTTATTTTATAATAATATTGTAATGCAATTATTATAAATATATTTTAAATATTGTGTTAAATAAATTTAAACAAATAGGCAAAATTAATTATAAATCAATTATTATTCACTACCGTGCGTCAGAAATACACTTAAAATACAATGATATAAGTACCTATATTTTCAATAGATGTTTTCGAAGTCACTAAAATTCATCTAAACTCCATTGTTAAATTATTTATTTGTTGTTTACATTGAATACATATTCGTTTTAAAATCTAATTAGGTTACAACTAAATAGATACTTATCTATACTAATTAATATTTGTAAAGGTCACTATAATAAAGCGTTTTATTATAATAATTATTAAAACACATAACTCAAACATTAGTCATTAAAATATTATCCACAGATGGTATACTTTCAGCGTTGATTATAGAATAGACTATTCTAATAATAATTCAATGCTTTCAGGTATTATTTTAAATAATAGTAAGTAATTATAATATTTGTCATAAATAGATTGGCACAATATTATGAGTACGAAATTATATCGTTAACCCCAAAATGAAACTTATTAAAATTTATACTATTTTCAGTAACTGACTAACCTAACCTATAATTGTGTTAGGAACATACAATAATAATTGGGGAAAATAATATTTTACTATGAAGGATTTAACTTAACTTTTAATATTATACAAGTACATGATCATATTATAATTTATATTAGGTATGTAATGATCAATAACTATTAATAACAATTAAGAACTATTAATTAACTTATTATAAAAGTATATAAGCATAAAAATATATAAAAAATAATGATACTAATTGTGAAATTTACTACTTGCAAATAGGTTATATTGTAAAATATATTATTTTTAATTAATTATGCTCAAAAGTAATATAACAAACTATCGTTTTACACAACGAGTGTATCTAATATTATGGTAAAAAAAAATAATTACATTGTTTTTCAATTTATTTATTTATTTCCACATAGGTACCTATTAATGTTTTTACAATGATAAAATAATATCCAATTAATTTAAATACAATTTAATATGTTTAAACTTTTAAATTTGTATTTCTTATATAATAATATACGTTATTTGTATACCTAATACCAATTACCAATTTTACATTTTAGATAACACTATTCAATTATTATAATATTGTTATTGACATTATTGGTTTATCAAAAATACCGATTTTCACTACCTTTAAAAAGTATATAATATACAATATAATAAAATAAAATGCGTTTAAAGATCTAAATGTATGTATAATTTAGTTTTTGCGATAAATCATTGATTAGTGCAAATGTAGATAAAAAGTACTTAATTTGTGTATAGTTGGGTTATGTGTACCATGAAATTAAACACAATCATATCTATTATAATACGATAAAGGTTTAAAACAATAATAATTATAAATAACAATGAATAATAATATTATTTATAAAATGATAAATCGATGAGTATATACGAAATTATAAATGTGTATTAGATATAGTATATACTAGTAAATTTATGATCATATTTGATTTTATGTTATTAATATTTTAATTTAATTTGCAATAATTACTTTAAAAACATGTATTTTTCTTCAAATTCTTATAGGTAAATGTAAATATTAAAAGTTGGTGTGTCATGAAAACATTAAAACTATTTAATACTACTACAAAAATACTAAAACAAATTTTTAACACCATATAAATAAGTAAGGCATCACAAATAATATTATGTATTTATTTAATGAGATATGAAAGGAATTTTCACTTTTTTAAATAATACATCCAATCATCACTAAAACAATATATTTTTATGCATTTAAAAATACTATATGCTTTATGTCCTAAAAACTTTTCAAATATTATGCAAATGTATAATTCACGACTTGGTAATAGGCTAATTATGACTTATCTTAGTTATACTATAATATAATATAAATTTATATACATGATATATTTAAATATTTAAAGTAAAACATTCAATATTTCCAAAAATATCAAGATTTTCTGCTCATTCTTTTGAAATTCTTTTCCTCATTCTACATTCTACAATATTAGATTAGGTTTAAAATTTTAACTCTTTTTAATTTATCCTAACTATCTATTTATCAACTTTCAATTTTCACTCGTATACTTAAAACTTCTAAAACATGGTAAAATTTAATAAATAGAAAATACCCAAAAAGAAAAAAACATACATTTGAAAAAAATGAGTTTTCTACGTTAAAGGGATGAAAGCATTATAATTTACAATGTATCATACATTTAACGTATATCCGTTTAAAATATAAAACATTTTTCAATTTATTCAATTGTAATTTTATTTCGGCACCACATTTTATTACCCCTCCATGGTGCGATTTTATTTATACATAACAATTTTATTCATCAGTCCAAAACGCAAAAAGAAAATAATAATAATAATGTACTTTAAATGTGTATTTTTAAGTTTTTACCGAAATAAATATATGGAATTTATATATGATATTTCTAACGTACCTATTATAATGAAGCAATATTAAGAAACTTATACGGTTCAATTTAAATATATGGAATTGTTATGTTGTGAAAGAAAAAAGCTGTTGATGTTAAAAAGAAAGAATAACTTTTCGCTGCAATTTACGCAAAAAGTTTTATAAAGTGCTATTTTATAAAACAAAATTTAATTAAGAGCACTATAATATTATTACCATGCTAATTATATTTAAATTAAATATAAAATACTAGTATTATATTATGTATAATATTGTATATTATAATTAATTGCAAGCTCGAAATAATTATTGAGGGTCGAACGACATAGCTGTTTGAAGTTTTACTATTATATGCGTAACGTTTAAACGAGTTTTCTTTTTGGGTTAAAGAACAAATTGTATTATACTCTTTTCAAATTTATATTAACCTGTAGCAAACGCATTATTGTTGAAAACATTGTTTTGTTGTTGAACCGCGCGCGCATGCAACGATGGTGCGACGTTACAAAATTGAAAGCAATTTAATATTTTATGGAATATTATATTTTATTATAATAATATATAGCAGGTGTACTTACTCTACATAATAATATTACACATATTATTATAATACGATGAATATACGGTAATTCTGAGTATGTTTGCTAGCTATTGTTCAAATCCGGGACAAAGAACTACATAATTATATTATTATATATACACTGGCGGCGGCACCAATAGTAGGACGCATGTCTCGTATAAGTGAATTAAAATTTAAAATATCGCGTCACTCGAATTTGTATATTGTTTGTATTCAAACGCTAAAATGCTAGGAAACATGAAAGGGTGAATGATGGAAAAATCGTCCGCGAATATTAGCGATGTTCTAAAACAATTTCTATCACCGTATATTAAAATATATATTGTAATAATGATGAAACCAAAGAAACAGATAAACGACATTGTTTTTGTTCTTTTCAAACGATAACGTCGCCATGATAGAATAATAAAAGCAAAGCACTAGTCCATTGCTCACGTTGAAACATAACATTATTACCAAGTTCAATATATTAAACGGAATAAGTATATATTATATTATAACGAAATATATTACATTAGGTATATTATATAATTATAATATTATAAATTCTCAAATATTATTATTTTAACGTTAGATAAAATATACAATTTTGTTGTTATTACACTATAGGTTGTTTTTAGATTAATTTATGTGTAGTAATATGCTTTTAATTTGTACTGATACAATAAACTATCGTATTATTTACATTACTGAAGATATCAAGCTTATTTCTCCTAAATTCACTAATAATGGGCTATAACTAATATCTGAAGGAAGTCATCGATATATTGATCGAATGGGGTGAACATTAAAAGTCGAAACTGAATATTTTCAAGTGCGAAAGACTTAATACCTATACAATCAAATTTGATCTCATATCTGATAATTATTCTATAATATATAATCTTAGTTTCGTATAAATTATTATTTATTTTTCATACTTCATATAATTTAAAAAAAAAAAATATATATATATGAAAAATATATAATATTTATATATTTTTTACTAATAAAACTAATCGCCAACTGACTTGTTGCTTACACAGTCCGGCCCAACCTTCTAGCTCACTACTAGTCATCACTCATCAGATAGATTATTTTCAAGTTTTTAAGCTATTATGCGACGTTTTACTAAAAAACCCTAGTAATTTTAATCCTGTTCTTAAAAAGCTTAACTCAATATTAAACTCTATTGTTGACCGTTAATACTCCCTTAACCTTTCATTTCTCTGTAGGTTATCTCATTTTTGGGTTCATTAATTCTACGACCCTTTTTTCTCGTATACATTTTTGAAGTCTCTTCTTGCTGTAGTATACGCTTTTTTTTCAACAAAATATTAAACACTAAATTTGATTTAGACGTAAGAAACGATTTAAAAGTTATATTTACCAAGGCGATAATAATTAGTAACAACACACTGCGCTGATATTATTAATAGCCATAACGATAGACTTAAACAATTGTAAATACAATATTATTATAGTAATAATAATATCATTGTTTTCATTTGCATTTAACATAGTTTAGCATTTTAATTTCGGTTATTAATTACTTCATCATTACCGGGCTGTGAAGCACGAGTTTACGATTGCAATATCATATTTTGTACAGCCAATATGTCGTCATTATGAATATTCGATAAAGATGTTATACTCTTATACTTAGTCGATTTACAATAATATACTCGAATAAATTTTAAAAGATATGATTATTATTATAAATTATTCTAATTTATGATTATGACTAATCCAACCTTATAATATTAAATTATTATGCTCATTCGATTATTGTGATTATTGATTAATCAAAAAAATTCTCCCAAAATAATGTTTATACCATCGTCTAAAAAATATCTACTAATTAAATCTTTATTTGATCTAATAACACTCAAATGCATTGCATTTATACTATTATGGATTATTATTTATTATTATTATTATAACAAAATCTATAACAGTAGTTACGATAGATTAACAGTAGTTAGTAGGTCAATTGTAAGTAGGACAGAAATAAGAAATCATAATAATTACAAATATCTAATAATAAAGTAAAATTCCGTAAACTTTGATGAATCATAATTTAACAAAGATCACCGATCAATAAAACCAAAAATTAAAATATGCCATTGATTGTCTAGGTCAGAAAATATAAAAAGAGATGCAAGATAGATGATTAACAGAATTCAAATGATTGCAAATGATTTATAACTGTTATAAACTAGAGTCAAATGACACCTTCACGTTTATAGTTTTATTATTATTAAATTAAATAAACGTTATTTAATTGAATAGTAGTTATTGAATTATTCGTAACATTTTGACTAAGTCTAAAATTGAGCAAGAGAATTTGACATGCAATAATAAAACATAAAGACTATATAGGCACAATCGATCGACACGCTCCTTTTGATTTTTTTAAATTATTGTAAACTGTGTAAAAATTTAGCTAATTATACTGATAATACGAGTCAAAAACATGCTAAACATTTGGTATATCAATATTTTCCTTTATAATTTAATCGTTTATAGTATAACGTACTTCTGATTAAATTTTATTATAAAATAATTACCGTGATACAAAACTCGTAATAATTAATTTTGTAAAAAAAAGTATTAACGATATGTATTTCCTTTTATACTTAGGTATAAAATATAAATTTTACTAACATCATAATTCTGATAAAAAATACTATTATTATTATTATTATTATTGTATACTATTATTATACCAAAATGATGCGTGTTATATAACAAAAGACTTATGTTTTCAAAAACAAATGTGTACGAATTTTGTGTTGTATTCTTTATTTAAACAGTCGTTTCGAAAACAGTTTTTAATGAGTAGTTCTAATTATTAATAGTAGACATAAATATTAGTTTGTAGACTATAATAATATTATTTTATTGATGATTGTTGTATTATGTCTATAGAATTTGATTATATAATGTGTATAATACACATTTAAAAATGTGCGTTAAATTATATTTACTCTCAAACTAAATTGTGTTATAATAATCTTTTTATTTAATTTTAATTTTTAATTATCCTACAGGCGTAGTAGTAAGGCCCACGCCCAATGACGCGTGCACAATAACAATAATTTAAATACTAAAATTGCAATATGTTACATAACGCGAGGGAACCAAACATCAAAGAGGTAAGGTCGCATTAGGATACAGGAAGTAATCATATTATTAATATTTGTAATCATAGCAAAACTGTAATGACCAACATAAATGTATTTATAGAATTATATTGCGACTTGCATGAAATTTTCGGATGACTAATATTGATAGAAACAGAAAAGATTGTTAATTTAAAATAGACTATACACTATACTTTTTACTACGATTTCCAACTTAAAAATTGGTATTATTATGTTAATGTAACCTATGAGAATTCGTGATGAAACGAAATTCAATAATGGGAAACAATGACGCCGGTTCAGCTATAATATTTACTGGTATAATATTATAGCACAATTGATTTATTAATAATTAAATAATAAAAATTTTGTACATATAAAATTAACGGCTTAATTAAATGGTTATCATAACTATAAATTTAAAAAAGTAACAAACAAAAAGTAAAGTGCAGAATTAATATTGATTAGTGAATATTTTATCGAAATTTTCATTGTAACATGAATATAATATTAAACTAATAACATAACCATATTAATAGGATGGTCGTTTCAATAGTATACCTGTAAATCTATAGTAAAATCAATATAAATAAATGGTCTTAGTAGGATCGTTTGTAATTTAAATGAGCATTATAATAAATCCTTGTAAAGTTTAAACGGCAAATTGTTAACTACACCATTTTAAAATAATACAATAATAATGAAAATGTCAACAATGCTAATAACAACTAAAAATATTAATTTCAAACAGTAAGTCGTTAATAGATAAATTAATTTGTAAGACTTTAAAAAAGGTTGGAGCATCACAATAATAGTGACTGAACGTAGTTAAAACTGTAAAAGGTAATACATCAATCACGCCCACAGGGTGTCATTGTCAATTATTAATAAATTATTACTTATGATATGATTAACAAATGATGATTGGTGGTCAATTTCATTAAATAAATTGTATAATCTTTATTATGGTATACTTATTGTGCTTTGCCTTATATTGAAATAAAACACCTCAGTATCAACAATTGAATAAATTAAAAATAATAAATGTTTTCTACAAATACAAATTAAATAAACATACTTTTTTTTTTTTTTTTTTAAATATATACAATCTGTATTATGTTATACAATAAGTAACATGGTTAATTACAAGAAAAAAAAACTGGACGGCTTGATTGAAGGAAGTGTCCAAACAACACTACTTCAAATAAACATACTTATTCTTATTCTTATTGTCATTTTTAAAAATTAAGTTTGAAGATGATTTAACATATTTAAATGTTATAACAATACATATAACATAATAAATCACAATTTTAGAAATAGGCACCTTAAATAAAGCAAAATATCAAACATAATACTAAATAAAAATAATTAATAATGCTTTTTATTAGATCATGTTTCCAAATTTTCAGGGTTTTCCGAGTTTTTATTTTTTGTTCTAAATTATATTAATTATTTTTCTAAAAATTGATTTTTCATGAAATATGAATTTTTAGTTTCACAAGCATATACCAAATATCTCTGTATATTATGAATATTGTATATTGAATAAACTAATGCACATTCAATCTGATTGATCTATAGTTCTAATACAGCAATAGTTTGAAAGTGTTTTAAAAGTTTTTGCATATGTACACAAAACATAAGAGAAAATAATATTTAGAATTGTTTAACTTGGATAATACATCATATTTATATCACCTATTATAATGGATGTCTGTTAGTTTAGTAATACATCCCTGATACCTAAAGGAATAAGAAGTAAAATAATATTTGTAAAATAAAATAGAAAGTCATCAAACCCCGTACGGTATAAGTATCATAATAATATTGTTTATTAATAGGTTATATAATAATAATAACACAAATATGAATTGTTGTTAATTATTATGAATGTATACAAATAAATCTTAGTCGTTAATTATACTGTTTATTGAGTAATATTAAATGTATATTAAATAATAATTATTATTACACGACTATAGTATTGACTGTTTAGTATTGGTTTAACTAAGATAAAAATTATAAAATATCATACAGATATTTATAATCGTACTAAAATATAAGCTTATAAAGTAATTTGCATTACTATATTACCGACATTATATTATATTATTTTAATTTTTTAACCATATTACTCGTATTATGAAAATCGTAATATGTACTTACATCATAGACATTATAATCATAATAATACTACGATAATACGTTATACATGTGAAAATATTTAGTTTGTAATTATTAGTTATTACTTTTTATTATGTGAAAAAGAACGTTCAATTTCGCTAAAATTACAAAATCATAAAAACGAATTATATTTGCACTTACAAAACGTAATAAAAATAATTATTTATACGACTGGTATTCGAACAAGGAAAATCATTGACTAGACCGATAGAGATAAAAAGTAACTTCACCATATAGTTTTAAACTAAACTTGTTAGAAATCATTGAAAACTTCCAAGAATTCACTGAAATGTATACGGACGGCTAGAAAATGACAATTGGAGTTGGAGCATCAGTAATTTGTAAATAAAATTGAATCATGAACTCGTTCTTAATATCGGTTCTGTACTTCTAAATATACCATTAAGACATTCAAAATTTCTCACGCCCTTGACCACATAAAACAGCAAACAATCTCATTTCATATATTGATCCTTGTATGTCATTATAGTTTAGTTATTAATCATTATTATGATTATTAATTTATAAACGTTGCATAAACGCAAAGTATAGGTACTTTGATCATTGATGGGGAAAAAATATCGAACAAATATCAATATA
>CM023359.1:33244939-33416042 GCA_013282895.1 Eriosoma lanigerum
ATCGAAATTATAAAAAGTATGAGTTACTTAGTGCTTTACTGTCTTACAAAATACAAACCAATATTTATATACACTTATTTGAATAGATGCCGCATAAAGGCAAACCACGATGGGACGTTATACTTACTATATTATTAAATTTTTCGTTGAAATCAATGAAATACTACATTAGTAAATTTCTATAACTAATCATATTTATCGGTTAACTACAATTTGTAATATAATCACTACTACAGAGTAGTTAATTAAAAAACATATTTTTACCCCTTAGGTTAATATTACAATTATATATAAACAATCATCTGCAGGTAATCACGAAAATGAAAAAATGTAGAAAATTTACAATAACTTGTGATAAAAGTAACCGTTTTTATTATCGTATGTAAGTATATTGGTAACCACGAGAACGAATATTATTACAATAACGTACCGGTGCACATATGCGTACATATGATTGATTTTGGTAGAACAGTAGTATAGGTATTTTCGTATGACAACCTAAAACCGAAATCGTTTCGTACAGACAAATCGGCAGATTACACGCAAAGTACATCGCCGATTTTGAATATTTATACTATAAATCGTGTATATGCCATATTATTGCCTCGTGGTGTATCTATTTTATTAGTGTTATTTACTATAACCTAGGTTATACAATATTTGTCAGCGAATGTCATAATATAGATTTACGATACGTAATAATATGATAATAATATGTTTATCCTGATAATGTAATATTGTGTACACACAAGACAATAAATGTTTAATGTAATTATATATGGGCACATTTCATAATATACGGTTGTGTCCTGCAATGATATTGCCATTATTATCAGGTAATATATTATATTTTATGAACATACAACAAACCGAAATTTATAGTTTTTCCTTTTGTGTTAGGTTGTTATAATGTTAAAATAATCCAAATCATTTTAAGATAATAATTAACTACACTAAAGTAGGTAAATTTCCTATTTGAATGTTTGATATTTATGAGTTATGACAATTATTTTATTCCCGTGAAAAATTCAATCGATTTCAAGTTGAATAGCATTTTAATGTCTAAATTCGTATAATTATTTAATATTATGTAAGGAATACCTACAAGGTACTCAACTTGTTTTCTAAACACTATGCGATATGCGAATCAACGTTAAGTTAGAATAAGAAATTATAAATTGTATTTAAAATAATTTTAAAAGACCCAACTTTTTACCCTAGTTTAAACATTATATTTACATTATGTTAAACAAAATACAAAATACAGTTTATGATATTGTTTTCAAAGTTGTATTCCTTTGATTACATCTAATTAAACTTTACAACATCGTATAATGTCGACTCGAGTGATTTAACTTACTAAAGACAAATTATAAAGAATATAACATACTCTAAAATATAATAATTATTATTTAAATATAATAAATATTTCAATGAATATCTAACCATTATATAACATACATTTTAACGATATCACCTATAAAATAATTCGGTAAAATATTTATTTTCATAGTCGTATACTGCAGTTAAATAATAAATGAGTAATTAAAATATAATATTATTGAAAAATCAATCTAATTATGATTAATTTATACAAATATTGTTTAATAATGTTGAAAATTATACTATTTTTATAATAATTATTATTATTATTTTAACTATTACTGTTTATTGTTTACAATTAATATTTTGTATTTGTGTATGAAAACACTAACACGTTGTGAGGGGGCAATCGGTGATCAACTTTCTACACTTATAAGTTATAGCATAGTCATTTCACCGTTAATTAGCATAATTATACGAATATGAACGAGCTCAGAATTATTGTTATTTTTGAATTTCATGGCTTTTCATTTATAAATTTTAACAATAATTTAGTACTATAATATTATTCCATCACCAGTAACTGGTTGGCATTTTAAAATATTATATTAATTTTGGAAAATTAAGTTTTTTGTGCATAACATAAAAAAAAAATATTTATAAACAAACGTTGTTTGTAGGTATCACAAAATAAAATAATACCCTCGCTTAATCATTTCATATTGCGCTATCTATTGACAAATATAGTCACAGAAAAAGTAGTTTGTATACTCAGAAAACTAAATATTCCTATAAAACATTTATAATATTATAATTGTTTTTATACATTTAGAATGTGTATATGGGTGGGCTATATAGTATACTATGTTTAATTTATGATGATGCTAATAATATAATAATAATTTTATTACTACAAACAGAATGGAAAAGCCTATATGAAAAAAGGGATTTTTCCTGTGAGACCTCATTTTATATTATATCATTAGCCCCTTTGGTACCATTAAATTTTTTTGAACTTTTTTAATAATATAATAAATTCACCATGTAGGTATAATTATAATTATTAAAAATCATAACCTATAATACAAATATAATACACACAATTCTTTCAAAAAAATAAGACCCTAAAAATATTTTTAAAAAAATTGCGAAAGGGATAGTAAGACAACAATTTTTTTTTAAATATTTTCATTTAATAATAATTGTTATTAATAAGAAAAATAATGTGAAGGTAGATAAATGTTTAATTTTATTTTGAAGGACTCCAAAAATGCCAAAAAAATTTTACAAGGGGGGTAGTACGTAAAAACGTGTTTATGATTTAGGTGAATACAAAAAACAAAATTTTAAAAATTCATTAATTTTAAAAAAATATTTATAACTAAATATTAAAATATTACGAGGGGAGATAAATCTTTATATTTTGTTTTGGAGGCCTCAAAAATTCAGCGAGAGGAACTTGATACGCTCGTGACGTTAGACTAAAAGGCTTCATTCCCTCCATCCGAAAAATAAAAACAATATATCTATACAAATAATTGTAGAATATTTAACTAATTACTATGTAAGTAAATGTATTTATCAATCATTACTACCACCTATTCTACCCACTACCCACCAACTCAACATCACCACCACACTAAAAATTATCAAATATGTCCTTGCATAATTTTAAATCGTAAACAAAAGATTTTTGTTAAACAAGTGACTCTGTACTATTAATTTGTATTAAGTTTTTTATGGAACGACAATAATACAATTCAGTAATTATAAATATAAAACAATATATTTAATAAAAAATTGAAATTAATAGTATTTATAAATATATTAGGTACATTAATTATGTCTACAATTAATGGACACCCGTTTTAGTATTCTTTACATTAACTAAATTTCTTATAACAATAAAATAGTTTCAATCATTTAAATGGTTACCAATACAATATAATATGAGATGCGAATTAAAACTGTATTTTTAATATAATTAACCTTATTAACTATATTATTAGTCACTCATTTTACTTATAACGTTAATATCGGACCATCAAGAATAGGTTTGTCTACAAACTTAACAGCCAAGTCTTGAGGAGCACTTTCGAGTTCGAACATCACAAGTATATTGACTTCAGGTGGTGGTTTTAGAAAAGAAGCTGGTATATAAAGTGTAACTTGAGGTCCACCGAGTGGCCAATATCGACCAAGATTTATCTCATTTAAAAACGCAACGCCCTATGAACATATTTTTAAGTCATTAAGGTATTAATTGAATTAATTTATATTTTAATTCGTAAGAACATACTTTAGTCCATCCTGTGGTATCTAAATAAGTGTCTAAACATTTCGTATAGTTTTCTGGTAACTTAAAGTGTGTTTTAAAATATGCTGGTAATTGGACATTTTCAACTGGTTCGATTAATGAAAGCCACGATGTTTCGTTTAAAGGATGCGGTATCATCTTCCATGGACCTAATGTTTGATTTCCAAGTAACACGCGATCAAAAATACCCTAAACATTTATATAATGGTTATATTTATATTATAATATTTCATTATACGATAATCCCAAAATCAATAAGTCATCTCACTACCAGTAAAAATCTAAATATTTCAAACACGATATAAATTATTACTACAACCCATATTATTAATTTTGCTATTAATTACAAATAAAATAATTTATTTAAACTACCTTTCTGTCTTCGAGAAAATCTCCATAATTAATTCTTCCCTGATTTTCAATTAAAATACTTAACTTTTGAACTGATGATTTAATTGTTAAACTCATGGTTGTATTATCTATTAATCTATTCATAGTTCCTACTTGTACCTAAAAATATATAGTTTATTACTCATACTTAAAAACTAGCTCAAATACTTTACTTTACTTACTTTATCTAGGTAAATGATTGCTCGATCTCTAACCGTGTTTATGGTTATGTTTACTGGATATGTGACATTCTTCTGTTCATTCGTTAATATTGTTTCATACATTACAAAACCCGTGTTAATGTCCATGTATTCAAATGGTAACGGAACATCACTTAACACGGGTTTAATACGTTGAGAAACCTTTTCAAATATACTAACTAAATATTGTAAATGAAATTTACCATAGGCACCTTTAGGCGCTGGAGTTGGTGATATCTCATTCGCTGATGAAAAATTCTAAAAAAATAATATAACTATTATAAATACTAATTATCTAATTAATCGAACATATTGTAAAATTAACCACATGATATAAACTTGCGGCTTCCTCAAGTATTTGTTTAATTTTGAAATATTTTTCCGTAGGGTCTCCAGCTTCGTCCAACGGAGCATTGTAATCGTATGAAGTCAACTGAGGTAAATATCCGATACTATCTCTAGTATCATTAGTATTAGCTCCAGATGTAAATCCAAAATTTGTACCACCATGAAACATATAAAAATTAAATGAAGCATTCAACGCTAACATTGCTTTTATTTGATTCACGACATCTATAGATTTTATGATGGGTTGTGGTTCCTGCCAGTGAGATAACCAACCAGGATAGAACTCAGAATTGACTAGTGGGCCTCCTTTTTGATAATTTCTCATGAAATCAAAACATCCAGAAGCTAAAATACAATATATATATTATACAAATTATTCATTGTATAAAATCAATGACAAATATGATTTTCGTTATAAATACATATTTACAGAGAGGAGAGAATCTTACAAAACATGTTTATCTCACATTTTACCCTTAATAATGCATATTTTTAAGTATTGTGTTTTGAACATGTATGTATACCTACTAGGTACTAACTTTGTAATAAAAAGTGAACTAGGTACCTGTATAATTTTTTCTACTTATTATTTTCTTTTGATTTTTTTAAAAATGTTGATGTTTTAAAACTAAAATTTTGATAAGTAGTTTTTTAATATTTACTACTCAAGCTGCTCATAACTCATGTATCAAAAAGTAAGATAAATTTAAAGAACATTAAAAAAAATTAGATATTCACATCAAATTCAGATAACTACCCAAAAAACATTGATATTCATTATATCAATTTTAGAGTTAAAAAATTATAAGTAAAATTATGATTAGATGAAAATTCGACGAATTAAATCATAACTACTAATCGTTTTGATTTATGTTGACAATCATAATATATTCAATAATATATTATAAATAAAATAATATTATTGCATTTAAATGAATGTTATGGTAGCATTTTCCTTTTCACTGGTATAATGGTAGTAAACTTAAACTGGGTAGCCATAAGGTTTTTTTGCATGTAGTAGAATCTGGGGTCTGGAGCCCACACAATTACTCGAAAATGCCCATTTATGTGATTAACTAAAATATGATGTTATATTAATATATTTTAATATTATTATCGTTAACATAAATCAAACTATTCATTTGGTTAACTAAAATCTCATACTCTAGTTAATCAAGCACTATCTTTGACCCAAAATATATGTGATGATTGTTAGTAGTCAGGGAGCTGATAGTTATATGTAGATAGTCAATAGATGTTCTTAGAAGATAATAAAGAAGATATAAGATAAAATAAAAACTGTATAAAAACTGTTAAATAAAACTGTTGGTTTAGAAATATTTACTCATATTTAACTGTATAGCTGTGACAATAGAACAGTGATACTCAATATTTTTTTTACGACAGACCACATCATTAAAATGTAGTTTTCATGCAAGCTACCAATATTTAACTACAAATTTCATATTAAAAGTTGTTTATATTAATAATTATTAATATTATTGATAATTATATCAATTATAATTTTTAATAACTAAAAATAATTTTCAAATATACATATATAATTATCATCATTTATTTGGACCATAACTATTAAATTAATTCTAAAAGTATTTTAAATCAATAAGGAAATGTATATATTTTGGAAATAATAATTGAATATTTTTTTCATAATTACTCACCGTTCACTGAAATGCCAAAATCAACAGTTGCATATACTTCTGGAATAGGGCCACAGTCGAAGAATGATTTACCACATCCATCAATTGTATATAGCACAGCTTTATTACCAACATAACTTCTAAACAAATCACGTATCCACAATTTATATTCTAAATCACATGCATAATAACTTCCATACTCATTTTCTACCTAAAAACACATGTACAAATTATAATCTAAAATGGTGTGGCTTTAATTAATAAAATAATACAATACAAACAAAAATATAAAATAATACATACAATATTTAAACGAAATAATTTTCAAATTTAAACTACAGCTATTATTTATTAATACATTTAGGACACTATTATTTTTCTCACCTGAACCATAATAATATTTCCACCATTTCCATATAAATAAGGTTGAATTTTTGGCATAAGTACATCAAACCATTTTGAAACATATTTTTTGTAGCCTAAAATGTGTATTTATATGATTAAATTATATAATATAACATAGTATAAAATAATAAAAGTATAACAAATTAAATAAATTATTTTAAAATTTATTTTATTTTATGATTTATAATTTCTTCGTTTAGTATACTACTATATTTTATGAATAACACTTTTTTATGTATTTTATTTTAAATAGGTATTTAATTTTTTTTATTCATATGTAAACACAATATTTTGTTTTTAAATACAAAAAATCAAGAAACAAATATTAACTGAGAAAATGAATGTATCAAATTCATAAAATAAATCATCATTCGTAAAAAAACATTTTAAAACGATAATTATTGTATTAATAAATTTTTTTTTTCATTTCAGTTCATAATATGTTATAAATTATAATGTTATCTTACTTGAATTATTAGTCCTTAAACTTTTTTTAGGTGTTACATTCAAAAGCCAATATGGAAATCCACCCTAGAATAAAAATTAATTAATTTTAACAATTTATGTTATATTCCTCATAAAAATATTTAATGTTATTAGTAGGAAATTGGACACGGGACAATTGAGTGCGACATTGCGAGAAAATTCAAAGCTAAGAAAATTGAACACAATATTAATTAATTAAAAATCTATATAAACTATTATACTCGTAATTAAACAATTTTATCGTATTAGTTTAAATCAGCCTTAAATACAGTCCACTTTTTTTTTCTTGAACATTTATTAACGTTCTAAAAAAGAAAAAAGGTTGAATCGAATGAAAATCATTGTGAGAAATAAACCAAAACATAAAAAAAATATATGAGGATATAGAAATAAGAATAATACCAATAGAACATTAATAAAAATGTATTATATTATTCGATATTATCTTTAAATAATTTAAAATGTCAAAACTAGCTTTTTTATATTAATTATTATCTGCACTCAATTGTCCTAAATCTTCCCTTAATAATCCAACTAATTACAAAATCACGTTCTGCACATATATATGGTCCTGGCCTCAAAAGTAAGTACATGTTTTCGTCTTTGACTAATTTCAGAAAATATTCCAAGTCAGCTATACCTTCAAAATTATATACTCCAGGAAACGGTTCATGTAAACTCCATTCTACATAGCTGTAAAATTAGTAAAAAAAAAAAACTGTAGTACTTATGAAAATGTATTTAAAAAAATTATGCTAATTAATTAACTCTTAATTAACGTAAGAGTATAGAGGACCATCTATCCTATGAGAAATATAGCAAAGTTACGTAGATTTTCAATTATGACATTTATTTTATGATTGACTTACAACAATCAGAGCCGTAGCAAAGGGTGAAAGGTGCCTGTGACCCGGGCACAACAATTAAAGGGGCACAAATTAAACTAAAGACGTAAAATACAAATATTTTTTTTTTAATTAATGAGTTATTAGTTTTAATAAAATTACTAAACAACGATCGATTATTTATTTATATTATAAAGTTTATACAATTTTTTAGAATTAATCCTTATTTAAAGTTCAAAAGGGGCGCATTTTGAAGTTTTGCCCCTGGCGCAATATATGGTTGTTATGGCTCTGACAGTTATACAAATTAAACACTTCTCAAATTATCTGTTTACGTTCTCTAAACGAGGTTAAGTTAGTTAGATACAACTGGCATTACCGCAAAATTTAAATATTAATATCTTATTAAAATTTGACGGAAATATATCGTTGGCTTTTTTTTTTAATATTAAGAATTTTAAATGTCCTCAGATTCAGTCCATTGTCCGTATTCCATAAATTAACATAATGTTTTAATCCATGTTAGTATTTAATAGATATGTTATATCTTATATTGTACTTACTGACAAATGACAACTTACGTTGTTATAGCGTTTAATCCAGCAGCTTTCATTTTTGTAATTCTATCTTTCCAATATGGTTTAGGTATTCGAAAGTAATGTAATGATCCAGAAACATAACGGAATACTTCGCCGTCTTTGAGAAATTCATTATTTACGTAATCTATGGTAAATGTTCGTTCATTGGTCTAAAAGTTAGACCAAGTTAGTTGTTAGATAAAAAAAAACTTAGATATATAATAGGTATCACAGGAACACAAAATAAGTTCTAAGAATGAAAACATTATGTATGTAATTTTAATTTTTACTTATTGTGTATAAGTACTAATAGTAGATATAATACGTAATACTATTAAAAAATAATAACATTAACTAGTAATACATTATACCTAATTCTATTTCGACATAATTTAGCGATTTCATAACTTTTTTATTGGATATTCATCGCCCAAATAAAATCCCGAATAATTCTAGAAGAGATTAATATCACAAACATAGCAAAAATTGAAAGCCTGGATTTGGTATTACAATTTTAAACGGACGATGCTTACGAGATGGCAATTTAAAATTGTGAAATTTGAGCTTTTGGTGATAACTATTAAGTAAGTTATCAATTATTTTAACAAAAGATGTTTGTTTTATATTATTTTTGATTTTGTTCAAATTAGCGTATACAATTTAAAAATTTTATCAAAAGTAAACTAAAATAAAATTGTATATATTTCAGATTTTGTTGAAAAATAATCAAATATATTATTAAAAATCATACCTACTATACGTATAATAACATTAATAACGAAAACAACTTTCATGTATATATTACAATTAGGTATATTTATATAACCTAATTTAAATATATATATTTTTTTTTTTGCTTATTTTAAGCCTTGTAGGTCACATCACATCGTCACAGTTATATTTATATATTATTTATTAATGTGAATTAAAAAACAATTAACAAATTTTACTCAAAACTCAATCTCTAGAGGCTTTTCAAAAAAAGTAATGCTTACCAATTTCCAAGATTAATAATACATAATATACACAGAGATTTTTAATGACTGTTCTCGGTAAATGTTTGAAATTCGAAATGTGTTCGACAAGCGATTTCACAGATTTCATAAACTGGTAGTCAAGGTATAACAAGATGTAATATTGTTTAAAGAAATGAGTTACCAATCGATATATATGTCGTTCCAAAAAATATTTATTTAACTTTATATGTAAATATATATATATATATATATATATATATATATCACTATAGGTGGACAAAGAGTACACAAAATGAATAATAATAATTTGTATCTAAATACGTAATATATAATTTTGTAACATTAATAAATTAAAATTAATTAATTATATCGGCTTTTATCGATATTGAATGAATATTTTAAGATTTATTTATATAATATATATATATTCATTTTCTATATAATCTTTTAAATTATTTGTATATTTTAATAAAATAATATATATATAATATTATATATTATTTAGGCACCTATAACTATTTATCTTCTTGTACTTACCGAATTTTGAAAATCTGAATACACGGAAACTAATAACGACCACAAAAAACATATGCCAATCATATGCATCTTCATTATACCTATAAAAAAATATTCCTTTTCTTCTATTTAAATCATTTTTACAGCATTGATATTTAATGAAGTACCTATTTAGTCCCTATAAATAATTAAGAAATTTGTACAACTACCAGAAATATATTATTTATATTGTTTCTTCTTGTTATGCTTTGTGTACGATTAACACGTATTCAGAGGTGTAATTCTTAAGAGGGTGGCGAAGAATGCAGTCACTCTCTCCCAAAGACAATTTTTAAAACATTGAATCAAATGAGACAAAGTAGATTGACAGGACTGATATTAATCATGAACGTACACAGAAATATTTAAAGTGATATAAATAATATAATTGATCGCTTTGGTAAAAATAACCGTAAAACAAATGTTATACTTATTTTCCTTCTTCCTCTTCGCCATACCTCCCAACTATATGGAGTAAACCATAATATCTTAATACCACTAGTAAGGTCATTATCGTGTTTATTATTTTTTTATTTTTATAACCTTATCTCTTTTTCTGCCTTGCCTTATACGTTACACTCACAACTAGATATGAGGTCAACATATAATATAGTCCATCATAGGTCCTTCACCTCCTATATATTACTATATTTTAACTTGTATATGTAAATATTGATAGATTTACCCCCTCCACCCCCTATAAAATAGGTCTTGGAACACCCATATATGTATTAGATACATAGTATTGTGCATTATCTAGATAATAAAATACAATTATATTTTCATCTAATCTAGATAAATAAATAGGCTATCTAAGAATAACAATCTAGTTATTCGTATTATTCAATAAAATATTTAAATAATTTTGACACAAAATTATTTTAAACCGTGCTCTGTAAAAATATAAAAAATATAAAACTGGAGCATCAGATAGTTTATAATTCATAGTCCTGAACCATAAGCCAATAGTAAAACATATATTTTTAAAATAAAATACAGCGTTAGGTACCATCTTCAGCACCAGTTGAAAAACTCTTTATCAATGGAAGTCAAATTTTAACTCCAAGAATGAATTTTTATGGGACGCTGAGAAATTATTAATGTAAATGAATCCCTAGAAAATATCAGATATATCTATTATTAATTGACAATAATATTGTAGTCTATATTTCTGTTGAGTATGCGAGTTATATATTTTAAACTGTGATTTTTAAAGAATTCTATGAATAGGCACATTAAGGGTAAGGCAAATAAAATAGAAAGGGGATACTCTTGATAAAGCAAAATTAATTACAAATATACATTTGTATTTTATTGTAAAACAAGCCAATTATAAAAATATTGTGGTAAAAGAAAAATAGGAAAGTAAGTAGGTATACCTATCAAAGCTATATATTTTTATTATTACTACTTGAATAGTATGTATTTTATTATTAATATCTATATATCATTATACCATATTTTTATAATAAATACCAATTTTAATTTTTATACAATGACGAACTAGTTGTATAGATTAGTTATATCATCCACATGAATACATGATAAACAGAGGTCTGAGGTTTCTGCATGCTCAAATAATGAAATATTATACCAATATCAATATAATATACCTACAAGTGTTACTAGTATTAGGTAACTTCTACACTGTCACGCGGTATCGTTTAGAGTTTAACACAAAGTATATCACACTAATTACTTTAACAACTTTAATTAAATTAGTCTAAGTTTATTAGTATCTCACAGGAAACTGTTTATTCGTCCCTTCACGGAACTCACGTCAATGTTATTTAGCTAACAGTCAGTAAACGAGTAGAAAAAAAATAGAATCATATAAAAATTGTCACACGTTCGTTGAACTTCGCTCGCCGTGCTCAGTCCCTCGAACACTAATCCCTCACTAACCGGATAGTCGTCACTTGGCTATCAGTGTCGCTCTATCTGGTGGAGCTTACATAAGTAAAAAGTATGCAAATGCAACTTAAATATAATATTTAATAGGTACCTAATAATTAATAGTTTTATGATGTTTGTTCGAATTGGATCTGTATTCAGTAGCCCTGTTTTCGTTGGCTTTTCTTAAAACATTCTCCAAATAAACATAACTCACGTGGCATTATCTTAGGACATAGATGACAAAATGTGAATATGATTTTAACATAATATACCCATTAGCTATCATTATAGAAATTCCAACTGTAATTTACATTATTATAATTTTTATATGGGGACTATTTTAATTATACGTATTTGGATTCAAATATCTGTAATCAATGAAATAAATCATACTGAAGACAAATTATGAATATTATTTAAATACCATACTTAAATTTATTGTAGAATGCAATAAAAAATGGAAAAATCATCTACATTCCAAGTGTAAACTCTAAATTTCTTTTGAGTTTTTTTTATAATATTGTATATTATTATATTAGTTTTGTATATTATTACGCTGAGAATCGTATTTTCTAATACAAAATTAACGTATTCAAATCTTAATTATAATAAACCACTAATTTCTCCGAGGACTGAAGGGACGAAAAATAATCGACCTTTTCACTTTTCTAATTTTGTATACCTAATTATTTATTAAATAACGTAATGTAAAAAGTTAATTACTAATGAACATATAATTACACACTTACTATAGATACTACTCTGTATATAAGGTTATTTAATTAACCTTTAATTAAGCACAAATAATCAGTAAATCAAATATATTTCTAAAGTCTATACCCTCTCTACATCTTTAATCTTTACGGAAGTAAAACTTTAATTTCTTATTTTCCTGGTAGAAAATTTTTTTTTATAGTAATGTTTATGATTAATTAATAATAAAAAAATTAATAATATAATAAAAATTATTTATAATATAAATAATAACAACACCTAATTATTAATTACAGTTAAAACACATTTTAGTACCTACCTTAAGTGCCTATTACATTTTATTTCTAAATTTATAGTATACTTATGTAACTTATGTTGAATTTTGTCCAAAGTTTTTGCAGATCTAAAACACGTTTTGGGGGGAAGAATGAAATAATTATTACCAATAATAGTAGGTAGGTAGTTATTTCATATATTTGATTACAATAACTTACTGTAATAAATATTTTTAATTTTCATTTGTGCTAAACTAAGATTTTTTTTAAAAAAATACATTTTGTACTTTATTGTTCACAATATTGTCTATTTTTATTTGTACTATTTTTAATTCTTTGACTATTTAATTATTAGTAAAATTTACTAAATAAGTATACAAATAATTTGAATTATATTAATTTATTATATTTACATATTCAAACATGTAAATATTTGTTTAGAGTATATTTTTTTAAATAATAAAATATGTAAAATTAAATATAGATTGTTTAATTTTAATTTACGTGAAACTAATTCATGCATTTACATAAAAAAACTAAGCCCTAGTGTCAAGAGCATCCGCAGAAATTTTTCAAAACAAAATATTTTAATTTTTTAATTTTTAGTTTCACTATCTGAGATTCCAAGTACTATGATTTGTGAAATGTTTTCTTTTATAGGTATGAGTAATTTAGTAACCTAAAATTTATTAAATAATGTTTATTTTGTATTACATAGTGATTATAATAATTGACCAAAGAAAGCCGAGGGAAGCAAATGTTCTTTAGCGAACGCCTATGGCCCTAATGATAATTACTGATAACACTAAATTAAATTTTCATTCCATAAAAGCCATTTTTAAATAATTAAATCATTTTTAATCCCATCATTATTTAAAAAATAGATATACCCAACAGTAGAAAAAAATTGAAAAATATATATATAATACATTTCTAACTTAATCTATTTAAGGGTTAAAATAACCTTTAATAAATTATCATGATTATTAACATTATTCAAAGAATAACCTTAGACTATAATATTATCATGCTCAATGTATATAAGTACCTACCG
Source organism: Eriosoma lanigerum (assembly GCA_013282895.1). Lineage (NCBI taxonomy): Eukaryota > Metazoa > Arthropoda > Insecta > Hemiptera > Aphididae > Eriosoma > Eriosoma lanigerum. The sequence continues at coordinate 33,258,964 of CM023359.1, forward strand.
TTCAAACAGAAGTTTTAACATATAATATTATCAACTGTATAAATTAATTTTAGTAAATATAATTGTAATACAAATTTATCACTGGACACAAATCATAATATATAACATCATGACAAACCATTACATCCTGACAAAAAATAATTAATATTAAGAAATCTGACACCTGTTTATACCAAATATATAACAAAGACAAGGAAAGTTAAATTAAATGAAAAATTAGATACTAAATAGTGAAGTAATATGTACAATAATATACTGTAGATTTCAATAGCAACAGAATTTTTTTATATAGCTACACATATCTAAATTAGTATAACCTTTAATCTACATTAATATGTCTTAATAAACACATATTGTTGTTGTTTGAACTTTAGACTATTACTGTTTAGATACTGTTACCAACTATTATAATCATTATGTTAAAACATATTAATTAATACCAAATACCAATTAAAAATAATAATACAATTTAATTATAGATTATAATAACTAAGTTATGAAATAATGAGTTATAAACAAAAATTATGATATAAATAATAATTTATTGTCCAAGAATTCCATTTACTTTCATATAATCAATATCATAAATTTTCAAGTAGTATAGACAAACAATTGCAGAACCTTGTTCTGCCCAACGTTTGTTTTTCTCCCTACAAAAACACAAATATATCAATAATTAAGAATAAACAAACAAAAAATTGTTTTTTATTTTTACGATTTACCAAAAAGATGAAGAATATTTTTGATTATCAAATGTTACAGTCCCCTTAAAAAGTTTCTCAAATTGTTCTGTATGATATTTTGGCAATTGTTTATTATGTGTTTTCGCCCAGTTTAAAAGTTTTGTTTTTGGTAAGTCCTCAGGCCTTGGATACAGTGACCGAATATACATACATTTCAAACTAATTACATTATTTGATTCTTCTTTAGTTGGACTTTGTTTTATTCTTTTAAAATCATTACACACAACATCTCTCTCTTCAAAACGAAGACAGTTCATTTTCTTCTGTTTTTGACGGCAATAATCGCCTACTTCCCAAAGATCACTAAATGGTAAAAAAAAATATTTATATGTATATAATTACTTAATAAATTTGAGTGTACATTAATTTTATTAGAGTATTATTTAATGAGTATGCATGATGTTTTTTTTTTTTTTAATTTGACATTTGGATAGTGATGATTTAAAAAGATACAACAATTTAAAAAAGTGTATATAGAAACATTTGTTTCTAAGGTAAAATTAACTACCTCATAATGTAAATTAAAAGTCTTTAATTAGTTGCATTTTAACATGAACATGTTATTAAATTTAAATATTATATTTATAGTAAGTTTACTTGTACTTTTATAATGACAATATTTCATATTTTTAAAACTGAAAATAATTATTGGAAAGGAATTTAAATTTAAAATAATAATAGAATATATGATTTCTAACATTTTCTTCTTCATTAATTTTTAATACATTCTAGTATAATAATTGTACTTTTATTTAAAAGTGATAAGGTCCTCTGATATAGTTAAATATGTAACATTTTGATACACACCCCAGAAATAATATTATTATTTGAACTACTTTAATATACCATAGGTAATTTGGCCTTGTCCCAAAATATTAAATAAATAAACAAACAAACCATATTTGTTGAAGGGATGTAGACTCAAGAAAATGTCTTCCATGTTCTGTTTCTTGAATATTTCTTAACATATTTTGAATACAGTATTTTGTATTTGGTGCAGCATTATCATAGTCTACAGCATAATGTAAATAATCTTTTATTATGGTAAATAGTTCTAATTTTCCATTGCGTTTAAATATAGAACAATTTTTTTCTGCTGTACGAGCTATCATAACACTTGAACAACCAGTTATATTTTTAAACCTTTCAATATCTTCAAATACATCAATTTCTTTAGATCCTCCACTAAAACAAAAGTTATTATATATCTGAAAACTTTTTTTTAAAAAAAATATATATTATATATATAAATTTGTAAATTTACAACTAACTTTGCAATGACTGGTATATTTAATGCTTCAGATATAGCTTTAATGTAATGATTTCTATTTGGATGCATAGGTCTTTCTTTAACAGTACGCCCATGTACACTAATTGCAGCTATTCCAGTACTTGCTAATTTCTCACACAATATTATAGTATCATTAATATCTGGTAATACTCTAATCTTGCATGTTACAGGTATACTGACTGTTGAAATTACTGCAGAAAGAATTGCACATGCTTTGTCAGGATAAGATAAGAGAGCTGCTCCCATTCCTCCTTTGAGTGAAAAATCCTTTGGACAACCCATATTAATATCAATTCCAGCTACATCTTGTTCTCTAATGATAATACCAATTAAATAGATTAAAAAATTAACTATTTATAATAATTCATATTATACTTACACTATTTGTGCAGCCTTAGCTGCACGCTCAGGATCACTAGTACCAATTTGAAGAACAACAAAGGGTTTTTCACGTGAACATGTACGGAAAACTACAGTTGCATCACATTTGTCAATGAAATCAACAGTTTTTAATGTGTCTGTAGTATTAATATTATAATTATTTCTTGCCAGACTAAGGAATTAATTTTTAAATTACCATTAACTTTTCGATAACATCTTATTAATCTATGGTCAATCAATTCTTCAGTATAAACTACGTCTGCTCCGTAATCCAACGCTAGTAAACGCATAGGCAAAGTATTTATCCTAACCATAGGTGCTAGCATAATTTTGTTGGCATAATTTAATTGTTTAGTGTCTTCCATTCCATATAGACCAATAATTATCAACTGCACATACAAATTGCAATTAATGATTAACAATATTAACATTAAAATTAAACGAAAACGTTAGACATTAACCTTATACTACAGAACAGAAAAATTATAATTACTATTATATACTTATAAATTTATAAATTATAATACTATAAAAATAAAAATAGGTAGGTAATTAATACAATTTTGAATTTTATAATACAATCTGTGATTCTGTGATAAATGATAATATAATTTAAAAAATAATCGTATGTGATAGGTATTATCACATGTATAATCATAGAACATTAATGTTCTATGGTATAATTAATCAATGGTACTATGATAAGAATATTAAAATCAGAAATGTTATTATTATTATTATATATCATTTTTTATAAATGCAGGAAAACACCGCCAAATGTGCGCATGCTTTCAGTTTTGAGTTTTAAAATTATTCGTAAACGCTTTGATTTTTTAATATACTTTTGTCTTTTATATTACAAAATCATTGTATGAGGTATTATTCATACTTGATTATTTTTATTTGTACAATTTGAAAAAATATTAAATGTTATCTGATAAATCTTAAAAATGATAAATTAATAAAACTATTTTCGATTGTATAATATATACCTACCTATAAAAAAAATAGTGTATATATAAAGGTAAATAAAATACTTATACAAAGATAATTATTTTAAATTACTTGTGTAAATTGTAAATGATTTATGAATTATGAGCAAGACCGTAACCGTGAGGGGGGAGGTCAGGTTTCAACCCTCCCTGAAATTATTTTTAAAAATAAAATATATCAGTTATAAATTATATCAAACACTTTTTGTGGCTTCTTATGTTTTATTTCTTTTAGTTAAAATAAATAATCAAAAATTAATAATTAAAACCTAAAAATTTTTGCTGTCTACGGCCTTGCTTATGAGCTTATAATTTGCGATTTTTCTTTCGAAACTGAATTTGAAAATTGAAAAATAAAAGTTATGAAATTATAAATTATTTATTACCTAATAATATTATATTTAGTTTTAATCATATAATATAAAATTTGAGCCCCTGACGAAACCTTTGCCAAAGGGTGCCCTTGATTACTGTCCATCTTGCGTCCTTGCCAATGTCTAGATACGTAGATACGGTACTGCAGAGTCCTATTTCCAGACCAGATTACCTTTTCAAACTATGTAATTCTCAAAAATGTCATAAGCAAAACCCTCCTCTATTCAGTGTGACCACTAATATGAATAAAAAGTCTTTATTAAAAGTTAATGTTTATTAACTACACATCACTGACTTTTATTCTTTGAATTTTGAGTGTTGTATCACGAAGGCACGAACTAAGATATACCATAGGGCATCTGGGCATAGACTATTTAAAAATATTTATTAATATTTTCATTCTACTTTTAAATTATTATTTACATTCTGCAAATAATTTTGATGATGAAGAAATCTAAATCACTTTCGTATAAAAAATGTTGTGTTAAATACTGCAGAAATAAAGTCTCAGTAAAGACTGCATCTGATTGTAAAAGTTACTTCACATTTCCGAAGGATATTACAAGGTAAGTTTAGTCTACGAATAAAGATGGTACTTAAGGTACTGTCTATTCATAGGTTTAATCTAATATGTGATGCCATGAAATACAATTTCATTGAAATTAATAAAATAAAACAATTATTGATTTTATTTATTAATTAGGTTTAAAAGCTACTATTACTATATAAGCATTAACTATTAAACTGATTTGTAATCATAACAATATATTATTAGTAAAAATAAATATATATATATATATATATAAATGTAATATATAGGTATTATATAACATTTCATTGTGGAATCATATATTACTTCACCGAACTATAAAAAACTTGATCAATTTATATTCTTTATCACAAAAAGAGTAATTCTATATATACTATATTATTTTTATGATTTACAAAAAGTATATGGTCTTAATTAGATGATTTAGGACATTTAACAAAATTATTATAAGATATTTAGCGTATACATATATCTACCAATGCAGCCCTGGTCAGTGGTAATATTAAGACTTGGTCTTGGGGAGATGTACATGATACAAGTCATACATTTTCTCTACACTAAAATCATTTTTTCAATTTTCTGTGTTCTTACCTTATTAGGACTAGGGACTTCTAGGAGTTTGCATGGTTTTTAATAGTCTTTTAAAACATAGCTAAGTAATATAGAAATTTATTTCATAGCAATACGAATCTATATTTAAAAATATTTGTTGCATACTTTGCATATTTTACCATTTTTTCATTTATAAGTACATATTTGATCACTTTTGATATAAAAGTGTAAGTTTTATGAATATTTTTTTTTCTTTTGGGGATAAAAAAATTTGAGTAGATATAACAATCAAGTCATTTCAGTGAATTTTAATTGTAAATAAGTCTTCTGTAAAATTTTCAAACTGATATTTGCAATATTCAAAAAAAAACTAAAACCATAATTTTGCCGATTTTCAGCCATTTTTTGGTAGTTTTTCTTCTCTCAAGGAAAGCTTTGAACTAAATAAAGTACCAACTAGATGCAATTTTATAAGGAAAGAATACCTTATTTATGGTAATCGTACTATTATTTCCTGAAAAATTGTTTTCATACATAAAAAAAAACATCGTTAAACCAATACATTCCTTGCTTCGCTCAGAATCTCAGAAATAAAATAGGTACAAAACTAAAAAAATATTACATAAGAATTATTTTTTTAAAAAAAAAGATCAAAGGAGAATACGATACCCATATCTCCCTCCATAATTACGCCACTGGCCCTGATAATAAAATTATTATTATTTTTACCAGGGCTAGAATTTGTATGTAACAGCATGTTTATTTTGCAACGTTCAAATAGAATTGTATTCAGTAATGTCTATGATTTGTATAATATAAATGAATACTACGAACCGTAGGTCATTTATTTTTGAAAATTTAAAAAGAAATGTAATAATTACACTGTCAAACATAAAATTTAATAATAAATATTAATAATTTAAACAATTTCTGTGTATCTATAAAATAATAAAGTGCATATTTTTGCATATCTTTTTATAAAAAATTTATAAGAAATCTAGTCCTGCTAATTACAATATATTGTATTTAACCCTTGAATGATCATTGTGTGAAATGCTTGTGGTAATATAAAAAATATAAATAGTATATTTCTAGCTAATTAGAACCACTATACTCTATAAAAGTGATTAAAAGAATGTTTGGATTTGCCATTTAGAAATACAGAAACTAAGAGAGCTGAAATAATAATTATTTTGTGTAATTTCTTAATGTAAAATATCTGACAAAAAGAAAACAATCTAGTAAATAAAAGAATTTAAATTTTAGATAGTCCTACTCAATGACACAAGCCCCGAGGCCCAATGTAACCTTAATCCGTTCTTGCATACCACGTTTTTGATGTTCATATGACAGTGGTAGTCGGCATAAGATAAAAATACCTTACCTTCTTAAAATATTTATTTTTTAAATTTTGTTATATATCACAAAAAGTTTTTTTTAGTTTTATACGTTTTAATTTGTATTGTTCAAGGCGTGTGATGTGGATTGAAAATTGTATGTCCAGACTGTCTGACGAAAATATTTTCATTAAAGATGTTCGAATATGTCAAGATCATTTTGAGAATAAAATGTTCCTGAATGTTAATCGTAAAAACAGGTTAACAGATAATGCTGTTCCCACACTCTTTAATGGTAAAACATATTTAAAATAAATATATATATATATATATATATATTCTAGATTTGAATAAATTGTAATGAATAACATGATTATTGGTTTTAGATGATATACTGACCAAACAAACCAGAGACAACGAGACTGAGAATCATTTGGATTTGTCATTTTATTGTGAAACAATAATAAATGAAGGAGTGAATGGATAAAAATCAAATAATTAATAATCTGATAATTTCAAAACTTTAAAAAAAAAATCTCTAAACACCTTTATCTAGTCAACCTTTCAAATATATATAAAAATATAAAAGAGTTAAGAATGATTTTACTGAATTATTATATTTTAATAAATTTTATATCATATTTAGCTTAAAATTAATTTAAAAATAAAATGTTTAATAATATAAAAACTCTAAAAAGCTTTCCTGAACAATTTAACACTGACATCATAAATCTACCAAGTACATTTTATTATTTTTTATAATTCTATGGACTTTACATAAAATTGAACAGTAAATATGTAAATTAAAAAATATAAATAGGTTCCTCAATCTTCAGAATCTCAGATAATTCTAATAACTTTTTAAAAGTGCTTCCTGTCCCGCCATTAGATAGTTGCAGCATTACTGTTACAATATTATATTGTGTTTTTAAGTTATATTACTGTTAGTACTGAGTAATTACGATTCACAAAAAATCCGTTTCTTTAATTTAAATTATATTAATATAATATAACTTCTATATTATATTATAGAAGATACCTTTACACATTTACCAGAACGGTACAGCCTTACAGAGTAATTTATTTTGATTGTACCAACAAAATAATTTGGTTTAATATAAAACCTACCAGCAGAACCTGTTGTATCAAACAGTTAACAGTACTAGTTTATTATCCCAAACAAATATAATTTCATATAACTATTTTCAGTAAGTCTACGTTTCTAAGCATTCCAATTAGTGAATTAAAATAATATACCTCATAATATTGACAAATTGTTAATTCACTAAATTGTTTACCTGGTTCTGTAATTGTTAACCTAGATATTTTTATAATATTGTAAACAAATTTTCAGAAGCATATTAATATTAAATTGAATTAAATATCTGAAGGCTAAAATAATATAAATAGGTACACAATCTGAAAACTTCATATTAATTATCAAAACTATAAAATGTATTAAAATAACAAATATTATTTAAATATATATATTTATTTATTTAAAATCATTTAAATTTATCTAAAATAAATAAGGTGGGCTTTTATTAATATTAATGTTTTCTATAAATAGATCATGGCAAAACTTACTAGTTACTCAAACAATATTTTTATATCTAAACAAAATTATAAATTTATAATATTTATATTGTAAACATTCTATAATTATTACAAGCTATAAATATTGAAATAAAAAAAATTACAATTGTATTGAGATCATTTTATACAAAATAACAATAATATAATATTACAAGTTTAAAAAAAGATTACAAAGTTTTTCATAAGCAATATTTAAATAATACATGGTAGAAGTATACTATAATGCATACAATATGATTCAGAGAGTATTTTTCAACTAAAAAATATAACATTAATACTAAACGATTCATTTTTCACTAATTTACTGTTTATCACAGATACAAAACTGAAGAGATCACATTCATTAGATGATCTGCGAACAGTATTAGCACGTAGTCGATTGAGCCTTAGGCGTAAATCGTGACATGTAAAAATCACAGTCTGAACAATATATAGATGGATGATTTACTGCCTTTTTTCGACACAGGTTGCACGGTGTAGTTCTGGGCATGTTACATTTGTCTTGCAATCGGGGAGATGGTGGCTGCTGATAAACAGTATATCGGCTTGGATCATTAGTAGTGACCAATGTGCCATTTGGAGTTGTAGATCTAGGTTGACCATTTGACCTGGGCTGTTGTTTGAATACCAGTGGAGCTGGTGGGTGCTGATAGGGTGGCGATTGCTGTGGTTCATACACAGTCATAGGTCTCCGAACTGTGTTTGTCCTCTGTACTGAATTCACTGGACGGTTTTTAGAAGGTAATATTGTGGTATTACTGTCCTGTTGATTGCCATATTGTTGGAGTTGCTTTCGATCAAGGGAAGATGAACTATGTGTTTCACCCTGTGTCCTTGGAAAATTTGGTTGAGATTCCTTTTTTGGGTGTGCTGGAGGCAAATGTGCTACATTATCTGGTCGAGTATATGGCATTGAATGAAAACCATTCACCATACTCCTCTGTCTCTGCAATAGACCTGGTGAGTGTTGAGGTAATGGAGACATTTTAACATCTACATTATTCCGAGGGTATCCTGGAGGTCTATTATCAACTTGATGAGGACTAGCTGAAGGTACCGGTGAACATTGCGGTGGAAAACTAGTTCTAGATTCATTTTGTGTATAACTTGGTGAACATTGAGATGAATTACTAGTTTTATTTTCTCCAATCATATTACTATTTATTGATGAATTACTAAATGTTTGAGATTGATTTATTGAGAGGCCCTGTTGAATATATCCACCAGTTTTATTATCATAATGTTGGGCCATCCTTTCAAGCTGCTGTGCTTGATTAGCAGATACTCCTTGTTGAAGATAACTTGTTTTGTTATTTTCACAATTATTAGTGTTATACTGAGGCATATTATTCAGCCGTTCTAATTGTTGTGTTACAGGTGATCCTTGTTGTATGCAACTAGTCTTATCGTTATTCGAATGTAGAGAGTTTAATCTATCAAATTGTTGTGTTTGAATATAATTGGATCTATTATCTGTAAGATTCGTCTGATGTTGATTGTTGTTATTATTATGCTGTACTTGTGTAGGACTAGGTTGACGAGCATAACATGTCCGACTGTCAGTTGAATGATTTGGATTATTATTTGATCTTTCATATGGTTGACATTGATATTGAGAATTTTGTCCATGATTATAAGTTCTATTATCATTATTTTGATATTGACCATTAAATTCCATATTTGAAACATTACAACGGCCATTATTTTGCTGGTAAAGTGTTCTAGGAGATCCAGGATTAGTTTGATACTGATGTGTATTTGTTTCCAAATTTGATATTTGATTTCCTTGGAGTCTAAGTTGTGTTTCACCATTATATCGAAAATGACTATTTCTACCTTCAATGGGTGAATGTTGTGGATAGGAATTTTGTGGTACTCCATTTACTTGCCTGGTTGTTTGATTTCTTTCTAAAGAAGACTGATTTGATCTAGAATTTACAGGTGAGCAACTTGATTTATTTTCAATCGTTGGTTGATAGTTAAGAGAATGAGGTTCATTGGTTAAAAATGATTTTTGATGTCCCATAGGTGAAAGACTTTGATACTGATGAGGATAGTTATTAGTTGGTTGATTGTTAGATTGTTGTGTGTTTTGTGTGGAATAAAATCGATGTGCTGATAAGTTTTGATTTTGAACTTGTATACAGTCCAATGAGTTAATCGATGAATTTGACGGTGCATTTGCTATATGTGAAGTAGGAGATTTAAATTTTTGCTGCGTCAATGGAGATTGATTAGGCTGTGCTGATTGTAGAACTGGTGACATACGATAATTTTTTATAGTTTCCACTGGTTTTTGAATTTGTTCAGGGAGAGGGGCTTTTAATTTAGGCTGTACTATTGGTGAATGTGTCTGTGAAAGTTGTTGAACAGGAGGCATTTGATATGTTTTTGGAGGTAATTCTTCTTTACATTCATTAATAGATTTATCTTGAATGTTGTTATTTTCATAACAAGTTTTTAAAGATAAATTACTGCGATTGAATTGACCAGAGTCATTTCGTTTTAATGGAATCACAGATTTAGTCACTTCCCGATTTTGTTCTACGGGAGCTTCTTTATGAAGAACAGATCTTAAAACTCTTTCCAATATAGGGTTTGGTATGTAACTATCTACTTCATCTTCTTCTGCTGTCGCAACTAAAACAACTTGTTCACAGAAAGTAACATTTTTCTTTTTACCCATTTTTCTTTTTGAATCGTTATTCTCAAATAAAGTTTTACTTAAAGCACCTTTAAGTTCTTTTTCAACTTTTTTTTCATCTTCATCAATTATTTCACAAATACTATCAGCTGGTAGATTATTAATTGCATGAGTAATTAAATTATCAATAATACTTTTTTGTTCAAATTTATTTTTCAAATCTTTTACAACTGATTTAGCTTCTTGATCTTGTTTATATTGGTCATTATCACACCAGGATGATTGCTTTAATTGTAAATCTTTTACCCAACTTTCTTCTTCGTTAACTTCCAATTTAATTTTCTCTACAGGCATAGCTGGACAAATTCCATCAACTTCATCTACACCTTCAGCAAGTGGAGGAGGTGGTGGAAATTCTTCGCTAGGTTGTCTTGAATGACTTATAGAATTTAAAGGACTAGGGTAAGGTGGTAATGGAAATCCAATATCATCATTATTAACAGGGGCTGGTTGTTCTGGGTTATAATGAACTTGAGCTTGTGTAATCATAACATTTTTATTATCTTTGTCAAGTAACATTCCTCCATTAGCATAAGTCACATCTTCTTTGCGTGGATGGATGTATGGTAAGGATTGAGGCTCAGAACACCAATCTTTCTGTTGTTTATTACTTTCTGCCTTACTTAATTGAGAAGAAGTTCTCATTGGTGGCGGTGGTGGCACTTTGGCAAAATGTAAGAATTTATTAGTGTAAAAACTCTTTCTCATTAGTTTACTTTTCAATAAATTAGGATTTCCTGTACTTTCTAAATGTCCTTCAGATAAATACCCACTAAGATTGCTTTGACTACTTAATGAATCTACCATGGAGTCATCTTTAGATATAATTTTCTCTTTAGGTGGATCTTTCAACTGTAATTCATCTTCACGCAAATCAGGCATACTTCTGTTTTTCCTCTTAATTAAACCACCCATTAATAATTTTCTTCTGATTTTATGTTGCTTTTTGCCTTGCTTATTATCTTCAGCTTTAGGTTTCTTTGTTTCTTTTGAAAATGAATTTGATACAAATTCTTTACTGTTTTTAGAACCACGTTCTTCACTCCTTGCTCTTTTTTCTCCTTCTTTTTTGTTTCCTTTACCTTTAGTTTGTAAACTTCTGCTGGATCTTTCGTACATCATGTATTCTTCATCTTCAATTACTTGTTTTGTTTTATTTGGTGATCGAGATAACAATCCTTTTTTATTCTTAGGTAATGTAGCATAAATTTCAATATTTTTCACTGATTTATCTACTGGTGAATTTTGTAATGATGATAACTGAGCAGACATATCAAGTAATTCTTTACTATTTTGTCTTGAATGTTGGATTGTTTTATCTTTAGAATTCTGTCGACTATGGGACACTTGAGAACCTCTATTACTGCAACTACTACCTTCTCGACTATGCCTTCCATCACCATCTAAAAATAAATACATCAGTATTATAATTATTTTAAAAATAACAAAAAAATCTGCATACGTTTATTTGTTAGGTGAATAGGTTCTTCTAGTCGTTTATGTAAACTGCGTGCTCTCATTACACAAGTGTTATGTTTCATTCTTGCAAAGCTAGCTACTTGGGGATTACTATATGGTGCATCCATGGCTGCTCTGGCTTTACCAGCTGCCAAATTACATAATGATAATGCCATAACTAAATCATCAGTAGCTTCTGACTTTCCCAATAGCTGGTCAGCTTCAGCACAAAGTCTCTCTACTTCATCAACAGCTAAAAATAATAATAACATTGACTAATACATCTAAAATAAAGTATTTCTAATAATATATATTTTTATTATAATCATACCAGAATTTTTAGATCCATTTTTCAGTGATGTGTGAGAAGTCTGATGTCCTTCAGGTATTTGAGCAAGCTAAAAATAAAATACACAATATTTTGATTTTTGTATAAACATACCTATTATGTTTTAATTACCTGTAGGTTATGCTTGAGATTCTGTTGTAAAGGCAAACTATCATTAGACGACAAGGAATAAGAGTCGTATCCCAAATCAAATTGATTTATTGTAAAATCTTTCGATTTGTTAGGACTTCGTGGAACTCCACTAAAACCATTTCCAGTTCTGTCAAAAATTAAAATTATATTAATTGTTTTATACAAATATGTTTAGTACTCAGAATTTTATACATTTGCTTAGGCATGTAAGTTTATTTAAAATCTAGTTCTATAAATATAAATGTGTTTCATGACAACTAGAGTTATATCTAACCAATTTTCTTGCATACTTTTTAAATTTTTATAAGATACCGCATTATTTGATTATAAGCCTAATTAATATAATAAAAACATGTATATATATTTACTATATAAAATATAGTCTAAAATTAACTTACATTTAAATATTTTATATTACATATTTCTAGGTTATTGCATATTTTGGTACTTTTTTAAAACAAATTTTGTTTTTACTATTAAATGCATAGTTGCAAGTTCTGGACACAGAATTAATTATTATACAAAATAATTATTATATATGAGTACCTACCTATTTTGAATTTTCCCAACAAAATATTGATAGGGATTTTCTAATGAAGTTGATGATGAAGATGATGCACTGTTTCTATCACCACTCCAATTACCAGAATCTCTTCTAACCAATTCACATTTTGATGTCACAGATTTAGATAAACCTGGTTGATCATTTAAATCATCTGTTGTATACATTTCTGCAGCTTTAGCCATTATAACTGCTTGATAATGTGCCAAATTTTGATACTCATTGAGTGATGAATTCAAACACTGTAATTATTTTGTTAAGTTTTTATTTTAATAATAACATTATATAAATTAATAACTTACGGGTTTAGCTAATGCAATTGTTGGATCTGGGTTTGGTGTAATAGCTCTTCGATGACTTAAGCTCGATAGAGGTCTCTCAGGATTTGGTGTAAGAGATCTACGACTTTGAGTTATATTTTGAATAGCATTTGTACAAAATGAAAGTTTTGTTGCTTTTGTAATAGTTTTTGGTGCTGTTGTGGCATCAACAGGTTCACCTTCTGGTGAAGCAAATAATAAAAGAAGAGGTTGATATCTTCCTCGTTTGCATTTTTCTACCACCTAATTAATATAGAATATACGTTAATATTATAATTTACAAAATAATAAACATTATTATTATCTTACCTGTTCCCATCTAGGTCCAATTTCTCGAACATTAGCATCATCAAAGTATATCCATATTTTTAATTTTGTATGATAAAAAAATGTAGAATAATGTTTTCCATAATATGTTACAACTCCTACTAATTGATGTTGAAGGGACATACTTCCATTAGGTAAATCAAATGACCCATGGAATACATCACATAAACGTAATGAAGTACGCAAAGTGCTTAAAAGTGCCATTATATGATCCAAAGTAGGCCTATCAGAATCCCAAACTATTCCTACTGACACTATTTCAGGTCTGTTCATTAGTGTTCTTCTAATTTGAATTTTAGCCCCACAAGCACTCTAAAAAAAAATATTACACTTTAAAAACATTATTTTATTTTATAATTATTTATTTTAACTTACTGGACAATCTCTAATATCTCCCATTCCACCGGCTTTCTTTAATAATTGACCAAATAAATCAGATTGACCGGTTGATGGAAATTGTTTTACTTGAGCCGTTAATGCAGATGCAGATACATAATGCACCATCTAAAAATAAAAGTACAATATGAAATATATTTTACTTTTACAGAAACACAAAATTAACAAACCTGAGTAAAAGGTAAAGGTTCTGAAGTAGCACCACAAGCACCACATACACTTTGTTCAACTAAAGTCATAGCAAACTTTTGATGAGATATACAATGTTTTGCATTACACATGTCTTCCGCTTCTTCATTAGCAATATGATAGTGTATTCGTAATAGTATATTTTCCTATATAAATAAAACGTTAGTCTTCAGTATTTATTTTTCATCTAATATCTTTAATATTAAATAATTAAACATACAAAACATTCAGCTGCGTCATCCATAAAACCTAATTGGAATCTTCTTTGGTCGTAAAATGATTCTGCGAGAGCTTTCCTCAATGCATCTGGAGGTAGAGCTGTTTCTTGACTGGAACCAAGTGCAGTAAAAAGTTCCTGAAAACCCAAAAAATAATTTATTTAATTACAATCTATTAACAATTCTTCAATAGATAAAATAAATTAGTAATTTTGCCTCTTTTATAGTTTTATCCCATCTAATGATATGTTAAGCTATCTGACTGGTATTAAGGGATTAAAAATTTTTCTTAGTTAATTATAATATGACGTTTAATTAACTAAGTGAGGATATTTGTGGCTGGCTTGTTTTAGAGTTCAGTCACCACCACGCGCAAAAATGTGGCTACCCGGGAGTCAAATCTGGATTCTCGTGCGCCGAAATTTGGACCATTTAACCAAAATTGACCCCAAATAAATACACAACAATATTATGACATTTACGTAAATAGATATTAATGGATCATAATTTATACTATAGTAGGTAATGCTACCTAGTTACGTATGCTAAAACATTGATATCATAACGATAGCGACATGGTACTATTAATATATTTTTTTAATTTATTATTACATCAGAATAGATATGTACTTGGGTCTTGGGTTAATGTATCATGGCTCATGGACAAGTTAATTTCATTTCAACAGTTTCCTTCAAAAAGGTATAATTTTATTCGTACTATTGAATGAGTCACTACACAAACAACTGTGAGAATTTCTAAACAATAAGATATCCGGTTGTTATCTTATACTTCCATAACGACTTTCCCATGATCAATTTTTTGGATCTAATTATAACCATTTCAATAGATTATAGAGGTTACGAGAAATTAGTATTATAACTAAGATAGTAAGATCTATTTCTTAATTTATGATATTTGTTGAAAGCGCTGAAGGATTTAGATTGGAAATGAATAGCCCTTGGGGTATGATTTATGATTAAAAGTAATAACAAAAACGATTTGTAATAGTTATTGCGAAATAAGTTTGTCACGATTCTTAGACTTCCAATGAACCTTCTTCCACCCACAGTCCATTTTGCATTATCTAAACGATAAATTGTAAATCATAGCGAAATATTTATAAGTATTTATAAAAACAATACTAATTTATTATATTAGTAGAGCTACCTACCACCCTACTACCCATAATCAGCTGAATAACGATTTAAATAAAATATATAATATATACAATACAATAATATTATATTATATTATATTATATACAATAATTGATTCGAATAAAATAATAACAAATAAATACATTTTACAAATCAAACCAAATGGCAAAATATATATATATATATAGGTAAACAATACATTTGTCCAGCATAATAAACTTTAAAGGTTTATTTAGAATTCGATAAAAATCTATATTATTTTAATCTATTTATTATTTATTATCTTAAAATTAAATACTTTAGTATTACAGTCAAAAAGACGACATTGTGAATTGATAGTTGACTATAAAATAAGTTCCTAAATCCAGACACTAAACAATGGTAAATAATAACTCATTATTATAAAAAATTGTCTATAATACAATTAATGCTATCGCTAAAGATGTAGGTACATAACATACGAGTAATAAAATCTCTCGACTCTAACTTATTGTTAAACCTTTTAGACTTACGGTCAATACATTTTCCGACTTTCGTATAACACAATTTACTTCGCCAACCAGTTTAACACAGGATAATGATCAGGTATCATAGATACCTATAACATATTCCCTAATACTACTCGTATAGTCGTATCTACAATCAGGTAAAATTGTGCGTCGTCCAATATATTTTACCAAATATTTTTTTTAAATTTGTATACACACTGACCTAAACCACAAACACAATAGGTATGTTTATACATAGATTTCTCGACATCAATACTTCAATTAATCATTTTAACGTTGGACACTTTAAATAACACGCGAGTCGCGAGAATGCGAGATGTGAAAACATTGGTAGATGCCTATACTTATATTGATAGACAGGCACTACTACTATTTCACATATCGGTCGATCATTTATCATCCCCATCACGATGATGTCGATGGTAAAATATAATGAAATACGACGAAGATCTTTTGCTCAGACGTCAAATATACTTGATTATATTATATACATAATCTGCTATTGTGAGTCACCGCACGTACTCTAATTAAACATGATAGGTTCTTTCGATGTGTATATAGATATATAGGTAGTATATTGTAGTCTCTTTATAATAATATTACTCTTCACATTCCCGCGGGGTTTTGTGATGAACTTACTTCGCGGGACTCGATATTGTTGTGAACCGGTTCACCGAAAACAAAAAACAAATCAGTGCCACGTCATAAAAATAATAACCAATATGGTATCTGGGGGCTGATCGTATACATAATACAATATACATACTAGACAGTAGGCACAAAGGCACAAATGAACTTTATAATATTTTGTATTTCATAAATATATTATCAATTATGTGTAAGGTGTGTCTGTAATAGTGTAAACTGTATACAGTAATACACTAATACAATATGAGTAAATGGAAATAATAGACGTAATTATAGGTGACATATGCACACTACACAAAACGACGGGCGTATTGAAAGAGTGCGGAAGGAAAAAGAAAAAGAAATTCCAACCAAAAACGGACAAATCGGGTAATTTCATTTGTGTGAATATTAACTGGTTTATTAATTTATATATTTACTCAAATAACCAACCTTTCACAATTTATTGTTTGATAAATATTCAAAAAATGAAAATAAAAATTGATCAACGTTAATAATTTATGATGGCTTTTACAAAAAAAAAAAAGGCTATAAAAGACTATACCGTCTATGCCCATTACCCAGTATTCAGTAAGCTAAATGTTTCTTGACTAAGTGTTAAACTAGAATGGACTAGGTATCCATTATTAAATTTTTACACAGAAAATATACTAAAAACTTTTTTTTATTATGTTCCAAACGATAAAGAGTATAATATGCACTTTGAAGGTTTGTATAATATTTATATGTATTATGTGTATGTCGCTGAAATCATATTATGTGCATCTTGAATAGACACGCGCGCGAGATCTCGGGAAACGTTTTACCACTCGTCAAAGTCGATAACCGGTTTTACGGTGTTAGTAGTAATAATGTAAAACAGACTATCATATTTTAAAAATCTACACAGAACTGATTTCTGCTGAGAGTCTAGAAGGTTAAATATTATTACAATAACTTTAGGTGTAATAATAATAATAATAATAATAAAATCTTCTCTGAAATCGTAGAGTTTTATATTTATGATGAATTGACAACACTAAACATTGAACTGTGTTCTACTAAATAATAATTCATTTACGATAGGTATATATACCTATATATAGGTACGCTTCGGATCCATCTAATAGCGTAAAATATAAACAATTTTAGACAGAAACTCGTATAATAATATAAAATAGAAGTTAGGAAGACGATTGCAATCCACAGCATGACAACTGTATAATACATATAGTGTCTTTACTCGTAGAATGAAAAAAAAATTACATTTATAACAAAGTGAAACATACCTATATAATAATGTAATTCACACTACCTATATTATGTATTGTATATCTGGTGCAATATACACTATCTAAATATATCATATGACATATATTATTTACTTTTGACGTTGAGGACCGAAAATAATATGAGAAGAAAAAGAAAGAAATTGTAATAATTGTAAGGTACATTTCCGATTTCCCAAAATGTCGAATATCCTAGGAAGTAAATATTAATTAATATGTCTTACCTTTAGAGCGCAAAAAATGCATGATTCTTCCATGCACGCGTGTCCGTACAACTCCCTGAAACTTCGTCTGAATATGTCCAAGTGCCATAATACCTGAAATAATATAAATACTGGTCAGTAAAATAAACTCAAAAACAAATTCAATTTTATTATGACGTATGAGTGACATAAAATATAAATATAATTATTTATTACAAAATACGAAACATTCAAATATAATATATGACGTGTGTATATAATATTATATCATAGGTAGGCTACGTGTAAATATATGCCTAATAAATTGTATAGATATATTTGTTATAGTGTTAACCCTTGTTGGTTGTTATAATAAAACAACAGTCTCATCAAATCGATTACCTATAATATATTATAACACTACATTATTATTCTTTGATTGAGTCCCAATGACATATTAAAAAAATATTATGTATCATCAATCACCCGGTTAATTATATATAGTATTGTATGTATGGTATACAATGAGGGGTGACGTCACATTATGCATCCGACGGTCTCAGTGAACTGTCATTATGAAATAATATTATATAAATTATTTCACTGCAACAGACACCTGCACTGGGGACAATGTATATGAAATGAACTGAAGGGTTGAAATTATTCATCAACAGGTTCCCTATTACAACAAAACGTCAAAGTTTTTCTATATATTATTTCTGTTTATTATGACTCACGATAATCAGAGTGATCAAAATTCAATGCGAGATTCTATGTTACAAAAGTAATGGGAATTATATACGTTTTCAATATATCTCCGTTATTTTTTTAATATTAAATTATTACCTCCCTATAAATTATATACGATGTAATAATATAATAAATCGTTTATAGTTTATACCCTTAGACTAGAGTACTATAGATCTAATCACAAATCTACATTATATAGATACATTTTATGTATATGGTATATCGTACCTTATATCGTATTAAATGAAATATAAATAGTATAAACCGAGATGGTAGGCGAGGATACGACTCTTATATTTGACCTTATAATATAATTTTAGTAATGCTCATTTTGATTTATTTAAATTTACCGTTTTATTGTTATATTATTATAAATTATAAAAACTCTTAATACCTATAAAGGTATCACCCATTTCTCATCTCGGATTTTTATGCAGTACTTCTACCTAATTATACTTTCACAATGCGACAACATAATAATATTTATAATGAATATCGCTCACTATACTTTTATTTCGTATCAATTTTTCGTAGGATAGATGTGTACATATATATCTATAAATACTATAACGATACACGAATACTATGAGTCTGCAGTCGTCGTGACCGTTAAGATCATGACTTTCTTCCGTGCCCAAGACAAAAGGGGGAAACAACGAATTGTTCATATGCCGTGGCGCGCAAGAGCATTAATCCGGAGACACTTCCATCGACCATCAGTCACGGATAATCCAACGTTATATTTAGGTATAGTCGTATATGTTATAGTACTACAATGCAATATATATATATATAGAAATACATGATAAATATATTAATATCAGAGATCATCAATACACAAGCGTAATACGTTATAGAAGTATAGAGTAGATACAGTCTATATCTAGTTGTACTATCTATACAATACCTACTTAAAATAGGAAAATTATTTTTTTGTACGCTATAGTACCTATTATTATACGACTACAGTCTATATACCTACATAATATTATTGTCTACGCCGTGTTCTAACATTTCATTTGAAAATTTGAAGTATATAATATTTATATATTGTTCGCGATGATGGCAATAATATTACGCTAACGAATTGTAATTAAATATAATATACCTACTTTCAATTTTCAAATTGACAAAAACATTGTTATTAGTTTATCACGATTACAAAACTAGTTAGCTACATTTAAAATGTACCTATAGGATTATGTTTCTACAACATAGATTAATAATAATTTTTAGACATTATTGTATGATACAAACACGTATATTTTATCTGTCTGTTTTATTGCAAAAGTGGAATTTTATAGTTTTTTTTTTTTTTACATTATGATTATTGCCTACGCAATGATATAGTAAAAAATTTTAAATAATAGTCGTGCATTGATAAAATATGAAATTGTAATTGTTTTTATAGATTAAATGAGTGTTGAATATTTACTATACAACGACTTTCTTTCATAACTTGTTTAACAATGCATAGTGTATATGATACCATCTTTTAGTCATTAATTATTATAGATATTGAGATATTGATAATAACCAATATTTTTTTTTTTTTTACCAAAAACTATTTAAGCAACTTTAAATTCGAGGAACTCATAACTTGCTTTTATTAACAGTAACAAATTTTACGACAGCATACTATACGGCCTTTACTGAAAACTAACAATAAAAAAGTGTTATTCATATTTAGTTGTAATTATTTATATGGTAATCGAAGTTTAAACAATAAAATTTCACACTGTAATAAAATGGAGAATAGATTATAGATATTAGGTCTACCAATATACAGTAATATACCTAACTACTTTTGAGAAAACGATTACAGAGTTTATATTATAATATCATACAGAACGTTTCAAAAAATATACTTGTAGATTAGACCAATGATGATAAAAAAATGTAATAAAATGTCAACCAAAAATATTATTGAAATCTATAGTTGATTTAAGTAGGTATATATTGTAAGTATCGCAATTTGCAAATGCAACGATCGATGGTGCACAAACGAATCGATTCGGTGTGTTCAAAATGGCGGGTGACGGCGCAACGGTGTCCGAGTGTACTGACCGCGGTGCGCGGGATGCGGTGGCGGTGGAGGGTATCAATCGCGCGTCCACATACAATCATATTACACTATATATATATATATAGGTAATCTTACCTTGGTGATTTGAAACAGCGCTCGTCTCTTGTACGTCTTGTTGGCCGACGGTCGGCGTTGCGGTAATTCTTCCATAATAATTATACAAAACAAAACGTCTTTTTAATATTGAAAAATATATTTCTATACAATCGCACGCATTGCCGTTTTACACGCGTAACGCGCGAATATGCGGGAAAAAATAACGACGGACGCACGGCGAACGGGACCGGACCGAAACCGACATTGCATTAGACTGGCGCGACCGGGTAACAGGTATACCGCGACGGCGGCGCGGTACAGGTGCGCAGGATGGACCGCGCGCTCCGGATAGGTTGTAAGGAACGGTCCTCCGCGCCGGCTGGTGGGGGTAACGGGCCAGTGTTGCTGTACGAGCCTCCGCGCAACACCAACGACCACCTGCACAAGAAACGACGTGGAAAACTCTCTTCTTATAGGCGTTGTCGTTATGTATACGATAATAATATAATATAAAATATATTTATTATTATTATTATTATATACGATAAACCCGTGTTGTGCAGTGTGCACCGAACCTATCTGTTGCACCGTGTGTAACTTGATTCTGTACACGTAAAAAAAACTTTAATCTTCGCGTCAGATCGCATCAATACGGCACATATTATAAACATTAAAGATGGATAAAAAAAATATATACATATATATATATACCTAAACATGTCCCAGTAAAGTGTTTGGTCGTGTGTAAATAATAATAAATAATATACATATTGTACTATCAGCTATTAATCAATCGTCGCATACTCATATTTTATATAATATATTATATAGTCTGTACCCGAAAAGATTTGTATACGTTTTACCGATTAAATAATAAATGAATAGTATTGGAAAAAAAAAAAAATAATAATAGAAACATTTTATCATACACGGATTATGAAAACTGCAATCGTCTTAAAATTTTTAAATATTTTACAACTGATCCATCCTATTTATATACAGTAATGTCGTATACATGTATACTTTATTGTTTATTGTTCACAATTATGATGTTCAAATATAAAAAAATATAATTGATAACGCGTGGTAGTGTTTTAATTATGTTTATAGACAAAAATCGCGTAGGTATACCTTAGTACCGTACACGTGCAATTCTAAAGAAAGATCAAGTGGATTTCTGTACGTACAACATATATTATGATGAAAACATTGTTATAATTTAGATTCTATACACTGAATACGAATACTCAGTAGCAAAAAGTCTCATTAGTAACGTATAATTAAATGTTTAACATACCAACTAATAGACAGTAGTAACACAATAGTAATTATCATCAGAATAATAATTATGAATACTTCAGCTGTTAATCGATATTTTTATAAACTAAATTCATTGCTTCATAGACCAAATTATACTTGTCCTGCATATTAAAAAATAAAATGATTGTCTAACGCGTGTAAATATATTGTATTTTTGAAAACAACATTAATATTAGGACATAATAAATTATATCATCCCATATTTAGTTCGAAATTTCGAGGCTCCGTAGTAAAATGTTACATCACACGAATTATCTATAAAAAAAACAAAAAGTTCATTAAATTGAATTATTACAATAATGACCACCTACGTTACGCATTATCTGCTGACACCGTGGCCTAGTATTTGGCAAGTATATGGTATTGTAATAAGCCATATAACGATAAAACCAGCGAAATGCGAATATTATTGTGCGATTGTCGAGGATAGAGACGACGATGAGTTTGTCCTTGGATTTGGCGCCGAGAAACCGTAAACCGTGTACGTTGGCAACCCTGACTGGTCGGCGGCCGGCGGACAAAACGCGGCGAGAAACCGGTTTTCAGGACCCGCAGGGGATTTACTACGACTTTTACTATTAAACGCGCTCACTATATACGGTGTCTTGGGCCCAGGAGATTGTGTACCTCTCGCGCGCAGGTAATAACAACGTGAAATGAAAACAAACCCGCCATAAAATATAAAACGTGCGCGCGTTTTATATGTATAAAAAACGAACGCGTACAACAATAATATTATACCGCGCGACCATTGTTCTCCCGCGTCATTTGCATCTTCTGACCTCCTGTCGTCAACCCCACGGACTAGGTAGACTTAAATGCTCGCTACAACGTCGATAAAACAATCAGTGCCCAAGACAAACATTTCATATGATTGGGTTCATAATTACGTTAAATTAATTTAAAAAAGTGTTATAATTAGGGCTAGGAAAATGAAGCACTAAAAACATACAATGAAGGAATTAAAAAATTGCCAATAATGCTACGAAAAAAAACAGTAACCAGGAAAATGCAACTAAAAAGACGAACATTTTTTAGTTTAGCTAAAAAATATTTTTAATTTCAAAAAATAATTTATTAAACACATTTTTATATGTTCAGATCAATTAATTCTTAGAACAACTAAACAGCTTATTGCGTCTCAAGTCCAGACAGTCAACGTATTACGTAACAACTACTCCCCACTCGGTAATCACTTTGACGAAATCTAAGAATCTATTTTCAGAATATTTTCCGATAAGGCGATAATATTTCACTACGAAATATAAATCACGAAATATAAATAATAAATAATAATACAATTAAAATTAATTAATAAATAATAATTTAGATACATATGTACATAAATGTTCTAAAAATGTTAAATATGTGTATAGTTAACAAAAACTAATTAAAAAGCTTATAAACTGACAAAAAGTACCAAAAAAGTATTTATTTACGAACATCATAAGAAAATGCAAAAATAGTAAAAACAAAATTACATATTTGAACTCTATGATGAACGAATCGAATTATGTTTTTGATTAGCTATGTCTTGGAGTACTATGAAAGAAGATCCAAAATCCTAAAACCCAAAAGCTACAAAATTCTAGCCCTAGTTATAATAATCATAATAGAAAAACATACGGCATATTATAAAACTATATTACTTTTACTCTATTTATAGTCCCGATATTTAAAAATAAATACTTTCAATTGTAGTAGAAATGTGTATACATTTTCCATGTTTTTAAAAATGTAATGGGGGTTTTTAATTCCATAACACCTATCCCCCCTGAAACGATGGATTTGTTTTCACATAATAATTTAATAAATTTATTACATTAGAATATTATATTATAAATTGAATTATTGTAATATTCCGTAACACGACATCCGCAAATTCCAAAAATCATTAAATAAATTATGTATATAATAAATTATACCCTACGGTCTACGCAAATTTCGAATAAATAACAATAACAATACACGTAATAATAATAAATGCAGTATAAAAATAACACTCGAAAACAAGTTGGTCACTGTGAAGTTGTTATTCCTTATATTATTTATTATTACAATATTTACAAAAATGTATTATAATAATAATATATGTGCAATATTTGTTATGCAGTGTATATACCATCGAATTATATGTAAGAAGTCAATATTATTTTTTGAAATTATTTATGAATTCCAAATTTTATATCTAAGTACGGTGTAGAATTTCAAATGTTAGATAATAATAGATATAGTGTATATACTATATGCAAATTCGAGTAGTAATGCGTCTTGTGTTCATTTTTGTGGTAGACTCAAGTAAGAGAAATCCATGTCCATTGGTAATTTAGCATATACCTTTAAGATCCATATTTTTTTTACTAAATTGTTTTTACTTTTATATTATGTTTTAGACTATTTAAAAATGTTTAATTTGAATTTTCAAATTTTTTCTATTTTTATTGAATGATTTATTAAACAATCCTTGTACATGGGCGCTGAGCATTTAAAGGAGTCATTGTGTTATCACTTGGTTAAGGATTTGGACCATATTAATACTACTAACTTAACAAAATCATTCTATATTTTGATATAAGTTGATTTTATTTTAATTACATTTTTTTATCGTTATTTACATATCTATGTTTATTGTTATTAGTATAACCACAAATGGTTTGTTTATATATTTTAATATTAGTTGAATAAGGATATCGCGTAAAAATTGGCTGCAATAATTTTATAAATAATAAAATACAAAGTACAATACATTATAAATAATAATTACTACTTATTAGTTGTAAGTTTATTATTATATTACATTTTTTATTAATTTGCGATGCTTTTAAATAAATACGTCTTATTGCAGTGTTATAAAAGACGTTTAATATAATTGTGTTATAATTAGATAATAATATAATAATAATTGATATACATGTAATATATTATTTGCATTTCTATATCATATATTGTATATCGTAAATAGTTATCTATTTAAAATATGACTATAATATAATATTTATAATATAATATAATACTTGTCAATTCGAACAATAATTTTAATTATGCATATATTAAAATGATTTATCAAAAAGTGAGAAATGCATGTGTAAGGAGACACATATAACATACTAGTGAATAGGTATATCATTAACGTTTTGATTTAATTTAATGTTTGGCAATATATTTCTATTAATATTAATCCCTTATTAATTTATTATAATATACAAGTAATTTCAAACTAATATAATACTCAGCAATTATATCCTATATTCTATATATATAACTATATATCTATTCACTATTATGTTATATGTGTCTTCTTGCACATGCATTTCTCACTTTTTGATATTCATTTTAATATATGCATAATTAAAATTATTGTTCGTATTGACAAGTATAATATTATATTACGTTTTAGCTTAAAAACTAAAACGTCGCTTAAAACCTGTAATATATTATAGTATTATGCAGTATACACAAACACACAATTAATAATATAA
The DNA here is from genome assembly GCA_013282895.1 of Eriosoma lanigerum. Classification (NCBI taxonomy): domain Eukaryota; kingdom Metazoa; phylum Arthropoda; class Insecta; order Hemiptera; family Aphididae; genus Eriosoma; species Eriosoma lanigerum. The sequence continues at coordinate 33,284,872 of CM023359.1, forward strand.
GCAAAAATATTATACCGGTTTCGTTTTAAATACAATAACACGATTTCATATTCGAATGACAATTTTTAAACGTTTTAATGTTTAAAATCTTCTGAAATTAATGTTGTTTGTAAATTTGCATTATAAAAAAAAAAAAAAACATACACACAAAATAGAATTATATGAACCGTATCGTAAGATTCATAACGAACACAAAAACCCGTATGTAAAATATAATTTTATCTGGTATATTATAGGTGTGACTACAACATAATTATAAACGAATACGGTACTTACCTAGCTATTTACAGTACTCTCAGTATCTCATCCAGAGATCAGATACAAATAGTAGGTACTCCTAAACAAATACGACGACGACGTTTTAACCGAAACGGTTGATGACTTTTTGGTGTAACCATAAAACGTTAACGAACGCACAAGCGTTTAGAAGATGATAACCATGTGCAGAATCATTATATATATGATGTCTACCTACTATTCCGATCCTCTGCCGGAACCACGCGAAAACGCGATGATTACACGCACGGCCGTTGACGTTTAAATCGTATAACGACACACAGCGACTACCTCCTCCGTCGCACGAGTCTCTGGTCGACCGCTGCTGTTGCGTAGGAACATAAGACGCGGCAACGATGACGACCACCGACACGGCAGCCTCCTCACTTTTCGGACTGTGTAACAATATATATATATATAATATTATACTTAAAACTATATTTATATCTCCACGCCCGATTTATCATAATAAATAAAGTATTATAAAAACGCTTCATATGAATCGAAAACGCGATGTTTTCCGCCGCTGCATCCTTTCCATCCGACCGGGCGACAAATATTGATCTTCGGGGGCGGTGCACATATAATTATTATATAGTAGTGCGTGGTGGCCGGAAAGATCCTACATGTTACGCTTAAATATTTATATATGTATCGGTCGCCTACACGACATCTGCCATATAATATTATGCGTCTCGTCGCGATATTAATAAGTTCCGCTAGCGGCGGACGTCGGTCGTCAAACTATTAATGGCGCCAATAACAAATTGAATAAAACAAAAATCTAAATAAATCGAAAATTCAAATTCAAAATATCGTAGGTGGATTTTTCATTAAAAAATACAAATAATAATAATAATACAAATAGGATTCCAGAGCGATCGGACATATAAATTTAATAACGTGAAAAACGTGACGACAACGTATTGTTATCGTATAAAATTATATAGAAAACGAGATATACGGATGTGCACGCTGACCGAAGGGGATTTGAATAAGCCGACGGACGACGCATCAGAAAACGGTTAGTACCCGATGAATATATAATAATATATGTTGTTAATCTCTCCTGCTCCTGGCGTGAGGAGAGCGTCAGTGGCGCGCGCCAACACTGTACACACATATACGCCGTGTTGTCGTCGTATGCGGTTTATAAAATGGAAATAACCGGTTTCTTTGGTAGGACGTTGACGTCAAGCCGTACAAAAGGTTAGTAAGCAGGGGAAAAAAAAACGAAAAGTCCAATCGAATAATATACACGAAGAGATGAATATGATCGTCGCGTCGGTCGCCTCGGTCGCCGCCACTGCCGCGCACGTGTCTAGGGAGGCTCCTTAATTACTCCTCTGACTAATTCTATAACAAAAGACTTTTTGTACGCACTCTCGTGTTTTGAATAACCATCATCGCGATGAAAAGAAACTTAATGTAATATTATATATGATCAGGTATAAGTATACTGGATGACGGTCAGAATATTGTGCTACGAAAATAATGGAGATAACATTAAAAACTATTCCACCGTGTTTTCAACACGAAATTCTGATCACCCTGTATACCTATATATATATATATATATATATATATATGTAGTAAATTAATTAATTATATTTTACACACGCCACTCGAAGTGTATATTCAAAGTACATAAGTATACATTTATTATATACATTATATAATAGAGTATTCGATTTTAGTATTTTACGTATAAACATTGCAGAAGGTCAACGAGTAGGGCACGAATGGCCAGGACCTTATAACAATAACAACGAGCGTCTTAACATACAAGATACGAGTATAGTATAGTTATATTTAATTATTACCATCGTATACGTATATTAAGTAATATTGTAATACCAATGTATGTGTGAAACTGTGTAAACAAAAGAATATATTGTAATTGTTGTTCTGAGTGAAAAAATTAATTCGAAGGTTTGATATAATTATAAGGCACAATAATGTATATCGACCTCAAAATTTGCCTTGTAAGGACAACTATTACCATTCTAGTGTACAAAATAAAACTAATTACCGGCTATTATATTATATTTGGGTCGTTAGAAAATTTATATAAAAACCTTTATTTCGTCAATTTCTTCTGTCCTGTTGTGGCTTTCAGCACACATGCACCGTCATATTTTTGTATTTATTCGTATATTTACACTTTCTAATCATTTTCACTACTATATTTTGTAGGTATTGTTTATATTTTCTAAATAACAATATTTGTATTTGATAAATATTACATTTAAAAAAGCTATTTTTTAAAAATTTTAATAACAATATGTTTAAATTATTTTGTTACTACCATTTATAGCCTATTATAGTTTTATTTTGTTTCATATTTAAATTTCAATACATCCAATTTTCAATGGAAATAGTTATATTTATAACTAATGACTAAATAAAAATATTTTGTTTATATTTTCAAATGAAAATAATTAATGAAATATGTATTTAATTTTAAATTTAGTCTGAGCACTGATTAGAAAATTATACGTAACATTCTGTATATGATATATTACACAAAACGATCAAAATATTGTGTTACAAAAAATAATTTAAATATATTAGGTAGGCATTAAAGAAGTGTCCCCACCTATTTGTATCATAAAATTCTGATTTTTCTGTAGGTATATAATATATTAATCAGTAGTTCAGCAGCAATTTAAACGGGATTAGTTAATTGATGATTTGTGACTTTTTCATAATATGTAAAATTACAAAAATTACTTTCGACAATATATCTATATATTATTCACTTTACGGAGTAATTAAAAGTTAATGTTAAAAAAGTGGTGGGAAGTACATACGTTTTCAATGTTATCTCCATTGTTTATGTAACACGAAATTCTGATCACACTAAATATGTTTTTATAATTATTAAACTATCAAAGTTCGAATTTTGGAATGTAATATTATGGTAATAATAGCACTATAGCATCATTATTATAGCTTATAAATACATTTCAATCGACCAAATATAACGGCAAAATAATGTAAATATGTATATTAAATTTAAAAATTACTTGTCGACTTGTATATATATATATATATATATATATATATATATATATTTATATTTATATTAGTTATATAAATTGTTATTGATACGCACAATGATCACTTCACGTATAATAGTAAAAATGTAATATATTTTTTATAACTATTTATACAAATACGCATGAAAAACTGTTTATTTTTATTGAATTTCTTCACAGCGACATGATTGAGTAAATAATAAATATATATTTTCTATATTATAACATATCGTTCTAGCTCCATTATAGGCATTAGGCACTAGCAAACTTATTACCGACACTTATAAATTACCATAAGTTCATAATATATAATATTATTATCGTGTTATGCACGTTTTGCAGTGCCAAATAACATTACGCAAAACGTGGTCCATTTCCAATACCTATACGGTCGTATATATTATAAATGTCGAGGTTAAAACGTAATAAATAACTAATACATATTTACGAATACATAAATATTATGTACATTTAAATGATAATGGGAAACACGATTATTTGTTTCGTTTTCTCGCACATTTGTACATAATAATAAACGTTTTTGACATTATCGATTTGCATTAATAAGACTCTCATATTGCAAAACGGTTTGAGGAAACTCATATTTTATATATTATAATAATAAAATATACGCACATAGTACATTATATCTATATCTATAAAATCTTTTATATGGGATTATATATTATATAAGTAATATATTTAAAACGTCCACCCCCGACAAAAGTCACATGACGTGAGCACCGCGAGTCATATTCGAGACAGGTAAACCAATTTCGTTTTACGGGCATAATGTATTAATGTACTTGCCGTATAATAATAATAATAATAATAATAATTGCTGTTGTTGCTGAGCAGCGAAAACAAAGAACGAGATCACGAAGTCCAAATAAGTGGTCCGGTTGGCCGCCGCACGAGGCACGACCGTCGGAGACTGATCTGTCATTCGTTAATGGCCGGTCAGAGTTAAAATGTTATTGTGCGTATTTAATCTCGTAATCATAATTCTTTTATTGTTCCTTGGCTCCGTTGTACTGCCACTTATATTATATTTAATATAATATATATGTTGTCTATAGTTGTCTACGCGTTTGTAATGGATGTTAATAAATCTGAAACGAGAAACGCGTGCTGGCCAGAACACTATATTATATTATATTATTATAGTCTATGCTGCATTAATATAGACATTGGTACTAGGAAACGGGTCGCGTGCTATACAGTTTTTCATATTCTTCTCTTTTTACTCAATTAATGTTTTATTTGATTTTCTTTTTTTCCACACAAAACGATAATTGTTGTCTCGTGTCGTCCAATCTAAACACACACGATTCGAATACATAATTTTCTAGTATCTACTATCTACAATCTGTTTACAATACATTTATACCATTTCTTGGATGTTGAATTATCAATATCGGATTATTCTATAGCAGTATAGTGTATAACATGCAATGCGATCACTCGTACTGGTAAAAGATTGCAACAGGTTACACGAATGGTAATGTATTATTACGATTCGTCTGTAAAACGGGGTAAACGAAAATTAATACAATATAATAATATTATGGTCAATGTTTTTTTTTTTTTAAACGTAACCTGCCTCTTCTCACCCTTCTACCACGACACTTGATACTTTATCATTGTCATTGAAAAAAGGCAGTGTTTTCGTCGAAAACCACTCCTCGGCGTCAGCATTTCATGGGCGCCAAATGACCTGACGCCGCAACATAATAATAAATGATAATAATATAGTGACGTCCGGCGGGACAGTGTTTATTTCATTCGCGTTGTTACCACACCTCGAATGTTTTGCATTTCAACGCCCGCCGCTGTTTTATTGTTCATATTTTGTACGCGCGTGTCAGGATTTGTCGAGTCCGCAACTCGCACTGGGGGGACTAAATATTTTATATTACTTTGCGAACAAAATTATTGACAGTCAGTCGAGACGAACGGCTACTGAACACAACAGATTTTACTTAGGTACCCCTTAATGTTATTATTATTACACTTAACCGTACTTCCTAAATTCGAACTTGTTTAAAGACACGATTGTTTATATGTAATGTTTATCGAATCGTTAAAAGAAAATAATAATCATCCTTCAAATTAATTATATATACGTACTTATATCGATGTTTACACGCGATCGAGGCTGAAATAATATTATGGACGGTTCTTTTCAACCGTTAATATGTACTCGGGATTCACAATATGGTATGGCGTCCCCATAGTATAAAATATATAATATAGTACTCCCACCTTATATTTATGTGAGATATAAACAGTTTATTTAATAGTTTTGATTTTTCGAATGAACAAATAAGGAAATTACCGCTCTTTTTTTTATTACGAATCTTTTCATCACGCACATATTTATATAGAATATATATCATATATATATATACGCTTTAATAATCTAAATAATCTTTTTTATATCATATTATAGTAACTGATGATTAGTATTTTCAAGATAAAGTCAATATCCTGTTTTATAAACAATATACGAGATTATATTTATATAATTTGTATCATTTTAAATTCTTTATTTACTATAAACTGACGTTATTTTCAATATTTTTTTTAAATTAGTTCAATTTATAGTATATTTTTCAAGTATCTATATGAGAAATACTCCAATAAAACGCATCAAGACATTTTTTTTTTATATATAAACAAATAAAATAAGAATAAATTTATGAAAATTAGATGTTTTAAAAAACTGTATAGATAATTTTATATTATAGTAAAGGTACGAGTACTACATATTATTTCAATTACATTATTATTAAACAGAAAAAGCAGAAACACCATATTTTACCGTGGACTACAGACCATGGTCTTATTCTACCCTTATTTTTTTTCGGCAAACACAGGTAGTTTGTACCCAAAACGATCATTTCATGCTAGTTCAATATAATAACTTCAAGGGACCCTCCTCTTTCAGTCCTTCATATTTCGTATTTCGGACACACCTGCACAGTGCATACACATACACACATGAGCAACATATGGTCCGCATTCGTTCCTCTAAGAGGTATATAATATACATTTATTTGATGCGTCGGTTCTAAGGCACGCTTAGGGTTTCCGATTTCAATAACGACCAAAACCACAAGTTATATAATAAAATTTGGTTCCGATAGGCAATTTAAGGAAAACACACAATAAAAAATGCCTAGAATCGATTTCAACAACTGATCGTGTGGTTATTTTACAACACCAGACGGTATACGCATATTTGAGACTAATATAGGTTTATCTTACTCACGTAATTCGTTCATTTTTACACAATCTACATTATGAAACTGAAATTATTTGAAATTATTACAACTAACATACTGTAGTCACATTGATTAAATATATACATAGATGTTACATATTATAACCGATGGTAGTCATTTTGTTGTCTATTTCGCATGTCAAATATAATTCCAAGGTTGCTATTTATGCCTGTACCATTATCGGGGTTCCTCTAGCTTGTGCTAACGGCACCGCCAGTTACGGCCTTTCACCTATACGAACGAAGCCTATAATGCCCCTGTTCGCGTACCTACGGCGTATTCATATGAATAAAAAAAATAACAATCATTTTCTAATCTGGGTTAAGATATAGTTGCCTATTTAAATTGAAATCAATCGCAAACATATTACTCAAACATAATTCAAGGTAAATTAAGCAAAAAAATAACCTACGTTTATACCATATACACGTAGAAGTCATTAAGTACTGAAACGTTCTTTTTCGACATGGCGGGTAGCAATAGTATTTTAAAGTTAATATTATTCCACGGATCAAATATTTAAACTCGTATAATATAAGCCGAAATTTTTGGGCGTTAAATTACACAATGATCGATTTCAATACGATCACGTACCGAAATAACAGAACACATCCTAATGCTGTAAATTCGACCTCGATGACCACTACCATTCCATCGCGTGTTTCAATCTCTCACTCTCTATTTTAAATCCGGATGCTGAGGTTCACGACACCATAGACATTTTCAGGCCTCATCTATCGTAATTTGAAGTAATTACTATGGTACAAACAACAGACTATACAATGATCGGAATCCACCACTGTTCGAATTTCTATTGTCCCCGTTAATAAACTTCTATTGAGTATTGAGTTATTGACTAATAAATGTCTATTTTATGACATTCCTTCAAGTACGATTTAATTATGTGGTTATCACAGCCTGTACATTTTTGTGTAATATTGTATCATTTAACGTTCCTGGCTTAATTTAACAATTGTGCGATGAACAATTGAACAAATGTTCAAAATTGTGCGCATTATATTGAAGAAGGACATTTAAAGATATTTTAAATATTATTATTATGAAACCATCAAATAACTTATAAATATAATCATAATTCAGATATCAGGGTTATAGCTATAATATTTACGTATTTTGTTACATACTTTAATGAAATAAATTAAAACAACTACGGCTGCCGTATAGACTAAAGATAGAAACTCACACCAAGAATAGGTTGTATTTTATAGGTGAGGCTCGGGTGGTTGTTTATTTGACCTTAGCATGGCACGAGCTGAATACAAGTTTGACCTGCGCCGTACAACGTGCGCTTTGGTAAAACCCGTTTGAGATGCAAATATTAGTCGTGTCTCGTGTGCAGATCAAACTATACAGAAAATACTGTATTTGGTAGGAAACAGATAACAAAACAAGATAATCTCGTCTTTAATAAAAATAACGAATAAGATGGTACCGCTGTGATGTGCGGTTTTTTGAGGAAAAAGAGAAAAACGTAATATTTTTGTTACAATGAATATACAGGAAACGATTAAGAGTTACACGCAGGGTGTCATGCATCGGTAGTTCGTTTTACTCACAGCTAAGGATACAGGTGGGACTTTTGGTGAAGACACTTTTTCTCGGTTTAATATATGTGCGAGCTAACCTCAAGAACAATAGATAATATACACCTGTTGTGGAAATTTCTCATACTTTAAAAGCAAACTGCAGTTACTCTAATTATGTATTTATACTTTTGCTTTCTTGTGATGTCTATAAGATTTCCAGTATACTTGTAACATAGGGTTCATCAAATACTTACATGCATCTAAAATCTAAATGTGTAAAATGTCATTAATCAAAAAACAGTACTACATTATACCTATAACATAATATTGTACATACTATATTGTATGTATGAACGAATATACGACTAATTTCAAAAAATTATATAAACAATAATTGTTCAGTGAAATTTACCTATTATTTAATTTAATATCATATATAATTATATATTTAAAATACGGATTTATGAAAAATACAATACTGTTTAAATTCCATTTTAATAATCGATCAGCCTTAAGAACTAAAATACTTTTAGATTATCTAAATAAAAAATTGTTTTTTATATGTATCTATATTTATGTTATTAATCGAGTTTAAGTAAATTACAATAGTTACAACTTACAACCTACACTATACATATACTTGTATAATATAATAATCATAATTCTACCCACCATTCACTGCTTTTAGTCGCATAACGGGTTATAGAAGAAAGTATATCAAAACCAGTAGGCATGCATTAAACTACACACATCCAATGAATATATAATATAATATACGTACTTAAAATATAAACAATTTATTGATGCCTATAAATTATTATTGTTTACAATAACAATTAATGTTTCCTATATATTTTTAGTTGAAAATATTAACATAATAATATGTTTATTATTTTTATATTATAAGCCAAAAAACAAAATGTACTATACATTCTGTAATCAATAGTAATATGAACTTAATTATTGTTTATCTTGATTGCTTATAGAACAATTGATACTAGTATACTAGTACAATTGTTTATAAATTAAAATATACAAAAGGAGCAATTGTTTTGTAAAAAAAATTATAATTTGATAAGCTATATTGTATTTTATTACTTAGTAGCTGTATATTAAAATGATGTTGCATAGAACGTTAAATATATTTAGAGCATTAAGTATGAGTTGATCCTATAAATATCTTATAGTTGTTTATACTATGAATTATATTATAAAAAGTGAAATAGGTTTTTCAATATTTGTATATGTTAATTCATAAAGTATTAGGTATAGCCGGTATAGGTATTGCTTTTAACTATTACGTACTATATCAATCATTTTTTACAATTTGTCACACAAATAATAATATTTACAGTGAAAGGAGAAGTAAACTATTTCAGATTTGCTTAGTTTATACTATAATATTATGCTGTAAAATAAATATAGTAACTCGATCATATAAAATCGAAACAATTAATATTGTAATAATTATATATTGTGAATTAAGAAACGTAATCGTACGTTTATATTTATTCAAAATTAATATTCTAAGTTATACGTATATATTCAAATATTGTACATAATGACATGCTTTAATTATGAATGCTACATTTAACAATATTATATTTTCATGATATATTATAATTATACGAACAGTTATACCTAATGGAAATGTTAAATATTGTCACTAGACTCAGTTTTGTTTATAGGCAACACTTCGGTGTTTGGCATGCTCTAAAGTTATAATATAATGTGTATACATACGAGCCACACGTAGGATTACTACTACCCCCCTCCTCCCCCTTACCGCGGCTATCAATGACCACTTGATAGTGTACGTATTGACACTCGAAAAAAAGAACGCATCCTACGTTTGTATATTAAAATATTAAAATTAAAAATATATATATAAGTATATTCATAAAATAGAAAATGAAAAAAAAAACGCATTATTATTAATTATTATAGCTAATAAACTACGATGTGTAAAAATAGTAATAAGCGTGGGTTCTCATACATGGATGCGGTCTCGGTCGGTAAACAATTCCCACGAGACCCTTTGACTGCACACTGCAAGTATAATATTATTATATAGTTTATATTATATTTCCGCGGGGGTACGTTTTTCTACGAGAAAATTAATTTCTGCTTCCTTCGCACACCATTGTTAGCGTGCGCACACGCCGGAACATTAGTCGTAAGTCGAAATTCGGATTACATATTATAAAAAAACAACAACTCTGCAATACCCATCACCACTACTACACCTGTACTATCTATAACCATACCCATATGTGTCCATTAGGAAATGTTTCAATTTATGATTTCCACTCTTCGTTGTTTTTATTATACGTTTTTGTTATATTCAATAGGTATGCAATTGTTAGCGATTTAAACGGCCAATTGTCACGTCATTCCGCCCTAGGGATTACACCACGCCGTCCCCCCAATGGGTCGAAACCACCGAACCGTGTTTCCTACTTCCTGGTCGCCCGAAATCTAACTCATCGTGCAATGCCGTGTCAACCACAACTATTTTATTTAAAGTTTAGGTAACTAGGTTACGAACCCCGTGTTTATTGAATTTGTAAAGATTAAATAAAATAAAAGTAATTACTTTTTAGACCAAGATATTAGTCTAGGGATATTTATCTAGAGTATTTATATATACTTAATACAAATAAATACTTTTTTACAAATTCAGAAAACAAAATAAGTGATTAATTTACATATTCAAATAATGTTTTTCCTTATTTAATTAAATAAATTTCAAATTCAAATGCCACAATAAATAACGATATTCATAATTTATATTATTACCCATGTAGTTATTATATTATATTATGTCGGGCGGTTAAAATTATAGATTTACTAAATTTTCGCATTTCAAGTGTTAATTATTTTATTCAGCACCATACACGAATGTGCAAAAACAAACTTACATACAGTTATTTAATTTGTTCAACTCTATTAGTCATGTTTATTGGAACACAGATGTTATTTTAACACGTCATTGTTTTGACTCGTATTATGTGTTTGTTTTTATATATAATTTATGCACGCACACTTATATAATCATATAAATATATTTACGACAATATGATGATAACTCCATTTTTTAATTGAAATAAAAATCACAACGCGTTCGGTGTTCCTATTATTATCAGTTAATATTTGATTCGAGTTCATTTTGTATTCAGTTTTTTTTTTAATAAACTGCCAATTAACTGTCAATAGTGATTTTGCATACATATGGTTTCTTTAATTTTTTATTTTCATGTATATTTTTTGCTCTCGAATTATTTAAAATAAACCGCAAAACTAATTATAATTTTTTTTGTCATTACCATAATTTTTTATTACTTCATCTCATCAAAACACGCGCCAAAACTCTATTCAGCTGTGTCCAATTGAATAAGTACGTCAGTGACTTAGGAATTTAAGAACACAGTGCACCAATCAAAAATCTACCTACTTACAATGGACGCTTGCCCAGTATTAAATTTGCAAAACAGCACACGTTCATATTTACACGCGGAAAACTAATAATTTATTATCAAACGTGTGTAACACGCTGTACGCAGTATGTGTAAAATATTTTAATTCATTATACGGTTACAGATAGTATTTAATTTACCTGATACCACGCCCTCAACTCTTGTGGAATGGCTGGATTTTTGTTATTATAAATTATCATTATTATTTTTTGTCGTTGAAATTTCTATACCACTTATTTATATGTATCTCTAGTCTCTACTCGTTTATGTATTCGTATACGTAGGAATTTACATATTAAACACAAATGATCTATAACGTTAATTTCTGCAACTATCTTTCGATTTCAAAAATAGTTCTTATCCAGATTATTTTGTTTAATTAAACAGGTTATAAAAATAAGATCAAAAAATATTTTATTATACAGAAATGTCTAATTTGTCTTTTGAATATTAATGTGAATCTTATTAGTTATTAAGTATAATTTATGCGTAAATGAGTAACTTACGTAATTTGGATTAGTAATTACTTTTACTGTTTTAATCAATTTTAACATCAAATACTCGTATTTACCTTTCTATAAAAACAAGACGATAAAATTAGCAGGAAAGATGTATATTATATAGGTAATCTTATGACATCTCCATCATTTTTGTAACACAAATTTCTGATCACTCTGTTTATAAATATTTATATAATTATATGACAATATTAAAATGCGCTTAAGACAATTTTGTTAAAATGAAAACTTAAATAAACTGATAGTATTAAGTATGTTCCATAAACAGTACTGAGTATAATATTCGTTATTGTTATATTGCTTTTTTGGACAACATTCGTGTACTGTTTCAAATTTCATTACTTTATACATTACACTGCACATTTTTAACGTACTATCTAAATCCATGTTATTATTACATTTTATCCAATGAACTAAAAATTATTGTTTAAAAATGTAGATTGTTCTATTAATCAATTTCTATTTTAATGATACTTTAAAATTTAGAATTGTATTGTATAATTATTGTTAATAATTTATATTTCTAATAATTAAAAATATATACTATTATTTAAAACAACATTTTTATCAATTGATTGTATTAGTATTTTTAAATTTTAAATTCAATGTGTACCTATAAACTATAAAGAAATAATAAACTAGTACTATTAAATAATACCTAAACTTATATCTATTCTAATTTATAAATAATACGATTAGTTTTTGAATTCAAAATACATTTTAAAACATTATGTTATTTGGTTTAATTTTTTAAAATTTTGATACCATTTGGTTTACATTACTTAATGTTTTAGTATTTTACCAGTAACTTTATATAACTTGTATTTTAGTTTGATTTAAGTACACTATTAAAAACTTAAAAATAACAAATATTCAAAATCCTATACTATAGAGCGTAGTTATTAATTATAACCTTCATATATATATATTTAATTTTAAAATAATTTAAGTAATTTTAACGTTAAACCTACCTCGCATAAATTAGATTATTTTAAACGTTATGTAAATGAAGCGTAACTTCTGGTGAGTACGTAATATGCAACTTTCCAGTCGATAGCCACGATACTAACAATTGTACGCAACCAATATCCAGTTTAGTTTTCGTTATCAAAGTGAAATGAGTCTGTTTCATTCAACTTTTTTTTTTCGATCCCATAATAGCAGACAAACAAGAATATATTATATATAATATATATATGAGAAATAATATTCTACTTCCGACAACTGTATTGTATTTAAAATAACGACTACATGAGAAATTACTTCCATTCACAGGATTGTAGTAACTTTACTATATACTTTTTTTTTATAGTAAATTAATGTAAACTAAATTATTGGTTATACTATTAGTATACTTTGTACATATACTTTGTAGTTGCTAAAAATAAACATAAATGTATATTAGATTATATTATTTTCCTCTTTAACGATTTAGATAGTATAAAATAAACCTCATTTGTTTTCTACGCGTGTGTATTTAATTAAATTCATTGACGAATGAACATCTGGTGGATGAAAATTTTTATGCAATTAAATTCAAATTTCATTTTTTTTGCGCAAATAACATATACATGATAAAAGACATATTCTTTATCTAATGTGAATGTATATATTTTTACTGTGTATAGCTAGAAATATTGAGAAAAAATTTAATATTCATAGACTACTAAGAATTAATATTAAGCAATTTTGGCAAAGTTTATGAAGGTTACTTACATTATTTTTAAATTCTCAACACACTTGAGCAATATTTTTGGCTAACACTTAAAAGTATTATTTACCTACCTCTTTTACAAAGAATACAACCAACCAAACTCATTTAAAATTAATCCAACGAAATTATATTTATAAATATATAATGCATAGTAGTATAGTATAATAATGCATAGTGTATTATACACATTAGTTTTCGTTAAATATTTAGTCTTAACGGCTAAGACTATTAAATCAAAATAATAAATTTTACAATTTTCTTTTTTAATTATTAATTTAATATTAATATACATATTCAATCCAATTATCAAAATAATTAATTACACATTGTACGTTGAAATTGTTTATTTTTTTTAAAAAAAATTCTTACCTGTACAGCACTGTTAAGGAAACAATTATTTTGTCCTGGTCCATTGAGAAGACCTTTGGTATAGGCCATTGAATCCCTGGAAGGCGGCATTTTTTTTTATTGTTATTTTCCTGTAATCATAAATGAATATAAGTTCAAACAATATTATTATGTTTCATTATTACCGAATGATACTAATTTTCATCATTGTTGTGAAGTATAGATTATGCCATTATTATGTATACTTCCTAAATCCTAACGTTGGAATTTATGTGAATACAATAGAAATGGTCTATGGCTATTGTTGAATTTCTATGTAAGTTCGTGTCATTCGTTCATTAGGACGGATTTCATCACGGAATCCTACGGCAATCCTATAACGCGAACTAATATAAAATTTTAAAAAGTGTTTTTTCATTTTTTTTATATAAATGATAAATGTTCGGTGTTAAATTATAATAAGACAAATCATTTTAAACACTCTTAAAAGACAATATACTATAGTTTGTGATAATACCAATACGTAGGTATATAATTATGCCGTGTTTGGAATAACTAATATACGATATATTCTTTGACTTTTTAAGACAATACACAAAGACGTACGTTCACTCATTTTTATGAGGATATTGTTATTTATTTAAATAAAACACTATTACTATGCTTGTGTTATCGGGATATCCGAATTCGTTCTTAAAGACAGTATGTCGGACTAGTATAGACTACTGATGATGGCTTATGTTCGAAACACGGGACACGTCTTGGTCACGGGAATTATAAACAACCAATACTACAATAAACAGTTTTTTTTTTATATATAAAACATTTTATAGATATATTTTTTCAGAACTTATTTTTTAGATTCTAAGCGAAGCGAGGAATGTATTTTAATAATAATTTTTGGCCATTTGTAATACAGTATCAACGTCCTGCAAACGATATTTTGTATTCATAATAAATAATACTCAAAATAAAATATCTACTATTAATATATAAAAATATAGAAATAATATGTAACTAAAACTTATTTTAAGTATGGTACCTAATTACATTCGTCTTGATCTGAACAAAAGTCCGATTAAGGAGTAGGCGCATCGAAACACACTGTCTCTTTTATAATATTGTGAACTAGTTATTCAATGATACAACAAAAACTTCCTCCATCTGACACTTATTGTGTCGCTTTGTCACCCTTGTTAATACTGTATATATTCCAGTCGCTATAAGATAGTAATCATTTTGTGAACAGTTTTATAAGTTTATAATAATAATTTTTATTATAATAAAAAGAGAAAAACTGGTTTTACAATTGTGTGATAGTCGGTATGTGTCGAATTAAAATTCATGATTTTAGTAAAAACTGGCTATTAAGTATCTTTAAATGGATATATAACTCGTTATGTTTATGCAAATATACAGATATAAAAAGAAAACCAACCCTACATCCGAGTTTTATTAATTGGCGATAGAGATAAAAATTTAAAATTTAAATATAATTAAATAGCCGGTATGTATGCATTGCTATTTTTCTAATTTAGTGAATGTAAATATTATGTTTTCAATAATTCCGTGTTTATATTTTTTAAATTAACAATTAATGTTTAGAAAATTAAAAAAATCTCACATTGCAATTACATATTATGTAAATAAAATACCAAATAATAATAGTTGAGCTGTACAAGTTATGAATTATGAAAACGCTAATCAAAAAAGTATAAAAAATACCATGATATTGACTTATATAGTGGATACAATGAATACCAAGGTCTTATTATTAATGTTTTGAAAACAACATCATATCTTATATTACACATATTTATAATTATACGCGAAAAATAAAATAAATTCATACTAAAGTTTCAAAGACAAAACAAAAAAAAACTAGTGTTAAAAATATAAGCATATATTTTAATAAACAATACAAGACAATGAACCATTAACCGGAACAGATTGTGTTCAGCAATGTTTACTATCTAGTCTAATAATGATTGGAATGACAATCCGAATTTACCGTTACACCTTACACCGTACACGTGAAAACCTATATTATAGTCTATAGAATTAAGAATAATATGTAAACATGGACAGTTATAATGTAATTTAATGTTATATTTTTCCGGATAAAATGTATTTTAATAAATATTTTTGTCAAAATTAAAATTAAAGTTTTGCAAGGCGTTAAAAAAACCATAACCAAAGACTTCCCTTTCACTAGGTTAGTACCTATGCATTCTTCTCTTTTTTAATGAAACAATAAACTATAAACGGATATGATGACAAAATTTTTTAATGATTTTTTGTTGTTAGTTTATTTGTATTTGTATTTACTCATCCGTACAATGGATAGTACTATTAGTTTCGCTAGATGGACGTTAATGTCACGCAAGGGTCTATCACTATTAAAATCAAGTGTATTAGTGTTAAATATTAACAAAATAATAATTAGGGATGTCGTTATTATACTATGATGAAAAAATATCATAATTAATCTTACAAAATCAATATATTAATAAAAATAAAAATGCATTTTACATTATTGCTGAAAGTATCGATTAAATGATTAAAATAATGACATTCGCTTATTTTTATTAGTCTTTTAAAGAAATATTTTCAATAGTTTTAAATTTGTAATTGTCTTTTTATATAAAGGAAAAGTGAACTCAAGGCCTATGATGCTATATTAATAAAAAAAACAAATGTATTTCATACGATAAAACATTAATTATGTAATAGTAAATAGTTATAATGTTGAGGAAGTAATAAACGCATTATATTTTACATTTAAAATGATAAATAAGCCAAATAAGGTAATCTGGTAATATGAAATATAAGAGTTATACAGTAGGTATCCAATATATTAAAAATAAATGCATCAATCATAAAATAATAGGTTGTTTTTAATATTATTATTAATTATTATTGTATTGAGTAAAGTTTTAACTAATAATCTAATGGCTACTGAGATTTATAAGTTATAATAATATTCAATAAAATATGTTAATAAGTGATATAATTGTAGGAATCAATTAATAGATATGTTTTTGTTATATTTGAAATTTAAACCATTTTTAAAAATTTTTTTGAAATACATGTTGTTTATGTACTAATACTTTATAGTTATATAGTTTATTCAAAATAAACCAGTATTGTTCAAATAGCACTTTTTATATATATATATATATATAAATATCTTAGTATCTACCTACTATATTATTCAATCACTTTTGTATTTTACAATAAAATTTAGGTACCTCGTGTACCTATATTGTTTAATACATATGTGTATTGTTAATCACACTCAAGTCTCAAAATGAATAACACAGAATATTTTAATCAGATATACGGTTTGGCGAAATCGAGGATAGAACGACCTACATTAAAAAATGCGGCCTCAACATCGCCTGGAGATTTTAATAGTCGCGCGGCACACCAAGAAACGGAGTGGATTACGCAAGTAGCACACATACGATAGTAATGTTTTCATATCTTGATTTTAGCAGCAGCATTATTTTCTACATACGATTTTTATTTTAATATAAATACTATAATATAGCTAGTGTACTGACATAATGTACTCGTATACTATGTTCTAGAAACACATAAAACATGATATGAGCATCACAAAATGTAACCGTTGAGTGGCATTATTAATATTTTGCTCGTCACCTTTTCCTACATAAATCTGTTCATAAATCATACGCCAAAAAAATATCGAGAAACCATTAGACAGAGGTCAATAACGTCACACTAAGGCTCTAACATATCCAAAATCTAATAGTAATAGTTTAAAATGAAAAATTGAATGTGTAGTTTAATTTATTATAAGAACAAAATTAGAATCTAGTAATTTAATGTCAGTCGTTTTACGGTCATTTAAATGATATTAACGGACAAAGAACGATTTTGTACTAAATGACACACACTCATGCACGAAGTACGAACTGACTTTGATCAAACGATATCCATTTTTCAAGACAATGATCATTATACTAATTTATTATTAAAAGAACCCAACTATACGATTACGTAGTTAATAAATAATAAATACCTAACTAATCACAATTCACAGAAATGATAGATATAACAGTTAAAATAAAAAAAAATAAAAATAATTTTTTTTCCTTATAGATATTCATTATTTTTATACACTTCTTTACCTAAGTAAAATTTTTTTTCAACAACTGTAAGTAATAATCCAAACTGTAAATACTGAATACACAGTACGCTTTACTTAAAAAATAATTTCATATAGTGCATATATAACATTAGATATATTATTTTACAAAAATCAAATTGAGTATTATTAAAAAAAAAAACAAACTAGTATTTCATCAATTGAACTGATGCGTTACCAGCAAAAAATACTTAATATACATAAATTTATAATATTATTGAAATGTTACTTCAATTTAATCTGACTTTTTTGCTCGATAATCACAGCATGATGTTTTTACATTTTATGATTGAACATACAACAGATCAACGAAAAACCGTATAATATTTTATAATCTAAAAACCTGATAGGTATTTCTACAGCTAAATTGTATTTGGGAATTGGGTGATTTTCGAAACGTGATGTTTGAACTTACGTGACTGAACAGTGGATGAACTGTATTTATAACAAATATTGTAATCCTGGAAACAAACTCCTAAACAGGTACACCCATTGTAGGTAGAGGTAATGGTTTATCGCATTAGTCACCCTGGTTGTTACTAAAATTTGTAGGTAGAGTGTATAAAAGAGTTTTTTTTTTTCTGAAATCCTGCTGCGTCAAATGTTTAGTAATCTAACAAACCTAGCAATAAAATATTATTTTCAATGATATTCTACATTATTACGTACGGGGTATTATAATAATTTTAATAAAAACGGGCACATACAGCACAATATTATTATATAGTACCTAAGGTATTTCAAAAATACTCCACTGTTTCTACTCATAAATAAGTGGTTATATACAACAAAAAAAAAAAATGTAATTTTTAAAACAAAATGCTAAATATTACATCTTGTGAAATATATTATATAATTTACATAATAAATAGCTAATATATACAACACATAGATTATATAGTTTATTTATTGTTTACCTCCGTAATTATACAAAAACCAGAACTAAGAAATAATTGATTTTCTGCCAGAACTGTTAGGATATTTCGATATAGCAACCGCATAAAATTAATGTTTAAACCAAAGATAATGGACCAATGTACATACATTCAATCAGAATAATTGGTAAGTTTATATTTAATCGTTAGTCATTATAATATAGTATGTAACTACCGACTATAGAATGAAATAGTATAATACGAGTATAAGTAATTATCGAATAAGTATCGAATAAGTAATTCAGGTTTGACACTATGAAATAAGTAAAATTGTTTATCAAAGTTAAATACCTAAATATTATGTCGTAACTTTTAGATAGGTATTAATTTATTGTAAATAATTAATAATAAAACGTTTTAGCGTTTTTTGTTACTGTAAAATATTTATTTAAGCTTTCAAAATAGGTACTACAGATCGGTGTCGGTTACGATTTACGAATGTTATAACATCATAGATAACATATCATATAAGACAGAATAATATACATATACAATTTAATATAGATTTTTAAATTATTATAATTTATAGTTAAATACCTGAAAATATATGTTTTTATAGAATTACGATAGTTGAAAATTATTTTCTGCTTGAGTTTGTAAATGGAACCTAATTGATGTACTTTGAGAGAAATTCGGAAACAAGAAAGAGTGTATGATTACGCCTTAAATAATATAATAACGATAATATTGTCTAAGGTCAACGCAATATACCTATATTAAATTTGCAGTGAAACTTCCGTGGTTCGACATTATAGCTTATCAGTCGTGCACCAGACTAACCTTTAGTATCATTGAGAAGCTTTGATTAGTTATTTGTATTAATTTCTGTTAAATTATATGGTCCATAATTTATACTCAACATTCAACATTTGTGACGTAGAAAAGTAAAAAGGTCGATAGAAGTTTTAAATGTTATTCGTTCCTAGAAATCTTAGCTTTAAGACAATACGTAGAAAAATATATGAATATATTTTAGGGGGAATAAGTTAAGACTATTTAACCCTCCAGGCTACATCACTGCATGATATATATATATATATATTAATGTAATATTATAAACGAAGTATAATTAAATCTTGCCGAGCTGCGTTGTGACAAATTTCCAAAAGCATACGTTAGTTTTAAGCTTTATTAAAGATCTTAAAGATCCTTCAGAAAGTATTGTTTACGATCATAATTCGTATACACTTTACTATCACCAGGGATTAAAGTGGGAATAAATTCCAGGGGAGACTAATGTCTCCATATAGTTTTAAGCGTTCCATATATCATTTTATGTCTCCAGAGCGTTTTGTTACGTGTAATTTGTTTAAGGGGACGCTTTTTTAACCACCATTAGAGGTAGGGGGACTGAGTTCTCTTGCTTCTCCCCCTCCCCACTTTAACCCCTGATTATCACTCTAAAGTAAAAGTTTAAAATCTACATACTCGTTGTGTAAACGATGTTGAGACGTTAATGGTAATCCATGACGTTTCTGACGGAAACAACGATAATCCAATGACACGCAAAGATACACAACAACAATGCAATAATAAAAGTTTATAAATTCAAAGAAACGCGTGCGGCAAAAAAAAAAAAAATGAATTAAGATAAAACTAACAGCGGCGACGCGACTTTCGAACGGCGTTCGTGGTACGATCGAAGAGAGACGGCACTCGGCGAACGACACGACAACGGGCACGACATGACGTTTACGGTCTCCGTTCGAAACTGAACGTGGTGTAGTGTTGTAGTCGTCGTTGTAGCGCGCGGCTGAATCGGCGTGCGGTGCGCGGGGTTAGGAGACGGTGATTGTTTTGGTTGGCGGTGCGCCGTGACGGCGGCAGTGGCGGCAGCAGTGGCGGGTGCAGGACGGACGTGGCAACCGAACTCGTTCCGACGACGAGGTTACTACCTGCTGCCGGCCGCCGCTGTTATAGCGACGATCGTCGACGACGGCGTATAGGACAACGATTGGTGGCCGCCGTCAGAATAATATTTTATCGGTGTCTTAACGCACGCTCCTCCGACCTACTAAATATTTATGCGGCGTGCCCTACAAACGGGTCGTCGAGGGGAGCTATTTATCAATTCGTCGAGGTTTTTTTTTTTTTTTTTTTTCTACTTTTCGTCTTGTCGATTATTGTTAATTATTTTTTTATTTTAATCGATCTTGTTCAACCCACAGAACCTATAGAAAACGATCGCCAAGCAGGCACGGCCGCCGGTGTTCGGTCTCGTAAAACTGTTCGTAATATAGGTAGTATTAATATAATTATTTATCTAACCGTGTAAAGTTAGTATAGGTGGAAGTGATATTTACGAAAAAACTAAAGTCTTGTTAAGTATATTTTATTATAAATAGTATTTCTTGGGGGTAATAGTCAATATGGTTACATGACGGGACAATTGATATCGCTGCAAAATATTGAGAATAGAAAGGAATATATAATATATCTGGCCGGCGCGTAAAAAGAAGAATTCAATATTACCAATGGCGTAACTACATGGTTGCATGTGTTATATGTGTACACTCAGGAAATCCTGGAAGGCCCTATAATAGGAGCCTTTAGATTTTGATATTTAGTTTAACAATAAATTAGAATTACTAAAAATCAAAACAATTATCTAAGAACACAATATTGTAAGTACAATTATAAATTATTTAATTTTATTAGTTTATTTTAGTCATTATATCTATTTATTGCAATATCGTTTTATATCCTGAGCGAAGTGAAGACTAAGTTAGTTAACCTGTATTATTGGTTTTACAATGATGTATTTTTTTTATGTCTGAAAGCATGATTTCGGTAGAAATAATGGTTCGATTTCCACGAATAGGGTATGCTTTCGGTAGCAAATTACGTATAGTATTTAACTTATTTTTTGAATTTCTCAAAATTTTTTCCTTGGGAGAAGAAAAAGAAAATCACGAAAATCGTAACTTTGACGAAATTTATTTAAAATTTTTATGATAAATAATGCAATTTTGAATGTACTTATAGGTAGTTTACACACATGGTATAATTTTGGAACGGTTTATCAATATAAAATATTTTATTATATTGAATTTCGTTCAGAATCGTTCAAAATCAATATCATTGCATTCAAAAATTTTATAATAAATCACTAATTTCTCCAAGGACCGAAGAAACGGAGGAGGAACGTTTGAAATCGATCTAACCTCTTTTTAAAATTACTTGTGTAATCAAATGCATTTCAAATTTCAACAAAAATTTAGAAGAATTAAAAATGATTACGAAAAAGCCAAAGTTGAAACTGTAAATATTGCTAATAAGGCAATAAATGAAAAGTGAAAACTGAATTTTCTAATAAAAGAAGAAAATATCAAAAATACAGTTTTAAAAAAGTTTTAGATTAACAAATAATGAATATTATATTAAAATGAATGTAAATTTCAAAGTACATTGTAAATTGTCAGCAAATAAACCGAAATCAACTTAATTGATTCGAAGATGTAAATGAAGTAAGTATGTAGTTTGTTTAATTATTTGAGTCTCAATGTATTGATATATCTCCTCCTTATTGAAATAATGGACCATGCAAACTTGCTTAAAAAGGAATATAGAACAGATTTATCTGCTGAGTTCCCACTACAATTAATTATGCTACTTTCAATGAATATGATAAAGAACTTGGTAGTAA
The DNA here is from genome assembly GCA_013282895.1 of Eriosoma lanigerum. Classification (NCBI taxonomy): domain Eukaryota; kingdom Metazoa; phylum Arthropoda; class Insecta; order Hemiptera; family Aphididae; genus Eriosoma; species Eriosoma lanigerum. The sequence continues at coordinate 33,307,834 of CM023359.1, forward strand.
TATTATAATCTATAAAATAATTTTTTGATTTTTTAACTAATCAATTATATTTATATATTCTTGTATTCCAGACGTGGTGACAAGTTTGTAATTATTTTTAACGTTACCAATAATATCAGGATATTTAATAAGGTAATTTTCAAAAATGAAAATAATCAAAAAATATTTCAGGTCCACACAAATCCACAATAAGAACAATTCATGAATTAGCAATCGAATAAGCTAAAAAAGCTAAACAAATCGATATATAAAAACGTATAAAACAATTTGCTGAATTCAAAGATTTAAAGGCAAGTAAAAAAATACATAAACAATTTTGACAAGCTTATTTATTAATTATTGTTGACATTTGTTGTGTTACATTTATGTCATCTAATTAATGTATAATTTAATTCATTATTATCATTATATCATATACATAATATTATAGTTGCATTTTATATATTATTTTTAAATAATACCTGTCTTATAAATTTATAATAATATAATTATATGATTAATTTAATTTATGTTTACTTTTAATGGCCATAATCTATTAATATTAAATATTGCACATAAGCCATAATCGTATAGTTACGCTATTAAATATTACAATATAATACTAATAATATTATGTACAGGCTCCATAATCTCCATCGTTACCATGTTCTTTCGTACTCTTAATCTTTTCGCCTTGGCTGACCGTCACCATGCGTTCAACCTATCCTTTCTGTCCAATCTTCTTTTTGGCTCAATCGATTCCCCTGTGATTTTATCCTTTATTAATTTAAAAGTCCCCGACCGTTCTATCCGTCATTCCATTCCATTTTATACGTCTCTCACCACCCTCTAATTACCTTAACAATCTACCTTTAGGCCGTCTCCAACGCACAGCAAACACTATGTCCTCCTATTATTTTTTAACTGTTGTATTATTGTGCTATATTAATGTTGTTTAATGTTCTGAATATTTTGAAATCTGTTATTCTGGGCTATGCCTGTAATTTATATTAAAATTAAATATTATTTATTTATTTTACAGCAGGTACTTCCTATTGGTACCTATTTTGATTTAGACGAAAGTAAAAAAAAGTATAAAATGTAAATACGAGAAATAATGTATTGTGAAACATATTATTCGTTTATTAACTGTGTAACGTTCTCACAACATTATACAATACCTATAGTATATACGGTTAGTAGTAGTATATACCTAAGTTCTATTAGTTGTTCTTAGTTTTTACCTATTTAAATATTAATCGCAATATACACTCTTAATCGACCTCGAGGCTTCGAGCGATCATCGTGCCAAGGCCACTAAAGACAGGCGACAAAACTAAATAATACTATTAAGTAATAATAATATAACAAAAATACATTATTTACAATATTATAACTTGTATACTTATCTAATAAGTATTCTTATTTTATTAAAATAAAACAACTTGTGTAAAAAAATAATATACCTAAACTAGAAAAATATTTTTGTACATAAAATATACTCGTCTTTATGTGTCATTAAGGGGTTTAATTATAATTATATTTGATAGAAATTAAGATACAAATAATGAACAATGTTTAATCACATAAAATTAAAGTGCTTGTGAAATTGTAAGTTCTTGATAATGGTTTTACCGAGATCTGTACGTCACACTCACCTCAAAGATATAAACACAGTTCAAACATGATTATGATTTATAAACTTATAGTTTATATCGTTTAGGCGTTTACCATCGCCAATAGTTTTATAATAATTGTCATAAATTATTGACACATGCTACTTTTTAAAATAATGTCAAGACATTTCGGGGGGGCTGGAACCTACTCAGCCACCCCTACATAAATATGCCACTGGGGTAACTTAATTAGGTTCACATTTAAAACAAAAATTCGCTATTGAAATTATAGACACATACTTATAACTATACAAATACCAATTAAATATTAAATTATATAATCTTATTTACATAATACTATAACATATTATTGGTTAATTAACATTGACACTATGTATATTTTTTTCTTTTGGTATATATTATGTAAAATATTTCTTGTTTAACAAAAAATTTAAGGGTTCAGAGATATTTTAAATATCTACCACCTTTTTATGATAATACCAATGTATATTGTTTGATACTCTGGTAGTTTGATTTTATTATATATTTATATTTCAAAATTATTATAATAAATTAATAATTATATTGCTGTTTACTAAAATATGCCTTATATTTTATTATTTATGATAAATGTAGGTAAAATTATTAAAATTAGTTATATAACAACTTGCCGTCAAATTATTTAATGTTATTTTCATAATGTAAAACTTTAATGATATTGTTATTTGTTTTGATGCTACACTCAGGCCGACCCTGATTATGAACGTATCAATGTGGAATGTGGACAATGGAAATATAATATATTCGCAATTTAGAGACATCAAAAAACATTTTCCATGAATAGGTTAGGTATTCAAAGGTAATTATTTATTTTTTTAATACTAATCCTAGAATATGTATAAAAACACATTTCATATTTGAACATAAACAAACTTTCAATAATCAATTGTCGTTTCATTGTGAGATACCTATACTAATTAAGGACGTGGATACAAATATTGAGCAGAAATTGTATTGATTGATGTTGACTAAGATAATACACATATTATCATATCACGTATTACATATACGTAAATGTTAACAAATTATAATTTTTCAATATTGTTTGACAATCAAGTGGTTAAATTTATTATTATTTTTTTATTAAATGTTATAATTACCTGAATTATTTTAACTATACTAATATAAAATTCTCATAATATACATGTTACATATATAGAAATATGACTCGTAGCCACTTAGTGGAATTGCTCGTTTCATAAAATAATTACCACTTCTTGAAATATAAACTTTTTTATTTACATCTTTAAATAAAAATTCAATTTTTCATGAAAAGAACATTGAATTTCGATACTATGTAATTTATTTCATCATATGATTAAATGTGAAATACAATGAACATTTATCTTAGACTTAAATTTTATATCATTATACAGTTGGTAAATTTTTAAACCAAATTATATAATTTTTAACTTATAGATATATGACATAATTTGTTAAAAAAACTAAACTTTTAAAAATTGAACGAAAACAAATCTTCTGTAATCATAACATTCTGATTCATAGAATTTAATTAATTATTTTCATTTGAAATCATTAAATTTATATTAATATAAATTTTTATTATTTAAGTTGGATAACTTATTGTTATTAAATTAGGGATTAGGTTAAATCTCCTTTTTAATTCAATTGACTCAATAAGAGAAAAATATGTAATCTTAGATTTGTATATTTATTTATTATTATAAACATATAGTCATGAAATATGATAAGACAGAAGAAGGAAAAATAATTGAATCTTTAGATATCGATATGAATGTAATTTGAGAATTAAATCTATATCATTAAATCAAATTTATTAAGGTATACAATACGTACATATATGTTTATTTTCTATATAGTATAATTTATAAATACACAGAATACTTCATTATACTTAATTAAAGTTGCAAGATTATTATTTAATATTTTTTGTATTATATTAAGATAATATTTTGATAGTAATTTTTAATATAAAAAAGTGGGAAAATTTATTCCTGGCATTCCACTTTTGTCCCTTCGGTCCTCGCAGAAATCAGTGGTTTGTTATAATTAAGATTTGAATATAATGATATTGCATTAGAGAATACGATTCTGAATGAAACTCAATAAAATACAATATAATATATTAAAAAGTTGTTTCAAAAGTTTACGACGTGTGTAAACTACCTATGAGAATACTCAAAAATATTTCAAGTACCTACGTTCAAAATCATGAAAAAACTAAAATCAATTTCGTCAAAATTACGATTTGTGTGAATTTTGACGTTTATCTGTCAATTTTTGGTAGTTTTTCCTTTCTCAAGGAAAAACTTTTGATAAATTTGAAAAATGAGTTAAATAAAGTACTAACTAGATGCAATTTTCTACCGAAATCATACCCTATTTGTAGTAATTGGACCATTATTTCTATCCGAAAAAGTGTCTTCAGACATAAAAAAAATATATATCATCATATTCAGATTTTAGTATAATTAAAAAAAGAAAATGTGACTTATGATTTTCAAAATATTTTATAAATTGATTAAGTAGTATTTGAGTAGGCTTCTATACAATTTTTAAATCGTGAAACCCAAAATTTTCTGTATTATACATTTTTGGAAAAGGTTTACATTTTCAAAGCTCTATACTTAGTCAGAAAATCATCCAATCGTTTCCAAATTTTTTTCATTAATGTAGAATGTTTTTTCAGTTAAGTTAGTAATACATAAGTTTAAGAGAATAGATGACTATTATATCTTACTACCTATATTTAAATTATTGTATATTTAACTTGGTTATGTTATAAATATAAACTTTTGCAAAAAATTATGTTATTTAATAAAACTTTGTTCTGACAACAACCAACCGACATAACTTAAATTTTAATATCTGAAAGTTAAAACCTAAAAGAATAAAATTATAAAACAAATATACCTAAATTATATTAGGGGCCAGATTTAATTAAAAATCTGAAAATCGAGGCCAATTAATTTCATTTTACTACTGTGGTTTTATGAAATTAAATCGTATATCATATTTATGGATCTATGGTTTCGGAGAAAAGAGCAAAGAGGGCTATTGACCCCCATAAGTTATTTGGAGGAATTATACGTTTCTTTCTTTCTTTCTTGGCTTTATAATTCTGTAGGAATTCTCCAATCATCACGATCCTGAACTCTATCTTCCCAATCCGTCACTTCGAATGTTTCTATAAATCCTTTCTTATTCCATCCATGCATCGCTTTCTAGGCTTCTTGGTCTTTTTTCTGTCAATTGCCATTCGATAGCTATTCTTGTACTAGTGATTTCTGTTTTTTGCATACTATGACACTATGACCAAGTCACTTAAGTCTTAAAACACTTAATGTAGCTTGTTAACAATGGGACTTCAGTGATTTCCTTTAGTTTTAAGTTAGAATTATACGTTTACCATTTACCTCTCCAAAATAATTTATATCATATAGTTATATAATATGTAATAATGTCCATATTATATATATATATATAGAATGTGTGCATTTATTGATTTATCAATAAATTTAATATAGGTATTTATCAATACTCTTCGTTAAAATAATATAAAATTATATAAGTTATCCCCTCACGTGATAAATAGTTCTGTGTTTCTGACGTCCTTTATAATATTAAACTAACATTTTCTTCTACCTCTTCTTACACTTACACCTCCAACTAGAGTCAACCACCCTAGTTCTACACATCCAAAAATCCATAGATTTCGATCTACTACATCTTATCCATTACGTAATAGCATTAAGTCTATAATCAATGCCCAATGGTAATAGTATCCACAAATTATATTCATTTTCATGTATTTTAAAATTAATCAATTCGCTATATTTATTTACAATGTTGTTTATTGTGTTATTGTATAAATGGAGTTCGCGATATTAAACTAAAATATTATAATAATTTTTACAGTTAGGCATTACATTTACAGTCATTTCAGCTTTTACTAGACTAGGGCAGACCCATAAATTTGCCCAATGTTTTTAAGAACAGGAGTGGGAGGGGTCATTTTTTTGGTGGAATTTTATTTTATTGTAAGCGGTAATCAATCAAGGGGTTATATGTAGTGGTTGTTATTTTTTAAATCGACTTAGGATTTGGCTAATTATAGACTACGGCAAATGTATAAGTGCCCCCCCCCTCCAAATGACGCCACTGAATTTTTAGGACGAGCCATGGTCCATGAATCGTGGATCATCCTTTGCGCCACCACTGTTATGCGCCATATAATAGGATCTACATAACTAATTTTGATTGCGTTGCATTGTTGAATGGAAGGATGGAGTTTCAGAGGCATAAATATTATTTATGAGGTTCATGGGATTACCTTTTATTCCTCGGAGTGAAAGATGTGAAAATCAAATCTAAATACACCTACAACCTTACAAACGTATATCATTGATTAATTATACAAATTAATTGTATAATTAATCAATGCTTATATATTATAAATTCTGAAAATTTGTTGCAATATTTTAACACTAGATAGCGATGTAAATTATTATTTAAAATATTATATTGTATTTTTAACATTATCGCTTTGGGCAGTGAAAGGGTTTATAGAATAATTTGTATATTTCAATTTGAACGCAGAATGACATACATTAGCCATTAGGTAATACATTCATTATAAATTCATGTATTATAGTCTCATAAACTAGTAGTTTCCACTTAATTAGAAAGTACCTATCTATATTTTTAAAACTAAAATGTGTTCATCTTTAACGCCTAGTTCGAATAATAATGTAAAGTTCACAATTTTACATAATTAGGTACCTACATTATATTGTAATTGATATTGAGCTATAGTATTAAATATAATCTAACTTTTTATAATCTATATAATTTTCAAGTTTCAAGTTTTTAACGGCTTCTGTGTAAAGAATTGGTATTTATTTATTACCAATTTCAAAATATCTTGATTTGTCATTTTATAATTTAAAATTTTACTTTAACAAAATAAATAGGTAGGTATACAGTTTAAATAATAAAATTAAAATATGTAGAAGGTCTATAGAAGGATCATATTTAAATATTGTTTTCGAGGCTTCCAGCCCCTCTTATAAATAATATGCATCTAGTAGATTGGTACTAGGCACTTATGTATAACCTATTAATTAAAGTTTTATTGATTTTTTTATAGTAATAATTTTTATAGTATAGTTTTTTATACTAGGTAATATTTTTTGTTCAAAGTAACTAAAATAAATTGTAGAATAGAATGTTGTTTAAGATTGAAACTACAAAATTTGTCAAATCCCCCCTCCCCATGAGAAAATCCAGACTACGAGCCTGTAGACACCAATAATAATAAATAAAATAAAATTTATAATATTATGAAACTCTCATGACTCATGATAGGTATAGGTAAGTTCTGAGAATTCTTGAGAGCACATGCAGTTGACAAAAATTACATCCACCCACGTATCGATTTATCTAGATTATAGACTTATAGATAAAGATTCAGACAACACATTTTTCGACAGTTGTTTTAATATACCTGCAGATATCTACATCAATTTTATTTTTTATTTTTATGTCTGAAGACACGTTTTGGGGTAGAAATAATGGTCCGATTATCACAAGTTGGGTATATGCTTTCGGTTGCAAATTGCATCTAGTTGGTTTTTATTAAGCTTATTTTTATATCTTAACAATTTTTCCTTGGGAGAAGAACATTACAATTCCCTTATTTTGATTTTAGATTTTTTATAACTAATGCAATTTTAAACGAAGGGTCTTGTAAATTTATCCAAAAATGTTTAGTATTACCGGCAATTTTTGGTGACCGTATTTAAAACTAAAAGTTACTTAATATTCTATTTAGATTAGGTTTAAATTAAAGCTTTGTGCTATAACAATTTTAATCATTTATTGTAACTTTTATTTTTTAATCTACAAAGTTCGAAGTTCATTGGTGAATTTACACCCACTCCTTCAGAGAGCACATGCAGCTGCAGTACTTGGTAACCCATATCTATGGGCGCCACTGGATAGGTACTTAAATAATAATATGTAAATGTATTAATTATTATTAACTATCCTTGATTATTAAAAATATAAATTTTTAATTTAAGTAGGTAGGAATACCTACTTACTTAGTGTAAGGTTTTTACTAGGCAAAATACATTTAATTTAACAAAAATCAAAGTTTTATGGTAAGTTTTAATAGACATATATTTTTATTAATTTTGGAATATTTAAAAATCAATGATAGATAGGTACCTATTATTTTTATATTGGTACGTCCATTTTCGTCCATGGTTATAGATAAATTGTTATATTTATAGTTATATAAACAAAATATAGTTATGGTTATAGTTATAGCGTTGGTTAATTACACATATTGTAATAATTAATCAATGTAGATAGTTTATCTATAACCTTGTTTTTGCACCTAGATAGATAAAAATACTATACATATTCATGTATATGTTATTATTATTATTATTATTTCATTAGTATATTATTTTATCTCAATGTGTTCTTGTCATAATACCTATCATATTTTTTATTCATGGATCGTAATATCATATCATTTTTAAGTTTTTAAAAATTGATATTGACAAAATTGTAATTGTAATTTAAATAGATACTTGTAAGTTGTAAACCAATAGTATTATAAATTTTAAATTGTAAATTACATTAATCAATAAACTTATCAGTGATTATCAGCGAGTACAGTGAATACATACATAAATTGACTAATTTAATACAATCAAAAAATACAATGACATATTATTTATGATGGATTCTTGTAGCCTGAATGGATCACAGACATTATTTAACCCTTGGCCACAACTGACGACAAACTCTGTTGATTTTCAATTTGAAAATAATTTCACTCCTGTTCTAGAAACTTTTCAACCATTACCGGACAAAGAAGAATATTTGCAGCGTTTAGGTGAGTATCTATGTTATTAGTTATTACATAATGCAAGTATTAGGTAATCATTGGATGGGATTACAATTTACATTATCTTATTATGGAATTGTTATTTGATACTCTTAATATTAAATAGAGCAAAAACTAAATAAACTGAAGAACGATTCTCAGTCTGATAGTACAAAACGTCGTCAAATCATCAACCAATTGTGTGAAGCTCGCAAGTCATGTTTAGAACACTTGGTAGATTCTGATAATATAGTGTTTGAAAACGAGCAACCAGTAATCAAACCTTCTGGACTCTCTACGTGGATCAATCCAGAGCAACCTTTATCTACAACTGAAACCGAACAACTAATCAAACAAGATACACAAGATGAATGAGTTTTGGAGTCGTCGTACTTGTGTCATTTTAACTGGTGCTAGTAAAGGCATAGGACAGGGTTTGGCTGTAGAAATCAGTAGACTTTTGATTCCAGAGTCAACTATTGTTTTAATAGCTAGAGACACTAATGGACTTGAAAAAACTAAAGAAATGGTTAATAAAGAAAACAGCGACATTTTTGTAGAGGTATGTAAAACAAATTTCTTTTTTGTTTATTAGTTATTACTGTCAAAGTCAATGTTTAATATTTGTTATTTAGTATTACAGCGTTGATTTATATAAATCAAATGCAACAATGTTTGAAAAAATCGTCGAGCCTATCAATTCTACTAAGTATGAATTATTTGTATTAATACATAATGCTGGTTCAGTAGGTAATTTGGAACATCTTACAGCTGATATGAATGATCCTGATGAATGGAATAAGTAAACTTTGATTGTTTTTAATTAAAATATATAGTTTATATTCTATATTTTATTACTCTTACTTTATAGGTAGTTAGCTCTACAAATTATAAATTGTTATTGAATAAAAATAAAAATATCTGTTTATGTTATAAAAATATAAAATATATACTTAGTGAAAAAACATATTAATCTATAAATTATATTATTAGGAGGATGTTGTACACACTTACCCGTATTTTCTGTTTCTGTTTATCTAAAAGCAAATATAGCAATATAACAGCAATATAGGACTTAAATTGTGATGCTTAGGTTGAACTTGGAGCATAAATATTCTTTAGCAAATTTATAGACAAACATATTTTATCATATCCATTATGTAAAATATCACCTAGTTATAAAGTTACAGTGTATTAAGTTTTAAATTTTTTTAACGTGCTGTAACTTTTTATAGTTGTTATTGTATAAATCGAATTATAACAATCCTTCCAAAATTTGCTGACATATATTTATTCTTTATGTTTTACCTAAATATCATAATTTGATTTGCGTTGCTATGATTGTGCTATATTTCCTGTTAGATAAACAAAGACAGCATCATTGAAAAACATGCATGTATAACGTGCTCTTGAAATTGAAAACTAGTATTATTAGATATAATATACTTTATCTGTTTTTATTCTTATAAATTACAACTATTGTTGTAACAATAGAATATACTTCTATTATTCTAAGATAAAAAAAATAATAAATTAAATCTATAGATTTATTTATTTCTAATAAATAAGAATTGTAGCTAATTAATTATAATTTTTAACTTGATTATATATATTATTTCAGCATATTTATTTTCAATATTTTATAATTATTAATATTATAAATAATTTTTATTTTCTAGGTATATGTCATTGAATTTATATTCTGTTACTTGCTTAACAAGTGTATTTTTATCTAAATTTAATTCGGATACAACTGAAAAATGTATTGTAAACATTACTTCTTTGTTGGGTATTGAACCATTTAAATCAGTTGGATATTATTGTGTTGGTAAAGCTAGTAGAGAAATGTATTTCCGTGTATTAGCTTTAGAAAATCCTACTTTGAATATTTTGAACTATTCTCCAGGTAAATAAATGTCCCCATTTTTTTTTTTATTTAAATTTAATAAAACATTATTTTTGTTTGTACTTTTAGGCCCAGTATTAACAGATATGTATACAAATATCAGTTTGAATTCTAAAGATGAAGTAGTTCGGGAACAATTTACAAATGGACAACAAAAGCAATACATTGTAAAAGTTGAAGATACTTGTCAAAAGCTAGTTAATACATTAGCTATGCGAAGTTATAAGAGTGGTGGCAGAGTTGATTATTATGATCAATAATTTACGATATGCTTTCTTTTATGTACATATTTCATCAAATTGAAAATATAACACTAAACATATTTTATACATCAGTTTTAAAATAGAATCATAATATAATAATAAGTTGTTATACCTAATATATTTATAGTTTAAAGGACAAACCTCTTCTTTTTTTTAATTTTATTGTTCTTTCGAAAAGGGTAACTATAATATATCCTTCATACAATGCAATATATTATTAAATTATAAACCTTAATCTGAGTCTATAATTTTTTAACAGTTTAGGAAAAACATCCATAATACTTATGCCTATATACATATATATGTTTACTTATTCTAAACTGTATACAGATTTACTAATAATATAAATAATATGAAATAAGATAATAATATAATAATAGACTACATAATACTGATAATATATTATTTTTAATCGCAGCTCCCATCCTTCCATCCATCTTTCCATCTTTCATTTACTTTGTTAGAATCAAACATAGGTTTGCCAATTTTTTTATTTACTTGATTGTGTATCCAACATAACCATTGAGATAATTTTTCACGAGTGTCAGTTACTGGTGGATCATTAGTTAATCTATATTTTTGATAATTATACTAATTATTAAACAAAGGTATACTTGGAAATAAATATATTATATTGAGACTTTCTCTAATCATAAACTTGACTCAAATAGTATATTAATAAACGTTTAAAAGTATATCTTACAACTCAGCAAAATTACGAGCACACATTTGACAAGGATATAAACGACTAAGTAGTTTGAAAAATGTATGAATATCTTGTTGTTGTTGACGAGAAGGCTCATCCGGATAATGTGCCACCATGGTGTGAAGTAAATTCCAGGTATGGTACCCTTTATAGATATTACATATTATATAATATAATTTATGAGACTAAAATAAGTAACTCAGTAGTTTAATTTAAGTTTAAAAACTCTTTATTTAATATATCACTTTGCCATCAATCAATGAATATAAAAATAGTTACCTACAAATAATAAATTTAAAATATTAAGCAATAATAAGATATTATGTAATTTCTAAATTAATTTATGAAGAAATATCTAACTTTTTTCAATTAAATTTAATAATACTTACCGAGAGACTCCATATTCAAAGGACAATCATTGTCTCCCATTTAGTATTTATTGTTAAGAAATAAAAAGTTAAAATTTAAAATATGTTCCAAGAAATTGAAAATTGATTGAATTTTATAAACATTTGATAATATTTGATTACAAGAGTTACTATAGGCAACAAATATAACTCGTGTAATATATAAAAATTAAGTATATCTACATTATTAATACAATAAAACGTGAAATAAATACTACTATATACTGTATATATTATATATTTTTTGTCTACTATAGAGTGTTATGTCAATCAAAATAACAATTAACACTTCACCAAGTTCAAATATTTTAAAAGGAAAAACTATAATCCCAACCAAAGACAATGATATTAAATTTGTTTAGCAAATATATTACTTTAAAAATTCAATTGTAATTTATAATCAATATCGCAAAACACATTTTATCAAAAAAAAGAGTAAATAATAGAAACAAATAGATAATACAAATTTACTAAATCTAAAATTAACATAAGAATGATCAAAAACTTGTATTGTTTCTTAAGAAGTTAAAACTATTTCCAATAACAATTCAACTATAAATAATAAATCGGCCATCAAGCTGATATCTGACGATTATTCAAGTTTGAATTATTTAACCAACAGTCAATTTAACATTGTTTCAGCAGAAAAAAACTTCTTCGGATTTTATTAATTTTATGGTTTTTGAATAATAAGTATTTTAGGATTTTTTAAAAATTATAATAGTATTGACACAGAATTTTCTTAAAATTACACTGGAGAAAGGTCTTTAATTGGATAAGAAATGACTCAATTAGATCAAAACAGTACATTTGATGTTACTAAATATGAAATAAAAAATATTGATAATGAAGTATAATCAACTTTTTTTTTGTTATAAGCTAGTCGATTGATACACGTAAGATAATGATGACATTAATTAATTTGTTTAGAATCATTCTAAATAGAAAGGAGGAAAAATGATCATTTTGCCCAATTATAAAGTAAATGGAAAATGAACATATCTTATCTTTGATATCTAAAATTTTCCTTATCTTGTAATACATATATATTTTATACTACTATAAATTTTAAAATCATGACTTTAATAAAATAATAGTAATCATTCAAAAGGTATATTAATTAATGCAATAACATTTTATCTTTAACATTACCATTTGGCATACAATGACAGATTACAAAACATATAATTCTTATATAATAAAACAATTTTAGAATTAATATAGCTATTAGTGAATGGTAAATAAACAAAAATGTATACTAAATGAACATAAAATAATAATCAATATCACCATAAAAAGCTTTAATACTTAATTAAAATATATTGTTATTTTAAAAAAAGTGTCAGGTTTAAAATGCCAAAAGAGCATTAAAATATATATACACACAATAAATGTAAAATATATATATTTTAACATTAATGTATAAAATTCTGATAATATGTAGAATAAGTAGTTATTTTATAAAATAACAAGCAATTTCTTGTTAAACTGTAGAATTCTTGTGAAAATAAATACTTATTCTGTGTAATAACTAGATATTAAATTAATTAATTTTAGCAATGCAGTTAATGTATAACAATCAATATGTTATAACTTTTTACATGATATAATTTTAATGCAAGTACAATATACATAATAAATTAATAAATCATTATTAAAAAATTAAATACATTTAAAATATAAATTCAAATCTTATTTAGACCCGTCAGAATTAAAAATAATTTATGGATTTTATATAATTAGATTATTTACGTTTTTATTTAATTATACATGCATTTGGATAACATTTTGAATTAGATAAAATCGTATTTTTTAAACATAATGTAGTACAATTTTTTTGACAAGTGTATTTAAAAAATACTCGACTGTTACCAATTGATTAATCTTTGGAAGTCTCGCGTATACATACATCTTTTTCTGGGATGTAACTAATCTCTATAAATTTGATGATCAGTGATCATAATTGTACAGACTATAATGATTCGTGAGGTATATAAATCAAATTTAATCATAAAGCGATATACACCAATGAATTATTAGTGGATATAAAGATAAACCAAATTAATATAAAAATAAGATAATTACCTTGATAACAACTTGTAAAAATTATTTGAAATATTGATACAGTTAGATTACAATACATTATATATATTAACTAAAACCCAACCATTATTATACATATTAATTAATGAAACTATGTTTTATATACATTAACATACTTATTTAGATAATTTATATATTAACTAGTTATTATATAGTATAACATATTTCATACATTAACGCTAACATATATATGTATAAAATTACTCAACAATGTAAGCCTTGACCTTCATATTTAATTACTAATTGTCTTACATATTTAATAGCTGCTTCATCTAATTTTAATTTTGAAGCTTCTGCATCAAACTGATCAATTCCTCCTTGACCAACAACATAACCATTTAATCTAGCAGCTACATGGGATTTGACCAAGTCATCTTTAGTAAAAAGACCAAGGTTTTTGCACAAGTCTTTATGTTGTTGCAATCGATATTTTTGGTGGTAGCTAAACAGATTACAGTATTTTAAAATAATTTATTTTATGTCAAACAATAATAATAAAATATTTACTCTTCTGCATCAAAAAATTGACCAGCAGGTTCGATTTTAGTAAGAATATCAAGACCTCCAGATTTTTTTTCATTATAACTTTTTTCAGCTTCTAATTTTTGCTGATCATTATGATAATATATGTATGAGGAGTACTAAAAATGGGCAAATATATTATTGAAATTATTAATATATATAAATAAATATAACAAAACAATAAAAACATACCTGTTTTTTAAATTTTGCAGAAGGATCATGATGATCCCAAAACATTTTTAATAATTCTAAATAAGTTACAGTGTTTGGGTCATATTGCAATTGAATTGCTTCTGTATAGTCACCACTAAAACAAAGTGGTATTATTTATTTGTTAAAATATTTTATTTTCAATCAATAGTAACAGTAACTTACATGTTTTTATATGTAGGAATAAAATTATTCGATCCACCTGCATAACCAACTCTTGTAGTAATAATTCCTGGAGTTGAACCAAAAAGACTATCAGGAGCCCAAAAACAGCCCATAGCAAATGTTGCTTTTTCTGAAGGAATATCAAGAAAATGCAAAGGTTCCATTTTCTATAATAAAAAAAAATTTTTTTTTATAAACAATTCTAGCTATTAATACCTATTTACAATGAATTTTTAGTTAAAGAAAAACAAATTTTTTTATCTTGAAAATTTGAAGTAGACTGTAAGAAATATTAATTAATTATAAATAACTATAAAGTATATTATGGTATTGTAGTAATGATTTAATTTCAAGAGGGTGTTGCAACAGAAAATAAATTATATGTAAAGATTAAGTGGATTATTATAAATTCTATAAGAAATCTTTTTAGACTTTCATGAGTATGTTACTAATTACTAATTAGTAGTTAGTAGTAATACATTTTTAAATAATTATGCAACGACTAAAATTCATTAAAAGATAACATAACCATAAAATTGATAAATATTTTATTAACAATATACATGGTAATTTCAACTGTTATTTTAAATTAAGTTTGATATGCTGAATGTCTTTTACTTTTAAATTATTTTATTTTATTAAACAAAATATAGTATTATCTTACGTTTTAAATCTTATATTAACTTCATTACCTAATATTACCTATTATAATTTAAATTATATAGTAATTTATTTTGTACGCTTAAGGTCATAAATCATAAATCATTGTTTACAGATAAGATAAAATGAAAAATAATTTTTTGCAACTGTTACACAAAATATTAATTTCATAAATAAATAAAAAAATGACCGTTTTATCTTTAATTTTTTTTTATCCGTATGTGCATTTAAATATATAGTTATCACAAATGTATAATATGTTTTTAAAAATCTGAAATAGTATTATTTAGAATTATAATATATGTAGTTATAAAGTTATAAATTATAATTAAAGTATTTAAAATTTAAATCATATTCCAAATTTGATCTTGTGTAGTAGATTCAATGCTACAAATAACATTGAGAGGTCTTATTTTCAATATTCCAATTTACTGAATATACTAAAATGTAGCTATATGCATAGTCAATGCATATATGATATGTATATATGATGCAGACTAGCATTGTAGTTATTAATAAAAAAATAAAAAAACTAAACAAAAATATTATGTAATATGTAAAAAGTATTAAGCAGTCATATAACAAAGTATCAATAAACAAGCAATAGATTTGTATATAGCGACAGAAGAAAGCACCATTAATATAATGTAGTAAAAATTAAAAAATAGATAGATCTAAATCTTTTAAATATCTAGTTTTAAAATTAGAAAATGATTTACATTAAAATTTAAACCTATGTATAATACACAATAAACTATTTTCAGCAAATACTTTGTACTAAGTAAATATATATTAAGTTTTTATTTATATCTAGTGTTGTGTTTAAATTTTGTTCAGTTGCTTAATAAAAATGTAATATGTATTACATTTAGTATATAGTATAATATGTATAATACTTTAAACTAAAACCTTGAATTATTTCATGAAAAATTCATAAAATCTTTAAAAAAAGAGTGTACTTTACTGTGTGTGTCTAAACCATTAAGGAAAAAAATATTAGAGTACCTATAAAAGTAAAATTTAAAAATTACTAATTAATCCAATAAACTGTATATCTAACCTATTTACTTTCTATAACAATTACTATATAATAATTAATAGTAATTGAATAATTATACTTATCAAACCTTTATATTATTATATATTAAAGTTGTCAACCTAAATACTATAAAAGTATAAAAAATATCCGAAATTATATTAATTAGTTATTGAATTGGTAAATTGGTTAAACAAATAGTAAAAAAATCATAATTCATTATATTATATTATATACGGAAGTACATTTTCTAAAACTAGTGAATACCAGAATATCAAAATATATGCAAATATTACTTAAAATTTAAAACTTACATTTACGTTAGAGTTAAACACTTTGAATATTCTTGAAAACATGTACTATAAATTATAAGCTATTAGGTAACAAATAATTTGACTAGAATTTTAAGCTAAAATATATATACATATATATATATAGTAGTAAATAAAGTGAACAAATAAAAAACAAATTCGTGCGCAGTCGTGTCACGAGATTTTTGCATAGACAAGAATATAGAAGAAAATGAATACTGACTATAGTGAGTGCTAACTAATTAGGCAAATAATATATATTACAGATATCTATACTATAGTATATATATATATAGTGTAGTTTTATTTAATCTGTGGTATAATCACAGATATAGATAATTATTATCTTAGATAGTTATTATCTATATCTGTGAGTATAGTACACGGTTGATAGTAGTTAACCGAAAATGATAAGAAAAAAAAAAATTATTTCACTAAATTTGTTGCCAACCTTTACCGATTACAAAATTGTTTTTAAAAAGTTTTATATTTGTTTTATGTCCAGTACTGTTTGGATAAATGATAAAAATTATATTACATTATATTACATTGCGTATGGTTTATATAATATATACCTATTTCGTTTATATATATTTCATAATATGGTATATAGAAGATAGAACCTATATGTACTTAATATAACATTAGCTCCTGCAGTAGATGTCTTTAATAATTGTTTATTTTAAGACTGAAAGTGCAACTAATAAAATTAATTTGTTGGGAAAATATTTTAGATACTTTCAATCAAAAACAACTGGTATTAGAACCTTAAAATAAGTGAAAAATGTTCCTTCAGACAGTTTAAAATTCAGATTTTGAGAAATGACATTCTTAATTTTTTAAATTCACAAACAATAAATCAAAGGTGGTAACTTTACCCTAACACTAACAAATGAAAATAATTATATGAAGATAAAAAAAATGAGTTGTATGTATTTTATTTTGTACAATTAAAAATTAATTTTGTACTACATCCAAAACCTAAAAAATTCATTTTTTGATTTCGGGTGCTGCAGTGACATTTATTATAATATTGTACCGTACGTTTTGCTACGTATTTAAAAATGTATACAATTTTAAGAATGTAATAAAATGTACAGTTATAAATGCTTTTTTTTATTTCTATCATAATAATTAAATTTAGTTTTATTAAATATTGCGTCAAAATATAAAAAAAAGTGGGAATGTCGATTTTAGGCATTCCTCCTTCGTCCCTTCGGTCCTCGGAAAAATTAGTGGTTTATTATAATTAAGATTTGAATACAATAATATTGCATTAGAAAATACGATTCTGAACGAAACTCAATATATTACAATCATGGGCGCCCAGAGGGGGGGCAAGACGGGGCATTTGCCCCCCCTCCCTGGAATTCAAATAAAATGTTGAACATTTTAACTTCTATTTTGATTTATAAACATTTTATAGATATTTTTACTTTGGTGTATGGGGTTGTTGAATGTTGATCATAATAACAATATACTTTAAGGCATAGATAACGAGTATTACATTAATCACGCAAAATTAAATACGTTTAAGGGGGATGTCCAGTCATAATTAGTGTGTTTTAATGACAAGAGATCGCGTTTCGGACGATTTGTACTACTACTCCTTCCCGACCAATAATACAAATATACCTGTCAACCTGTCAAATTTAATTTATTTTTATTGCCTTACATATGTTATCAGCTCCAACTAAGGAATATTATACACAATAAATTATTGTTTACTACATTAGACAATAATAATAATAAAACATTATTTTTTCATTATTATTATTATTATTATTAATTCTCTGATGAGTAGTTATAATTATTTTATAATTATCAAATGAAAACAAATAAAAATAGGTAATAATAATAACATAAAATTAGAAAGTAGATCCATATAAAAAACAAATTTATTATGTAAAATCACTGATTGGCATTATACAACATCTAGGATACACAATTTCTGGCAATAGAGCTTCATGTAAAACATCATTAGAGGTTTTTCCATTTTATACGTCTAAAAATCGTTATTTTAGATTATGAGCAAAGCGAAGAATATATTGGTTTTACAAAGTTTTTTTTTACTTATGTATGGAAACATTTTTTCGGGTAGAAAGAATGGTCTGATTACCTAACCTTGCCTACTTGTGGTTATGCTTTTGGTAGCAAATCACGCTAGTTTGTACTTTATTTAACTCATTTTTCTAATTTCTCAAAAATTTTTATGTGGGAGAAGAAAAACTACTAAAAAATAGCGGAAAATCGGCAAAATTATGATTTCTGTTATTTAAAATTTTTTAATTTCGTGACAACTAATTGAGTTTTGATCGTAGGGCCTTAAAACTTTTTTTGAGTATCAACATAGGTATTCTACATTAAAGAAAATTTGGAAACGATTTACAACTTTCAATTTTCAAAATATTTTATAAATAAATTAAATTGTATATGAGTATGCTAAATTTTCAAACCGTATAACCCAAAATGCATGTAATATTAAACATTTTTGGAAAAAATTTCAAAGATCTATACTTAGTCAGAAAATCGACCAATCTGTTTCAAAATTTTACCACGCGTGTAAATTACTTAATTGAATACTCAAAAAAATGTTCAATTCCTTATGATCAAAACTTAATTAGTGACCATGAAACAAAAAAATTTTAAATAACGGAAACTGTAATTTTCCGGATTTTACGCCATTTTGCAGTAGATTTTTTTCTCCTAAGAAAAAACATTTGAGAAATTCGAAAAAGGAGCTAAATAAAGTACCAAATAGATGTAATTTGGTACGGAAAGCATACCCTATTTGTGGTAATTGGACTAATATTTCTATCTGAAATAATGTCAGTCAAATAAAAACAGATAAAATTCATTGTAAATCCAATAGGATCGCATTGCTCAGAATCTGAAAAAACATTTATAAAAAATTTCAAAACTAATAAAAACAGAAAACCAATTTTCTCACTTTTTCGTCATACTGATATAAGTAATATTGAAGTAACAAATATTCAGCTATAATTGTTATTATTTTATACATACATAAATGAATAATATTTATAGAGAATTATAATTATAAAAAGTTATATTTTTAGAATATTACGACCCGCAGCGGATACGATGGCATAACATTTGCAATAAAACAATAATTCTCTATATAGATATATAGATTACAATATACACTATAGGTATAAATATAACATATAATTTATAGCTATCAATAATTATTATTGATATTTTCTTAAGCATCAATAAATATTACCGCTAGAGTCGCTAGCGCCTAGCCGTCTTTTTTTCTGAGTAAAAAGCTGTTTTGTCCTACTTAAAGTAAATATATTTTTACGAAATTAACATTATTTGATTCCTATTAACGTAATCTAGGTACGCTCTTTTTAGAAAATTCAAAATTGGTTGTCAATAAGCTATTATTTACATTTCAATTATTTGACTTTTATACAACAATTAAAAATTAATGGTACACGTTAATAAAAATTTAAAAAAGAGGGTACATAGAAGATATGTTTCTTTAAATTTTAATATAATTATTGCATAAATTGGATAAGTAGTTTCTTCACAAATAGCTTTTTCCCGGTGCAATTTTTGTGTACATTTTCGGTGGACTAAACATCCCCCTTAAATTCTGTGAATTTATATTAATCAGTAATCACCTAATGTGTAAACCCCATAATATTATGACGACCGACGCACACATTCGCACACGACGTCTGTCAAATAACTGAGATAACTAAAAATAAATTGAATTTATAGGTACAATAAAACATTGGGAATTATTGTGAAATTAAATTATTTGTCAGCGCGCCCTTATACAGTGTATAACACGGACCATGCTAAATTACGTACGCATTGTATTTAGTATATTATTTAATATTTTGTTTTATTGTTAATCTTAATACTATTATGGACATCAGAAATTTTTTTAAAAAACCTAAGGTTTCTGATTTTCTTAATGAAGCCTCTACTGGCTCTACTTCAATTGAAATAAATAATACAGTCAATATGGAGTCGTCGGAGTCGTGTGTAGTTGAAAGTGCTTCGGTTACCGCCGTAAATACAAAAAATAATGACGATCATGTCGTTTTAACCAATGAAAAAGATATTGGAAATTATTTGAACGTTGAAAATATTGATGATTGTTTAAAACATGAACTTTTACGTAATCCTTGGGTATCGAATACTACTTATGACTTTAAGAGTGATTTAAAATCAGGAAAAACTCGAGCATTTAGACATCAATGGTTGCACGAAAACGGTTCATGGTTGACATATTCAGCTCTTGAGGATGTGAAAGGAGCTTTTTGTAGAATATGTGTGTTGTTCAAACCATCAATTCATAGAGGCGTACTAGGTGGATTTATAATAAAACCGTTTACTAAGTATAAGGATTTTCATGCAGCTTCTAAAATACATTTCTTTGAAAAGAAAAATTAATTGAACAGTTAATAACAATATTTGCAAAAGAACAACCACGAAGACTACAGTTTTTATTTAATAACGAATAAATAGCATATAATTTTGACACAATTTTTACTTTATAAGAAAGATATTTTTTTATGTACTTTTTGGTATTTGATTTAATATAAATCTAACACATTTTGTAGTTTATAACGAATACATTTTTTTTAATGTATTTTTTGGTGTTTGATTTCATTATGCTCCTCCCTGATAAATTTTCTGCGGGCGCCCATGGATATGCCTTATCCAAATTCTCTCAAACATGGTAAAATAAAAACCACCTGTCGAAAGGCTTTCGATTTTGTTGAAGTTCATATTTTTAACATAATGCCTAACTATTTAATAAATATGGAACTACCAAATTTTTAAAAGCAAGTCTCATACTTGACGCTACTAAAATATGTGATTTATAAATACCAACTACCTTTACTATTATAGTATATTATTACTATTACTATATGTGTTTTTTATTTGTAAATATTATGTATGATTAATTAACATGTTTAAGATAAAGATAACCCTGGGCCTCCACATGAGTAATCTCAGTGAGGCCTAGTAATCTATAAGAAAAAAAAATCGAAGTAGTACAAACTTTATAATATAATATTTTATACTCTCAGATATAACTGTCAGAGTGACATTAGTTATTATAGTTTAAAAATATACTTAACATATTATTTTTATATAATATGTACCTATGTAATAAATTGTTTACAATGTTCACAAATAGTACATAAGAAGTCGAATAAAAGTTTGACACATTGGATTACATTATCTAACTAATGATATAGGTGCCTAGTTGAATGTGAAATTGTTTTTTTATAATATAAATATACAGTTGTATATGTAATTCGTTCGTGTTTTGCAAAAAGGGCGTAATAGCGAAACGTCGAAAAACATAATTATTGTGCTATTAAATATTAGATAATTATATGCATGTGTAATATATCAAATTATTATATTAATGAATTAAGGAAAATAAAACAACTATTTGATTCAAAGATTTCTACTTAAAAAGTATAATGTTTATCAAAACCAACTGTAATAAACATAAAACACTCTTAAATTAAATTAAAATAATTCTTTGTGATTTATAAAGGAAGATACCTTTAACTAAAACAAAGCGTGGATTTTCATCATCTAATAATTTAAATATTTATTATCTCTAGTCAAAAATGTTGACTCAAAATGCAATTGATCATATGTCTTCCTTTGATTTCAGCCCAACTAATACAGTTAGTTGTTCCTCATTACTAAGGTTCAGTTCGGGTTTTATTTTATGGAATTTAATATTTTCCTAGGTGCAACAGTAAATGTCTTACATAAATTTCCCTTATTAATACTTCTTTTAATTATTCTTGATGCTTTATTGCCAAAGTTAAGCAAATATTGCCACAGTTAAATGATGAATCTTGCAGCAATTTTTTTAATTTTGTGTATTGCCTCAAAAAGCATTGACCATAAATAAATAACGGTACCATTTCTTTTTATTATGTTGGGATAATGTGTAAGAAAACGTAATTATGGCTTTAGTATATTTTAAATAAAGTTCGTTCATTTCCGATGAAATGAAAATCTGAAATCTAAAATCTAAAATCTGAAATTGTTTGTAAGTAACAAATAATTATTTTCTTTGAGGGATGTTAATATAATATCAATAATTATATACATAATTATAAGTCCAGAATTTGTTCACCTATAGGTACATAATCGCTTACATGTAGACTATGATATCTAATCCAGCGGTTATAAGTAATTATACAATTTAAAAACGCTAATCATAATATTATAATTTATTTCAATTTTTAACAATTCGCAATCAGACATATAACGTAAATATAATATTGTAAAATTAATATCATACTCAAAAAAATGGTGGCTGCCCTTAGCGACTCCATTAGTCTCTACAGTCAAAATAAAATTCTTCTTTAAAATAATATGAAATATTTTACATGCATATAACTGTTTAAAGTTTAATAGCAAAATCGTGTTTTTCAATTATTTGTGTTAACGTTGTTCTTTCAAAACACGGTCGAATTATGTATATGTTGGGTAGAACTGCATATTTATAATATAAAAAAATCAATTTCACTTTCAACTAGGTAGGTACCTATGTCATATTTAGTAAATTATTGTAATCCAATATGTCAAACTTTTATTCGACTTTTTATATATTAAGTACTTTTTGTGAACGTGTATATACTTCAAATAATTTAATAGATACATATTATTTTAAAACAATTTGTTGTATATATTTTTAATTTATAACTACTTTTATGACAACCTACTCTGGCAGTTATGTCTGGGAATATAATATATTATATTATGTAATACGTACGACATCGATCGAGATACGTAGAAGAAGACTTTAATGTACAATCTTTAGCAAGTTTTCAGTCGCACAACGAATAATTCAGCTTCATATTTTAAGTCAGGCCATCAGGCCAATAAGCATATTTTTATGTAGGCCACAAATAATTTTGAAATAATATGTTATTTATATAATACAACACAACTATATGTTTTAATTAAGTTATACGTTTTTTAAGCGTAGTTAGTTAATTTTCATTACGCCACCGTATATCTTGCGTAGTCAAAACGACACCCGTTTCGACCATTATTGTAAGAGAGACATTTTTAAAGATGATTCTTTATCGAATATAAGCATCAGTCTGTTGAATTCCAAATAAGTCGGTTTATTTATTTAAAAACAATGCCAGGCACAAAGGTACAAAATGTTATCAATAAACGCAAAAATATTAAAAACCAACAAAAAATGTACGCACACGCAAATATATTGCAAAAGTGACGGAGCGCAAAACGAGCAGCAAATTAAATAGTGAATACTGCAGTACAGTAAACGGTTGGTGGCAAACTGACCATAGCTAAATACCATATAACCGACGAAGCTATCGAACGATTCATCGTGGAGATTATCAGGCGCAGAACACACGGATGACAAATAGGATTTGTTCAATGGGGTCCATTAAGATGGCCTTCCCACATATGAAATTTTAAAATTGTTTTATTTCAATCGTTTGTCCTACGTTAGTGCTGAATTATGCCGTTTCTCTTGACGTTAATGATACTCGCAATCCAAACTTATTCAATTTTAAATTTTGAAGTCTATAATAATTTTTCCATCCGTTGATACGACACGGCATCAGCATATTATTTTAAATATAACATTTTGTAAGTTTTTAGAATTTAAGACCCTTACAGTTTTTTGTAATATGGTAGATATATAAAATTCAATAACTCAATTACGTATATTCTAAGTAATAGTGAAATACTGATTCCTACATGTCCTTATGTTGAGTTTATATAACGACTAACTTTACTGATGTTATTTTATAATATTATATTATTATAATACAAAATGTATATTAATTATTTTTCATAGAGTAATAACTAATAACTCTATTATACATTACTATGTAGTATTTGTTATCCGAAACTCAACTTGCCAATTTCTTTCTTATTTTAATTTTAGATTCAGAACGAAACGAGGAATGGATTGGTTTTACAAATATTTCGGGTATGATCCGATTACCACGAATAGATAGAAAATTGTGTCTAGTTAGTAGGTACTTTATTTAGCTTATTTTTCAAATTTCTTAAAATGCTTTAAAATTTTAATAAAAATTAACAATTGTTTAAAATAACTAATATTTTCCAGAATTGCCATATATAATAAGAAATCATATAGAAAAAACAAATTAAAATTAACACGAATAAAGATAGTATGAATATTGAATAACCAATCATATATTCATATATTATCATCCTATTATATTATAGTATAAACTTATACGTACTTTATTTAATAATTATTTGAAATTGGCGCTAAAACAATGAACTAATCAAAACTCGAATAGAAATAGAAATCACACAGCTTCCGTGGCCATGTGCAATAAAAATGTTGTGACCGATCATCTCTACGATGATTCGGACGATGTCCCGATTTCTTCACCACTCAAAGGACCACCGGCCGTTATGGTTCAGTATTTGCTATCCCGTTCACTGTTCGCTTTACGCTCCACCATTTTTGCAATATATCTACGTACATTTTTTGTTGGTTTTGAATATTTTGGCGTTTATTGGTTACATTTTGTACCATTATGCCTGGAATTGTTTTTAAATATAAATCGATTTATTTGAAATTCAGCTGACTGATGCAAATTGTTGACAAAAAATCATTATTAAAAAAAAAAACCTTTGCTAAAGTTTGTACACAAAATACTTATACGATGTATTAAGATACAAATGCTTATACGACATATCCGAATTAATCGAAGTAGTATAAACTACCTAATATGAACCCATTTTGTACCATATTATGCCTAACATTGTTTTTAAACATATAAATTGATTTATTTGAAATTTGGCATACTGAGAAGTAATTTTACCAAAAACCATCTTTTAAAAAACCGTTTGCACAATAATCGTCAGGTTTAAAATTATAAGTTGTACGAAAAAAAACTTACTAAAGTTTGTAATTTTATACATGCACTGAAAAGTTGTTTTATTAATCAACACCAGAATTCCCGATTGCACCCATAACTTATAACAAAATTATTTACAGATAAATATTAATTGTTTTGTGAATAAACAAATGTGAAATGATGTTACTTTGTGTACAAGGACTAATATGATCTTATACCAGTAGATACGAATTAATCGCCAATGAACTGTATTTTACTTAGACTTCCATTAAAAACCGTAATATTTTGCTATAATATTTCTTAAAAAATATAAAATAGCATCCTTAATATTAGAAATTTTAGTTTGTTAAAACATCATTAATTTTAAATTGTTGTATAAGAAATAACAAAGTATCTAGTTCTTATACATATTTTTTTCGTTAGTATACGGATTATTACCTCATACTTTTCTAAACACTAAAATTATGGTATCATGTTTTCTATAATGGAATCATTACAATTAATTATAGAACTATATAATATATTATTTCTTAAATTGCCTTCCCAACCAGACAGTACGGATCCGGACACTATCCATCCAAATTTGGTTCCTGAAATACTGGGTCACTAGCGACCGGCTTTATCTTTCGCTCTCGTAATAAATAATAATAATGATTGTAATCTATAAATATATCTACCTTTTATGGTAAATAGTATAATAGATCGGATAATTTAATATTTAAATATTTTCTATTTCCTAACCTTACTACTTTATTCGTCGGTAAATTTTCAAAACGACTCACATTTTAGATTCTAAGCAAAGTAAAGCGAATGGGAAATACGCAGTGCAAAGATTTATTTTAGATTATGGAAATAAATAGAAAAAAAGTGTGAAGAACACTGGATCGTAATTTGTAAGTGTCAATTTTTATCATTGTTTTAAAAACATTTTATAATCAGAAATTTTATACATGTATTTAATTTTAAGATACATTGTTTTAAATTTGGGCGTCCAATAATGTATAGTAATTTAAAAATATTAATACAATCATTTTATGAATAATAATATTTTGGTTAAGTGTTTAATTTTTATGTTCGAGAGTGCGTCGCCCACACCAGGCGATTTCGTCTTAAGGCGAGCGACGTGCTAACATTTGTTATATTATTGTATTTGTCCTATAGTTTGTATATATTGACGAAATTTGTTACACATATTCTTACAGTATAATAGTTAAA
Organism: Eriosoma lanigerum; assembly: GCA_013282895.1. NCBI lineage: Eukaryota > Metazoa > Arthropoda > Insecta > Hemiptera > Aphididae > Eriosoma > Eriosoma lanigerum. The sequence continues at coordinate 33,334,776 of CM023359.1, forward strand.
GTAAGAAAGTAACAATTTATTATCATGCTATAAAATCCACTCATGTAGTGATATTTATTTATTTCTAATAGAATTTATTAATTCTAAAGCTATATTAGAGCAATATTTCCTGTATTCTGTAATTTTGGCGTTTTTATTCAAATAAATAAATAGTTCATAATTAATCTATTACTGGACTCCTATTTTAATATTTGAATTTCTCTGGTTTGTAATTTTTCACATTGAAGTAATAAATTTCAATTTTTCGTTTATACATTGTCTCGTGTAAGCTTGTTAAAAAATATTAAACGTTGATAAATACATTTTTGTTTAATGGATAAAATCATATACTTATTATAGTCTCCAAATAATTTATTATAATTACTATCAAAATTATTCTATAATATTTGAATTATTATTAGCAATTATCGTTTCTTAAAGAACCTGCATTACTCGAATAATAAGGATCTGAAATATAAAATAAATAAATAAATAATATTCGTTTATGTTTAAATATATTTTGGGAATTTAATTGATCATTATCAGGGAAACATATTATATATTATTTATTTATTTCAAAAGCTACATTATAGCAATACTTCCTGTACTCTGCCATTTTGGCGTTTTTATTCAAATAAATAAATATTTATTCATAATTAATCTATTACTGGACTCCTATTTTAATTATTGAATTTCTCTGGTTTGTAATTTAACAAATTGAAGTAATACATTTGAATTTTTCGTTTATACTTAGTCCTGTGTTAGATTGTTAAAAAATAGTAAGCGTTAATAAATACATTTTTGTTTAATGGATAAAATCATATATTTATTATAGTCTCCAAATAATTTATTATAATTATTATCAAAATTATTCTATAATATTTGAATTATTATAATCAATAAATGTTTCTTGAAGGTCCTGCATCACTCGAATAATAAGGTTCTGAAACATAAAATAAGTAAATTAATTATATTCGTTTATGTTTGAATATATTTTGGAAATTTAAATGATCATTATCAGGGAGACATATAATATTGAATAAAAATTAATTTATTAATAATAATATTATCATACCCTCTTTGGTTTTGTTAGTGGCATCGATGAGAACCATAATAAGTAATTCATTTGAAATATTATACAAATCAATGTTATTGAAATCTATGAAAAATATAATTAATTGTGATTTTTGTTTTAAAATTGTTTATGCTATATAAATACGACTAGAATAGTTTTTTAAATATTGTTTTATAATTTGTACTATAGATCCTTTTTTTTTCTCCTAACAACATGCTTTCCAAAACATTTCATCATCTAACCTATCATGCACCCAATTTTATATCAAAATATCAAAGATAGTTATTTAGGATTACTGTTTTATAAAACAATAACCAAATCTCTAGATTCATTCATTTTATTTAAAATTGGAAATTTTTATCAATACAAAACATATAATTGGAAAAATATGAACTTAATAATCTTTCATTATTACTTTATTAATATCTTTACTCGTTCCTTCATTTGATTTAAATTTGATTTTTATATTAATCAAAATTTTAATCTATTAATCTTTAATTATTACGTATGATATGGCGTTATTTAGGGGGGTGGTTCTTTGTTCAAACACACCCTGAAAATTGTCGATATATTACATGATATATATTAAAGAAACAACAGATTTTTGTTTTAATATACATCATAATTAACACCTTAATATAGACCTACCCTGTAAATTAATGATAATACGGCCACGACGTAATTTTAAATAGTTTGTTTTTATTTCTATTGAACGGATTACTACAATTTTTATGTATACCCTTTATAATTAAGTAATTGTATTTAAAATGTAGACTAGTGTTTTTATTAAATTAATTAACATATAAAACATTAAAATACCACTATTCACAAGACCGTAAATATCCTTAAAATGTTTCGGATTAACAGGAACTAAACATAGAAAAATATTATAATAAGTAAAATAACTATAAAAATAAAGTTTTTGATTAACAAGGGAGTTTCATTCTTTTGGAAAATGTAATTTTAACATATTATTAAATTTATCAAGAATTATATCATGCACATTGCAATGAAGTTTAAAATGTTAGTGTAAATTAATTAAAATATACCTCTGTTATTTGCTATATTTCTTAAAGCATGTGATTTTATTGGCTCATCCTCAATTAATTTAGCTGAAAATAAATATTAACAGTTTTTAACGCAATTGCTCGTTCAATGGTATATTGTTATGATATGAGAAATAAAACAAATTTCATTAATTATTTTAAGAAAAATTTAAAACAAAAGAAATTCTTAAGAACGTTTTAGGAAGAAGGTTGTTTGAATAGAAAATAAAAAATAGTGTTAATAATTATTTGAAAAGCTTTACACTCTTTTAAATTAAAATACCATTCCTCTTCGTCTAGAAATATAAAATTATATAATACACGAAACCATTAATTATAAATGTAAAATTAAATATGATTAACTTGTAATTAGTTATGTTATAATTAATATAATGATCTAGATTAAATTATTATAAAAAATTAGAATAAAACATTGCAAAAAAGGCACTTGTGGGTATATTTAATATTGCAACCAACATTTCTAAATTTAAAATAGCCTATGAATTCAAAATTAAATTATTTTGCTAAATTCTGAATTTACCCTTAAATTTTAGAAATAAGATTGATAGCATTATTCAAATTAAAATTAACCGATGTAAACAAAAAATTAAATAAAATTATGCCAAAAAAAAGTTAAATCATTGATTTTATAATAATATATAATATATATATATATGTGTGTGTATATATAACATAAAATTCAAAGTTTAGACAAATGTAATCATAATATCTTTATTTTTGTTATTACATTAAAAAGCTTTAAATTAGGCTTTAACCTTTATTACACACTAAACAATATTATATAAAATACTATAATCATTTACTTTTGTAGCATTCTATAAAGTATTTAAAACAATTAAACAAGTAATAAGTATATTATACAATTAATTAAAAGGTATCATAATCTCATAACATTCTAGTTAAGAAAAGTTATTAGGTAATATGCAAATATGTCATTTAAATATATTAAAAACAAATTCTTACCACTCATTCGGTCTGTGTCGGATAAAAATTTAAATGACATTAATAATACACATGAATGGTAATCATTGCCGCAACTAACCTTTGAAAGGCTCTAATGCAAAATATAATTACGGGCCCCAATTTTTAATATATTTCAAGCAATATAGGAAATAATAAATAGTAATGTTTGTAATATTAAATTTATCATCAGTAAACAAAATTTGTATAATTTTCACATGTGAATTACTATGATACTATCTACAACCTTGCCACAGAATAAGAGTAGATATAACATTCTTAGTCTGCGTTGTAAACAAAGCTTATCTGTGGTCTCATTTTTTTCGATTATTTTTATATTTAATCGGATATTTTTCCTTTTGATTATGGGCCCCTTATTCAAACATAAAATTTGGTCAGGGAATGTAATTGCATACCTTGCATTTTCTATTGTTACGGCACTAATGGTAATTAAATATTTTTATGACTTTATGAGACATAATATTTAAAATAATGGTGTTTAATCTTAGGAACGAGGTCACATAATTACAAAATTTGCATAATAATTTATATATATCGGTATATCGGTATCCAGTGGCGCATTTACAGGGGAGGGGGATTTATCGGGTTCAATCCCCCCTGGAACAAAAAAAAAACATGAATCTATTCAGCAACGAGTCGTAGAACTTTTTAATTAAAATATTATTTATAAATGATAAGAGAACACCTAGCCAGTAGGTATGTGTGTGAAGAGTTTTCGATCAACAAATTATAAAAAAGTGGAAAAGAACGATTGTGGAGGTTCCTCCTTCGTCCCTCCGGTTCTCGGAGATATTATTGGCTTATTATAATTATTAAGATTTGAATGCAATGATATTGAATTAGAAAATAAGATTCTGAGCGAATCTCAATATATTGCAATATATAATACTGATAATTCATTCCAAAATTTACCACGAATGCGAATTATATATGTAAATATGCAAAATAAATTTCAAATCTCTACGAACCATATTCAAGGAGTTATCATTTCATGATAAAAATTGTCAGTCACGATTTTCAAAATATATTGTAAATAGATTAAATAGTATAAAGTAGACTTCTATAAAAAATTCATACCATTAAATCAAAAATTGCACGTAATACGAAATATTTATAAAAAATATTCAAAGCTCTATACCTGTATTTGTCCAAAAAATGAACCAATCCTTTTCAAAATTTTACTAAATATAAATAGTACATACATTAGTACTCGCATTGATTTTATAATATACTATATATGTATATTATAAAATCAATGGTACTCGAAAAAAATTTCAAGTTCCTACGTTAAAATTCAATTTACAATAAAAAAATAAAATAACGGAAACCGTAATTTTACCAACTTTTCGCTTCTCAAGAAAAAACTTTTCCAGGAGAAATTCAAAAAATGAGCTAAATAAAGTACAACTAGATGAAATTCGGTACAGAAAGGGTACCTTATTTGTGGTAATCGGACCATTATTTCTACCCGAAAAAATGTTTTCATATATCAGAAAAAAAAATTAATAAAAAGATTATAAAAAAAATTGTCAGTCACGATTTGAAAATATTTTGTAAAATGATTAAGTAGTATATTTTTATGCTTCTGTAAAATTTTCAAACCGATAAACCAAAATTGTAGGTTATATTAATTTTTTTTATCAAAAAGTTCATAGCTTTATATTTTGCCAATAATCAACTAATTTATTCCAAAATTTTACTACACTTGTATATTATTAATTTTAGTACTCAAAAAAATTTACAAGTCCCTACGAATAAAACTCTATTAGTAGGTTACCTAACCTAACCTTGTGATAATCAGACAATTATTTCTACCCAAAAAAATGCTTTCATACATAAAAAAAAAAAATCTTTTTAGAAACAATACATTGTTCGCTTCGCTCAGAATCTAAAATATTGTCCACAATCCACAAAAACCATAATTGTAAGGTGGCGGTGACCGATGTCGACACGTAGTCGACCGGGCATTCATTGCGACGACACTGTAAGGCCCGGCGTATGAATGTGGCGTGGTTTTAACGCATCAACGCACTCCAAAGTGTCGTGGTGCTGACCACCGCACGGCGGGAAAAACTTATTTGATACAAATATTGTTTTGTTTATTATAATATTGTGATTAGTTACATTAATTAGTAACAAAATTAAATTAATTTCATATTTGACTATTTAAATATTAATAATAACAACAATGTCTAGTTCTGACGATGATGATTTATTATTATTATTATTAAATAATTAAGAAAAAAAGAAAAAATTTCAAAAGTACTGGGTGTATCCATATATAAAAAAAAAATGTCGACGCTCTTGGAACTCTTTCTGTATGCAAGGAACTTTCTCTACACTCGAAAAAGTTCCAAAACTTCCAAAACAGAATGACCAAAAGTCATTTGGAGTACTCGCCGAATTGATTAGATCAAATTTATACCAAATTATCAAAACATTGGAAAATTTGTCTATAACCACAAAATTCAATATTTAATTTGCGCGGCGCGCCACATGCGCAACTCCACTGCTCTGCTTTGGTGTGCGCTGGGCCTAACGTCACGGCAAATAGGGTGCGGTATTGAACTTGTTAAATCAATATTTTATTACGGGTTTTTTGGTAATAATTGAACGATCTTGACAAGTCTGTCTATATAACTAAGATAGTTGAATTTTTTTGCCGCGGAGTATCGTTTCGTTATCTTAAATGCCATTTGTTTTACCCTGAATCGATTGACAGATAGGACCTATACACGTGTCACCGCCCATACGTGTAAGCTCGTACTAAATTGTAACTTTTCGTTAAATTTTTTTTTTATATCTTATTCTTTTGCTGTCGTCGTCGGTATTGTGATAAACGCTTAATCTGAAGTACTTTTGTAATTTTACTGTATGTTTTTATGTGTAAATTTACAAAAAAATGTATTATCATTTTAAAATATTTATAATTGACTCCATAAGAATTATTTTACTATCTGAATATTTCGAAGCATGTCTTAAAAAAAACAATTAAATATACAATCATTTTTTAATCTTCCTTCATCTACGTCAATTTCAACTCCTCAAGAAGAAATTAAACATTCACCAAATAATACTGATTCGTTGGTTCATAAATCTGTTGAACATATTACTTCATCGATCCTAATAGAGTAGTACCCATGATATTTTTAATTACGTAAAATAAGTTTTATCACAAATTGAAATACGAGAAGTATTAAATAAAGTCTGAATGGCCGAAGAAAATTTTTCTTTTCCTACAAAATCAGTTATTATTGAAAAAGAAAAAACACCAAGATTTTTAAAGTTTCAATTTATATGGTTTTCTAGTTATTCTTGGTAAGTATATTTCATTTTATTTCTTTATTCCTTGTTTCAAAGTAAGATGATACAAATGAGCTTTATCATATGATTTTTAAAAATTTAAACCTCCCCCCCCTTAAGAAATTATTGAAAATACCGTCAGCCCTAAACAAAATCGGTGTTTTGTAATGAGTTGGCCGTGCGACCGCGTAGACGTACGGTGTTGGTCTGCGGTTTTACTACAATCGACGGTATCGATTCGTGAGTGTCAACGAGTGGCTGTATTGTCCGCGTTTCGTTGTCCAGAATCTATTCGAGCTGTGTCAGCTCCAACTTTGTGTCTTATAACCTTAGTTCTGCAATTTTGAGTGTGGTCTAGGTAGAACACTTGGTGTTCTCGTTGAGTCGTTCTAACCATGGCTAAATATATAAGTATGTCAGCAACTTTGTGATAGATGTCATGGCGATCACTGGCAGTGAATTATCAATTATTATCATAACAAATAACAGTAATGATTAGTTACACGTGAATAATGAGTGAGATATTTCACATGATTTTAAAAGGAAATATTAATCTATTCTATGGATCACTGCCAGCTGAAATTTTCTTTTATGAAATATCACGGAATTATTATTATAATAATAACATGCGCAAACTATAACAACATTTTACAAAGTTGCTGACATACTTATATATTTTGCCATGGTTCTATCATTTTAAGACTTCGCTCTCATCCGTCATCAAAAGGTATGAACTCGTAGTGGTTATCGTAAGTCTTTCTGTTTTTTTTTTTTTAATATTCTACGATTGTAAGTGACGAAACATTGTGCAATTTGCTAGTATACTGTAGTGATCACGTGTTTACGTTCGTGACTGATGTATGCCGGCTATTGAACATATTCAGCGACATTACGGTGAGTCTTCGTTCAGTCATTGGATTCGACAGCAGTGTGATCAGTAGACGTGTAGTATCATTTTCGCCCTTTTACCCATTCCCATTCTATGCCTTTTCACCTTAGGTACGAGTAATTGGAGCAAACCGCCTATTGTAGGAACCAGGAGCTCCCTTGGCGAACAATAATTGTATTCCACATTAGTTGAATCAATTAAATTAAGTTTATTATATAAAAACAATATTAATTGTAACTATCATAATTTATAGCTTATACAAAAATACATACAAGTCATAATATTATTATAAGCACTATTTCTAAATATTATTTTTACTTACTCAGACGGTCCCTTAAAACTTTTGAATAGATACACAAATATATATATTTATAGATTAATATAGATATAGATAATAATAATATACGTATAGATACATAACATTAATATCAACCATTAAATCTAATTACAAATGAAAGTATAACAATAAAGTTCTAAGGTATGTCGCTTCATATTATATAATTTCAATTGATAAACAAAGAAAACGTTTTTCATTTATAATATATTGTATTTCCTTGAGAAAAGATAAACTACCAAACAATGTCAAAAAACGGAAAAATTCACGAAAATCGTAATTTTGACGAAATTTATTTTAGATTTTTCATGATAACTAATTTGAACGTAGGTATTTGAAATTTTTTTGAGTATTATGATAGGTAGTTTGTACACGTTGTAATTTTTGTGTTAATTTTTTCTTTGCAATATCATTGCATTCAAATATTAATTATAATAAACTAATTTCTCCGAAGTTCGAATGAACGAAAGGGGAACGTTCAAAATCGACCTTTTTAAAATTTATATTGACGTAAAATAACTTGGTACCAATGTCTATAATATAAATATGTCGTTGTATAAATTTACACGATTTTAGGACTTTTGTTGTGTCTAAACAGCATTTAGAAAACAAAATAAAATCGAAGGTTTTCGATGAATATGTATAATAATTTAATATGTTTGTACTGTTCGATGTGCACCGTGTATTAGTTATTTGTATTGGAATCTACCATAATATAAATTATAAATTTATATATTTATATATTTATACGTATATTATTATTGTAGAAACAATTTATCAACAATGCATACAGATGAATACATGAATAATTAATTTTAAATGGATTTCATTGAAAAATTTTAATAAAACAATTAACAATTGTTTAAAATAATCAATATTTTCTAGAATTGCCATGTTGAATAAATTAATCATATATAAAAAAAAAATTAAAATTAACATGAATTAAGTATGAATATTGAAAACCAAACCTATTCATACATCATATCGTGTATTATAGAATAAACATATATGTAAATTATTAAGTATTTGAAATTGGCGCTAAATAATTGGGCGAATCAAAACTACAACAATCACAACTCTAATAGAAACAGAAATCACGCAGCCTCTGTGGTCATGTGGTTAGGTGAATGATGCTTCGTCCGATAACTTCTACGATGATTCGGACAATGAACCGAAATACTCAGAATCTTTTGCCAATCTTTCACCGACCCGACTGTCATCGTTCAGTATTTACTATTCATTTCGCTGCTCGCTTTCCGCTCCGCCACTTTTTCAATATATTTACGTGTGCGTGCTGCGTACACTATTTGTCGATTTTGCGTTTATTTTGGCGTTTATTGCTTACATATTGTACTATAGTGCCTGGCATCGTTTCTAAATATATAAATCGATTTATTAGGAATACGACAGAATGATTCGAATTTTTAACAAAGTGTTGTCTTTAAAAACAATAATGGTCAGATTTAAAGTTGTATCACAAAAAAACATTGTGGTACATTACAACAAAATCGTATACATGAAATACTTATACGACGTATCCAAATAGATCGAAGTAGTACATACTACATAATATAATATATTAAACTCCACAGTGTGGTGGAATGTGTTCTATTGTTTTCAAAAATATGTTCACGACCTATTAACATGTACCGCTGCACGCCTTCCACATACAAAAGTAAGAACTGCCACATAAACGAGCAGTACAGTAATGTGAAGAAGTTGTTTGAATGTGTGACTGGTCATGTTATCGTTTAGTGGGTATAGAGACGCTATATTCTGTTTTGTAAGCCGCATATTTGGAACATATTCAAGATTTTAGCTTTCAAGATAATATACTGTACTTTTTTATTTGTTAATTTTCAAGTTTTAATTTAATTTCAATATAAATTTGTTTATTGTATTATAATACAATGCCAAAGTACTTTTTATATAAAATAGAGCTAGAAAATAAAACTGCTTCAAAATTTACCGTTCATCAAGTACATTTAAATAATAGGAAAAAAATATAATTTTTCCAAAAAAAAAACTAAATTTGTTGTATATTTTAATTTATATTGGGTAATAGTAGATGTACAAGAAATTTTGTCTTTACATTTGTTATGTAAAATAATATGATCTAAAATTTAAGTTCTATACATTTTTTGTCAAGAGCTATAGTTTTTAAATTAAACTCAAAAAAACTATAAAACTACCCCTTTGACTATTTTTAATCCCCCTTGCGGAAGAAGAAGAGGGTGAGAAATTATTATAAAAATTTACACAAATTACTTTTCAATAGTATTGAACAAAATGGGGGGGGGGGGGCATGCTGAATAAAAAATAATTAAAAAAATGTTCTATGGCTAAGGATCACCATAATATATATATATATATATGTGTGAAAATAAATATTGTATAGTTTAGATTTCGTTTGTTAGTTTGGCTTTATTTAGGAAGTGTAGAATCTTTTAGGTTTTAAGCATATCTGGTCCCAATATCTGTCTTAAATGGGGTGGAAGATGTAATTTTTGTATGTATTCTTTGTATATTTGGCATTCTATTAGTATGTATTTTATAGTGTACAATTAATTATAGAACTATACATATTGTTAATTTAATTACCTTCGCAACCAGACATAGGTACGGGTCCGTACACTATCCATCCAAATTTGGTTCCTGAAATATTGGGTCGTTAGCGACCGACTTTATCTTTCGCTCACGTAATAACTCATAATAATGATTGTAACCTATTAATGTATCTACCTTCTATGGTTAATAGTATAATGGATCGGAAAATTTAATATTTTCTGGCTTACTACTTGTATTTGTCATATTTTTCGACGGCAAATTTTCAAAACGACTCATATTTTAGATTCTGAGCGAAGCGAATGGAAAATACGCAGCGCAAAGATTTATTTCTGATTATGAAATAAATAGAAAAAAAGGCAAACTCTCTTACATTGATTTTTTTTAAATTCATCATCCTGAAGTACTTCCTTCCGAACAGATACTATAAAGTTGTATAACTTAAAGGCTGTATGTATTAAAGATTTGTAATACGTATAAATTCTTCTCTTATAACGCTAGAACTCTGACACTATGCACAAATTTACAAAATGCACGGCTCACCTTATACAGAATATATTAAAAAACATGCGATGATAACTTTTTTATAATTCGGTCGATAAAGAAGAGATGAAAAAAATTAATTTTAATAATAATATATATATATATATATATATATAATAATAATTAATTACGATAACGTATATAATTTTACAATCGATTTGTCGTAGGTTAGGTATATATAAAATTACAATGTTTGTTATATTATTGTAGTTGTCCTATAGTTTGTATATTGACGAAATCTGTAATACATATTCTTACAGTACAATAGTTAAAGTAAGAAAGTAATTATTTATTTATTTCAAAAACTACATTATAGCAATACTTCCTGTACTTTGCCATTTTGGCGTTTATATTTAAATAAATAATTACTTATTCATAATTAATCTATTACTGGACTCCTATTTTAATTATTGAATTTCTCTGGTTTGTAATTTAACAAATTGAAGTAATACATTTGAATTTTTCATTTATACCTAGTCCTGTGTTAGATTGTTAAAAAACAGTAAGCGTTAATAAATACATTTTTGTTTAATGGATAAAATCATATATTTATTATAGTCTCCAAATAATTTATTATAATTATTATCAAAATTATTCTATAATATTTGAATTATTATAATCAATAAATGTTTCTTGAAGGTCCCGCATCACTCGAATAACAAGGTTCTGAAACATAAAATAAGTAAATAAATTATATTCGTTTATGTTTGAATATATTTTGGAAATTTAAATGATCATTATCAGGGAGACATATAATATTGAATAAAAATTAATTTATTAATAATAATATTATCATACCCTCGTTGGTTAGGTTAGTGGCAGTGATGAGAACCATAATAAGTAATTCATTTGAAATATTAGACGAATCAATGTAAGTGAAATCTATGAAAAATATAATTAATTATGATTTGTATTTTAAAATTCTTTATGTTATATAAATACGACTAGAATAGTTTTTTTTAAAAATTGTTTTATGATTTCAATTATCGATCCTTTTTTTTCTTCTAAAAACATGCTTTCCAAAACATGTCATTATCTAATCTATCATGCACCCAATTTTATATCAAGATATCAAAGATAGTAAATTAGAATTACTGTTTTGTATAACAATAAACAAATCTTTAGATTTATTGATTTTGTTTAAAATTGGAACCGAAAAGTATGACTATATTTATATAATTTGATTAATTTAATGTAGCTGAATAATTATTTTTATAAATAAATATTATGTCATTTAATTATTACCCGTTAATATTGCAAGATACAAAAAAATGGTAAGGTCGATTGTGGATGTTCCTCCTTCGTCCCTTCGGTTTTCAGGAAAATTAGTGGTTTATCATAATTATTAAGATTTGAATGCAATGATATTGCATTAGAAAATACGATTCTGAGCGAATCTCAATATACTTCAATATATTATACTGAATATATTTCTAAAATTTACCACGAGTGGAAATTACATATATAAATATGCAAAATAAATTTAAAATCCCTACGATCAAAATTCAAGGAGTTATCATTTCATGATAAAAATTGTCAGTCACGATTATCAAAAAAAATTTTAAATAGATTAAATAGTTTATGATATGGTTTCTACAAAAATGTCAAAAACCGTTACATCAAAAATTGCAGGTAATATTAAACATTTATAGAAAAAATTCAAAGCTCTATAGTTGGCCAAAAAATGAACCAATCAATTCCAAAATTTTACTAAACTTAAATATTACATATGTGATTACTCAAAATAAATTTCAAGTCCCTACGATCAAAACTCAATTAGTAATAAAAAAATTAAAAAATTAAAAATAATGGAAACCGTAATTTTGCAAATTTTCCGCTTCTCAAGTAAAAAATTTTGGAAAATTAAAAAAAATGTGTTAAATAAAGTACCAACTAGATGAAATGTGGTACAAAAAGGGTACTCTATTTGTGGTTAAACGGACCATTATTTCTACCCGAAAAACCTTTTTATATATCAGAAAAAAAAATAATATAAAGTGTATAAACAAAAATTGTCAGTCACGACTTTCAAAATATTTTGTAAAAAGATTAAGTAGTATATTATTAGATTTCTGTAAAATTTTAAAATCGATAAACACAAAATTATTGGTAATATTAATTTTTTTTGGAAAAGAATTCTAAGCTATATATTTGGCCAAAAAATCAACCAATTCCATCCAAAATTTTATCACATTTGTATATTACCTCTGTTAGTACTCAAAAAAAAATTTTAAGTCCCTACAATTAGAACTCAATTAGTTATAATGAAATAAAAAATAAAAATAACGGAAATCGTAATTTTATCGATTTTTAGCCATTTTTTGGTAGTATTTCTTCTTCTAGGGAAAAACTAGAGAAATTTTAATCTATTAATTCTTAATTATTACGTATGATATGGCGTTATTTAGGGGGTTGGTTCTTTGTTCAAACACACCTTGAAAATTGTCGATATATTACATGATATATATTAAAGAAACAACAGATTTTCGTTTTAATACACATTATAATTAACACCTTAATATAGACCTACCTTGTAAATTAATGCTAAATACGGCCACGACGTACTTTTAAATAGTTTGTTTTTATTTCTATTGAACGGATTATTACAATTTTTATGTATACACTTTATAATTAAGTAATTGTATTTAAAATGTAGACTAGTGTTCTTATTAAATTATCTAATTTATAAAACATTAACATACTTTGGGCTCTATTCTCAAGACCGTAAATATCCTTAAAATGTTTCGGATTAACAGGAACTAAACATCGAAAAATATTAAAATAAGTAAAATAACTATAAAAATAAAGTTTTTGGTTAACAAGGTGGTTTCATTCTTTTGGAAAATGTAATTTTAACATATTATTAAATTTATCAAGAATTCTGTCATGCACATTGTAATGAAGTTTTAAATGTTAGTGATAATTAATTAAAATATACCTCTGTTATTTGCTATATTTCTTAAAGCATGTGATTTTATTGGCTCATCCTCAATTAATTTAGCTGAAAATAAATATTAACAGTTTTTAACGGTATTGCTCGTTCAATGGTATATTGTTATGATATGTGAAATAAAACAAATTTCATAAATTATATTATATTATATAAAGAAAAATTTAAAACAAAAGCAATTCTTAAGAACGTTTTAGGAAGAAGGTTGTTTGAATAGAAAATAAAAAATAGTGTTAATAATTATTTGAAAAGCTTTACATTCTTTTAAATTAAAATACCATTCCTCTTCGTCTAGAAATATAAAATTATATAATACAAGAAACCATTAATTATAAATGTAAAATTAAATATGATTAACTTGTAATTAATTATGTTATAATTAATATAATGATCTAGATTAAATTATTATAAAAAATTAAAAAAGGCACTTGTGGGTATATTTAATATTGCAACCAACATTTCTAAATTTAAAATAGCTTATGAATTCAAAATTAAATTATTTTTTTAATTCTGAATTTACCCTTAAATTTAAGAAATAAGATTGATAGTATTATTAAAATTAAAATTAACCGATGTAAACAAAAAATTAAATAAAGATTATGCCAAAAAAAGTTAAATCATTGATTTTATAATAATATATAATATATATATATATATGTGTGTGTATATATAACATAAAATTCAAAGTTTAGACAAATGTAATCATAATATCTTTATTTTTGTTATTACATTAAAAAGCTTTAAATTAGGCTTTAACCTTTATTACACACTAAACAATATTATATAAAATACTATAATCATTTACTTTCGTAGCATTCTATAAAGTATTTAAAACAATTAAACAAGTAATAAGTATATTATACAATTAATTAAAAGGTATCATAATCTCATAACATTCTAGTTCAGAAAAGTTATTAGGTAATATGCAAATATGTCACTTTAATATATCAAAAACAAATTCTTACTTTTCAAGTTTTCTGTGTCGGATAAAAATTTAAATGACATTAATATGAATGGTAATCAATGCCGCAACTAACCTTTGAAAGGCCCTAATGCAAAACTTAATTCGGGACCCAATTTTTAATATTTTTCAAGCAATACAGGTAATAATAAGTAGTAATGTTTGTAATATTAAATTTAACATATGTTTAAATACTTCTCCAATCATACATCAGTAAACAAAATGTGTGTAATTTTCACATGTGAAGTACTATAATACTATCTACAACCTTGACTAAGAGTAGATGTATAGCATTTTTAGTCTATGTTGTAAATAAAGCTTATCTGTGGTCTCATTTTTTTCGATTATTTTTATATTTAATCGGATATTTTCCCTTTTGATTATGGGCCCCTTATTCAAACATAAAATTTGGTCAGGGAATGTAATGCATACCTTGCATTTTCTATTGTTACGGCAGTAATGGTAATTAAATATTTTTATGACTTTATGAGACATAATATTTAAAATATAGGTGTTTAATCTTAGCAACGAGGTCACATAATTACAAAATTTACATAATAATTTAAAAATACCAGTATATCGGTATCCAGTGGCGTATTTACGGGCGGGGAGTTCTCGGATTCAACCTCCCCCCTCCGGGAACAAAAAAAAACATGTATCTATGCACCAACGCGTCGTAGAAGTTTTTAATTAAAATATTATTTATAAGTTATAATAAAACACCCCACCAGTAGGTATGTGTGTGCGGAGTTGTCGATAAACAAATAATAAAATTATTGTCCACAATCCACAAAAACCATAATAGTAGATCGCCGGTGACCGATGTCGACATATAGTCAACCAGGCATTCATTGCGACGACAAGGTAAGGTCACGGCAAATAATGTTCGGTATTGAACGTGTTAAATCAATATTTTATTACGGGTTTTCTGGTAATAATTGATGATTTTGACAGACTGTCCATATAACTAAGATAGTTGAATTATTTTATTGTGGAGTATCGTTGCGTTATCTTAATTGCCATTTGTTTTAACCAGAATCGATTGACAGATAGGACCTATACACGTGTCACCGCCCTTACGTCCAAGCTCGTACTAAATAGTAACTTTTCGTTTCATTATTTTTATTTCTTGTTCTTTTACTGTCGCCGTCGTCGTCAATATTGTTAAAATCATTTAATCAGATCACGTTCAACATTGTATTATGGACGTCATGTAAGTTCGATACATAAATCAAGTTATAACAGTATACTATTTTATTTTAATCTTCTTACTGTAGTCTGTATCTGGATACTTGTGTAATTTTACTGTATGTTTTTATTTGTTAATTTACAAAAAAAGTTATTATCATTTTAAAATATTTATAATTGACTCAATAAGAATATTTGACTACCTAACTATTTTGAAGCATGTTTTCCAAAAAACAATAAAATATACAGTTATTTTTTAAACTTTCTTCATCTACGTCAATTTCAACTTCCCAAGAAAAAATTAAACATTCACCAAATAATATTGATACGTTGGTTCATAAATCTGTTGAACATAGCATTTCATCGGTCCATTTGGGTACAGTAGTACCCACGATATTTTTAATTACATAAAAAAAGTTTTATCATAAAATGAAATAGAAGAAGTATTACATAAAGTCTGGAACCCCGAAGAAATTATTTCTTTTCCTACTGAATCAGTTATTGTTGAAAAAGAAAAAACACCAAGATTTTTAAAGTTTCAATTTAAATAGAACGGTGTTGTCTGCGGTTTTATTACAATCGACGGTATCGATTCGTGAGTGTTAACGAGCGACTGTATTTTCAGTATTTTGCTGCCCAGAATCTATTTGAGCAATGTCAGCTCCAACTTAGTGTCTTATGGCTAGGGCTTAAAAGTTGTAGGAATTGCATATTTGTTTGTATGCTTTTGATTTATAGCTGACCAATCTAGAAACCCATTTTATGCAACGACGAGTTAAAAAAACGAAAATTAAAAATGCACATTTTGCATATTTCATTCATTTTAGAAAAAAATGTATATTTTGTCAATTTTCATATATTTTATGCATATTAAATATTTTTTTTTGAAATTAATGTTTTTATTTTTCGTGTTGTTTCTACAAAGATTTTTTTTTTATGTACGAAAACATTTTTTTGTGCAGAAATAATTGTCAGAGTAGGATATGCTTTCGGTAGCAAATCGCGTCTAGTTGGTACTTTATTAAGCTCATTTTTTGAATTTCCCAAAAGTTATTTCTTTAGAAGCGAAATATTGGCAATTCTTTATAAGCTTTTACTTATTTTTTTTTTTTTTAACATTTTGGGATTCGCTCAGAATCGTATTTTCTAATGCAATATTATTGCATTCAAATCTTAATAATTTTAATAAACCAATTTCTAATCTCTCTATTTTTATATTATTTTTTTTTGCATATTGTTTAACATTTTTGTTTGCATATTTTAGATTGTTATGTGCATATTTGCATGCATATTTTGTCTATTTTAGCTCCTACAAATTCCGATTCCTACTTAAGGCCTTAATTCTGCCATTTTGAAAATGGTCTGGGTAGAACGATTGTTGTTCTATCATTTTAAGACTTCGCTCTCGTCCGTCATCAAAAAGTATGAACGCGTGGTGGTTATCGTAAGTCGTTCTGGTTTTTTTTTTTAACTTTCTGCGATTGTAAGTAGCGAACCATTGTGCGATTTGCAAGTATACTGTGGTGATCAATATTAATTGCAAATATCTTAATTTATAGCTTATACAAATATACATACAGGTCATAATATTTTTATAAGCACTATTTCTAAATATTATTTTTACTTACTCAGACGGTTCCTTAAAACTTTTGAATAGATACACAAATATATATATTAATAGATTAATATAGATATAGATAATAATAATATACATATAAATACACAACATTATTATATTATGATATTAGTCAAACGTTAATATCAACCAATAAATATAATTACAAATAAAAGTATAACAATAAAGTTCTGAGGTATGTCGCTTCATATTATATAATTTCAATTGACAAAGAAAGAAAACGTTTTCATATAATATATAAACCCTGTATTTTACTATACTTCAATAATTATGAATACCTACCCTAGAGTTAAATATAAAGCGAATTATCTGATTTTATCATGTGTTAATTTGATATGAGTTTTAAATATTTAAAGAATTTTAAAAATGTTCTAACTATATAATATGAAAAAATAATAACTCGTTTGCAATAATGATAATCTATTTATTATTATAAATTAATTATAATTTATTAAATTGGAACAAATAGCTATGCCATCACTGACATTCCTCCTGCATCCTTACTATGTTCGTAAAGGTTAGTAATGGAATGTTAATAATAATATTAAGATTTAAATTCTAATAATATATTCTATTCGATAAAATGATACTAAGCGAAGTTCAGACAGATAAACAAAAATAATAATATTATAAATACTAAACATATTTCTTTTAATAATTTTTCTTTATACATCGAATAATTTTCAACATAAAAATTAGTTATAAAATAACTAAATAATGATCTTAAAAAATTTAGTTACTTTTAATTTTGTCTTTTTCTCTCATAGTTTGTAATAAACTATTATGGCTGTTGTCGTGAGTTAGAAATTTATCTATAAATTTAAGATTACGATAAGTATAATAATGTACGGGAGTGTCCATACCCTTATTAATTAGTCGCAACGCACGCATCAGGAATACAGTCATCATTGTCTCGCGTGTGTAGTTATAAGCCTTTTCGAAAGAATAAAAATAAAATACTTTATAAAGCTAAAATCCACAACTCTTTTCTGTCCGAGAACCGACAATTCCATACAGTCTACTTATCATGGTCCTTCGAAGACGGATAATGGAAGAGTTGTAAGTAAAGTGCGACTCGAAATAAATAAAGTTCTCTATTTCTGTCCGAGAATCAACACTTCCTTACAGTCCACTCAACAGTAGTATTTCCTATTTCATTAGAAAATTATTGAGTATTTCAAAAAACCTAACTTTCATAATATGCCAATTGGATCAAAGTTTTTAACGAAAGGCTATCCTATTTGTGATAGTCGGACTACTCAAAAACTATTTATTAAAAGTCCTTTAAAATCACAATAATAAAGTTTAATATGATATCATAATTTTTAAATACGTTTAAATACAAAAATTAATATTTTATTAAAAATGTTTTTAGTTTCTCATAATCAAATATCTAATATTGAATATTTATAATCGAAATTTAAAATACTATGTATGCTAAAAAACAAACAAAAATCTGTATGAAAATATCATATTTATTCGATTTCACTCAAAAATTACAAATATAAAAGCTTTTTAAATAAAATTGGAACTGTCGATGAAATTTTGTATAAATGACAATAAGTTAAGTAATATTTGATTATACTTCTACAATACTTTCTAATTTAATAACTCAAAATTTTAATTTTTGTTGTTCGTTATTGAGAAACTATTTAAATATTTGGAAACTTTATAAAATTCCAAATAAAGTTCCAAAATATTTTTTCATAATATGTAGAACTGTCCAGAACACATGTGATTACCTCAAAATAACAAAAAAAAATATAAATTAAATAAAAAAAAAATAAACAATTGTTTATGGTATAGAGATTTAGATATGACATGTGATATAAAACAATTTTCCAACATAAATTATTATATTATAAAATATTAAAAGCAATTTTTAGAAACATTTTAGGAAGAAGGTCGTCTGAACTAAAAAAAATTATTGTGCTAATTTTAATTTATTATAAATTATTGAAAAACTTACAATTATGATTTCCTTTGTCTTAAAAAAAACATATTATTTTAAAAAGTAAATAATTAAATAATTCTTTATATTTTATAATGTTACTTGTATTGTAATATTATGTTAACTATAATTATTATTATATTATATTTATTATATTTTAGCTCCTTAAAATAAGAACGGTTTATTATATTACAGTCTTATTTAGTTATTTACATGTTAGAAACCGTTTTTTTCTGCGCATGTAAACTTTATAAGATTTCCTTGATCGTCCTTTATTATTGACGATCTTGTTTTATAATCTTGTTTCACATAATTGCATTTTTCAAAAAATAATCTCGGATTCCTTTTGTATATTTCCATATCCTCTATCAGTTTCTTTTCAACTAATCTTTTACTCTGTCTTAATATTTTACTTGCTTGAGATCTAGCATTTTGATAGTTATGTATGTTCCCCTGTATAGCGTTTTGTAACACATTAAATAAGTTACGCTCCTTGATTGCTTCGTGAAATTCTGTATTAAACCACTTGTTATTTTTCTGCGATCTCAAGACTTGTATTTTTTTTGTTTCTTTGATCTTTACACATGCTTTTTCAATGTCATTCTGTGGCACACTTCGTGTTAGTTCACACATCTATATTCTTTGTTCACATCAGTATCGTGATTACCAAATAGTGATCGGAATCACCAACTTCATTAACTTCTTATATTGGTTATGCATGTTTTACGTCTTCTTTTAATTATAACGTGGTCGATTTGGTTCTTAGTTTTTGCATTAGGAGATATCCACGTGTGCTTAAAAATATCTTTCCTTGGAAAAAAAAAGTGCTATTTACTACCAGGTCCTTAGACGTTGAAAAATGTATTACCCTCATGCCATTATTATTTTACATTAAATGCAAGCTTTCCAACCCTATAGTAGGTCTATACAGAGACTAATTGTTGTAATTGGACCATACTGAATATATAATGACAAAGCATATTTTTTACCTATTTGACGATGTAAAACATATATTGTAAGCTACGTATTCAATAAAAGTATAAAACTTAAAAACAAATTTATTCCTATGCAAAAATAAAGTTTTGTAAGTTTTAAAAATTCTGTAATAATAAAAAAAAATTTAAAAACATAAAAATTAACTGAAATAATAAATGTAGTGCGATAAAATAATCACTCTGTATATTATATCAGGTGAAATTATGGATTTGTGAAGTTTTTGTTTCAATCTAATATATCAATGAATTTTTCAATTAAATCAATATTACTATAATATGTTTAATATGATAAACGTACTTAAATTCTCTACTATAAATATTTAAAGTAACAAACAAAATTAAATAAATTAATACAATATATTATGATAGATGGACTTATTTCATTTTTCCAGAAGTTGATACATATAATTTGAATTAAGAAAATTTAATTATTTGTCATTTTTCATTTTTCTTTTATGTGATATGAACATAATCTATTGTAATCTATTGTAAGATTGTAATATTAAAAATATAAATAAATATACTAAATATGTAAGTAATATTTGTTCTACCAAAGTATTCCTTAGGATCTATTAGGAATAACTATATATAACTTTTAACTATTAAAAATAATGTATAGATTTTTTAAGATATTTAACATATAATACTTACATCCTAATTTAACTATTCGTTCAAATAATAGATAAAAAAAATAAAATATTGAGTAATTTAATTTTTGAGTAGGTGCAATGTTTAATCATTATTACTATTTGCATTTACAATTAAATAAAATAATTTTTTTTTAAATATATGTTGATGTTCGCCACCAGGCTTCTACAAATCGGCGGTTGGCCCGATGACTCGTGCCTGGTCGACTTATTATTTTTGACCACTTTTTACGATCGGCAACTGGCTTACAGACTTGCTCGTACTATAATAATGGTGGCTGTACCATAACGAACGTACAGACCACCTACTACGATCGGAACTGGCCTCGAACTGATACAAATATTTCTGGTGACGATAGCCGGGCGACGATTGTCATTAATTATTATCTGACATTTATTATCGTCGCCGCGGTGTCGCCTGACAAAAATACTTTTCGTATAAGTTTCGAACAGTTGATATTTCTAAAGTACACTTATTTAATCTACTTGAGAAATAAAGCTATAAGCCTTTAACTAAAATCTAATCGACATATACGAGTATCAATGTTGATTTTAATGTAATTCCGTTAAAATGTAACAAGTTTTTTTAAAAACAATTCATATAAACAAATTGTTACTACTTTTTTCAGTATTTACTATAATATAATATTTATAGTATATTTATTCTACCAATATTATAGTAGGTTATTTAAAAACGTTATTTATAGAAAAATGAAACTAATATTATTATTATTTTACTAAAAACATTTAATTAAATAAAATGTATAATTGACAAGTTTTGTTTCGTAATATTATATCGCCATGTAAAATTATGTTGATTGAAATAAATAATAATATATAATGTATGGTTAAAGGTAACTAACTCATCAAAATATCACCAATATTATATTATGTTGTTGATCAAAACTATGGTTTTATAATATAAATCATGAAAGTTGAAAACTATTTAGCATAACTTACAGTAATTAGATGCCATGGAAATATAATTTTTACATGAATTATTATTACGTGACGGTACTGAAAAAAGAATATTACTTTTAAAACGCATAAATTTTTGTACAAATTCAATAAGTTAATTTTAATTTAGTTATAATCTAAGCTGACTAGTACAATAAATGTACAGTCTATGACAGAAATATTTTTGCGTGGAAAACTTCGAAAACGGTTCTTTTTAGGACCACTCGGACAAATTGTCTAAGCTTGTTATACCCGAGTGAGAGTAAACTTGTGACGGTCTTCCAGTTTTCCATAATAATCAATAAATATGATATAATATTATAATTTAAATAGTGTTACACAGTGGTGGCGGGAACGAGATTTTTTGAGACCAGTGTACTATCACGCTTTAAAGGTTGGTTGTTGGTGTGTGTCTGGTTGAATGCTATATATAGGCAGGTTGCAAGACGGATATGTAAGTGCGATAATCAGATAATGATAATCATTTTAAAGGTATTTTAGATTATATTATAGATAATTGAATTCTCTGTTTTTCATAACAATGATATCGTTCTATTCCTTGTAATGAAAAACATTATAAAACAGCATTACAGCAATACGTGTTAATGTGTTATCTAGATCTTTCGTGCGAAAAAGATAAAGAAATCAACCCTAATATGAAGTAATTGATCCATTTGGAATGTCATCCAAAATATTTAAAAAAGCATTAATGTACACTTAGAAACAAAAATAAATAAAACAATATATATATATTAATAATGGTATTATTTTTTATTAATAATAATAATTAATTAATAATAATCAGTTTGGTTTCTTTGTAAAACAAAAGAACAACAATTAAAGTTTATTATTATTCTTACTCTTTGCATCACTTAATTAATTTAATTAATATCTATTTATTGTCATTATCTAATGTCATCTGTATCTCGTTCTTAGTTATTCTCTAGCTGCTTTTCTCTTGTCACCTAGTCACTTGTCTATTGTTCTATCTGGCAGGGTTGATTAAAAGGCGTGCGTAATATATGAAGCGTGGCAAATGTAAATGAAAAAAGTACTTTCTTTACATATATATATATATATTTTAGTATACTAAAAAATATTTAATTTTTTTACATGGAATTGGTGGGGGTTTGACCAAATATTCAGCTTCTGTCCAATTAAAAATGTTCGCGCCGCCACTAGTGTTACATAAATTTAATTTAAAAATGTTTAACATGATATACGCTTTTCCTGGTGGGTTGCTTAAAGCTTCGTTTGATGATTATGCTCACAGTCCCCGTTAATTTTAGAACTCAGTATAACGGTGGTTTAAAAAATAGTGATTACTATGCAATTTATAATATCTACCTACATGATCAAAAAAAGTATTTATTTAATTTACTTATAGAAGTTTAATATAAAATAGTCTTTTAGTTAAGCTCTATATTTAAATAATTATTTTCTTTATAATATTATAAATACATTCTTGTACTATAACTTACACATCGCTCGTAAATAAGGATATAATTTTTGTACTAAAATTATAATTATTTATATATTTAGAAAAAATTGTATATTTAAACATCAATTATTTTTGGTATAAATATTATAGTAGAAAATGTAAACTTAAAATTCGGCTATTTTATTATCTGATAATATATATATGTATAGAAAATGAGTTTTTTTCGAAAGCAATATTGGCTCTTTGCAATGGGGTAGCCTGTTTACGAACTATTTATTATTTTTCTAAACAGCCTGCTCTTTGTCAGGCATATTATATGCAGACTAACAGCAGTTATGCCTTTTAAGAAATTAATTTCCCCATCCCTGCCATATTGGAATTATAATTTTTGTTTTATAGTTCGTTTGCACTATGTTTGTGCAAGAAAATTTTTTTTATAATTGGGGGAAAGTAGCTCATATTATACTCGTACAAATTTCTATTAGTTAATCAATTGTTCATGTTAATATTAAAATAAAATATAGTATAATTCTATATAAAATAAATAATAATTTGAATTATTTACATAATATTTATTAAATAGTGACGTGGTCCGATATATTTCGAGCACACATGTGCAAGCGATATATCCAACGCGATTTATTTTCTTGGTAATCCACCACCTAGGTGGCGCAACGATGGCCACCAGTAACTACGACTCCTTAATGGGAATGAGAAACAGGTGGGGTGGCGAGCCGAACCGGTGCGCGAACGCGCGAACGAACATTATCTTCGCCGCCGTTCGTGTTAGTAGATTTGTGTGCTGACAATTAGACGTAAAACGTACATATCCGACATACCCAGTTACCAGTTACGCCATCGACTCCATTTTACAAAAGAAAGTCAACACGATTGGTTTTTTTATTGATACTATTGGAACCCGTCCGATATATTTTGTTTTTATTTGTTTTTATTCGCTTGTTTGTTGTTATCATTAGTTTCATACTGTTCAAACATATCATTTTTTTTGTTTTTGTGTGGCACGACCAAACAATAAAAACGGTGTAAATTACCTAATCAACGTGTCTGTTTCTTAATAACTCGTCCACCATACCCAGCGGTTCGGCTATTAACGGCCACGGTTAATAGATGTACGGTCCGAAGCATTCTGTTACGAGATGGGCGCGGCTTAATAACTGTGACGTCACAGTAGACCTCATCTATAATCGCGTACTATACAGTCTACTGATTTCTAATAGTATTTTGTTGATTTTGAAATTTGAATATTTAATTGACAATATTATAATAATGGTGGTGTAAAAAAGTAATATATGTAAAATTGTGTAATGTGTAATATTTGGATATTAATTAAAAATTATATTTTAATGTAATAAGAATTTCTGGAAATATACAAATTATTTTTTTTGTTAAAGGAATTTATTATGATAAAAGTATTATTATTAATAAAATACCATTTTAAAAAGCGGGAAAGTCGACTCCAGAAGTTCCTCCTTCGTCCTTACGACGAAATTTCATTTCAATGAAATAATATTGAATTTTAAATTTTGAAATACGATTCTGAGCGAAATTCAGTCAGATGATATAGATACAATATATTATACTAATAATCCGTTCCAAAATTTTACGTGTGAAAATTGCCTATAATATTACTCTAACAAATTTTCAAGTTTCTACGATCAAAACAGAATTAGTTATCCTAAAATATTAAAAATCAAATTCACGGCAACCGCAACTTTGCATATTTCCATCATTTTTTGGTACATTTCCATATCCCAGATGGACAATTTTGATAAATTCAAAAAATGAGCTAAATAAAGTACCAAGTAGTGAAGTAGGTGCCATTTGCTATCGAAAACATACTCTAATGTTGTAATCGGATCGATATTTCTTATCGCAAGTGTTTTCAGACTTTTAAAAACACGATTAATATGAAATATTAATGTTTAAAAATAAAATTGACTTACGATTTTCAATATATTTTATAAATATGTTAAGTAGTATGTTCTATATGTTCTTCTTATGCTTCTATACACTTTTCAAACTGTTTAACCCAAAATTGTAGGTAATATTAAATATTTTTGGATAAATTTCAAAGCTCTATATTTAGTCAGACAATCCACCAATCCATTTCAAAATTGTATCACGTAGGTATAAAAAAAATAATTTAAATAATTTTTTTAAAAGAACGAGTCTATTATATTTTTAAAATCTATGGAACCTGCTATTTATTTCTCAATTTCAAATAATTATTAACCGTGATTAACAACTAGCGACAATAATTATTATCATTTATCAGTACATACATGGAATATTTTTCATTATTTAATTATTCTGAACGAAGCGAGTATTGGTTTTACAAAGTTTTTTTTTTATGTATGAAAACATTTTTTTGGGTGGAAATAATGGTTCGATTACCACAAATAAGGTACGCTTTCGGTAGCAAATCGTGTCTAGTTGGTATTTTATTTAACTCATTTTTCGAATTTCTCAAAAGTTTTTCCTTGGAAGGGGAAAAACTACTTAAAAATGATGAAAAATCGCCAATATTACGATTTCTGTAATTTAAAATTTTTAAATTTCATGATTACTAATTGAGTACTGATCATTCGGACTTGAAATTTTTTTTTCAATATTAACATAGGTAATATACAAGTGAGGTAAAATTTTGGAATGAATGATTAGTATAGTATATTGTAATATATTGAGTTTTGCTCAGAATCGTATTTCTAATACAATATCATTGCATTCAAATTTTAAATATAATAAACCACTAATTTCTCCAAGGACTGAAAGGACGAAGGAGTAACGTCCACAATCGACATTCCTACTTTTACATATGATATATTAAATTGTAAACTTTCATAATTAATATTTATGTTATATTTATTTATACTTTATATTTTTTCTATTATTTTCAAATTTTCATAATTAATCATAAATTATGTTTTATTTATTACATTGTAAACTCCCATAGTATTTGAATAAAAAAGAATAAATATTGTATATTCTATAGGTAGGTAGTTAATTAATAATAAACAATATCATATTACATTTCACTATTAAGTACCAAAAATTGTACTAACCAAAGTAGTGCATATGTATGGAGAGTATACTTTTAAAATCGTATTTAAATTAGAAAATATATTTACTATAATTACATAACTATCATATAGCCTATAGATATTTAAAGAATATTAGTTTGAAGTTTGAAATAGTAAAAATAAATACAATTTCCTCAATAGTGACATATTGGTTATAACTAATAAGTAACAATAAAAGAATACCTAGTCAAAACACCTATTATCATTATTATTTTTAGATTCTGAGTAAAACAAAGGATGAATTGGTTTTACACCGATTTTTTTTTTTTTTTGTAATTATGGAAGAACGCTCGGAATCGATTTTCCCGCTTTTTTAGTTAAAAATTGCTTGTAAAAAAATTTATTTTTGAAGAAACTAACATGGGGATTTTTAATGTTTATATTATAATAAATAGACAAAAGAATAAATTATTGTTGGTGGTAACATTTAAGAATTAATATTATAAATTAATGATAAAATCATAGTTATTATATGTAAATTTTAAATATTTATCTAATGAAAATTAGTGATGTGAAAAAACCGGATTCGCCGAAGTTTGAAAATCCGGATTTCTGAAGTTCGAAATCCGAAATTCGAATTTTACTGTAAATCCGAATTTCGAATTTTAAAATCCGGATTTTGCATTGAATCCGGATTTCGGATTTGAAAACATTCAATTAGTCAATTAAAGTATTCTTTTAAGAATTATTTGTAGTAAATACAAAATAATTACATATTCTTAAAATAAAATGATATTTTAAATATGTTATTTATAGATTTTAGTACCCAAACACTAATTTTATTGTAACTAGAACTTTATTTAAGACAACTAACAAAAAAACAAAAAAAATACATCAAAACTGTAACAATGTATAAGTTCAAGGCTTTTAACTAAATTTATAAGTTATAGTATAAGTATTGTTTGGCGACTAACTTCACAATTATATATTACGTGATATGATATTCGCCAATATATATTATATTATTAAAACTACGGCATTTTACACATTTATTTAATAAACTAATAATTATACACGCCAGTGGCGTAGCGTGGGTTTCAGCCTAGCGTATGCGTTGAAATTTTAAGCTAATGAAATCGTGGGGGGCTATGCCCCCCACACCCCCTATACTGTTTTTAAAATTTTACTTTAAATATACAAAGTTTTACATATTTATATTACGTAATTTTTTTGATTTTGTAAAAGGCAATTTTGGCATGGGTCTTCCTATCTCGATAATACTTTTTAATATAACCGGCAGAATAATGCGATAGACGACAGCGTACGCAATTCTGATCGTGCACACATGAGTGACGAATACACGACCGCGAGCGTAACATGTTTTGTTATTATCGATAAGAAATATAAATATCTGTCGCTGAATGTCTGTACCCGTATGCAATCGTCATATATATATAATAATATATATAATAAGCATGGTAGATACTAGCCACTAGATATTATAAGAACAAAGGACTATAAGCGCGGTGCGGCCGTTGTGTTGCGGATTAATCAATTTCAAAGATTAATGAACTTGGAAGAAAATCCACATAATATATATTATGAAATAGAAAATTAGTACAATTGAAAAATTTTTTATAAACATATAGTATTATTAATATATAAAAAAAATTATTTTTATAATTTGCGAAGTGTATGCTGTGCATACGCACACGCTACGCCATTGATACACGCGGCACACACCACGTATGATAAAATTACAATAATTAATTCACTAAAAACAATATACATCAACCAACGCTAACACAACGTATTCGTTCTATAACGATTCAAAGTTTCTTGTATATCAATAAAAAACAAAATATATAATATATGTAGACACTATATTGTCAACAAAAAATATATCGAAACAAAAACAAACGGACCCATGGATATCGCGCGCGACTCGGGTATTTCACGGCGTACTACCGTGACCGCGTTCGTCGTGTCGTTTACCTACGTTAGATTATTATTACATATCGCGAATCACTAAAAGTGCAATATTGATTAACAATTAATATTTTAATTTATAATAATGTTTAATATTATTATGCACACTGAACAAGCATTAAATTAAATTAATATCATAATTTACAATTATCATGATAATTATTCATAAAGGAACAAAAAATAGTTTATATAAATATTAATAAGCACACAATACAAAATAAAATGTTTTATGATAATAATACAGAAATTTGCAATGATAAACCCAAATCTCGGATTTTTAAATCTGAAAATCCGGATTTCGAATTTTGAAATCCGATAATCCGGATTTCGGATTTGAAAATTTGAAATCCGGATTTTCTAGTCAGAAATTCGAAATTCGAAATCCGGATTTGGCGAACTTTCGAAGAATCCGGATTTCATTCCCATCACTAATGAAAATACGCCCACGAAACAATATTATCATTTTAGTTTACAAAAATACGAAATCAGAAAGATTGTTTCGTTGTGCGGGAATTATAGGTCTACTGTGACGTCATAAATCAATTATGATTTTTGATTGGCTAACGGTATTTAGCTTCGACCGTATATCTATTAACCGTGATTAACAACTAGCGACAATAATTATTATCATTTATCAGTACATACATGGAATATTTTTCATTATTTAATTATTCTGAACGAAGCGAGTATTGGTTTTACAAAGATGTTTTTTTTCTGATGTATGAAAACATTTTTTCGGGTAAAAATAATGTTCCGATTACCATGAATAGGGTATACTTTCGGTAGCAAATTTCGTCTAGCCTGCCTAAACTTTACGAATAAAAAAAGAAAATAACTAAGGAAATAATTTACTTACAACTTTCTCCATCTATTGAAAATCAACATAAAAACAAAAATATCAAGAATGTTATTAAAATAATATTATATAGTTTTATTTCAAGTAAAAGGCAATTCATATTATTCAACAAATATACATTTTAACATACATTTTAATCCTTCTATAACTTGAGTGTAACTCATTACGTGATTCCTGTCTAAAAATATGAAAATAATTTATACAATAATTAAGACTATAAATATAATATCGTATAAACATTAATGTAACAAGAAAATTATATTTTTACGTATTAAAACAAATTATTTGGTAATATGTATGCAGTTAGAACCAACATGAACTATTGAGGATAAATATAATTTACATTTAATCATGGTAAAAAAGTACAATATTATATTATAATAATATACTGAATTAATTTGATTATATATTTCTGACTCATTTGTTAATTCTGCCTCAAATGCGTATATTCTACGTACCATATTCTTACTACAGTATATTTAGAATTAATATAAATAAAAAATAACTTAGTCTCAAACGAGTACAGTATAATATAACTTTTGACTTAGTTTTGAGTTTCCTATTCCTATATTATTTTGAGTTAAATTTTATATAAATTATAAATAAACTTTTCTAAGATATCTTCTTTAAGTAAAGTATTTTACTTACTAGCATGTCCCTCCACATAAAAGAAATCTATAAACGTATTGAAAATATATACAAATTATTAAAGTTAATAAATGAATTAATTTTATAATTTTTATTTTTAAATACATATTGTAACGATAACCTGACGCGTCATTTTACGACTCTTCTCAGCAATTTACAAAATATAGGCTAGACACGGGTGAACAGAGTACGACACACGATGAGTCGAGTTTTAACAATCTTAACGAGCAGTCGTTTTATTAATACGTATTTTTGTATTTCATTTAAATTAAATTATCAGTGACGTCTCGTACTCCCCTTCACCTGTGGTCAACAATAAACTACCCTCCAAGAACAGTGTTACTCAGGTGATAGTGTATTTGCTTATTGATAATATTATTTAATATATTGGTTTTGTTTTCGTTGCCAAAATTGTTGTTTGAGT
This sequence comes from Eriosoma lanigerum, assembly GCA_013282895.1. Lineage (NCBI taxonomy): Eukaryota > Metazoa > Arthropoda > Insecta > Hemiptera > Aphididae > Eriosoma > Eriosoma lanigerum. The sequence continues at coordinate 33,365,196 of CM023359.1, forward strand.
CTGTGGAAGCCGGTCATAAGTTTCTAGGACCTGTTCAATATAAATAAGAAACCTTTGTTTAATACCGGTCTAACGACCCGGTTCAAAAGACCGGTTAGTGTAGTAGGAAATAGCCAGCCGACTGCTCCTTAATTGGATAGGATTTGATATATCACATTGACGAACACCGTAGAACTTTAGGAACGAGGGTGTAGCGTTGCAATATATTATCAATTTTAAATCTCATGTAAACTTCATTATCATTTACTCGTGTAAATAATTTGGAGGACTGGTCTATTTATACGGAATTACAAAAATAACTGAAACACTTAGTATTGAGTACAATGAAAATTTCAATGTTCATATTTTCGTTTTTTATGATGTAATCTATCTAACCAACTTGATCCATCACACTAACTTTCATAAATAAACATTCATGTTCTGTAAACTCAAACACGGATTAAGGTAATTGAGGGCATGGGGCCAGCATTTCCCTAAAGCCCATTTGTTCTAATATAGGGAAAACATTTCCATAAAGTAAAGTTTAATTTTAGTTTTAAAAAACTACAAAATTATAATAGTTTTTAAGCATTAAACTTAGAAAACTCAATAAATCATTTCGATTTTCATATTTTATACAATATAAAAGGGCTATAAAAAAATGATTTTTTTATAAAATCTGAGGCCTCTAAAAGGCTCAAGTCTTCTCAGGAATGGTGATCCATAGACCCTTTCAATCTAGTCCTATGTAAGGTTAAGTGTAACTTTCGTATTTTAACATATATCCTTTCTAATTAGAAGATTATTTTTCCATGTATTTAAACAATTATTATTTTATGTACCATACATCCACGAGTTTTGCCAATAATTAATCTATTTTATTTAATTCGTGTAATATTTATATATTTAATTCGTTTTTATGTGCATGTATATTTTAAATTATATCATTGTACCATGTTTTATTGTACTTGTAACTATTTTTATATCTATGAAAAATATATTTTTTCTTATTTTAAACATACTCAATCATATAACGCTATATATGTGACTATAAATATATCATTTTTTTTTATAATTGTGTCATTAAAAAAATACAGTTAACTATATCAAATTAATTAATAATAGCTTTAAAATGTCACCTTATATAAATTATTATATACATTTGTTTAATATTCAATAGAGAAATATAATCTGTTAGAATTTGTTTATATACGTACGATTTAATTCATTTATAATAGCGTTTTTGTCTGATGCAATCGACCAAAAATCTATACATTAAATTAAGATAATGAGTTAATGATATAATCAGATAAATCTCACTGCTAATTGTAAGTCATAACATTCATAGGCGTGCCGAGGAGCTAGTTTGGGGATTAAAACCACTTTCAAGTTTAAATAAAATAGTAAATATTATTTTATTTGTATACATGTTTTTACTTATTATTATGATATTATTTTAAGTGAGATACTATATTTTTAATTTTAACCACTACGAAATGGAAATCTTGAGCTCGTCCTGACAACATGGTTTCATAATGTAGTTAAAAATGTATGTAGGGATCCATAAACCATAAAAAATTAATATTCTATGTGTAAAGGATATGATAAACAATTAACAAAAGCAATATCTAACTCAAAACTAACTTAAACCTTTATGTGAAATTTAACTCACTGTTATCTTTATATGTATTTTTCAATAAATATTTTACATATTTTATTTGAGCTAGGAAAAATAATAATAAATCAGACAATATAACAAAATGTTATATCATTTATTGATGTGTTGAAAACAAATAAAATAAGCATTGTTATTGATATATAAAATTAATACTAAATTGCATATTAATGTAATTATATTTATAGTTTATTTTTAACGTCAGGAATTTTGTTTATTATGATATTATATACAGCCATCGTCACGATTTTACTGCGATATAGTAATTAATAATAATGAACGTAAATAAACTATCAAAATTTCGTTACCACCACTTATCTGACAACATTTTGTTAGCAAAAATTTACAAGAAATTTGTAAGAATAACTATAAAATGTTAAAATGATAAAATGTGTAATGTTATACAATTATAATTATAGAATATTAATATAGAAATAATTAGAAATTAATTTTACTATTAGTGAAATATTAAAACCAAAAGAGAAATAAGTGCACCTAATTAATAAAAAACTTGGAGCTCCGGCCTACGCATCTCGGTCCAAAGTGGAATTGTGATATCTTACCCGATTCTGTTAGGGTATGAATAAATTATACATAATCACACATTTGTTAACACATTTTCAGACAGAAAAAATAGTCCAATTACCAATAACGACAAATAAGGCTTGCCTTTGTCGAAAATTACATTACGAATTTATTTAATAAATTTACTATGTTTAACTCATTTTTCTCAAAATTGCTCAAAAATATACTGATAATTTGTTGAAAAACTTCCATATGTATTGAAATTGTAATTGCGTCGATTTTGAATTTAATTATTTTATTATAAATTATAAATTATTTATCAGTCGAACATTATTTGATAAATATACAAAATTTATAAAAATAATTATAATTATAATATGTATTTAATATTTATATTTTCCCTTATATTATAATAATATAACACAATAACATTCAACTCAATTTTCCTTTCTGAGACCTTTAGGAACTAAGGAGAAATGTCTAAATATTTTAATGAAATACATGTCTATTATGTACAGAGTGGGGCTGTGGGTTCTGACGATTTATAGTGTACTGCGGTTAGGTACTAAAGTAAATAAGATAAACTACTTTGTCACCAGATTAAAGTTCATAATGTTTAGTTTTACTTTATCAATAATCATGGACGTGTGGCCTGTGAATCAGCGCGTGTTTGCCGTTTTCATCGTTTGGCAATTGTAGGTCTGTACTATTTTGAGGAAAACAATGTGACTGACCGTAACATCTAAACGTTATGTGGAAATGTTGAACAACTTCTTGCCAACTGAATTACAGCGATTAGGAGTGTAAGATAAAGATCTATGGTTCCAACAAGATAGTGCTATCAGCCATATAGCGTGTATTTCAATGACTGTTCTTAGACAAATGTTTTCGAATCGTGTGATTTCGCGAAATTGGTGATATTGCCTAGCCACCACGTTCTCCTGATTTAATTCCGCCTGATTTCTTTTTATAGGGTTATTTAAAATCTACAGTATTCATTAATAAGCCACATACACTATTTGAGTTAAAAGAAAACATAAGACGGTAAATTACAGCAATCGATGTGCAAATTCTACAGAGAGTTATGGACAGTATGAAAAAACGGATAGCAGACTATATACAAAATGGAGGCGGCCACTTAAGGAATGTAATGTTTGAAAATTAAGATTTTTGTTAATAACAATTAAAAATAATCTTTATGTTGAATAAAATACAATTTTTTTCATTACTTTATTTTTAATACTTGACTAATAAACTATAATTAAAATTCATCAGAACCCACAGCTCCACCCTGTAGTTTATGTAGACGTAATTAATTTTATTATACATAATATAAATTTGTTTGTATTTGTAATAAATTGTAATGTTTCAACTTTTGATATTTTATTTATAACAAGAGGTATTTTATATAAGGGGTATGTCCAGTAAACAAATATTGAGCAAATAAATGCCTCAATTTGCTATATTAAATATAACGTTATATTACAACTATAATTTTGTTATAATTCGGTTATATATTTACTCTCTGTATTATTATAGAAGTTCAAATCATTTATTTCCTCAGTTGAGTAGTATGTCCACATAGGTTCTAAACATTTAATTAATATAATTAATATAATGAGTTAACGATACTAGTATAATCAGATAAATCTTATTTGTAATATTGTAGTGAATGGTTTTACAACAGATTTATAAATCCATAAAAAAAAATAAAAAAAAAAAAAAAAACTATTAACATTTAAGATTAACTCAATCAATACTTTGGCGATGTGAAATTTAACTTGCTATCAATTTAGGCAGTTTATGTATATTTATGAATCCACAACGGAAAATCTATAGTTATTAAATTGGTTTAACTTAAATTGTGTAGGGTTAATATAAACTTAATTTATACCAATATGAAAATTTACTGTATGACAAATAAAATAAAATTGAGAATAAAAAAAAGTTACATTTTTAGATTCTGAGCGAAGCGAGGAATGTATTGATTTTACAATGTTTGGTTTTTTTTCTTCTTCTTCGGGTAAAACGGCCTCTAGGACCATCCCATCAAACATCCCTCCCTCCAGCCATCTCTGTCAGATGCTCGCTCTCTCCAGTTCGAACCCCCACCTAAGGCATTTATATCTTTTTTAACCAAATCTTCCCACCTCATACGAGGTCTTCCTAAAGGTTTCTTCCCATCTGGATCTTTCTCTAACACTATACGTAGCAAGGGATTCTGGCTACGCCAAGCATGTCCAGCCCATTTTAGTCTTCTACTCCTTATTGTCTCCAATATATTTGGTTTTTGGAAGAGTAATCCTAATTCATTATGCGTCCTTATCCTCCACTCATTTCTACTGCTATCTTTCAACGGACCATAAATCTTCCTTAAGACTTTTCTTTCCCATACCATCAGCTTTCTTTCATCTTCTTTCCGTAGTGGACAAGTTTCCGCTCCGTAAGTTATAATTGGGCGTAGTAATATCATATACAGCTGTATCTTAAACTCCCTCGATAGCGATCTCGATCCTAGCAATTTTGCTAGTCCATAATACGCCCTATTTCCGGTAAGTATCCTCGCTGATATTTCTTTGGCTATCTCATTCTTTTCAGTTATGACTGACCCTAAGTACTTAAACTGCTTGACTCTGTTGGAAACATAGTTTCTTACATTCAGGGAAGGGTACAAACCCGCAGTTTCTCGTCTGCCGACGACCAAATACTCCGTTTTAGTTTAATTTATTTGTAGTCCTACTTTTGCTGCCATTCTTTGTAAACGGTCGAACAATGACGTCAGTGCGTTTGGTGATTCTTCCATTAATACTAAATCGTCCGCGTACGCTAATAGGCCTATTGATGAGTCCTGTAGTTTCACTCCTTTGTCGGGTCTAACGTTCATTGCTCTAATAACTTTCTCTAACACTATATTAAATAGCACCGGTGACATTGAGTCGCCCTGTCTCAGACCTGACTTTACTAATATTGGCTCCGTCTGACTACTTCCAACTTTAACTTTAATGAATGTCTCCATAATACTTATCTCCACTAATTTTATCAATTTTTGTGGAAAGTTAAATTCTCTCATAATGTTAATTAAACTTTTTCGATGGATACTGTCATATGCTTTCCTGAAATCAATAAAAAGGATATGGATTTCTTTGTCAAATTCCCAAGTCTTTTGTAATATCTGCCGAAGAACAAATATTTCATCCGTTGTTGATCTTCCTGGTCTAAAACCTCCCTGGTAGTCGCCAATAATTTCCTCTGATTTTTCTTTTAATTTTGATAAGACACAGTTAGAGAATAGATTATATGTCACATTTAAAAGAGCTATGCCTCGATAATTATTACAATCTTGCCTGCTTCCTTTTTTATGTATCGGGCATATTATAGCAGTTTTCCATTCCTCTGGTATTTTTTCAGAATTCCAGATCCAGTTTCCCTATTTTAATCCGCAGTTCTTCTCTTCCATATTTTAGTAGTTCAGCTTGAACTTCATCCTCACCAGATGACTTGTGATTCTTAAGCCATTTTATCTGTAGCTTTATCTCTTCCAACGTTGGTTCTGGGCAATCTTGATTATTCCAAGATTCTAAGTCAAAACTGAAGACTTCGTCCGGCTCGTCACAATTTAATAACTCATCAAAGTACTCACCCCATCTTTTAGATATCTCTTCGCTCGAGGTTATTAGCGTCCCATCATCATTTTTTAAGAATCTCTCCTCCTTTTTGTATCCTCCTGCAAGTCGATTTATCTGCTTGTACATGTCTCTGGTTTTATGTGATTTATAGTCGAGCTCTGCTTTTTCCAACATGTCCCGGAGGTATTTCCTTTTTTCACTCCTGAATATGCTGCTCGCTTCTCTTAGGCGAAATTTGTACATGCTAAAATGCGTAACATTATTTGTGTCCTTTAGCCAATTCATTCTTGCCACCTTCCTTTTTTCAATGGCTTCTTCACAGACTCTGTTAACCCAAGGTTTGGTTTTTGGGTGTTTCTTTCCCAAATTCGTTGCCGCTACATTATTAATGGCGCTTCTTATTTGCTCCCAGTTCCTATCCACATCTGCGCCCGCAACTACTTCCCTTTCTTGTAGAATTTCCTTAATTTTGTTACTAAATTGATAAGTTAATGATTGGTCCTCCAGTTTGTCAACATAAAAACGTCCTGTATTTAACATTTGTCATTTATTAAGTTTTTTTAATTTTACTCTCATACAAATGCCAACAAGCAGGTGATCCGAATTCATGTCAGCTCCCCGTAATGTCTTTATATTCCGGATACCATTCTTGAATCTGCTATTAATTAGTACATGGTCTATCTGGTTCTTATATTTTCCAACTGGGGAGATCCAAGTATACTTGTATATGTCCTTCCTTGGGAACATGGTGTTTTTGATCACCAGTCCTTTCTCTACAGCAAAGTCAATAAGTTTTGATCCATTGTCATTTGAAATTGCATGCAAGCTATGATTTCCAATGGTGTTTCTATAGCAAGGCTCCCTTCCTATTTTTGCGTTAAAGTCTCCCAAGATCAGCTTGACCTGATCAACTGAAGTGTTAAATACATCTTCCAGTGTTGCATAAAAGAGCTCTTTTTCCATTTCATCTTTATCCTCGGTAGGAGCATGTACGTTGATTAAAACCAAATCAAAGTTCTCTGTTGTTAGTGTTAACGTAAATATTCTTGGGTTAACATCTCTAAATTCTTTAACTTAAACTCATGCACCGCAAATCCCATTCCCAGTCTGTGGCCCTGTTCGCAATTTCCATTAAAAATAGTTGTTTGAGACACCTTTGTTGTACCGGCACCTTGCCATCTAACCTCCTGAAATGCCACACACTTCATTTTGTATTTTTCAATTTCTCTTACTAAGTTTACAGTCGTTCCTTCATTGTACAAGGTTCTTACGTTCCAAGTACCACACAATAGATCCGTTTTCCAGTTTCCAGTCTTTTTTCCGTTAACTCTAGTCCGAGGCTTGGTGTTTGATTCCTGAACATAAGCTTTTTTACAAGGCAGGGACGTTAGCCCTGCGCTCAACCCCCAACCTGGAGGACTAGTCTACTCCACCAATTAAGGTCAGAGTATGGCTATTGCAGTGCACTTACCAAGTGCACTGGGCGATGGGCACACCGCTTTCCCTACGCCTTAGTTTGGTTTTTTTATGTAGGTGAAAACATTGTTGGGTTGTAATACCATGTATTACCTGGTTAACCGACATCTGCTGCGAAATCTGATTAAATATAAATTCTGGAATTGTTATCTAAAGAGCATCATAGCCTAAGGTAATTATGGGGCATTGGGGAAATAATTGTAATTTGTTTTTTTATTTTTATAAGAAGGCCATGCAGCTATCGAAATGAATTCTAAATGCAAAGGCGATTTGTTGAATGGTTTCTTATTCCAGAACTTCAGTACAGTTTGTCAGTCATTTAATCTCTAGTTTCGGTGACATTCGCTGCTCGTCCCACTATCTAGCGCAAGTACAAACAGACCTGTGAATTAAATACATCAATACGGTTCTTTAAGTAGGACCGGGAGGTCCTGGAGTTTTTAGAAACATCCTTTCATTGACCTCTCGTCGTGCTAAATGGTTACGTAGATTTCGGACGACGGTTCAAAAATCTAGGGGTCTGATATTCCCTCGGCATTAGAAATCTGAATGTGAGATTGCCACTGTACCTTCCTGCGCAAGATCCAGAACTACGGGTCGAAGTCTGGAATCTGAGTCCATCACACGTCTACTGTACGGTCTACTGACTATGCCAGTCGGAATATGGGATATTGTCCGGTTGGCGTGAGATTGCCGTAAGTGTGATAGTCCACTAACCGATTTCATAAACGGTAGGAGGTCGAACATACTTGCAGAATGTATCAAACCGTTGACTTGGTTAATGGTCCTCCAGTCCCCACGCACAAGCATTCGTGATTTGTCAGTCTGGGTGGCTTAAGTCTTGGGGGTAGTTTATCGAGTTCGGTATGGGGCAGTGTGGGTGGTGTGGTACCTGTGCCCGTTCCCGGTAAATTTGTAACAGTAACAGCGGCTCACTTCGAATATGCGACTACTGCTTGTCTCACTATCCTTATCTGTCGATGTAGGATTTTAATGTATGAGACATATTAAATCATGCTTGTACGTTAACAAGCTTTAAACTTATATAATAAAATAATTGAACACTTAATTTATAAAATCTCATGGCAGATATATTTTGTTCACGTCATATATAAATAAACTCTATAAGTAGTATATAACTCTATAGTAGCTTTTATACAGTGCATTTGGAAATTTATGTTTCAAAAAATGTTAAAATTTTAGAACAATACACGTTTTCAAAAACAATTACTTTTGTCAGTTATAATTTTATAAATTATTTTTAGTTTTAATATTAAAATTAAATTACATTACATTAAAGTATTATTTTACTTACCGTTTTGATTTTGTAAATAATTTATATAATTCTTTTGATTATCTTCGAAATCATTAATATCGTATGAAATCATTGACTGTGCATCTAAAAAAAATAGATTATATATAATTTATTGTATAATATATAAAATATAAAATGAATTTTACGATTTTTAATAAACATAAAAGCTCATAAGATGATAAAAACAAGTTTTAACGTCTTTTTTTGATTTATTAGAATTATTATAATTCTGATATAATTTTGTTGTTGGAAGTGATAAGATTACGACGAATTTGTTTCTTCGGTCATCAGAGAGTTAATTGGTGAAATGTTATGTGTTGGTCATATATTTTTATTTAATTTGCAATGATATTGCGTCTAAAAAGTAATGGAAAATATAGGTATTAACTGTATTAGCTAAATTAAAATGTCAAAACAATTTGTTTTCAAAATATTCACGATTAAAGCAAAAGATGGTGGGTCAGTATGCTTTATATATCATTCTGTATATAATATATTTATTATATAAAAATATTACATAACCTAACCAACCATAACATATAATTAATAAATGTTTTTATACAATTAATATATTGACATATTTAACTCCGCATATTAATTATTTAATGTAGTACGAGTTATAAAAACAACATTCAATAGTATAAAAATATAGATAGATTAATAATCTATAATAATAATAATTCAATATTTGTTGGGTGTACTCAGGGCCTGATAGAGTTAGTCGCCAGTAGGCTAGGATTGATTTGGTGCCCTTACAAAGGATCAGGGGAGGGAGTAGTAGGTGGACTATAGAAAACGTATCGCAAATATTTAATAATTAATTATATTTATTATTTTTACTCATATTTCAAATAAAATTAATAATGAAAATTTAATAATATTATGTACAAAATGCTGATACATAAAGATAATAACAAAAAATTATTTTATCTTAATTTAAAGTACCAACATATTATGGAAACGTTCTACATTCGTAATAAAAATTATTTTGTGGCGCCCCCAATTTAACATAAGTCGATTGGCGGCCTAGGATATAGCCTACTTAGCCTATTGGTTAATCAGGGCCTGGCAGTACTACATTCATATATTGATCACTGTTGTCATCATATCGTCAATAGGCGAGAAGAATTGGTCAGAAGCGCGATCTCATAATCTCCTCTCCACTTTCCCTGTCAATTGTACAAACACCGTACCAATTAAAACTTACATCTCATTAAATAATTATCGTTTATTATATTCTTTTACTGAGAAATTATTATTTGTATTATTTTTATATAATTTATTATGCTATCGTCTATCGTTTGACGTTCTCTATTGCTGCAACACACAACCATTTTTGTTTTTCGTTGTTATTTTTCTGGAATATATTTTTCAATATAATTCTATAAATTTCACTTATTGTTATCGTTATCAATATTAATTTTATTTTTCGTTCGGTTTTGGTAATTTTAAACCTTGTATTCGGTACATATTTAAAATTAATAAACAGTTAAATTTACGTTTTCAACGCCACTGAAGACTCAACTTGTTTCATTATTTGTATTCATTTTCTACCTGTTATCTTCTTTCTCCCGCACTGCTTGTTGATATTGGATTGATCATTCGGTTTGAAAAATCACAATCAACCGAATACGAAAATAATTCCAGCATCAGTGTAAATCCACCAACACCCTATAGCGGGTGTGCATCAAACGCCCACAAGTTATGTGAGTTTTTTCCATTTCTTGAAAACAGAGTCACTGTCCTTTGTTCTTTACTTGCGTAAGCAGTGGCATACCAAGGGGGCTTTGACCCCTCCCCTTAATTGGCTGTGTGATGGAATAAATAAATTATAAACTTCTAAACCGGGGTTCCAATACAACAGTTCTGTGTACCGTAAAAAATATTATTTTACTATGAATTTATTGGTTAATATATTTTATTAGTATACTAGAAACAGAGGTTTAATAAATCTGGTAGATTAGGAAAGTAAATTGCTACTTGTATGAACTAAAATATTAACCATGTAATATTATTTATAATGAATCTGCCCAGTTCAGTCTGATACGTCGAAGGCAAGGCTCGTATAGACCGTGCTACTAACCGTATTACTAAATTTGTTGCTGCTGGTGAATATTACTGAAAAATGAATCACTGGGAATTGGTTACTTTGATTTTATGTATAAAATAATTAACACCAAATTATTATAACATAATCAGTATTTTTATTTCTGTCTAAGCATCATTCAAAACAATTTTTCATATGCAATAATATTATGTTACTTTTGTATTTTAATACAAATATAATAAAATATCTATTCTCCCTAATCTCTACGAGGATCGATATGATTAAAAAAAACATATAAAATCAGTGACATCACTATTGTTTTATTATTTAGTAAAAATCTATCATATCTGCGTAAACTACTAAGAATAATAGAAAATAACTACGGAAACGCCTTATTTACAACTTTCTCAATCTATTGAAAATCACCATAAAAATAAAAATATCAACAATATAATTAGTATAATATTTTATAGTTTTAATTTAATAAAAAGCAATTAACAATATTCCATAAATATACATTTTAACATACTTTTCTTTACGTCTATAAATTGAATGCAACTCATTACGCCATTCCTGTCTAATAATATGTTAATAATTTATACAATCATTAAAATTCTAAATATAATATTGTATAAACATTAATGTAACAGTAAAGTCATGTTTTTATGTATTAAAATAAATTATTTGGTGACATGTATGCAGTTAGAATCAACGTAAAATATCGAGGATAAATATATTTTACATTAATAATAATTTTCAATATTTTATATTTAATTATGGTGAAAAAAGTACGATATTAAATTATAATAATGAATAGAATAAATTTGATTAGATTCTTCTGACTCATTTGTTAGTTCTTCCTCACATACGCATATTCTAAGTACCACATTCTTACTACATTTTATTTAGATTCAAATGATTTAATATAAAAAGTAATTAACTTAATCTAAAACGCGTATAAGTAGAATATAAAATTTGACTTAGTTTTGAGTTAAATTTATTTTATAAATTATAAATAAAATCTTCTACGATATCTTCTTTAATTAAAAAATTCTATACTTACTAGCATATTCCATCGAAAAAAAGAACTCTTTAAACGTATTTAAAATATATACAAATTAATCAATAACCATTTTTAAATCGTATTTAAACCACATTATTGTTTACACGTGCAAACAATTCGGAGAACTGGTCTATTTATTCGGATCTAAGCAAAAATATGTGAAACACTTAGTATTGAGTACAACGAAAACTTCAATGTTAATATTTTCATTTTTGAGTGACGTAATCTATCTAACCAAATTGATCCGCCACAATAACTTTCATAAAAAAAAAAAACAATCATGTTCTGTAAACTCAAGCACGAATTAAGATAATTTGAGGAAATGGGGAGAAGTATTTCCTTAAAAGCCATTTGCTCCAATATAGGGAAAACATTTCCATAATGTTTAGTTTATTTTTAGTTTTAAAAAACTACAAAATTGTTATTATGCTTTACATTTGAAAAACTCAATAAACCATTTCAATATTCATATTTTATACAATATAAAAGTGCTATAAAAAAATGTTTTTTTTATAAAATCTGAAGCCTCTAAAAGGCTCAAGTCTTCTCAGAAATGGTGGTCAATAGACCCTTTTAATAAAGTCCTGTGTAAGGTTAAGTATAACTTTCGTATTTTAACATATATCCTTTTAATTTGACGATAATTTTTCCATGTATTTAAACAATTATCATTTTATGCACGATATTTCTACATGAGTTTTGTCAATCAGTAATCTTCTCTATTTATTGCGTGTAGTATATGTATATGTATAATCTGTTGGTATTTGTTTATATACGTACCCTTGAATTCATTTTTGTAATTGAAAATTAAATACCTAGCAGGCCAATGTCCTAAACATTAAATTAAGTTGATATGATATTTTAATGATATAATAAAGATAAATCTCATTGTCAATAATTGTAGATAATAACGTTTAAGGGCGTGCCAAGGAGGGGGTTTGGGGGTTAAAACCATCCTCACATGTAAATAAAATAGTAAATAAATTTTTTATTCGTATACATGTTTTTACTTATTATTATGATATTATTTTAAGTTAGATACTACATTTTTAATTTTAAACCACTACGAAATGGAAATCTTGAGCACGCCCTGACAACATGGTTTCCAATATATTCAAACTTATTTTTGAATACATAAATAATAATTAGTATATTTGTCAAGGATAGATTAAACAATTAACAAAAGCAATATCTAACTTAAACCTTTATGTGATATTGTGAAATTCAACTCACTATCATTTATTTGTGTATTTTTGAATATATATTTTGCATATTCTATTTGATCTAGTAAAATAAAAATAAATCAGTTAATACAACAAAATGTTACATAATTTATTGATATGTTGAAAATGAATTTAATTAGCATTGTTATTAATATGTATAATTAATACTAAATTACAAATCAATGTAATTTTTTGTTTTTGTTTTTTTTTTTGTTAAAGAGGCTTCAACGACCAGTGTTGTACAAAGATAACCCATAATTTATCTAGATAAGATGACAGATAATTGATTTTAAATTTATCTAGATGAGATAAATAGCTAACACTTAATTTTTTTATTTAGATAAAATATAAAAGATAACCAATTTTATCTAAATAAAAAAACAGATAATTAATATTTAATATTGTAGATGCAACGTTCGTACTAGGCATAAACTATAGTTGTTATTATCATGATTAATATGTAAATATTATAATTATTAATTATAAACTATCTGATGCTCTAGTTAAAACTAAATCGTGTTTACAGAGCGTGGTTTAAAATAATTTTGTGTCAAAATTTTTTTAAATCATTGATTGAATAATTATCTAGATGATATTTTCAGATAGCTTATTTATTTATCTAGATAAGATAAAAAGGTAATTATATTTTATCTATATAACACAGAACACTATCAACGATATGGGTTATTAGCCTGGAGTTTTACAAAAATTTAATAATGTATAGATTATAATATTTACATAATTAGAGTTTGTTAAGTATGTTACATTTAGTGAGGAAATTAATAATTTTTTTTTGCTTGGTCTTCATTGAGGGCTTCGTTGATGTTGTATGGAATGTTGGTGATAGAGCGAGTTTGTACGTATTTAGTGCATTCTTCGAAGATATGTTTGATGGTAATACGGGTTTAGCACGTGTTACAGATAGGAGGGAAGTCTTTAGAGATAAGGTAAAAGTGGGTTAGAAAGGTGTGTTCAATTTTGGTCCTGGTGATAGCAATGTCTTAACGTCTGTTAAATTCTGGGGGAGTATACCAAGGCCTGATAGAGTTTTTGATGTGTTTATGTTTATTGGTTTGGGGCATTGAATCCCAAAAGTTTTTCCACGATAAAATGATTTTGTTCTGGATGGTTTTGAATATATCGTTTTAGGGAATGTTTTTAATGGTACAATTTGAAATGGTTTTTGCTGCATGGTCAGCGACTGTATCAGCTATTTCATTTCCCTTAATTTCGATGTGGGGAGGAATCCACATAAATTCAATATTTAAACTGGTGTCGGATAGTAGAGCTTGAATTTTTTGTGTGATTTCGTTGTTAGGCCAAGGGTTTAAGAGTACAGTTAGAACGCTTAATGAATCACTAATGATTAAAGTGCCAGTTAACTGAAGTGATATTGCAAAGTTCTCGGCAGTAAATATGCTAATAATTTGAGGGAGTTGGTGATGAGAAATAGTTTGATTTAGGACGCCTGCAAAACCGACTTAGTATTCTGATTTGGAAGCATCTGTGTAAATTTTTGAGTGATAGGGGAAATTGAGTTGAATAATGTTGTGGAAGTGAGTAATTATTATCTTGTGATTAGTGGACTGTTTATGTAAGTTAAAAGTTCTGTGTTAAGCTTAATATTCCATAACTATGGTGGTTTTTTCTGAAAGAGAATTTGGTTTTTAACTTGTTTGTGAATGTTCATTTTATTACAAAGTGTGGAGAAAGTAGATTGGATTATAGTTCGGATTTTATTGAGGTTAGAATGTTTTTGAATAACGGTTTGTATCCAATGTGGTCCGGTGAAACTTTTCTTTTTATGCCATATTTAAGTGTATTTTTGTCTCTGATGAGTTGGACAGGTATTTCACCCGCGTAGCAAAAGATTCTTTCGGTGGGACTTGTCCTAAATGCGCCTATTGATAAACGAATTCCTTCATGATGAATTGGATCAAACAATTTGAGATTGTTGTGTTATATATTTGAGAACCATAGTTAATTTTGGCTAAGATTAAGGATTTATAAATATTAAGTAAGGATTTTTTGTCTGCTCCCCAGGTGTGATGTGCAAGGGTTTTAATTAAGTTCATTTTTAATTTGTAGTTGCTTTTTAATTTATTGATATGTGGAATCCAATTTAGTTTCTGATCGAATATTAATCCAAGTACTCGAATTGTGTTGCAGAAGGGTATTTGCATATGTTTTAGGTAAAGTTTGAAGTTAGTCTCAGATTTGTGGTTGAATATTAATCATTGAATCTTTGATGGAGAAAAAGTTTAATCAGATTTGTCGGCCCATTCTTGCAGTTTAAAATGTTTAGTGTTAAGGTATTTCTATGGTAGTCTTGGTATTAATTCCGTTAAAATATATGTAGCAGTCGTCGACAAAGATAATGTGATTTGTGGGTTTAGGAATTTGTAAAAAGTTATCGTTTAATGCTATTAGAACAATGTTACACTTAAAACGGACCCTTGTGAGATGCTATTGTCTGTTGGGTAAATATTGGAGATTCCGTTCAGGGCTTTAACTTGTATGGCGCGGTCTTTTAAGAAATTTTTTAAGAATAAAAATGATTTCCGTTTATGCCCTATTTTTGAACAATATGTAGTACTCTATTTCACCATACCATATCATAGGTTAGGTTAAGTCTAGTGCAACGAGTATGAGGTGTTGATTGTTGTTGATTAATTTGCATATGTTTGTGTGTAGGCTAGATAGATGGTCTAATGTTGAGTGGTTTCGTCGGAAACTGCATTGATCATTTGGTAGTAGTTTAGAGACTTCAAGGTGCCAAACTAAACGATTTTTTACTATTTTTTCCTTTAGTTTACTAAGTATATTAATAAGTGGTATGTTGATTAAATGATTACACTGAAGAAATGTGATTGGTAGAGGTTTTTTTTCTATAAAAAATTCTACTATTGGTTTCAGTCCATCGTCTGGAGTCCCTTCTTATCTACTAGACGAGTTGAAACGGGACCGTATTTTGGTTTTCTTTGTGGCTTTTTTTAGGGGAGGGGTTGTAGCAGAAGGGGTTAGATTATTTGGAGACTTTGGAGATTTTGAAGACGAGAAGTTGGATATAGGTCTTTTATGTGTGTCGTTTGATAAAATTTTATTGTTTTGGTTCTTAGTATTTATTTGGCTGGTACCCTCGTGTGACTCAGAATATACAGTTGGTGGTATACTCTCGTCCGCAGATATATGTCTAATTGTAGTCGTTAAGTTGTGTAACTGATGGACCTGGTGATGTAGGTGAGAGAGATGATATTTTATTTGTGGTAGTAGAAAGTAAATTTGATAAGAAAGAATCGTTCGTAATGGTAGATTGTGTGGTTTGTGGTGGATTTGGTATTTGAATTGTGTTTGTTGAATTGAATTAGATATTGGAGCGCTTATATAGTGTGTTGAGGTATGCCCAGACTATCTATGCAAACCGCATAGATATCATGTTAGGGTATCATCAGTAATAAAAATGCGATATTCGTCATCATCGTAAATGATGATAATTGAGCCAGATAATTTAGGTATATCTTTGTGTTTTATATATACTTGTCTTCTAAAACTAATTATGTGCGATAAGGCTTCTGTGAAAAAACCGGCCTTCAAAAAGGTTATCGGTGCGAGAGTGTTGATTCCTATGTTGTTTAATGCTTCTGTGATATATGTGTGAGGTATAATAGGTGATACATTTGATAATATTATTCGTTTTCATCCATGAAAAATGTATTAAATTATCTGAAATTCATCGACCCAATATGACTACCGGACGGATATATGTGGTTCAGATATTTTGATAGTGGTAATGATAATATCTATAATAAGAATAACTATAAAATGTTAAAATAATAAAATGTGTAACATTATACAATTATCGAGAAAAAAAATTATACTATTTGTGAAATATTAAAACCAAAACAGAAATAAGTGCACCTATATTAATAAAAAACTTGGAGCTCCAGCCTACGGATATCGGCCTAAGGTGAAAATGGGATATCTTACCCGATTCTGTTTGGGTAAGAATAAATTGTACAGAACTTCACATCTGTAAACACTTTTTCAGACAGAAAAAATAGCCAAATTACCAATAATGACAAATAAGGCTTGCCTTTGTTGAAAATTACATTACTAATTTATTTAATAAAATTACTACATTTAAATCATTTTTCTCAAAATTTCTCAAAAATATACCGATAAATTGTTGAAAAACTTTCATTTGTATTGAAATTGTATTTAAATTGATTTTGAATTTAATTATTTTATTATAAATTATAACTTATTTATCCGTCGAACATTATTTGAAAAATATACAAAATTTATAAAAAGAATTATATTTATACTTGTACCTATATTGTATATCTGATTGAGCTTTGAATTATTTTTTAAATACAATATTTTTATATTTAACTTTTAGTAATAATATAACACAATAACATTCAACCCAATTTTCGTTTCTGAGACCTTAAGGGACGAAGGAGTAATGCCTAAATATTTGAATGAAATGCGTGACTATTACGTAGTTTATGTAAACGTAATTAATTTTATCGTACATAATATAAATTTGTTTGTGTTTGTAATAAATTTTAATGTTCCAACTTATGAAATTTTATTTAAAACAAGATGTATTTAGAATAAGGGGTATGTCCAGTAAACAAATATTGAATAAATAATTGCTTAATTTGCTATATTAAATATAACGTTATATTATAACTATAATTATGTTATAATTCGTTTATATACTTACTCTCTACATTATTATACAAAATCAAATCATTTATATCCTTAAGTGGTTCGTGTACAATAATAATTTCTAAACATTTAATTAATATAATGAGTTAACGATACTACTATAATCAGATAAATCTTATTTGTAATATTGTAGTGCATGGTTTTACAACAGATTTATAAATCCATTAAAAAAAAAAATTAACACTTAAGATTACCCCAACCCATATTTTGGCAATATGAAATTTAACTCACTATCACTTTTGGCAGTTTGTGTATATTTATCAATCCACAGCGGAAAATGTATAGTTGTTAAATTGGTGTAACTTAGAATGTGTACGGTTAATATAAACTTAATTTATACCATACTAAAAATTTACTGTATATGACAAATAAAATAAATTATGTTACATTTTTAGATTCTGAGCGAAGCGAGGAATGTATTGATTTTACAAAGATGTTTTTTTTTTTATGTAAGTAATAACATTTTTGGGTAGTAATACCATGTATTACTTGGTTCACTGACATCTGCAGCGGAATATGATTAAATTTAAATTCTAGAATCGTTACCTAAAGAGAGTATCATAGCCTTAAAGGTAATTATGCCATTGAGGAAGAAATTGTCATTAGTCTTTTAAATTCAGAGTCAAACGAGGAATGTATTAGTATAACATAAATGTTTTTTTTTTTTTTAAGTATGAAAACACTTTTTCGGGTAAAGATAATGATCCGATCACCATAAGTCTGGTATAATTTCGGTACCAAATCGCATCTAGTTGGTACTTTATTTAGCTTAATTTTTCGAATTTCTCAAATGTCTTTCTTTGGGAGGGGAAAACTACCAAAAAATGGCTGTAAATCGGCAAAATTACGGTTTCTGTTATATTAAAATTTTAATTTTGTGTTAACTAATTGAGATTTGACTGTAAAGACTCGAAATTTATTTAAAATATTTACATTCGTAGTTACACACATAGTAAAATTTTGGAATGGATTATCAGTAATAGCATATTGTAATATATTGAGTTTCACTCAGTATCGTATTTTCTGATGCAGTATCATTGCATTCAATTCTTAAGTATAATAAACCACTCGTTTATCCGAGGACCGAAGGATGAACGTACACAATCGACCTTCCCACTTCTTTTACATTAGATTGTCAGAGGTGTTACTACACCTTGTTACGGCGCTGACTGAACAATATGTGTGGTTCAGACATGTTGATGGTGCTAAGGATAATATCTATAATAAGAATGACTATAAAATATTAAAATCAAAACCGAAATAAGTGCACCTATATTATTAAAAACCTTAGAGCTCTGGCCTAAGGTGGAATTGGGATATCTTACCCCATTCTGTTGGGGTAAGAATAAATTATACTGAACCTCACATCTGTAATCACTTTCTCGGACAGAAAAAATAGTCCAATTACCAATAACGACAAATAAGGATTGCCTTTGTCGAAAATTGCATTACTAATTTATTTAATAAAGTTACTATATTTAACTAATTTTTCTTAAAATTGCTCAAAAATATACCGAAAATTTGTTGAAAAACTTCCATATATATTGAAATTGTATTTGTGTCGATTTTGAATTTAATTATTGTATTATAAGTTGTAACTTATTTATCAGTCGAACATTATTTAATAAACATATAAAATTTATAAAAATAATTAAATTTATACTTGCACCTATATTGTATATCTGACTAAGCTTAGAATTATTTTTTAAATACAATATTATTATATTTAACTTTTAGTAATAATATAACATAATAACATTCAACCCAATTTTCCTTTCTGAGATCTTAAGGGACGAAGGAGGAATGCCTAAATATTTAAATGAAATGCGTAACTATTACGTAGTTTATGTAAACGTAATTAATTTTATTATACATAATATAAATTTGTTTGTGTTTGTAATAAATTGTAATGTTTCAACTTTTGAAATTTTATTTTAAATAAGGGGTATGTCCAGTAAACAAATATTGAATAAATAATTACTCAATTTGCTATATTAAATATAACGTTATATTATAACTATAATTATGTTATAGTTCGTTTATATACATACCATCCAGATTATATAATTTCAAATCACTTTTATCCTCAACATATTCGTACAACCAAATTTGTTCTAAACATTTAATTAATATAATGAGTTAACGATACTAATATAATCACATAAATCTTTTTTGTAATATTGTAGTTCATGGTTTTACAACGAATTTATAGATCCATTAAAAAAAAAAAAAACAATTAATACTCAAAATTAACTCAACCCATATTTTGGCACAGTGAAATTTAACTCCATATCAATTTAGGCAGTTTGTCTATATTTATCAATCCACAACGGGAAATGTATAGTTATTAAATTGGTGTAACTTAGAATGTGTAGGGTTAATATAAACTTCATTTATACCAAAATAAAAATTTACTGCATGACAAATAAAATAAAATTGAAAATAAAAATATGTTACATTTTTAGATTCTGAGCGAAGTGAGGAATGTATTGATTTTACAATGTTTGTTTTTTTTATGTAGGTGAAAAAATGTTTGGGTAGTAATACCATGTATTACCAGGTTAACCGACATCTGCTGCGAAGTCTGATTAAATATAAATTCTGGAATTGTTACCTAAAAAGCATCATAGCTTTAAGGTAATTATGGGGCAATGGGGAAATAGTTGTAATTTGTCTTTTTATTTTTATAAGAAGGCCATGTAGCTATCAGTGCAGTTAGAATCAAATACATCATTACAGTGCTTGCGGCGGGACTTCCCGCGGGAGTTTTTAGATACAACCTTTGATTAACCTCCGGCTATGGGGATGCCTCCTCGTCGGGCTAGATGGTTACGTGGACTCCGGTCGACGGCTCAAAAATCTAGAGGTTTGATGTTCCAGTCCCTCAAGCATCACTCGGCTTTAGGAATCTGAACGTGGGATTGCTACCGTACCTTCCCCCGCAAGAACCAGAACTACGGGTCGGAGTCTGAATTCCAAATCCGTCATTCGTCTACTGTATGGTAGATGACTATGCCAGTCGGAATATGGGGTATTGTCCGGTAGGCGTGTGATTGCCTTAAGTGTGGCGTGACAGTCCGCTACGGAGAAGTATACGGTAGGAAGTCGAACATACTTGCAGAATGTATCCAACCGTTGACTTGGTAAACGGTTCTCCAGTCCCAACGCAAAAGAACTCGTGATTTGTCAGTCTGGGCGGCCTCTGTCGTAGGGGCAATTTGTAGGGCAGTGTGGTGAACAGCGGAGTTCCACGGGTCATGCTGTGCCGGGTCCCAGTAATTTATTATAAACTTTACAACGTATAAAATAAAATAATTAACACTAAGATTATAAAATCCCACTGAAGATGTTTGTTAACGTCATATACATAAACTGTATATGTTTATAGTAGCTTATATACAGTGCAATCGAAAATTGATGTTTCAGAAATTGTTGGAATTTTGGAATTACACATGTTTTCAAAAACAATTATTTTTATCAGCTATAATTTTTTAAATAGTTTTTTATTTTAATATCATTACATTAATATATAATTTAACTTACCGTTTTCATTTAGTAAATAATTTAAAAAAATCTTTTGATTATCTTCGAAATCATTAATATCGTATGAAATCATTGACTGTGCATCTAAAAAAAATAGATTATATATAATTTATTGTATAATATATAAAATATAAAATTAATTTTACGATTTTTAATAAACATAAAAGCTCATAAGATGATAAAAACAAGTTTTAACGTCTTTTTTTGATTTATTAGAATTATTATAATTCTGATATAATTTTGTTGTTGGAAGTGATAAGATTACGACGAATTTGTTTCTTCGGTCATCAGAGAGTTAATTGGTGAAATGTTATGTGTTGGTCATATATTATTATATAATTTGCAATGATATTGCGTCTAAAAAGTAATGGAAAATATGGGTATTAACTGTATTAGGTAAATTAAAATGTTAAAAAAGTTTGTTTTCAATATACGCAGGATATTATCCTGTCTATCAAATAATTATTATATAAAAAATATTACATGACCCAAATAAACTAAAACATAAATTTAATAAAAGTTTTTATACAATTAACATATTGGCATTTTTAGCTCAGCATATTAATTATTTAACGTAGTACGAGTTATAAAAACAACATTAAATAGTATAAAAGTATAGATAAATTAATAATTCATAACAACTATTTTTTTCCAACTTCTTGAAAACAAAATCGCTGTACGTCGTTCTATACTAGTGTAAGCATTGGCGTACCCAGAGGGGCTAAGGAGGCTTTAGCCATTTTCTCATATGCAATAATATAATGTAACATTCGTATTTGAATATAGATATAATAAAATATCCTATCTCCTTTATCTCTCCGAAGATTGAAATAATAAAAAGAAACATATAGAAACAGTGAAATCCCTAATTTTTTATTATTTAGTAAAAATCTGCCATATCTACGTAAACTACTAAAAAAAAAAAAATAGAAAGTAAATACTGAACAATTGAAAATCACCAAAAAAACCAAAATATCAGAAATATAATTAAAATTATATAATATAGTTTTATTTTTAGTAAAGAGCAATTAACATTTGTCGATAAATATACATTTTAACATACATTTTACTCCTTCTATAAATTGAGTGTAACTCATTGCTTTATTTACGTCTAAAAATATGAAAATAATTTACACAATCAATAAGACTATAATTATAATATCGTATAAACATTAATGTAACAGTAAAATAATATTTTTACGTATTATATCAAATTATTTTGTAACATGTATGCAATTGGAACCATCATGAACTTCCGAGGACTAATATATTTTATATTAATTCATGGTGAATATATTACAATATTATATTATAATAATATACTGAATGAATTTTATTAGATACTTCTGACTCATTTGTTAGTTTTACCTCACATACGCATATTCTAAATACATATTCTAACTACAATTTATTTAAATTTAAATGATTTAATATAAAAAGTAATTAACTTAATCTCAAACGCGTATAGTAGAATATAACATTTGATTTAGTTTTGAATTAAATTTATTTTAAAAATTATAAATAAAATCTTCTACGATATCTTCTTTTATTAAAAAATCCTATACTTACTAGCATATTCCGCCGAATAAAAGAAATCTTTAAACGTATTTAAAATATATACAAATTAATCAATAACCATTTTTAAATCGTATTTAAACCACATTATTGTTTACACGTGTAAACAATTCGGAGAACTGATCTATTTATACGGATCTAAACAAAAATAACTAAAACACTTAGTATTGAGTACAACGAAATAACTTTCATAACGAAACATTTATGTTTTGTAAACTCAAGCTCAAATTAGGATAATTTGAGGACATGGAACCAGCATTTTCCTAAGGCCCATTTTCCAATATAGGGAAAACATTTCCCTAAAGTATAGTTTAATTTAAGTTTTAAGAAACTACAAAATTAAAATTGTTTTCATGCTTTACACTTGGAAAATTCAGTAAACATATTTAATTCTCTTAATTTATGAAATTATGTAGTGTTATAAAAAAATGCTTATTTATAAAATCTGAGGCATCCAAAAAGCTCAAATCTTCTCATGACCGGGGGTCTATAGACCTCATTAATCATGATTATGTAAGGTTATGTGTAACTTTCGTATTTTAACATATTTCCATTCTAATTTGACGATAATTTTTTAAAAATTGCTAAGTATAATATACGCTTCTATCTTATAGTCAGTGGTGGATTTCATTATTTTTTTTTGGTGAGGGGGGCAAAATTTTTCCCCCTAATTTTATAAGCGCAATATTTAGGATTTGATATTAGGTCTTCAAATAAAGTACAACTTAAATTTTTCCAACATGAAAAATTGAAAAAGTATATTTAATTTCTAAAAAAAATTTTGAACAACTGAAATATTAAAGAACAAAAAACTAAAAATTAGAAAAAAAAATTTTTTGTGACATTATTACGTTAAAATATTATGAAACAATATTACGAACGATACCACGATTGGCACATTGGCACAATACATACACGAACTAGGTTACTCGGCATGCTAAATACATTTTTATTTTCAAATATTGTATTATAGGTAGTAAAAGTAATTGAACACAAAATGTAAAATACAGATAGGATTTCAGTCAACATTATCGCAATTGAAAGATTACTGAGTAATCACGGTGATCGGCCGTTTTTCATAGTTCACACTGACACTAGTGCATACGGCTATACACAACCGACGAAAACGGACGGTACCGGAGCCAGTCTGAACGATGACTTATAATCATTATATTTACTCATATTATTACAACAACGAATATATAACTGCCAAGAGTGGGCCCTGGCCCCTCGGTCCCCCTCCCCTATGAATCCAACCATTGAGTGTAATATATGTTATATATATATATTTAATTCGTTTTTATGTGTACGTATGTTAAAAATTATATCACTCTACCTTATTTTATTTTATTTGTAACTATTTTTATATCAATGCAAAATATATTTTTGCTTATTTTAAACATAATTAATTATATAGCACTTATTATGTGACTATAAATATGTCAGTTTTTATGTTTTTATAATTTTTGTTAGTAAAAAAATATAGTAAATCATATCAGATTTATTATTTATTTCTTTAAATAGCCACTTTATATTGAATTTTTCAATTTAAAATAATATTGTTTAAATGAAATATTTATAACCTATTAGTATATGTTTATATACATACTTCTTAAATCATTTGTCAAAACATAATTGTCATTCACTTCCGACCATAATCCTAAACATCAAATTATGATGATATGTTAAAGATAAATCTCACTGCCATTAATTGTATATAACAACATTTAAGGGCATGCCGTGGAGGGGTTTGGGGGGTTGAAACTAAAATTAAGTTAATGTTTTTTTATTTGTATACATGTTTTTCATGTTTCCACTACAAAATGGAAATCTTGAGCACGCCCTGACAACATTGTTTCACAATGTATTTAAACGTATGTATGAATACATAAATAATAAATAGTATATTTGTCAAGTATAGCCTAAACAATTAACAAAAGCAATATCTAATTCAAATCTAACTTAAACCTTTATGTGACATTGTGAAATTTAACTTACTATGATGTTTAAATGTATTTTTGAATATATATTTTACATATTCTATTTGATCTAGAAAAATAAATCAGTTAATACAATAAAATGTTACATAATTTTTTGATATGTTGAAAATTAATATAATAAACATTGTAATTAATATGTACTATTAATACTTAATATGTAGTTGACATTCTATCGGGTATTAATTACATTCATAGAGTTCGTGTGGCGTGGGTGGACATTTAACATAAAATATTCTATTAAATACAGTTTGACATATGGCAACAGTGATATTAGATAATTATATAAATTTTTAATGTATAGTTTATGACGTACAAGAGCAGTCGACGACTTCGATCGAACATTCGAACGAAATAAATAGAATGTAATTAATTTACAATGTTGTGTACTTTTTTTAGTCAAATCTAGGTAACGTTAGAAATTTTGGTAATTATAATATATACAGCCGTTGTCGCGATGGGGCAGTGCTAATATAATAATTAATAATAGCATACGTAAATAATGGAATAACTACATCCATGAAAAAATGTATTAAATTATCTAAAATTCATCAACCCAACATGAATACTGGACGGATATGTGTGATAGGCATGTTTGTGATGGTAACAATAATAACGATAATAACCAAGGCTCGTAAGTTAATGCATCTGCAAATTTTTTTTTTTACACAGGAAAATATATTAACTGAGATACAAATCCGTTTCATAACAATAATATTAATAATATGAAGTTTTATAGTGCATGTTTTGCATGTTTTTGGTGTAAAGGGATATTTGGAATATAATCGGTTTTTAGAGTCATTAGTGCATACTACTTCGTAAAAAAAATTTTTAGACAAATAATTGAAAAGTTTCTTGTTTCTTATTTACTTTCCCCTTTATTGTTGTGTTTTGATTTATTTTTATTCTCGTAAATATTTTTATTTATCGAAAAATCTTTTTCCATGCTCACAAACTTATTGACAGACAATCGCCGATCTTTAAGTTGGAAAACGTCAAAAAAACACTAATAGTACAGGTTTTTTCGAAAGTAAATATACTTTTTATAAATATTATACTAAAATAACTCAAAATAAAATACCTAATATTTTATTCCAAATGTTTTCATTGTATGTGCTGGATAAGGGTGTATACAAATAATAAGACAAAAAAGACTACTTAACTTCATAAGTATTCATTTAATTTTATATTTTCTAAATTTTATTTGTTTAATATATAAAAATTAAAAGGAATAAACTACTATTAATATTAATGGATTTATTTTTATTATTTTAAAAAATGTTCATGATTTTTACATAATGCATATTATAATTGCATGATTTAAGCATTTTAGCGCAAATAAATGCATATTTTGGAACTTTTTAGTGAATATTTTGACAATTTTTAGGGCATGAATGCATGCTTATTTATGCATTTTTTAGTGCATGAACTTAGGAGCTCTAACAATAACTATAAAATGTTATAATGTTCAAATATGTAAAATTCGACAATAGTCGAGGGAAAAAAATTTAATTATTTGTGAAATATTAAAACCAAAACAGAAATATATGAACCTATATTAATAAAAACCTTGGAGCCTACAGGTCTTGGCCTAAGTTAGAATTGGGAATTCTTACCCGATTCAGTTCTAACCTTTTTTGGACAGAAAAAATCGTCCATTTACCACTTACGACAAATAAGTCTTGCTTCGTCGAAAATTACATCTAGTTGGTACTTTATTTAACTCAATTTTCTCAAAATTTCTCAAAAGTTTTTTTTTAAAATAAAAAAAAATACCAAAAAATAGTTGAAAAATTGCAATATGTCCAAATTGATGCTAAATTATTTTTTGAATTTGAATATAATTATTTTATAATAAGTAGTAACTAATTTTCAGTTGAATATTATTTGATAAATTTACACTATTTATAAAATGAAATATTATTATCCTCTATATTGTATATCTGACTGATCTCAGAATCATTTTTTGTATACAATATTGTTATATTTAACTTTTAATTCTAATATAACACAATAACATTCAACCTAATTTTCCTCTATAAAAACTTAAGGGATGAAGGAAAAATTCTTGAATGAAATGCGTGTCCATTGTGTTGTATATATAAACGTAATTAATTTTTTTATGTAAGATATACATTTGTTTGTATTTGTAATAAATTGTAATGTTTTAACTTTGAGATTTTATTTATAATGAGTGTTTTTTTATAGTGGGTATATCTAGTAAAAAAATATTAATTAAATAATTATTGTATACATATAGGAAAAATATGGGTAGATATATTTGAATTATTAAAATATGTTATTTAATAAATTAAAAAAAAATTTGTTGATATTCTTGGCTAAAATAAAAAAAAATATAAATCAAATTATTGCAATAAAAATAGCAATTTTCAATAATATATCTTAAATCGTCATGTAATTATGTTATAAATTATTTATATACATACACTCCTTATTATGATACATATATATATTTTGCATTTTCTCTGGTAAGATTGGCTAAATTGTAACTAAACATTAAATTAATATGATATACTGGTATAATCAGATAAATATTACTAGTAATAATATAGGTCAGTGTCGTAGCCAGTAAGGGGGGGGGGGGGCGAGAGCACGTGCCACCACCCCGAATTTTTTTTTTTTACGGCTGTACAGTGTACTGTTTTAGTGTAGTGTAGAGAAATTATACATAAATTTTAATATGTGACAATATAATAATGTTAAAATTATATTTTATTATTTATAACTGAAAATTTATTACTTATTATTGTTTAATTAGTTATTTGGAAACACATGTGATTATGATTTAAACGATTATAAAAGATAATATCACGATAAAATAATAATACAAATTGTGATGGTCAATTCGTGGAAAATGCTATAAATTATAACCGCGAACACTGCAAGGCTGTTAATTTAACAGAGTTGTACAGTAAAAAGAAAAAAGTAGTACATGTGTGTTAACATTAACTAATAGATGATAAGTAGGTACTATGTACCATTCTACCATTACAAAAACAAAAGAAAATTAATAAGTGCCCCCCCCCCAAAAAAAATTTCTGGCTACAGTACTGATATAGGTAGTGCATGTTTCACAACAGATTTATAAATCCGTAAGGAAAAAAAAACAATTAACACAATAATTCAAACCATAATTTGGCATTGTGAAATTTCATTCATTATCTAGTTAGTCAGTGTACATTTATCAATTATTACGTCAAATTAAAATGGGAAATTTACAGTTATTAAATTTGTTTAACTCAGAATGTGTTGGGTAAATAAAAACTTTATTTATACTAAAGAAAAATTAACTGCAAGACAAATAATTTTAAAAAAAAAGTTATAATATGTTATATTTTTTATTATAATGTACATAATATTAATTTAAAAATGCATAATTGCAGTCTGTTGGGTTCGTATGGAGGATATTGATTTTAGAGTTTTAGATATCATAAGAACATACTCAATTTCCTAATTATATATTTTTATTTATTTATGTAGCAAATATACGTATTTATTCAACACAAATAGGAATTTTAATTAAAAATTGTACTTATTAAATTTAGGTGTCACATTTACAATTTATTTAATTTTGAAAGAAGAAACGCATACGCACAGTACGTCAAATAACTAACTAATAACTACAGTCTACATTTCTATAATCGAATAATTATAATTTCTATACTCAATATATATAAAATATGTATTGTTGGCGCTAGGTAAAATTTCTTTATGTATAATTTTAATTTTAAGATAACATTATATAAATTTGTGCGGGATAGATACCCACATTACGGTCAGTCGCGACTTGCACCTTATAGCGTCAACATTGTCACGTTGGTGTTGATTAAGTTTATGACGAATAAAATAAAATTTTTTGTAAACAAAAATCAATAACTCTTCTCTATCCGAGAACCGTCAGAATTCTCTTACAGTCCACTCAACATGTATTATAAACAAATATAATATATATCGATAAAACCTGTAGGTACAACTTATAGATATTGATATAATTTATAATTTATTGATAATACTAGTATAGAACATACCGATCGGCATTTCAAGCTGTGCTAAAATCACACATTAAATTACAGTATAAAAATAATTAAACAACTTACATGAAATACATATGCTTAACAATTAAATATAAGTTATATAAATAACAAAATACATCTTTATAAATTTACCAAAATAACTAAAATAATATTTAAACATTTTTTAATTTGATTTTATATAAATTTAAAACTTGAACATAATACATTATAATAAATAACAGGTGAAGTATACGGATGTTTATATAATAAGTTTTTTTTTATATTATGACCGCTCTTTTGACTGGACCAAATCGTACATAAACATGATGAGTAATAATATAATAATACTAATTTTTCAACTAATATTAGAATTACAAATAAATAAATAAAAAATGTATAAATAAATATACAATAATTTTGTTAAACATTTTCTACATTAATAAGACATTAGACTATTATTATAATATTATAATTACAGCAGAAAATACGATTTTGGTTTCAATAAATAAATAAAAAACTTACATAAACATAACATTTATTTTTTATATTATTTTTTTTTATTGGTAAAGGACAGAGTTCAAGCTGCCCGTTTAATTTCTTCTCGATCGGTTTTTACCATTGCTACCCGCACCACTCCGTCATTGACTAGTAGTAACTTTAATATGCGTCCTAAACGCCATTGAAGAGGCGGGAGATGGTCGTCCTTTATTAAGGACCATCGTTCCATCCTCTAGCATTGGACCCTTGGATCTGACCCATTTTGAAAGACCCTGTAGCTGAGTCAAATATTCCAACCGCCACCTTTACCATATTTGCTGGGTTAACTGCACCGTTCTCTGCCACCGACGCAATTGGTTGGGACGTATATCGGAAATATCGTTCGTGCAACGATCCACCGACCAGAAAATGTGCAGGTGTGAGAGCGTTTAAATCACTTAAATCGGGTGAAAGGGGAGTCAGAGGATGAAAATTTAAACAAGCTTCTATTCTTACCAATACAGTATATAGCTCTTCATAAGTCATATGGTATTTTCTAATATTCTGTATAAATGTCCCTTGACAGAATTTACCGCGGCTTTCCATAGCCCATCGAAATGAAGGCGAATAAATCGTCACTCGATGCTGCTTTTTGTGAGGCACTCTTTTACCCTTTTTTTAGGTATGTCCGATAAATATAATTACCTTAGCTCCTTTAACTTTCTATTAGCACCTACGAAGTTAGTCCCGTTATCAGAATATATATATATATTTACTTATTCCGCGTCTAGACCAAAATCTAAGAAAGCGCTAAGAAAGCATTTGTACTTAGGTCGCCAACCAATTCTATGTGAATGACCTTTGTGGAGAAACAAACAAATACACATATGTACGTTTTTACTGCTTTTGCATTTCTCTGTAAACTGGTTTTCATTAAAATTGGACCGGTAAAATCGATACCACATACTTCGAACGGCCTTTTCGGTTCCAATCGGCTTTTGGGTAAGTTCCCTAATATGGGCTGACAGATTATAGGTTTATTCAAAAGTATTGTATATATTTATGAACAGTGTTTTTGCTATATTTCCTCCATTTAATGCAGGGGCGTCATTTCAGTATTTTTATATAGAGGGAACGAAAATTGAAGCAGGCCAAGTTTTACGCCGATCGGGCCAATTTTGTTTGATATTAAAATTATGTTAGTTACTGACAACTTTATTTGAGATGCATTTTTCAGGAATGTACAATGTTTTTAAATTATACCTAATTTTATTAAATATACCTATATTATTATTCACTGTTAAACAAACCACAACGACACAAAATACAAACAACAAAGTGATACAAATATACAAATTTACAATTAGTCCGTCGACAATGTTATTGTAGACTTTGATGATGGCGTATGGCGTTTGAATATTATGTATCGGCGAGATAAAATACGTAAAAAGAGTAGGGGAGCTGTGGCTCACCCTGCTCCCCATCAATTGGCGCCCCTGATTTAATGGCCAATATTATTCTCGGATTTTAGCCAGCAGGACCTGTGGACAAGCATATAATAATTTACGATGTTCATGTTCGAATATTAATTTTGTTAACGTAGCTATGGCAGGTAATAATATTAGATTTCGAGTGTCACGCGATAAGTTCTCGGCTTTATTTTATCTTCCGCCCACACGTAAAATATTATTTGCATCTAACTGGGGATGTAATAAACGAAATTTATTCTTTCTAGACCTATAGTTTGACTTTTTTTTACAATTTTTTTCTTCTTTTAAATATTACTGTTGAACTACGCGTATCAACCTAAACTTAGCTTCATTAAACTCTTCAGACTCGACTATATCTGTCCGGAGTTGTTTGCCATCAATAATTCACAACTTGCACGCATTACGTAAGCTATCACACGCACTAACTTCGTCAAAGACGAGATATTATCTATAATTGATATTTCTGTTACCCCAATATTTGTTATTGTGAAACCTTTACGTCTTTCGGGTATTTCGTCGACATAAATTTCTATTGGTTTTCTCATCCAGTTCGCTTCATTTTCCTTTATCCACCACAGAACGCTATTTTTTTAATGCATCAGGGCTACACCCGCGTGAAATTATGTCGGCCGGGTTATTTTCCGATTTTACATGTCCTCACTATCGTCTGGTGGTTAGGGTATGAATTTCGCCGAAACGATGTGCTATAAAAGTTTTCCAATGCGTAAACGGCGAATTAATCCACGCGAGCTTTATTGTTGAGTCTGACCAAAAATGACGTCTATTTACGGTTATATTTAACTTAGGTAATATTTTGTCCGCGAGTATTGATAACAGTTGGTAGCGCATAATTCTAACCGCGCTGGCGATATTACCTTTAATGGCGCGACCTTAGATTTAGCGATGATTAATATGGTTATCTGTTTTATCTGTGCTATAGTAAGATATAAACATGCACCATAAGCGTTAATTGACGCATCTGCAAACCCGTGTATTTGGATATCCGTAACATCAGAGCACCCAATTACACGTCTGGGGACTCTTATATTTTGTAGTTCATACAACATTTTATGAAATTTTTTCTATTCTTCGCTTAACGCTGCAGGCAAATCTTCGTCCCAATATATTTTTAACTTCCATAACCTTTGCATTAATATTTTCGCGATAATGACAACTGGACCAATTAACACAAGTGGATAGAATATCGTGGCAATAGACGATAATACATTTCGTTTTATAATCTGAGTTATATTGTTATTGACTTGATTTACCTTATTATTGTTATTATTGATACGTGTCTTCATATGGGTTCCAAAATAGTCCTAACCTTTTTTACCGCGCTGCCATCTAAATTTAATATACGTAGTGGGTCGTCGTCGTTATTTTCTATCTTATCTACTAATTTTCGATTGTTATAAATCCATTTACGTAGTTTGAAACCGCACGTATTTAATATATTGATTATATAACCTGTTGCTAAAAAAGATGCCGCCTTTGTCCTATAAGTCACCGTTTTTAAACGGTATTCGGTTATTGGTTCATCTGGTTGAGAACGCCACAGTATGCACTGCAAATCGCGATCGGCTTTGTCAACCCACCAGTGGCGACACCAGAATTTTATCCTAGGGCGGGCCAACTGAGGGCCGATGTATTTTAGGGAAGACTATGATGAGTCAAGATCTAAAAAAAATTTGAAGCAGTATTGCTATTTGCTACCCGGCGGGGGAGTGGTTAATCTGTGCCATAAAACGTTTATAATGAACCGTTTTTAAGACGTTAAAATATTTTTATATTTATTTTATTAATAATAATAAATTAATAACTATTATAGTCTATAATAACTCTTTTCATGCAAGAAAATGTGCGCTCATAGGCGGCAGAAGACACTGGAATAGTTATGGTAATAATATAAAGTTTAAATAAGTCAGAAAAAGCTATTAAATATTATCTCAAGTATAATTAAAAAAGTGCCTCATCCCTCGGTCCTCGGAGAAATTAGTTTATTATACTTAAGATTTGAATGCATAAGAAATACAATTCTGAGCGAAACTCAATATATTACAATATACTATACAAATAATTCACTCCAAAATTTTACCTCAATTATATACTACTTATGTTAATACTCAAAAAAATGCTCAAGTTCCTACGATCAAAACTCAATTAGTTATCACGAAATTTAAAAATGTTAAATAACAGAAATCGTAATTTTGCCGATTTTCCGCCATTTTTTGATAGTTTTTCTTCTCCCTAAGAAAAGCTTTTGAGAAATTTAAAAAATGAACTAAATAAGTACCGACTAAGTGCAATTTTCTACTGAAACCATACCCGATTTGTGGTAATCGGACCATTATTTCTACCTAAAAAAGGATTTCATACATCAAAAAAAATATATATATATATATAAATATATATAATATTCAATTCTACTAAAAATATTTAAATTTTAAAAGCTTAAAAAAAAATTGTGAATTACGATTTTTAAAATATTTGGTAAAAAGGTTAAGTTGTATATAATTGGGGTTTGATAAAATTTTTATACCAAGAAACTAAAAATTGCAGGAATCACTAAACATTTTAGTAATTTGTCTTTATTTTTTTTTAAGAAGAAATAAAAAAATTCATAAATTGCTGAGCAAAATCAAAGCACCGGCTTTGAAAGCATAACGAGGCATATTAAAAAAATCGAGAGAGGTGGAAATAATATTTGCTAAGAAAAGGGCTCTAGGAATGATTGAACTTGTACCAGTATTTGTTTTGAATAATGGAATATTGAACAGATCTAAGTTTCTTGTGTTTTTAAGAGGAATACGGAAATTAATTTGGACCAAGATCTCAGGACAAATAATAAAACCATTTAGAATATCAAAAATGAACATTAAATCAGCTAGTTTTCGTCTAGTTTTAAGGTAATGGAGTCCTATAGTATTTTGGAATTGACTAACTGAGCAATTTGAAAAAGTACAACCTTTGATATGAGCTATTCTTTTTAAAAATGTATATTGAACATTATCTAATTCATTATTATAAGTTGAATAATCACATGACCAGACGAGTGAACCAAATTCAAAATTAGATCTAACTAATGCATAGTAAAGAGATTTTAAGCAAGTAATATTTTTAAAATCATTTGTGTTTCTATTAATGAAGTCAAGCATTTTATATGATTTATTAATAATTAATTTATGATTAGTTTGAAAGCTTAAATTTTTTCGAAATATATTCCTAAATCTTTAATGGTGTCTACATTTAAAAGTGAAATATCGTTGATTATGTATTGAAAATTAAACGAATTTATTTTACGGGTGAAGAATATTGCTTGATATTTATTTATATTAAGAGGGATAAGATTTTTTTCGCTCCAAATAAAAAGTTTACTTAAATTGGCTTGTAAAATATGTTGATTATCAGCCGATTTAATTTTACAAAATATTTTCGCATTATCAGCAAATAGAAAAATATTAAAAGAAGGTTCGAGAACTAGTGGAAGATCATTTATAAATATCAAAAATAATAAAGGTCCTAAGTGTGACTATTGCGGGACATCTGATAATACAGAGTAATCAGTATAAATAGAAAAGGATATTTTAACTGCTTGAGTTCTATCAATAAGAAAAGAGAACAACCATTTAAGGAAATGTTCTCCTATTCCAAACAATTTTAATTTATGGTATAATAATAAATGATCTACTTTATCAAATGATTTTTCGAAGTCAGTGTATATAGAATCGACTTGGTAACCTTCATTTAATGATGTTATTAAGTAATTATGATATGTTATTAAATTAGTAAATTAGTAAATAGTATTAAGTGTTTAGCTAAAAATCCAAGTTGTGTGGGACTAATATAATTGGTTAGTATATTTAATAATTTTTTTGATATAATATCCTCAAACATCTTAGGAAGAATTGAAAATTTGGTAATTGGTCGATAATTTCTTACATTATTTCTATCGCCGGGTTTATAAATAGGAGTGATGAAAGATTTTTTCCTAATATTTGGAAATATACCGGTGGACAATGATAAATTAAATATGTGATATTAAGATTTAGCAAGGACAAAACAGCATTTTTTAAACAAAATTGGAAGTAAACAATCAGTACCAGTACTTGATTTTTCATTAAGTGATGTAAGATGCTCAATTATATCGCATTCATATATAGATATAGAATTTAAATTAATATCGTTACCAATTATATTGGATATTTGATTCAATTTGTAAGGAACATTAGTTTTAGAATAAATAGAAGAGAAATATTCAGAAAATAAATTTGTTATATCGTTTAAATTATTTGCAGATAAATCATCTAGGAAGATAGGAATATTGGATTTGTTTTTTCTTAAAGATTAAATATATTCCCAAAAATATTTCATATTAATATTAATACTCTCTTCACTTTTTAAACTATAGTTTGAGTGAAATTGTTGATATAATTGCCTATATTTTTTTCGTAAATTAGAAAAATGTAGATAATCAAATTGATGATTTGAAATATTATATTTTTATGAGCAAGTTTTTTTTCTTTAATTAAATTTCTTAAACCATAATTAGACCACGGTAAAGAATAGTTAAATTTAAAATTTAATTTTGTTTTTGGGACAAATAAAGCACTAGTATGATTTAAGATATCATAAAATTTTAAGATAGCATTTTCAAGATCTAAATTTATTATATTAGACAGAATATGAATATTTTCTAAAAATTTAATAATTTCCGTTAAATTATAGAGTTATATAAAGTTATGAAGTTAAAATTCTGGGCTGCTAGGTACACCTAAAATTTCAAATATTTCGAGTGAATAGATAAGATCTAAAGGTGGGTGATATGAATCGATTAACGGTACAAGAGAATT
The DNA here is from genome assembly GCA_013282895.1 of Eriosoma lanigerum. Classification (NCBI taxonomy): domain Eukaryota; kingdom Metazoa; phylum Arthropoda; class Insecta; order Hemiptera; family Aphididae; genus Eriosoma; species Eriosoma lanigerum. Next base: position 33,400,828 of record CM023359.1, read on the forward strand.
ACTAAATATAGAATCAATATTTATACTCGAGAAAATTAAATACAAAATACTACCGTGACTACTTTTTAAATTATTAATTTGATTTAAATTTAGGTAGTTTATATATGAGTTCACAGTGCAGTTGGATGAGGTATTAGTAAATAAAGAATAATCTGAGGAAGAAAATGCATTTAAGTTGAAATCACCTAATATTAATATATTATCTATAGAGAAATTAATAACGAGGTTTTCGACAATCTCACAATGTTTTTTATAAAGATCAAAATGAGAATTCAGGGGAAAATAAACACAAACAAGAAGGAGCTAAATATTATTATAATTTAACAAAACAAATACTTGATCAATATTGGATATTATGGTGATAGAATCTAATAATTTGCAATCAAAATTATATATTGTAGTAATATAAAATTATATAAGTGTAATCACATGTGTGTGTGTGTCACACTGTCGTGGTGCCTAACCTAGCGACTGCTAGTGCTACATGGCACTAGTGTAAAAATGAATGGCAAGTGTCACTGTTGTTAGTAGTCACTTATTGAACTGTATTAAAGTGTTATATTTGATAAATATTGTTCAACAAAATTGTAATAAATTATTTCATTATTATTTTGTTCCTGTTTGGAATTGTTGTTTTTTTTTTTTATCGGCCACTACAAAATTCAGAAGTGGGATTCGAACTCAAATTCAAGTTCAGATTCGATTCGATCATTGTGTTTTGTTGTCAGATCGATTGTGGAAAATTGAAGTCACGTAAGAAAAAAAAATTCGACTATTGTTTAATTGAAACATTGAAATTTAATTGTGTTTATTGAAATTGAAATTGAAATACAAAAAAAAAGTATTCTCGAAAGAGAAAAACGTGTTTTACTGTGTTCAATATTGGAAGAAATACGTAATTGCGATGGTAAAAATAGATGGGAACTTCGATCGCCCGATTCGGACGCGCAGTATGGCCTTGTCGAATCCGACGAAAACCAGTTCTATTGAATTGACAGATGGTGATAGTCAACCGGTATCAGCAAGTAATTCCATTATCGGCGAACACGACGATTTGTCTAACCAACAAACGTGCGCGCCAATTATTGATATTGATAATGTACAGTCGCCACCGCTTATCGACAGTTGTAATCAGCCACCATCTACTATCAGTAACAGCAGCAATATCAATGATGCTTTATTTATGCTATTGCAACAAAACCAGATACTCGTTAATCGCTTATTGGAACGCGAAAGTTCAAATCAGAATATTCCCAAAACCAGTGGATATTATGTAATGCCGGACTTCCACGGTACGCTACCAACGTTCACGGATAACGAATTAAATTCGACGGCGAGCGAGTGGTTGCAGACCACCGAGTCAGTCTCAAAATTACATCAGTGGCCTGATACATTTAAATTGGAGACAGCACGTACCAAATTGAACGGCCCAGCAAAAAATTGGTTTCTCGGACGACAATTTGATTCGTGGAAATCTTTTGAAGACCAATTCAAATCGACATTTATTGGTACAGAGATATCCACTGTAGAACGGATGAAACGTATGGTGAATCGTGTTCAACAAAAAAGTGAATCATTGGTAGAATATTTTCATGAAAAAATTAATTTATGCCGTGATTTAAATTTATCCTTCATAGAAATCCGACAAAAGTAATTGAGGGTTTGCACGCTCGTGATTTGTGTTATTATTTGCTTGCCCGTAACCATATGAACGAAGATCAATTGTTATCTGATATACTTGTATTTACTAAAATTAACGAGTCTAGAAGTAATCGTTTTAAGTTGAATAATGCACCCGACCACAGTCATCGTCCCAAGTCTTCACAAAATACTTCTACCACAGAACGAAGAACGGCTCAACCGTCGATGTCAACAACGAGGTGTTACAATTATGGCTCTTATGGACATTTGTCAACTTCATGTGGACAACCGAAACGAACACCAGGCTCGTGCTTCAAATGCGGATCCACTGACCATCTCAAAAGCTCATGTCCGCACAAACAACCAGGTGACCATCAACAATTTGGACACAATGCTGCAATGGTGCTGCATACATCAGGTTCAGTAACACCTGCATATATTGTTCCCCTATTATTTAAGTTCCCTAATAGTGATGTTGTCCAAATCCCAGTAATAATAGATACAGGTAGTCCTATTAGTTTAATTAAGCAGGCATTGATACCTACGATTTCTAACCCGAAACCTCTAATCTCATCAGACATAGTAGGAATAAATGGGTCAGAGCTTGTTATCCTTGGAGATGTTTTTGTTGATATTGCCCCACTGGATTCACACTATCCTGTTAATGTTAAACTAAATATTGTAGCTGATAGTACCATAAAGTGTGATTGTTTGTTAGGTAGGAATTTCCTTTCACATCCTAATGTGATCTTTAATATAAAAGATGGTAATTTTGAAATTGAATTTAAACGACCTGATATAATACCATTTGATGAGATACTCAATTTAGATTGTGTAAGTGAACAAAATTTAAATATAGGAATAGAATTGGACATTGAAGACACATTGTCACATGCTGTTAAGACTGAAATAAAAAATATTTTTTTTAATAATTATTTAAGTAACAATGATTGTGAGTATGAACAGAACTGTGCTATTGCTATCCCTTCATCAGAAATTGAAATTGAACTTAAGGACCCAAATGTTTTTTACTTTAATCCCAGACGTTTGTCATATTATGAAAAAAATGAGTTACAAAAAATTTTAGATACATTATTAGAGAAAAAAATAATTAGACCTAGTAGTTCAGAATATAGTAGTGCTATAGTATTGGTTAAGAAAAAAAATGGCGAGTTGCGCTTATGTGTAGATTACCGTGAACTTAATAAAAGGACAGTTAGAGATAGGTATCCCCTTCCTCTAATTGATGATCATCTAGATACTATGCGTGGGAAAAGTTATTTCACATGTATTGATCTAAAAGACGGATTTCACCATATCAATGTAAGCGAAAAATCTCGAAAGTTTACATCATTTGTTACCCCGTTAGGTCAATTTGAATATTGTAAAATGTCCTTTGGGCTATGCAATGGCCCTAGTAAGTTCCAACGGTATGTCAATGAAATATTTTCAGACCAAATAAAAGACAAGAAGGTAATAATATATTTTTATGACATCGTTATTGCAACTGAAACAATAGAAACTCTTTTGAATATATTATCTGAAATACTAACAATTATGAAATGTAATAAACTACAAATTAGATTAGATAAAAGTCAGTTTTTAAAGAAAGAGATAATTTATTTAGATTATCTTGTTGATTCATCTGGAATCCGCCCAAATCCCAAAAATGTATCAGTTGTGCAGAATTATCCAGTTCCATGTAACCAGAAAGCACTCCATAGTTTTATTGGCCTCGCATTATACTTCTGTAGATTTATTCCCAATTTCTCAACAATTGCTAAACCATTATATGACCTTTTAAAAAAAGATGTTCCATTTAGTTTCGGTGAAGATAAGTTAATAGTGTTTGAAAATATTAAACAAAAACTAAGTGAACACCTAATATTATGTTTATATAACCCAAATGCAGAAACCGAACTGCATTGTGACGCGTCTAGTTTAGGTTTTGGTTCAATACTTCTTCAAAGGCAGTTAGATGGAAAATTTCACCCTATATTTTATTTTAGTCAACGCACTACAGATGTGCAATCTCGTTACCATAGCTATGAATTGGAAATGCTGGCAATAATTAACTCCATCAAAAGATTTCATGTATATTTACAAGGCATAAAATTTAAAATTATAACTGATTGCAATAGTATCACATTAACATTGAAAAAAAAAGACATAAATCCTAGAATTGCGCGTTGGGCTTGTTTTTACAGGACTATAATTATGAGTTGGAACATAGGTCTTCCAAAAGTATGTAACATGTTGATGCGCTTAGCAGAAATCACATACTGATTTTAGAGGGATGTACTTTTAATCAAACGTTATCAATCAGACAATGTACTGATCCTGAAATAATGAAAGTGTCTAAATTATTAGAAAATTCTGAAAGTCAACATTATGAGCTTCGAAATGGATTAGTTTATAGAAAATTTGAAGGACGATTGTTATTCTATGTTCCTAATAGTATGCGTGATCATGTTATAAGGACTTGTCATGATGACATGGGCCATGTAGGTATTAATCGAACTTTAGAATTAATTAAGCGTGTATACTGGTTTCCAAAATTGACAGAATGTGTAAAGACATACATTGACAATTGTCTTAAGTGCATAGTGTTCTCCCCAAAAGAGGGTAAAAAAGAAGGATTTCTTAAGATAATTGAAAAAGGTTCAAAACCATTTCACACTATCCATATAGATCATTATGGGCCCATCAATATTACAATTGGTCGCTTTAGACATATATTTGTAATAGTAGATGCATTTAGTAAATTCATAACCCTATACCCGGTCCGCACTGTGAAATCCAAAGAGGCTTGTTCTAAATTGTCTGAATATTTCTCCTATTACAGCAAACCTATCAGAATAATAAGTGATCGTGGTTCTTGCTTCACTTCGCATGTCTTCGAACAATTTTGTGATGACCAAGATATTCAGCATGTGTTAATTGCAGCTGGATCTCCACAAAGTAATGGTCAAGTTGAGCGCTATAACCGTACTCTTAAAGTAATGTTGTCCAAGTTACTTCATGAAGAAGGACAAAATTGGAATCTATTCCTAACTAAAATTCAGTTTGCCATTAACAATACTTTCAACCGCACAATTAAAAACACTCCCAGTAAACTTCTATTTGGTATGAACCAACATGGTGATACCAATGACTTTCTTAGACTTATAATAGAAACCGATATTGATAAAGATAGTGATAGAGATTTTGATAAAATTAGAGAAATTGCACAAAACAATAATCTTGACTCTCAACTTAAAAATAAGGCATATTATGATTTATCTCATCGTCCAGCTCACACCTACATTATTAATGACTTAGTAATGATTAAAAATGTTGATACCACTCCGGGATTTAGTAAAAAACATATACCCAAGTTCAAAGGTCCGTATAAGATAAAAAGGGTTTTAGGTAATGATCGATATGTCCTTACTGACATTGAGGGATTTCAAGTAAGCCAAATTCCCCTTAATTCTGTTTATGAGAGTAAGAATATGAAACCATGGATTAAGCTCTAACATGTTTACATTAATTATTATGATTAATGTTTATGCAATTGTTTCTGAAATTATATATATTTCTTTTTTTTTTTTTTTTACAAAATTATTTTTGTTTATATTAATTATTATAATCAGTGTTTCTGAAATTACTTATATTTCTTTTTTTTACAAAATTATTTTTGTTTATATTAATTAATTATGATCGGTGTTTCTGAAATTAACTATTTATTTTTTTTATTTTTTAGAATTATTTTTGTTTGTGATAAAAATGTTATGTATCAACTTTTACTATAAAATTGTTAACTATATAATTGAGGAAAGTGGAGTCCACTTTTTGTCAGGACGGCCAAGTTGTAGTAATATAAAATTATATAAGTGTAATCACGTGTGTGTGTGTCACACTGTCGTGGTGCCTAACCTAGCGACTGCTAGTGCTACATGGCACTAGTGTAAAAGTGAATGGCAAGTGTCACTGTTGTTAGTAGTCACTTATTGAACTGTATTAAAGTGTTATATTTGATAAATATTGTTCAACAAAATTGTAATAAATTATTTGATTATTATTTTGTTCCTGTTTGGAATTGTTGTTTTTTTTTTTTTTATCGGCCACTACAATATTATAGCTAATAAAATTCCTTCACCTCTATTATGTAAATTAGAACATCGATCTACTCTAAATATATTAAAATTAATAAGACCTAATTCTGTATCATTGATGGAATTATTTAATTAAGTTTCGGTTAATAACAGTAAATTACAATTTAAATTAAAGAGTTCCTAAAAAATTTATTTTGATTCTAAGACTTCTTACGTTTTTATAGAATACATGAAAATTTAAAAATTTTAAGAAATTTTTGGTTGAGTATTTAGTGCTCTGATAATTTTGACAATTTTGGGAATTCCTCTTTGAAACTAGATTGTTAATCCAGTTTCACCATCGTTTGTGTGTGAGGCTAATTCTTCACGTAATTTTTTCATGGAATCTCTTTGATTTGGAGTTCGATCAGTGGAAATATTAACTGTGGAAGGTGGATTTGATTGTAAAATTTTCTTTTTATTTCTTATAATATCAAAAATATTAGTTGCGTATGCAAAAATTGCTTTAATCGGACGCATTTCACCAGATTGATAACGGTCCAGCCGAATAACTTTTAGCGGGACAGGAATATCCCGACTAGTATCAGATAATACTATTGAAATAATATTTTTAGTGATTATAAATTAGATTAGACCTGATTGACGAACCACCAGTGGGTCGCGACCCACACTTTGAGAAACGCTGACCTAATCTTTAAAGAAAATATTGATTAACGTTATATTATTTGGTAATGTTAAACATAAAAGTTTTATAACGTTAACATTTTTAATAACGTTAAACGAAATTTATTTTTCAAACGCAAGCCTTGAAGTTATAATGAGTTTTTCTCAGAATCGTATTTTCTAATGCAATATTAATGTTCGGCAATTTTTGTATAGTGGACTGTATTTTTTTGTTTCATAACAAATAAATAATAATCAGATTGTTATCACTTTTTTATATTACTTGGATTTTACAAAAATAGTGTGATCATGTTGATGTTTGAGATTGATAAACGAGACTGACTGATTTCAATATCGACCCATCGTGTTTTACACATATTAAACCCAACAATCATTGCATTCAAATATAAATTATAATTAACCACTAATTTTTTCGAATACCGAATGCCGAAGTCGGAACGTCCGGAATCAATCTTGCCGTTTTTTTAAAATTTTAATATTAATACATTAAATTATAATTTTACTTACCTTCTTGATTTAATATATAATTTATAATATCCTTTTCATAATCATTTAAATCATTAAAATTGTATGGATTTGTTGACATTAAAACTAAAAAAGTAGATTAAATATAATTTATTATACAATGTAAAAATATAAAATAAATTTTACGCTTTTTAACAAAGATTAAAGTTCATAAAAGTTTTTTATCTAGATAATAAAAACATGTTAAAACGCTTTTTTTCATTTATTAGAAATATCTTGATTCTGATATCATTTTGTTGTTGAATATCTCCACAATAAAGACAAAATATTAATGAATCCGTCATAAGATTACGGCCAAATTTTTACATCGGTCTTCAGATAGGTTAGGTTAGGTTAGGTTAGATTAAGTTAGGTGAAATAAATGGTGAAATGTTAATGTGTCGTATCTAAATAATAAAAATAATTGGCGGTTTTTTACAAACACGTGATCTCGTATACTACATGACCGATTGTCTTAAAATTTTACATAGATATTCAGTTTTACTTCAAGAGTATCAATATAAACATGAAAATCATCCTGAAAATTTTTCACGATCACCAGGAGATCAAAAGTGATATTTTCAATCATCTTTGGTTTAATTTGGATGTCATAGAAATTTATAAAAAAAAAAATTTTAATTTATAATATTATATAGAAGATTAATTTAATAATAATTATAATAAAAATAAACATTTTTTTTTTTTTAATTTATAATATTATATAAAAGCTTAAAAGAAATAGCTGAAAAAAAAACAAAATATTGGAAAGAAATTTTAATCTGCAAAAAAATTCTAAAGACTCAATGAGTCGAATAATCATATTGAAAATAAATTCAAAACACGAGTGAGAATAAACGAACCAATCTAACGCACAGAACAAAAAAACGCCAAAACAAAAAAAAAATAATAGAAATGAAAGTATTTAATTATGATTGTTATGATTATATATGATGACGATAATCGTTTATCTATTGGTCACATGAATGTTAAATGTAAATATTGTCAAGCAATATAATTTAAAGAAGAATCCGATGGTATGTATTGTGCAAATGACAATGTAAAATTGTTTCCTTAAATTGATCTAAAATCACCATTATTTATATATGTGTCTGTTTCTTCGAATGAATAAAAGCATTTTTTAAATAATATGAAAAAATATAATTTGTGTTTTAATATGACTTCATTTATTGCAAATAGAAAAAAAGAGCTAGAATATCAAACTATTTTTAAAATTCAAGGACAAATTTGTCATAGAATAGGATCACTTCTTCCATATGATGATGAGTCATCATTTTAAGAAATATATTTTATTGATGATAATAACATAGAATCACAACAAAGATGCTGAATCGATTCTAATGTTCCACCGAAATGTATTAATTTATTACAAAGCCTTTTTCAGAAATATAATTTATTGATAAAACTTTCAAAACTTCACTAGAAAATATGGTGACTGGTGAATGTAAAATAATTTTAAGAGCCAATAAAATACCTGTAGGCAAGCATGAACGGAGTTTTAATTTACCCGTCATAAATGAAGTAACTTCAATTAATTTAAAAAATTAAAAAAGCTCATATTAATGTTAAATTATGTAGTTCGATAGTTACAATAAAATATATAATGAAGCAGCTGTCGGCGCGGGGCGATGACCGGCTACGTGTCACCTCTAGTAGGTAGTACGCATGCGCAATTGTCATTATTTTACATATTAGGTGTATAGTGTATACACATAAACATGGCATAACATCGAATTTTATATAACAATATAAAAATAACACAATACAATAATTTTTCCAACAAATATGAATTTATAAGCTTAGATTAAGATATTAGGTTTATATTGGGTACCTACCTATATATATATATTGTATGATATAACTTATTAACAATATAAAGTACCTCAAATGTACGGTCGAACTCAGTGGCATATTTAGCAATTTTTAAAGGGGGAGGTTCAGATTTTTTTTAGAAGCTTACATAAAGCAGGAAATCTCCCCCTCACCATTTGATATAAAAAAATTAATTGTGAATAAATGAAAGTAAACATGTTTTGTATCTATGTTATATACATTATAATGCGAAATCTAAAATATGTGGCAAAATAATATTATTAATAGCAATTTTATGTTTTTTTTGGTCATTGGTTTGAGGGGGGGGGGAGTTTAAATCACTTTAACACCCCATAAATACGCCTCAGGTCGAACTTTACTCAATATTAATATTTCGAATGCAATGATTTGGGTATCATTGTATTCACATCTTAAAAAAAAAAAAACAATAAATAGATCAGAAACACAGCTAAATAGTGGGTTCTATTATTTTAACAATAAAGACAAGAAAAAAATTGTAATACATACCAATTTCATCATCACCATACGACGTTTGAAAAATAGCCAATAAAGTTATCACTGAGTAGACTAATACTTTATATTTAGACATAGTTACAGTCATATTTGTAACTTATTAAGACAATACTAACTTGATTGAAAACTCTATTGATGAAATAAGTATTTCGCTACCTTCGCAATTACCGAGCAACAAATCTACAATGAACATCGAATAATATGACAATTTTTCAATTATATAAAATAACACGTATGAATTTCGAAGGAATGACGTATTGCAATTTTTACACAATGAGAATATGTATAACATCTACATTTTTAAAATCTCTTTGCTGATTTAATTATCATATTAGTTCATACGTAATTTTATATTAATTAACGTAGCATTATAATTTTATAAACTATGAACTACTAAATACAAGTGGTGTTTGTGTTACCAAGTTGAAAAGTTATACGTGTCCCATATGTTATCTAACGTGACGTTCTCTATCGATGTGTTTTATAACTTTAATAACGATTTGTGGCCCTTTTATAATATAAATTACCAATACCATTATTTTTGAAATAAATAAGCTAATGTATAAAGCTTTATTTAAAAGTATACATGTTCGGAAATCTAAGGGGCAAATAGCTTTTCAAAAAGAGAGGAATATTAAATTGAATTTTTTAAAAAAATGTTTTTTATTATTTTCAACTACATATGATATATTTAAAAATGTGTAAGTATACTCAATTTTATAAAATTATAAATTTAATAAGAATAAATATGTTTTATAATTTTAGTATGAGTAAATTCAGACCAGTTTACATTTGTATGTATTATTTAAGATCTAATCTAATTTATACAGTGATGTTCATTATCTATACAATTTATGTAGATACCTAGTTTATATGTGTTTGATTGTATTTTTTTTTTTATAATAGTTTTACCAGGATATTTTACTACATATTAAGAACAATTACTGGTGGATATGAGCATATTTTTTTGGAAATATTTCAAGATCTTAAAGTGTCTGTATAAGTCCAATTCCTAATTATAATAATATTGCTACAAAATAATATTAAGAATAAAAATTAAAAAATGAGCTAAATAAAGTACCAACTAGACGCGATTTGTTACCGAAGGCATACACTATTCATGATAATCGGATCATTATTTCTACCCGAAAAAATGTTTTCATACACAAAAAAAAACAAAAACAAAAATATCATTGTAAAATCAATACACCGATACAATCAATAATCATCATTATCATTCTGAACCTCAATAAAAATATTATTAAATATGATTAAATATTCTGAAAATTTATAAATAAATGTACATTTATTTATTTATTTATTTATGTGTTATTAATAGTCTGAATACACTTTTAGGGGTAGAAATAATGGTCCGATTACCATGAATAGGGTATGCCTTCCGTAGCAAATTGTATCTAGTTGGTTCTTTAATTAGCTTATTTATTAAATTTCTCAAAAGTATTTCCTTGAGAAAAGATAAACTACCAAACAATGTCAAAAAACGGAAAAATTCACGGAAATTTTGACGAAATTGATTTTAGATTTTTCATGATAACTAATTTGAACGTAGGTACTTGAAATTTTTTTGAGTATTCTGAAAGGTAGTTTGTACACGTTGTAATTTTGTATAAATTTTTTCTTTGCAATATCATTGCATTCAAATATTAATTATAATAAACTAATTTCTCCGAGGTTCGAATGAACGAAAGTGGAATGTTCAAAATCGACCTTTTTAAAATTTATGTTGACGTAAAATAACTTGGTACCAATGTCTATAATATAAATATGTCATTGTATAAATTTACACGATTTTAGGACTTTTGTTATGTCTAAACAGCATTTAGAAAACAAAATAAAATCGAAGGTTTTCGATGAATATGTATAATAATTTAATATGTTTGTACTGTTCGATGTGCAACGTGTATTAGTTATTTATATTGGAATCTACCATAATATAAGTTATAAATTTATATATTTATACGTATATTATTATTGTAGAAACAATTTATCAACAATGGATACAGATGAATACATGAATAAATAATTTTAAATGGATTTCATTAAAAAAATTTAATAAAACAATTAACAATTGTTTAAAATAATCAATATTTTCCAGAATTGCCATGTTTAATAAAGTAAACGTATAAAAAAAAAATTAAAACTAACATGAATTAAGTATGAATACTGGAAGGGAGGGAAAAACTACCAAAAAATGTCGAAAAATCAGCAAAATTACGGTTTTTGTTATTTTAAATTTTTTAATTTCAAGAAAAAAAACATCTTTGTAAAACCAATACATTCTTCGCTTCGCTCAGAATCTAAAATAGAACAAACGAAATATATATAATATAAAGCAATACCTTTGTGTATGTATTTTGTTAAGTAATTTTTATAATCGTATATATATATAGCAGGTAGGTAATATATTATATATATATATATATAGTATATGTATATACGATAGTACAGTATGATATAGTTCTATGGCGATGAAATGCGTTATAATAATAATGCGCTAATTTACAATTTTGTAATACAATTTTTTTAGTCTATAATAATCGTTTAAAAGTTTTAAAATTTTAAAATATTATGATTTAAATATTTGTTAATTATACTTATACGATTTACTATAATAAACTAATTTAATGTTAGTTTTTAATCAATTGAGCTGAAGATTTTTCATTTACTATTACAAAAAGAAAATACACACTAAGTCTAATATATTTCTATGAATAAATTATATTATGAGGACCCATTGATATGCAATATAAATTTCTTAAATAGTATATAATTATAATTTTCTTTTTCGAATAAATTGTTTATAATAATAACTCGTTATTATATAGTTAGATATTATTATGTTTAATAATGTACGAAATTAAATTAAAAAATACAATCAAACACATATAAACTAAGTATCTACATATATTGTATAGATAACAAACAATGAAACAACACTATATATATTAGGTTAGATTTTAGATAATACATACAAATTTAAACTGGCCTGAATCTACTCATACTAAAATCATAAAACATATGTATTCTTATTAAATTTATTATTTTATAAAATTGAGTATACACATTTTTAAATATATCATATGTAGTTGAAAATAATATCAATCATTTTTTTAAAAAATTCAATTTAATATTCCTCTCTTTTTGAAGAGCTATTTGCCCCTTAGATCATAAGTACATACATACATACATACCGAACATGTATAGTTTTAAATAAAGCTTTATACATTTATTAGCTTGTTTATTTCAAAAATAACGGTATTGGTAATTTATATTATAAAAGGGCCATAAATCGTTATTTAAGTTATAAAACACATCGATAGAGAACGTCACGTTAGATAACATATGGGAGACGTATAACTTTTCAACTTGGTAACACAAACACCACTTGTATTTAGTAGTTCATAGTTTATAAAATTATAATGCTACGTTAATTAATATAAAATTACGTATGAACTAATATGATAATTAAATCAGCAAAGAGATTTTAAAAATGTAGATGTTATACATTTTTTCATTGTGTAAAAATTACAACACGTCATTCCTTCGAAATTCATACGTGTTATTTTATATAATTGAAATATTGTCATATTATTCGATGTTCATTGTAGATTTGTTGGCAAAAGATTCTGAGTATTTCGGTTCATCGTCCGAATTATCGTAGAAGTTATCGGGCGAAGCACCTTTAGAGCTGTGAGCTGAAGATTCTTCATTTACTATTATAAAAAGAAAATACACACTAAGTCTAATATATTTCTATGAATAAATTATATTATGATTTATGAGGACCTATTGATATGCAATATAAATTGCTTAAATAGTATATAATTCTAATTTTCTTTTTCGAATAAATTGTTTATGATAATAACTCGTTATTATATAGTTAGATATTATTAAGTTCAATAATGTACGAAATTAAATTATGTCTTTTAGTATATATATTTTGAATTTTTATATTACTGTCTATTATTCAGTGTCGTATTTAGATTTTTGGCGCTTGGGGCACTTTATTAAATTCCTCCCCTTTTTGTTGTAAAATGAATGTTAGGGTGATAAAAATAACCAGAGAAATTCAAATTTACCACCTCTAATGTTCCACTAGTGTCGACAATTGCGCTGTCTAGCTCCTCATATAGAAATACCTACCATCATCACATTGTTTACCTTATCCATACCTAAAATATATATACCGATATAACATGTGTACTCGTTATTTTATTACATCTTTAACTGTTAAATTGTTAATAGGCATAATTATATAATTATCTAGTTATCAGCTATAATTTATTTAATTTTATCAATTGATATTTTTTAAAAACTCTCATTTAAAGACATTATCAAACATATTTCATTTTTAAGATCCTCTTATTTTCAACAATCAAATAGATATTGCCATTATAATTATTAACAATATTACAAACATTATGTTGTGTTTTAGTTTATAAAATATACACTACATTATTGCAAAAATATAATTTTTACAACATTTGTTTTCATTGAATTTAGACTTACTTTAACTTATTTTAAGCCAGGAATGTATTAGTTTTACAAACGTGTGTGCTTTTTTTGCGTCTGTTATGATTTTTTTGGCATACATAATAGTTTTAAAATGAAGTTTTTCTTTGGAAAGAGAAAAACTATTAAAAATTCGCAAAATTTAAACTGTAATTTTACCAGCTACATTTTAAATGACAACTAATTTAATTTTAAACGCAGTGACTTATTTTTTTAAATTTTTAATAGTTTTATAATAAAACGGGAAAAATCACTAAAAACAGCAAAATTCGTGCCATCTACATTTTTGACGAACTTTAATTTCATTATTTTATGCAAAGATAACTAATTTTTTACACATTTATGTGATAAATAAAGAAAATTTATAAAAATAAATATTAGTATACTATTGTTTATTCGAGTTTCGCTCAGAACCATTTTTTTCCAATAAAATATTTTTATATTCAAATCTGATTATAATATACATATACTTAACACAATAATTAACCATTTATTTCTTCGAGGACTGAAAAGCTGAAAGAGGAATACCTTGATAATACTACTTGTATAATGATATACTATATTTTTTCTTATTTTGTTAAAATTTTAATAATTTTAAAACAATTCTTGTCAATTTTGTTTTCAATTTTATAATAATGATGTTGAAAATACAATTATGTAGAAGCATAGATGATTCTTTTGTTACAATTAATACGTCATACATTAAATGATGAGAACGGTTCACTCATTTATATTTTCATACACCATTATAATAAAAACTAATTGATGAAATTGAAAACTTTCTTCGCAGTATTTTAGATTATGAGCGAAGCAAGAAATGTGTTGGTTTTAGAATAATGTTTTTTTTTTTTTATATCTAAAAGCATTTTTTCGTGTAGAAATAATCGTCCGATTATCATAAATAGGGTATGCTTTTGGTAGAAAATTGCGTCTAGTTGGTGCTTTATTTAGTTCATTTTTCGAATTTCTTAAAACTTTTTCTTCGAGAGAAGAAAATCTACCAAAAAATGACGAGAAAACGTTAAAATTTATGGAAATCGTAATTTTGATGAAATTAATTTTAGGTTTTTCATGATAATTAATGCAATTTTCAATGTAGGTACTTTGAATTTTTTTTGATTATTCTAATAGGTAGTTTACACACGTGGTAAACTTATGGAACGATCTATCAGTATAATATATTGTATTATATTGAGTTTTGCTCAGAATCATATTTTCTAATGCAATATCATGAAAACTACCGAATGGCCGGCATACTCGACGTTTTTGGACGATTCGACCGTGTTCCGGAAGGTGGTACCGCTATTGACCTACATATTTTTAAAGAACGGAAAATATCCTATCTGAATCCGTAAAAAACGACCGATATCGGATTTATCTACGTACCGTACT